>OY979454.1:2898576-3507326 GCA_963855545.1 Ethmia dodecea | reverse complement strand
GTAGGAGTATTCCACTCCCAATATAAAATAGTCCAGAAAATTAAACTTCCGCCAGAGACATCAGTTTTTACTGGGGAATGTTTTGGAATATATAAAGCTCTAGAGTATGTCCTGATTGCAAATTTACAAAAAGCATTAATTTTTACAGACGGTATGAGCGCTTTGCAGTCCGTGGGCTCTTTCCCATATAGATCAAATAATCATTTCCCTATCGTTTATCATATAAGAAAGTTGCTTTTGGAATGCTCACGCAAAGGTTTCGAAACAATCCTCGTTTGGATACCTGGACACTGCGGAATATCGGGCAACGAGAGAGCTGATTCATTAGCTAATGAAGCTATTTCTTGTGGTGATATATATCCATTTCATAACTTTAGTCATGATCTTACATCTTTACCCAGGGTCTACTTACAGGAGTCCTGGAGTGGTCTCTGGGGTGAAGATAGGTCCAATGGATTATATTACAAATCGTTGCAACCGACTGTTCCCAGTAGTCCATGGTTTACTAAAGTTTATTTGAGTAAAAGAGCAACTTCGATCATAATCAGAATGCGTTTAGGTCATGTTTGTACTCCGGTTTGGTTATCCAGGATCGGGTTGGCAGAAGACTCCACTTGTTTGTGTGGTGATGATTTCTGCGATTTGAACCATTTGTTTTTTGCTTGCCCTTTGCTGGATCACTCCATATTTATAAATAGTCTTGTCGTTAATCATATTCCTTTCCCTACTTCCATTTTTTGTCTGTTATATATATCTTCAAGTAACCCTAATATTTATAGTATTTTATCCTCTTTTATTGTACATAATGATATTAAAGTGTGAATATATTGATATTGTAAATATTTGTAACTATACATATAATTTAATTTTATAGTATAATCCTTGATCCTATTTGATCCTTTTTTGTCCAAATTTGTTTTATTACCTATCCGTTTCCTTACCTTACCTGACATTGGCATAATGCAAAAAGCCGTGCCAAAAAAAAAAAAAAAAAAAAAAAAAAAACCTAAAAATGGGACAATAATCACTGAATTAGTGATTTTCTTTATAGAAAACACAAAAAAAGGAAAAAATGAGTGCTTTTATTAAACATTGCAGGCCAGGCAGCCTAGTTACAGTATCCAATATCAAAATTTGGCGGTATAGTTCAACGAAAGTGGATTCATCTTTGAGTAAAGACGAGGGCGAAGAGGAGTTCAGAGTATTGGATATTTTGAAGAAAAGGGAGAGAATGCAGAGGAGAATATCTCGGAGGGCAGACGTACAGCCCGACAGAGCTGACAGAATGGTCACTGATCAGGTAACTACAAAAATCTGTTTATAACCTCAAATTAGGTTTACTTTTAGCATAATTACTAACTTTTGTCCTAAACTCATTTACTGGCCCAGTTAAAAAAAAAGCCTTGTTTGTAAAGATAAATCGGCTTCCACGCGGCGTATCAATATGAAACTTGTACCAAACTACAACTTAAAACCGCATCCAATTTCGTGCTCTAGTTTTGGCGTTATACAAACATAGACAGACAAAAATTGTAGTTATATTTTTGGATTTTATTGATATTATAGAGACCCTTCATATTAAGTTAAGTTTTCTTAAATATCTCTTAGGTATAAACTTAGGCCAATTACAATTTTTTTATTGTATATGTAGGTATGTAAACTTTCATTGCCTCAATTTTAGCGGCTCTGAGTGGTTTCACCCGCATAGTTCTCGTTTTCGTTGGAGTACGGTAATAAAATGTAGCCTACGTTACTCAGGGATATTTTAAGCTTTCCATTGGTGAAAGAATTTTTTAAATCGATCCAGTAGTTTTTCAATATATTCTTAACAAACATACACAAATACAAATCTTTCCTCTTATAATATTAGTATAGATAAATAAACAAACAGACAACATTTATTTCATTGTTTTTTTGCCAGAAAAGTAATTACAACTAGGTATATTAAAATAGAATATTCTTACTGACTTATAAACTGCTACATTTCAAAATACTGTAAAAAAGAAAAAAAACACTTGTGTGTCTAAGTAACCTAAGAAATCATAATTTTATTTTTATTATGAATGAATTTTATTTTCATTATTCCCTCATACAAAACTTTTTATTATTAGTCAATTCATGAAAGTTTACAGAACTATCACTTCGAACCCTGGCACTTTGACAAATTTTTTTTTCAGAACTGGGGTAACGTGTGGCCAGGTCCCAAAAGCTTCCATCCATCTTCCGTGCCCCTTCCACTCCGTCAGGGTTACGTGTCGAAAGGACAAGCACCTCCCGGGAAAAAGGCGAACGCTGAACTCATGAAAGTGCCCAACTTCCTCCACCTGACTCCTCCGGTCATAAAATCGCAGTGCGAAGCCATAACAAAATATTGCACTGAATGGCCAAAGCTCCTCAACTCGGAAGAAGCTATTGAGAACCATTATCCTTTGGAAATTATCACCTCGGACTACTGCCATGCTAGTCCGTCTATACGGAACCCATTAGCTAGAATTGTTACTCTAAGAATTAAGCTGTCAACGCTAAATCTAGATAAACACTCAAGAGACAAGTTCATCCGTTTAGTAGGAGACCGCTACAATCAGGAAACGGATTTGGTGACGATAACAGCCGACCGCTGTCCAGTCAGAAAACAGAATTTGGATTATGTAAACTATTTGTTGACGGCTTGCTATCATGAATCGTGGAACGTTGAAGAATGGGAGAAAGATAAGACGGAGGATGATATGGAATATTACAACTTTGATAATAATATGGCCAAAAAAAGTTTAGTCAACTGGTATTTCCTAACAAGAAACGAAACAAAATCGTTGACGGATGAAGAGTACAAAACATTTGATATTTCAGAAATACCAAACGCAGAAATGTATAAAAATGCCGTTGTAAAACTGATGAACGATGGAGAAAGTGATGATACAGTGGAGAATTATGGGGTAGCAGTGAGGAAACTCTTAGGGTTGCCGGAGAAAAAAATCATTACTTGATAAGGTTACTTGTAAGGTATTATTTATTAGTTATAACATTTGATAAATATCGAAAAAAATCTATTAGAACATCTTTTGTATTATTCCTAAACTCCAAATTATGTTGAGACTAAAGCATTAAGAATAAACTTACAAATATTTCTAACTAGCTGTTCCGCGCTTTTTCACCCGCGTAGTTCACGTTCCCGTGGGAATACGGGAATCAAATATATGTTACTCAGGGATCCTTTAGCTTTACAGTAGTGAAAGAATTTTTAAAATTGGTTCAGTGGTTTTTGAGTTTAGTCTGTTACTAATAAACTAATACAAATCTTTCCTCTTTATAATATATGTATAGATTTAAACATGTTTTGCAAATTAAATGTGTCTGAAATGGTGGAAAGGTTGGGCTGTGGTACAATTCCCTCTACAGAAGAAGCTTTATGAAATGGGGTAGTGGACAGCATCGAAATTAAATTGCGAGTAATCATTCATTAAAAAGATGATCCCAAAGCACCTTTGAACATGTATTTTGGTTTTTACTTTACAATTACAGCAAATTAAAAAAAAACAATCAAAAAAGTGCTGCATTGAGTACTAGAAACTATGACGTCACACCTTGCTATTTCAGTACATTTTCCATATTAAAATTTCGTTTTAACAGCATATAAAAAGTAATTCATTTGACTATGCAGAACACTACCCTATTGTTGTTATTTTATTGGAATAAAGACCAACACAGGAGAGAAAGGTGGAAATGTAATGGTTAACTGGGTTTTTTTTTTTTTAAGATTTGAGTTTGTTTGCAACCTGACCAACAAAAAGCGGTTGCACCGCGTTAATCCCATTTTCGGCCTGTATGGGTCCTTTAGCTTGTGTAACTGCACTATTACAAAAATTACGACAAATCTTAAATTAGTCAAGATAACTTGTGTTTTTATTGAAAAAAAAATACATAAATAAAAACTAGATATCCACACTCTTCGCTTCGCTTTATCAAAATAAAATATAGGAAGATATTGAAAGGGAACATACACGAAAATTGATGGTTAAATTCTTGTTTTAATCCCTATAAAATTGACATTTAAATCTATTGTTCTTTAGGAGCATATTTGAGACAAAGTTAGACAAAAATCCTAAAATTTGACAATATTGATAAAACTAGAATTTGCCTTTTATTTTCGAATCACAAATAGACACTTAAATTATATTATATTGCTATTAAATGTTAATTATCTACATTCACGAGTATGTAACATCTGCAGTAAGTGACCAGTAAGTGACTTTATATTGTTGTTAATGTAGAATCAGAGACCAGTTTTTATTTAAACTGCTCTCTGGTAGAATGTAGATCAATGGAGATTATGTTGTAAATAAACGAAAATACGCATTTGGTTTATTGTTACTGAAAGCATGTTACAGCATTTCTAAATATGTAGATGATTTTGTAAAATATAATAATAATAAATTGTGGAACTCAAATCACATAGTACGGTTATTTAGTCCCTAACTAGGCAGGGCCTGTACTATGGGTACTAAACAACTGATAAACACTTAAATAAATATTAAACGACCAGACACGAAGCCAACAGACATGTTTACGCACACAAATGTTGGCCCCGAGCAGGAATCGAACCTGTGACCTCTGACTCGAAGGCAGGGTCACTACCAACTGAGCCAACAGGCTCGTCAAAATATAGTTCGTAGCTTACAATAAAGTTATTTGTTGTGTGTAGAAGTGTAGATATAGATTTGGACGACCAGTTCCCCAGTGGTCTAGCAGTACTAGTTTTCTATAATAAAAATACATTTTCGCAATACCTAAACACGTTATGAAATGGTTCAGTAAATTTAATCTGTTTCAAGTAATAAAAAGTAAACTAGATTTTTAAACATACGGAAATATATTACTGGATTCTTCGTCACGATGGAGGCGGTTCTAAAGTTTGGGATTTTGCTGAATTTCTTAAGATTAGCACAGTTCGAATTTAATGACATTGATGAGGATAGTAAGTATATTTTTGCACCGTTTTTTATTTCTTAATTTTTTTTCGAACTGTCTTTGTGCTGTTTGCCCTTTTTTTTCTTTCGCATGCGGCGGGGAAAAATGCCTTACGCATACAAGGCGGCCAAATTCCACTAAATGTCAACGGTTATAGTTGGATGACAATGGTCAGTCGATGGTGTTATTCACTCTGAAAAGTGCCAAAATACCACCATTGACTGACCATTGACATGTGATTGTCATCCAACTATGATCGTTGACATTTAGTGGAATTGGCCCCCTGGTTATGTCAGGCTTGCACTGACTTAAAACCCACCATGCTGTTCCTCCTCTTGCCCTAAGTCAGAGTCCCGGGAAACAGTTTCTTCCGTGAATCGGCCGGCTATGCTCTCCATTGGGGCAGAAGGGGGCCAATTCCACTAAATGTCAACGGTTATAACAGTTGGATGACAATGGTCAGTCGATGGTGTTATTTGCTCTGAAAAGTGCCAAAATAACACCATTGACTGACCATTGACATGCCATTGTCATCCAACTATGACCGATGACATTTAGTGAAATTGGCACCCAGGCGTGCTGCTGGCCCTGGCTTGACAGCATTCACCGAACTAGGTAGGGGAGTGCGTAGGGCA
Organism: Ethmia dodecea; assembly: GCA_963855545.1. Classification (NCBI taxonomy): domain Eukaryota; kingdom Metazoa; phylum Arthropoda; class Insecta; order Lepidoptera; family Depressariidae; genus Ethmia; species Ethmia dodecea. The sequence goes on along the minus strand of OY979454.1, from coordinate 3,501,726 downwards.
TTCTAGGTACCTACTTTGCGTTGTACAAAAGAAACGACTGGCCTAAGGGCGCCCAGCGAGCGTATTCACGGATAGATATCCGACATCGTTCCCGTTCGATTCAGATCGAGTGAGAAATGTTCCGAAGTCGAATCCATGGTTAGGTTTCCATCGAAAATTTTCGAATGCTTTTCGAGACTGAAATATAGAGCTATCGTGTAAGTTTCCTACGGCCACGGATTTTTTTCGAATACCGCGATCTGTCAATTGCCCATCTCGAAACCATTCGACAGATTTTCCGATTCCGAGTCGAATATCGAATCTCCGTGACGTGAATACGCAGGAGGCACGAGCCTCTGCTTTCAACGTCGTTGGTGGTGTGGTGGTACATATTTTTATTTAAGGTACGTATGAAGCTACAACTTAAATACATAAGTAAATGAAGTAGCTACCTAAATATGCAAATAAAGACGCAACACATTTTGGGAGACTCTAAAGACTAGAGACTCTAGACTCTACTCTCTTTTGTACTTGACTCTAAACTAGGAGGTGACCAGCCAACTTGACGTCAGAAGCTGGTCAAAAAAAATTCTAATTCCTAAATATACATGATATGTAGCAATTATTTATAGTATGTAGCAAATATGTAGCAATTTTCGAATCAACTCTCATTGACCAATGCCACAGACAACCAGCCATTCTGACGCTCTCACCGATATGGTGTGGTTGTAGTAGGTACCTACGAGTTGTACAAAGTTCTTTTTTTCGCAGTCATTACTATAAGAGATTACGTTTTGTGGCCAAAAGCGACGATACCATTCTACATCAATCCTACGCAATTCGGTAAGTTTTTATTTACTGTCCAGCAGTTAGTAATGTTCCATGTGAGGCTCGGGTTCGAATCCTGGTGAGGGCAGTACCAAAGAGTATTCAGGAACTACCTACATAAGTATTTATCACTTGCTCGGAGGTGAAGGAAAACATCCTACAGGGCCCAGAATTGAGTCTGAGGCATGTGTAACAGAAATGTCCGGATGGGCTCGAAATCAAGAAATATTATGGTGAAAAGTGGGTAAGTATAATTATACAGGAACTAAGACTCTCGTTCCAGCTTATTCCTGATGCAAAGGTTTTCAGTTGCGGTTTAATGCGGTAATGCAGCGAGCGTAATGGGCACCTTTGCTTTGCATCTAGAATGGTGCGGGGCGGGCTAGGAGAGTTAGGAAATTAAATTATTTGGAACTAAGTAGATATATATGTTACATTCGGGAATGAAATACACTTACCTCCGATTACCTTATAACGAACTCTAAAGTAAAACCGCTTCCGCAGCAACCTCTTGCGATTTGCGAATTGCAATAGGTAACCAAAAAACAAATGATTAGTGATTACATACGAATTTTATTGTTTTAATTTTATTGTTAACACTATAGTGTGATCCCCTATCTGTAGCTTTTCCTTTCGACGCCCATACAGGGTGCCACAGAATATAAATTTATTATAGGTACTTACCTCACCATTTTGTTAAACCTGAAGCACCAAAAAAGAATGTTTTCACCAGACAAACAGCAACAGACAACGATAATGTCGGCCCTAGCCACGTTTGCGTTCAAAACATGTCTGAAGTTCGCGCCTCTGCTTGCCCCCCCGAGAGACGACCAGCATGTTATGGTGTTCGAAAACCCAGATGGGGAGAAGAAGTGCACCATTTCAACCAGCGGCCATTCTATTGACGAACCACATGTAAGTACCTATTTGGAATCTTATTTAAATACAGAGTAGGTATTCAAACTACTTATGATGTTCCGCTTGATTTCAACAGCGTTCGTCCCGTTCTTGTGGGAAATCCATATGTTACTCCCAGAAAAGCAAGCTTTCCATTGGTGACAGAATTTTTGAAATCGGTTCAGTAGTAGAGTTTATTCGTTACAAACATACAAATAAATCTTTCCTCTTTACATAAAGGTAATACTTATTACTAGCGGTTCTGCGCGGTTTCACCGGCGCTCCCGTGGGAATACGGGAATAAAATATAGCTTAAGTTACTCAAGGATATATTCTAGCTTTCCATTGGTGAAAGAATAGGGTATTTGACTGAAATCGTAACACATTTATAGTCGGTGAAACCGCGCGAAACAGCTAAGTGAGTACCTAAATGACTGATTTGTTTTGTCCACAGCGCATTCGGGTTGGCTACCATTGCCTCGAAGCTCCCTGGGTGGACCTCCTCATCATGAGAGGACTGGGATTCCCTCTCGAGCACAACCGCGCATCCAGAGACTCGTACATTGATGTCCAGGAGGAGAATATTGACATCGGTAAGTGATACTCTTTTCACTTCTCATGCCCTAAAAGTACGCCAATATAGCCCTACGAAGCGGGACTAAAGTGACCACTTTAGTCTCTAGGGAGTGAAAAGTAATAAGTTTTTTAAATTTTCTTAATGAGACATAGACAAACTCAAACAGCCAGTAAATATGTGTGGAGTGTGGACTATCTTCATTGCGAAAATGTTGAGAGTTTTATTTCCATGGTTTTTCCGCAAAGAAGGTGGCGACATGTGTTTTAAATTGTTAGTCTGCAAAGAGATTTACATCTCTTTGTTTATCTGATACAGGCTTAGAAAAAAAAACTGACCGCAAAAATTTCAGAATTTTTGTCGAGTGAAAATTTGTTCGGTTTTAAATAATTTTTTATGTACTAAATTGATTATTTTTCGAGACTTAACTCCAACTTAATATACCCTCGGTTTAAAAAACAACATACAGTGGAATTGATAACCTCCTCCTTTTTTTGAAGTCGGTTAAAAATTAATCTTTCCGTTGGTGAAATAATTTTTTAAATCGGTTCAATAGTTTTGGAGCCTATTCAGTACAAACAAAGAAACAAAAAACTATATTTCATCTTAAAAATATTAGTGTACATTTGACGGGCCTGTTGGCTCAGTTGGTAGTGACCCTGCCTTCTGAGTCGGAGGTCGCGGGTTCGATCCCCGCTTGGGGCCAACATTTGTGTGCATGAACATGTCTGTTGGCTTTGTGTCTGGGTATTTATTATTTATTTAAGTATGTGTATCAGTTGTTTAGTACCCATAGTACAGGCTCTGCCTAGTTTGGGACTGAATAGTCATGTGTGAACTGTGTCCCACAATTTAAAAAAAAAACTGTGATAATTTTTCTATAGGTATATGTATAACTTAATTAATTTATTAGGTAGGTACATACTATTTTTTAATGCGAACATTTATAAATACTTAGTAGTGTACGGTATCTTACTTAATATTTTATGTTATAATAGCGGTTCTGCGCCGTTTCACCAACGTATAATCTCTCAAGCTTGGTTGAATATTTATTATCTCAAAATCAACAAGGATAATAAAATGATATAAAACTAAATAACCTCGCTATTAATTTGATGATGATGGAAGCCAGTGTAATGTAAACTTTACCTAAAACTAGCTCGCGAATATGTTGCCAAATAAATTAAGTGAAATACTTTTCATTGTATGATAAAAGATACTTATATCTAAGAGAATAGATAATAGAAGTATAGATGTCCTGTATTCTACCCAAATTCTATGCAAATAAGTACCTATTTTGATTTTAATTCTGCAATGTGATTAGAAAAAACGAAGACAAACTCATTTAGCATTATAGCCTGCTGGAGTTATCAATCACACACTCCGCCCGGTAACCAATATCGTATTACGAATCTGTAATTGAAAAAACACAACATCCGTCAACGCAATTACGAAACAAAAGGCTTATAAATCTTTATCTAAATACCTGATAACAGTCATATTTACACACCAACTTTGCAACAAAACAAACTCGATAACACTAGGATACAGCGGCGATTCGTCCGCCAGTAATGAGCCAGCCGTCGCGCCGTCAACATGTGTCGTGACCTCAAACTGTACGAGAACATATTCATAGAGAGCAGCATCCAATCGCCTGAATACGATGGCGTCATTCTCATCTTGTACCCTGAAGAATTGAACGTACGCCCACGGCACATTGGGAGCTACTTAAAAACGATAGCGAAAATCGACAAACACATACATAAGGTGCCAACAGTGTGGAATTGCGACTATGTATCTGGCGGAAGACTCATATTGGCTCCGACTGGAAAAATAACGCCCTACAATGACGCCGCGGTGGTCAAAGAAGCAGCGAAGAAAGGTTTGCTCAGAGCTTTGGAGGCTGGCGTCAGAAAACCTCTAGTGGTTGTTGAAAACGTAGTCGACTTCCCCGACGGACAGCTAGTTTGCATCCTTGGTGCTTTCGAAGCTTTGTACATCCCTATACAGATGCGAGAAAGGGACAGCGCCAAGAATTTTGACCGAATTGGTTTCCATGCCGATGAGAAAGAGTCAGAAGAGTTTGAAAAGATAGTCCGTAATGCCATAGCGTTGGAAAGATCTAGAATAGTCACAAGAGACATAGCTGGGGGGGACTCTGAAAGGATGTCGCCAGCTAAAATCGTGGCCTACGTGAAAGAGTGTTTTAATGGCGACAGCAACGTGACCATCAAGGTTGTCGATGACGAGAAAGTAATTGCAGAACAATATCCACTACTCGCTGCCGTGTCTAGGGCTGCCAACCAGATCGAAAGACACAAGGCTAGGGTTGTGGAGCTTGAATATAAGCCATCCGACTTGGGTAGAGTCACTGAAACCCTAATGCTTGTGGGTAAAGGAGTTACCTACGATACTGGCGGTGCTGATATCAAGATATCTGGCAGAATGGCTGGCATGTCAAGAGATAAGAGTGGTGCAGCCGCTGTGGCTGGTTTCGTGAAAGCCTGTTCGATCCTCAAACCTATACATTTGAAGGTCATCGGTGTCATGTGCCTTTGCAGAAACTCTGTCGGCGAAGATTCCTACGTCGCCGACGAACTACTGATATCCAGGAGTGGTAAAACTGTGAGAGTAACCAATACCGACGCAGAAGGTCGCTTTGCCATGGCAGATGCGTTGTACAAGATGTCAGAAATCGCTGCGTCACAGCTGAACCCTCACATTTACACCATAGCCACTTTGACTGGGCATGCTAGAGCATGTTACGGTAACCACACAGCGGCGATGGATAACCACAGCGCTCGTGCCACTAACCATGCTTCAAGACTGCAATTCAGCGGTGGCAGAGTATCAGAGGGAATAGAAGTGTCAGTGGTTAGACCTGAAGATTTGGCAGTGAATGTTGGTAAATGCAAAGGGGATGATCTGGTGCAGCTCGATACAGACGCGAAGTACCGAAACCACCAGCTTGCAGCAGGATTTCTTATTAAAGTAGGGGGCCTGGAAGACAAGAATGTTAAGTATACACATTTGGATATTGCAGGGTCTGCTGGGATGCCTCCAGACGAACCGACCGCTGTTCCAATTTTAACTCTGTGTCATGCTCATAAGGTTCTCATTTGATCAACTCAGTGATTTAAAAAAATATGTAAATAGCATGACGTCTTTTAAGTCTGTGTAAACAGAATAGGTATTAAGAAAATAGTTATTGTTAACGATAAATACTTCAATTATTTATATACTCTGATGTTTAATCTTGTGGTGATAAGGTAACTTTTTAATATGTTGGATGATTATATTAAATAAAGTATTAACCTGGATGTTTTTTATAATATTTTAACTGTTTCCACCCGCTATATCATCATCGCTTCCAACAAAGCTTACAACCTTCGCAGAACATGTCTGTACTATTTATTTTTTAATTAATATTTGGATGTAACAGCTTTAAAAATTCTAGCTTTTGCCCACGAATTTGTCCGCGATTTAGGAGATACAAAGTATGTAGGTACCACAGGCCATTAATCTGTACATGTATTGTGTTTTTCTCATGGGCTCCCTCGCGGCGGGAATTATGTGGGTCACGTGGGAGATTAAGGCCAATATTTTTATAAGTGTAAGGATTTGAGGAAAGACCCTTACCTCAACAGTGGGCTGCTCAAAGAGATTTAAATATAATAGGGCATAGAGGGGACAAAGCGAGAAATTTTTGAAGTCAAAAGTTATTCCAAGTGGAATAAGTTACAATTTCGACCGAATGACAGCTCGCGTTCATAGTAACTGACATGACAAGGACATGACGCTTAGGCTTCAAAGTTTTGTATGAAAATATTCCCAATGCCCCCTCTATGCCCTATTATATTTAAATCTTTTTGGGGCTGCTACAGGTTGATGATGATTGATGACGTCATTATTTTATACAAATAATTATATAGTATGTTACGTAAATAATGCTGTTAAAATATGCTGTTAATTTTAATATTTAAGTAGATAAATACTTTGTTTATTTATAATTGCTGCGCCTGTAAGCATCTTGTTGAGCTGTAAAAACAACTAAGTAAGTATATAATATTAATACAACAATACAGCAATAAAGATTATTGTTATTGTACTTTGGCCCAACTGGACTTTAACGTGACATTTGAAAGCGAGAGTTATCAGAAACAAAACAACACGGACATTGAACCTTGTCCGTCATGCAACAGATGTAACTGACCCCATTATTGTGAGAGATAATAACTGTCCCAAATAAACGTGCGTTATTTGCGTCGAATGTTTCAAACGAATCTTAAAATAGCTGGTGGAAATGTTTCTTTGTGAAATGAAAAAACCAAAGAGTTTGGAAGAAAGTCATTTTCTTTCCTATTTCTATAATTTTAAACGTCTTTGGGAAAGAATTTCCCGCCGAAAATTTCGTTGTGACGTTTGGACGGCCGAGGGTCAAAGATATTATATAAAGAAAGGCCGAGGGTACAGTTAGGTCGTTGACTACAAAGTTTTAAAATGAGTGACTTTTTCAGTGAGCGGTGATAGCCCGGACGGTTTAAAGAGCCTGCCTAAAATCAGTGAGCCTCGGGTTCGAATCCTGGCATGTACCAATTAGTTTTTAAAAAACTTACGTACGTATTTATCACTAGCTTGACGGTGAAGGAAAACATCGTGAGGAAACCCGCAGGTCTCAGAATTAATTCTGAGAGATGTGTAAATAGACCCGGTCCGGCGATAGGCTCACCACCTATCACGTTTAGGGGTCCATATATCTCGTGAAATGTGGGTATTTCCAGTAATGGAATACCTCTGCCTACCCCCTCGGGGATAAAAAAAGGCGTGAGATTATACTTATTATATACTTTTTCAACCGACTTAAAAAAAGGAGGAGGTTATCAAGTCGACTGTATCTTTTTTATGTTTGTTACCTCGAGAACTTTCGACTGGGTGAAGCGATTTTGATGATTTGATTCTTTTTTTATTTGAAAGCTGGTGCTTCCCACACGTGGTCCCATTTTCATTTAGTCCATGGCATATCTAGGTACTTACATGAGAAAACCATACAAGTTGAATTCGTTTTTTTTCACTATTTTGAAACATGAATTTGAGTTTCATATACTTATTAATTGATCTTCGCCAATGCCAATGTAAAAGATTCAAGAATCATTCTTATTGGAACGATTGTGTGGCTCTGGCATAATTGTAGTAGGTAGGTACATGTCGTGTCGTATACATACTCTTGGGTACATTATTAGTTTAATAGGTTTTTTTTAATAGCACCGCATTTTGTATTTTGCCAATTCAAGTAAATTAGTTTTCAAGTCTAACTAGTTAAATCGCTCTGCTTCAGAGACCATACACAAAAATTAATTGTCATCAACACTTTCTATAGTTTCTATATCCTTCCTTTGCTTATCTACAGTAAAATGATAGCACTTTTACTGAAGACTTCGTTGTGACTTCTTGAGGTAGGTACCTAATCCAACTATGACCCTCGAATTTTATCGAATTTTCCATTCACACACTTTCAGGGATACAGTGTACAGTATACACTGAAGAAAATGCCGCCCTATGGCTTAAACTTTATTTTCATAGTTTTCATAACTTATTTTTTAAGAATTAGAATAACTAATTGATTGCAGGAAATTTATTATGTATTATATATTATTTATTAACATTATTTTTTATTTATATTTATTCTTTATTTACTCACATTATATTATATATTATTTATTATATATTATAGTAATATGAAAAAATATTTGTATTTTTCTTAGAATTATAAATTTTGCACTAAGAACGACTTATATTGGTATTGCAATATTTTTTTCACAGGCAAACTCGCCTAACTATCAAAAAGACATACATAATTAGAAAATATTTTTAATTCTTCAAAAAAACTACATAAATTTATCAATTCCAGAAAATAAAAATATCAACTTAATTTTTTTCAAACCTTTATGGAAATAAATTAATTAAACTATTTGAATAGTTTTTACTTAAATTTCCTATATTATAATATACAAAATTTTAATGTGATACATAATACTTAAATTATATTTCTTGAAAGATAAAATTTTTATTTAAAAGAATAGTTATTTATATATTGTATAGAATTTTTTTTCTCACTTTCCAAATTTTGCCGCCCTAGAAAATTTGCCGCCTTGGGCACTAGCCCCGACTGCCCCTAGTATAAATCCACTACTGCAGGGATACCTACTTGCCACATAATATACTATCACTAATATGAGTCAAAACCCGAAATAAATAGAAAAATGAAAATTATACAAAAAGCATGAGGTCGCTCTTCGGATTCCCGCCACAAAGCCTAGTAGGTATACTTGCTTAGTACCGCTGAGATTTCGTTTTCCATTAAAGGTGCAATGGAACTGTTCGTCAGACAGCCAAAGTTACCGTTGGAGCTTCAAAGCTTGCCGTATGACTACAACAGCGTTCTACATTTCGGGCCAAGGGACTACAGCAAGAATGGACATAGAACCATAATTTTTAAGGTAAGAAAAAGCCTTATCATAACCTGTCTCGTTAATTGCTGCGGTCATTGTGACGTCACTAAACCATTTGAGTGCCCAGCGGTCGTTTCCTCGTTTCATTAGTTTTTTCCCGTTCTGTGGAATTACCTAAAATCTTTTCTTGGTGCTCACTTACGTCATTTATGGAAATTACCCAACGGTTTCGGCAGACCTTTGATCGATCAGTCAGTCAGCAAGACAGCTTCTTGTTTTATATATTAAGTACTAGCTGCGCGACAGATGTCCTGTAAATTACCTGTCACAGATCCTGCTGGAATATCTCTAGCTACCCCCTTGGGGAATAAAGGCGTGAGCATATCTATTTATTTAATTTTTCAGTTGTATAAAAATTTTATTTTTTTAAATACGAATAATATGTGAATCATTCTGAGCCAGAGGTCGCTGGTTCGATGCCCGCTCGGGGCCAATATTTGCGTGCATGAACATGCATGACTGTTGGCGTGTGTGGGTGTTTAATATCTATTTAAGTATGCCTATCAGTTGTTTAGTATCCATAGTACATGCCCTGCCTAGTGTGGGACTAAATAACTGTGTGTGAATTGTGTCCCACAATTTATTATTGAAGTGAAAACTTCTTTAACGGCGTTGAGCACTTTTGTGGGATGGGTAAAAACTGTGAAACTCGCGTCAGGTCACGTGTCGAAAAACCGAAAGCCGGTTGGAGAGTAGTGTTGTAACACCGAAATCGATAATCAAGTTTTCACTTCTGCCGGCACTCCCGGAGTGCAACCCGTGTTTTTTTGTTATTATTATTATTTCCAGTCTAACCCTTCCCTTTATTCTAGAGCCCTGATCTCCAACAAAACCGCATAGGACTCTCCCTCCTAGACATACGCAAGATAGAACTAGTATACGGTCCGCAGTGCCGCGAAAGAGACCGAGAAGAGAAATTTGAGTTATGCAAGAAGTACCCAGCAGTAGATAGGAAGAAGAGGGACGTGAACTATGACACAGTCCAGAATCTCCGAGTGAACAGAAACATAAAACCGCCAGAGATCACTCCTGATGAATTACCAGCTGTCTTGCTTGATCTGGGAGTGCATAGAGAGGTGCAGGAAATAGTTGATCAGGTCTATGAAGTGTCTAAAATAGCCCTCCAACGCGCTAGGGATAAACACTGTAACAAAACTAAACCAATCCTCAGGACTAATGATGAAGTGAGGCCGAGTAACACTTCTGATATACTAGGGGTAATAGAAAATGTCGCTGAATATATAAAAACGATGGTAGACAACGCTCTGGTTAATATCACAGAGTTTTGCGAGACGTCAGAGAATATAGAGAAGTATGTCAGGGCTGGCTGCCCGTTTTACGATAAGAGGAACTGTCCGCAGACGTACAGGTCCACTAAATCTGGTCCAGTCAAGTACTCGACGCAACATCGACCGCTGATAAGACAGTCCACCAAACACTCAGGCATAGGAGGGAAAAAACAATACGCTGCATGGAGAGCCGGCAATGAAACTGATTTTGGAAATGAAACTACTACTGAACCTGCTACAGCTAGAAGGAAGAGAGATACGGAGAACGAAAATGCGAACAAAGAAGCCAATATTACAGCAGAGAAAGTAATAAAAGACAAGGACAAAGCAGAGATAGGAAAAGAAGATAACAGTAATGTTGGTAAGAATACAGTAGATAAAGGAGACAATGTAGTTACAGATAAAACAGAACTAGCTAAAGAAGTAAAAGTAGAGAATGATAAAGTTGATAGCAAAGTTGAAAAAGACAAAGTCAACAGTACAGCAGAAAAAGCAAAGCCCTCACTTAAATTAGACAACAACAGTTTAACCCAACTAAAGTTGATCGAGGAAACCATCAAAAGTGTAGCAAAAGTATTTAAGAATCATTTTTTGAATACTAATAAAACAATGTTACGGTTTCGAGCCACTACTATCCTATCCAACAAAGCTAGGTTCCATTCAAATCACAGATCTAATTATTATAACGACGATTCAAAGATTACCAAATATAGGAGGAAAAGATCCGCAACAAACCTTACAAATGATACTCCAAAAGATGTAAACAACTCAACAATAACCCTTGAAAATACATCATCTGAACCTAAAGCAGTTACAGGGTCACCTAAGCTTTCCGAGACTGAGTCTTCAATCGCTACGGAATCTCCTAAGACAACAAAGACTCATGCTGAATCTACCCTCGATAGAAACATGTCCCACAATCCTACTGTTCGCTACTTTCGTCGGTTCCGGTAAGTTTAAAGACATTTTGGTTTTTAATCTTCAAGTCTTTGCAAAAGATAAATTTTCTTTTCAATCTTTCCACCAGTTTACGAAAATTCTTAAGGTTAAAAGAAAGATACAGTCCAGTCAACAAGCAAAGGCATATCCAGCCTTCGAGTCAGGGCTCCAATTTGATTACAATAATAAATAGTAATCAAAAAGATGACACATAGGCGTATTACGCGTGTCGTTTCCAAATGTGTTTGTCATCATATGAAGTATTTGAGGCATTCATCTTGACCGCTGTCTTGAAGTCTAATTCAGAAAGTATTCTGGGAATGTACTCTTATTACGAGAGGTCAATTGTCTTTAATTGAAGTTGTGTTGTGGCCGCTTGAATTAAGGTCACACGCGTCTGAGTCAAGGATAATTAAAAATGTGTATTCAATATTTTTTGAGATTTTAGAAACCGCGCGCCTCCTTTGTCTTTGCCTTGAAAGACACCGCACTAAAAGCAATATCGTTATTTGCTTTATTTTTCTAAAAATAATCTCGACTAAAAGAGCGCTGAATGTAGGTAGGTAGTTGGTATTTATTTATTAAGTGGCATGGCACCTGTGTCAACGGTCATAGTTGGATGACATTGCGATGTCAATGGTCAGTCAATGGTGTTATTTTGACACTTTTCAGAGCAAATAACATCATCGACTGACCATGTCATTGTCATTGTTATCCAACTGTTACTGTTGACATTTAGTAGAATTGGCCCCTAGGTGACAATAATTGTAAACCATTGCCCTGCTCGCGGCAGGGCAACGTGCTAAGTTATGACCCTTTTGCTTCAGCAGCACATATACAGTGTGTCTTGTGAAAATAGTATATTAATTACCTAGGGAAGTAGAATCAGAAATGTCTCAGGGGGTCTAAAAAGGCCGTTTCGGGTGAATCATAATAGGATCCTATTTCGATTCATATTCGAAATTTTCACCAAATACGAATCTGCTAATAAATTGAATTGTCAGTGAATCACTAAAATGAGGGATCATTTTATGAAATTTAGAGGAATTGCTTAGGATTTGCTGGGAATTCATAAAAGGAGGAATTGCTTAGAAGAATTGCTCAAAGTCGCCATTTTAGACCCACAGATCACATGTAACTAATTGTCTACAAACATGTGATTTGTTATTTACTTCTCGAGGTGTGAATAGTTTTTTTGTTTTTGACGGAGGCGGAAAGCGGCAACTTCGTTTAGCGCAGCGGCCCGAAAGTTGACGCTTTCCGCCCAGAGAGATGACAAAGTTAATATGACGTCATGTCCTGTCGAAAATTTATCTATTTTTAAAGATATTGCTCTAGATGTTTCGTTATCATTAGAAACTGAAGCCGGGCAACTAACTATTATTTAAAAAAAGTCCCTTTTTAACCGGTTTTTTAGTATGAAGAGAGTCAAAGACAATAAAGCTGACAATGAAGGGGATGACTCGAATGTATCTCTCGAGAAGACTCCGAAAATATACAAGGACATCGAAGAGTCGATGGAGAAGTACAAAGGCAGACGGGAGAAGAAAGAGAAGTACAAGAAAAGGTACTACTACACTAAGAAATCTAGATACGAAAAGGTTTTGTAACTCTATTTTCAGAATACATGATTGAATAACGAAAATATTTATTTTTGGGGTGGAGTTTAACCGAAAATCTAAAAACAAATTGTTTACCATCAAATTTTACTACATTCTGCGATAGAAACCATAGTTCAACTTCATTCTGTTTTAGCACTGAGAGGAAGTGGGCGTCTAGCATAATATTCCGAATTTATGACACTTATATAAATTATTTTTGGGTACTTTTTGGCACTATTTTGTGGTATGATTTTTAATAATAGCTTCACAGTTTTTCCAAACGAAAAATGAGGATAGGCGAATTCTATTTCTAGCATAGTACTCACCAAACTTTGGGTGTAATTTTGAAAGTAAGGGCAGGTTTTTGTACTCGGGCACTTTTTTTTACCTCAAAATGGAGAACTATTTTTTAGAATAACGGAATTATTTAGGAAATATGCTAGTCGAAGGGCCAATTAATGATCTACTGCGGTGTAAATTATCGCATTAGCAATAAAAGATTCATTCTTGGTACAAATACCAAGATGGATTAATCTGTCGACATTAATATGTTTGGAAGATAGAACACCACACCAAAATCCATAGTACAACGTAAATATAATGTTTATTTAATCTTAAATTGGCATTAATTTAAAACCACATAAACTGTCAACGCCTCAAAAATGGCGGAAAAAAATGTCCACTCGACGAAAAAATTGAGTGCAGTTTACTTTAGTAGCTGTATACCTAGGTACCTAATTTATGTATTTAATAAGTTCAAGAAAACAGTATTTTGCTGTAATTTTGTATGTGACTAAGTAACTAGTTTATTATTAGTTATGTCTGCTATTGTTTACCCGCGGCACTATTCACTTTGGTTAAGTGCATTGCGGTTACAATAGCAATGCTCCTTGATAGCACTCCCCATTGTAGGTAATGTAATGCCAGAATTAAGGATTGTTACACTAAAATGCTAAATGTGAGTATTTACCCTCATTAACAGACTATACAATACCTAGTCATTATACAATATGTAACAGAATAAGAGCAATTCCTGAAATTAGTTTGTTTAGTATCCAACTATTTTTAATGTGTAATTTTGTTCTGAAAAATGAATTAGCTTAACTGAATTTAGGGCTACCTATGAAAACCATACTATTATTGCTCTTTAAGAAATTTGGTAAAATAGAATTATAATAAAAGAGCGTGCATGAAAAGCAGCGCCTGATCAAGAGTTCTGACCGCCCTAGGCTAATAATGAGGACGCGTCCCCGCCAGGTGTGTTTTCCCATACAAAATGAAGTTAAAATTTACGCCCGTTATTACGTAAAACTCGCACTAGGCACTCTGTTGCCAGCTCACTTAGTGCATACGAAGACACGATTTCAGCGCGCGCAGATCCTCGCGCCCTAGGCTGCAGCCTAATTAGCCTAAGGGTTAATCAGGCCCTGATGAAAAGGCTTATGGATGTAAAGGAAGCTAGGGAAGTGTGCGGGGATCGGGCAAAATGACGACCCATCGTCTCTGCCTACCCCTGTGGGAAGGCGTGAGCTGTGTGTATGTAGGTATATTTGTATGTATGAAAGGTTCGACAAAACTAAAGTACGAATGCATCTTTTTTTTTTATATTACGTAATATACTTACTAGGGAGGTACCTAGTTGGGGTGTATGAGGAGTTGCGCTTATTCTGTGACGTACTTATATGAAAAAAAAGGCCGAGATATGAACCGAGAAGGCTGATCTTTGGATCACTGGGGGACTACGGTAGGGGCGGTCCGCGCCGGGCCTCTCTGGGGCCTCCAATTTTAACGAAAAGTTCTCTTGATCAAATCCTAAACAAGGATAAGAGGCAGTTGAGTGTTGAATGGAGGCTCCATAGATACAAATATGATTAAAGCTACGCAGGACCAGAGGCCCTGGGTCTGGGGGGGCCTCCAAATCCAAAAGTCCTAAGACGCGGGGGGCCTCATTCAGTTTTTTCGCTCGGGCCTCCGACGGGCTTAGTCCGCTACTGCTTTGGATACCTTGTTAGAAAAGCTTAACAAGACTTTAATGTCGAACTCGATTTTCTACGTGCGTTCGCCGCCATCTTGAAAAAAGGGTTTTTTTTTTTTGCGATAACTGTTGTGAGTCGGGATGCGTACAGGTAATGCAGGTATAAATAAAAGCATTAAGTACTTTAAAATATGAATCAATATTTATCACTAGCTTGACGGTGAAGGAAAACATCGTGAGGAAACCCGCAGGTCTCAGAATTAATTCTGAGACATGATCTTGTGTAAATAGACCCGGTCCGGCGATGGGCTCACCACCTATCACGTTTAGGGGTCCAATGTATCTCGTGAAATGTGAGTATATCCAGAAATGGAATACGTCTGCCTACCCCTTCGGGGATGAAAGGCGTGAGATTATTTATTTATTTTTATTTTTTTGGCCGTATGTCATTATTAGCGACTAATGGAATGGTGTAATATTACGTTTTTTTTTTTCAAAATCAGCGTGTTCAATTCCTGGCTACGAATATAGATTTTCAGAAATCCAAAGATGCAGTTTTAGTTTTCATCAAAATCGGGCCTGAGACTCCATTGAGTATTTTCTCTATTCCTTCAGATTCCGATTTAGCCATCCACGCCCACTTAAAAAAATTCACATTCATTTGGAGAGATGAGAAATGGGTACCTATCTACAGTAATTTACGTTACCTCTCCATCCCCTGAGATAAGGTGTAATTGTATTTACGAAATAGACTGTTTGCTAAGTAGGCCGATAGCGAAGTAGTCAAAATGCGAAATGGGCTATTTGAGAAGTAGACCTCTGTCGCCTGAGCGATTTTTATTTGTTACCTAGTTGTAACGACCCAGCCTAATCTATTTTCCTCAAGGCCCCACCGCACTGGAGAAGGTAAGGGTAGGTCCGTCCCCAGGACTGTGAAGTTGAGCAAACAGAACCAGGAATTCTACGACGATCGCCGGTGGCCGGGCGGCGTGGTCCGGTACTACATCCAGGAGGACGACAACTGTGAGTGGACATTAAAATAATGGGTTCGATTCTGCATTACAGCGCCTAAACTTATTTTAGTTTAGTCCTGACATTTTCTTTCTCATAGAGAAGAAAAGAGATGAGTGATATTTAGTCCTGTCAAATTAAAATTAGTCCTGTCAACTAAGGCATTTCATAACGTGTTTAGTGCATAATGTAAATAAGTCACGACTAAAATACAGCCTCTGACAGGACTAAATTCGGTAGGTTATCTCCTATCCCTTTTCTTTTTTTGAGCTAAAATAAAGACAGGAATAAACTAAAATAGGTTTAGTCGCTGTAATGCAGAATCGAACCCAATAACCTACTTAATGTGACGGGCATGGAAGGTGACGCGACGTTACAAGATTGGATGGAAGGGATAGGTGGTTACGATAATAAAATGAATGAAAGCAATATAATCTATGGTTATGTCCTCACAAATGAGAGTATCTATGGGCTGAAGAGTATACGCTTACTGTGAATTATCGTACCTTCCGAAACACGGAAAGAAAAGAGACATAAGTGTGTATATAGCATAGGCTCATTAACCTAGTTAATTTCTGGATTTTAAAAGAAATGACGATGATCTGTAAGGCTCGGGTTCTAATCCGGGCATGTATCAAAGAGTGTTTCAAAAAAGCTTACGTACATATTTATCACTAGTTCGACGGTGAAGGAAAACATGGTGAGGAAACTCGTAGGTCTCAGAATTAATTCTGAGAATTTTATTAAAAAAAGGATGCGTATTTTAGGACTTCGACTTTCCAATGAAGAAGCATTCCACTCTTGGAGACAATGAGAGCAGGGACGTTAGTACTAAGTATTACATAATCTGTGGCAAGGACGGAACTTTCTAGAGCTTCTAGAACGCCGCGCCCGAGAATGTTCGCTGTAAACAACAACAACCCAACAAAAGGGGCGCGCCCGGGCGCCCCTCGTTGTCAAAGTGACAATCAAGTTTGAAATACAAGCTAGAATCACCTTTGCTCTCATATCTATTAGGCAAATCTGGAAAGAAACTAGGAATTTACTGAGTACCTACCTACACGAAACTTAAAATCGAAACACTTTTCTGGTGCCTAGTTTTTTTCGTCGGATTTTAGATTTACCTATTTACTTTCACTTGTATGAACAAATGAAAATACAAGTAGGTACTTCTTTTTTTGTAAACCTCTTCTAAAAAGCAATAAAGGAACCCAAACCCCCAGCCGCGCATAATCTTTTTTCAATAAGTTACAGACAGCGCCATCTATGCGTTTTTAATGAAAGATGGCCGAGAAAATATCTCACTTCATTTAATTTTTGCTTCACTAGTTTGTTTTACTACATAACTAATTTATTAATTTTATGTTATTTCACTCAGTTGACACACAAGACATGAGAGATAGATTGACCGAAGTAAACGATATATTGAAAAGAAAAACCTGCGTCAGAATAGAAGAAATATCAGAGGCAGAGACTGAGAAGTATAACGACTATTTGGTGCTTGATAATAGTCCTGACTACGTCACTGGCAGAGTGGGGAATCGGCAGGTGAGGCTTTGGAATTAAATAAAAAAAAACTGTTTATTGTAAAAAAGAAGTTATTCTAATAAGTACCTACATCACTTTCTGGGTGCATAATCTAAATTTAAGAAGTTTAAGTGATTAAATGAAACCCGAATGCGTTAAAGTATGATTGACATAAAAGAAAAAAAAGAAACTCTTGTAAATAATAATAAACCTACCCAAGTACCTATCTAGGTATACTTTAAAGAGGAAAGATTTGGATTTATAAATGTTTGTAACGAATAAACTCAAACTACTGGACCGATTTAAAAAAATCCTTCACCAATGGACAGCTAAATACAAGATCCCTGAGTAACAGAATAAGTTTTGTTTTCGTATTCCCACGGGAACGGGAACTACGCGGAATATGTACCTACTACTACTGTTCGTTAAATAGATAGGTAAGTAGGTAGGTACGAAATTATGTAGATCTACATAATTTCGTGGCACAAAAATTATTTGTGAAAAAAAACCAAATAAGTAGTGAAATATTTTATACCTAATGAACCAAACGCGAGTAAAATATTTTCAGATAATGGCAAAGGGATTCTGTAAAACATGTTTGTTTTCAATTAAATTGTATTTAAAAACAAACTACACTCACGTCAAATATAGCACACTTTTAACAATCATTCAACTGCGACTACAGTGTCAAGTGTGTGAATGAAAGCGAGATAGCAGCAAAACATTGGGCTTTAGCCCATTTGAGTGAAAGAGATAGGCAGTACACGTGCTTCCAGTGACGTCAGAGCTCGGCGCGTGAAAGGGTGGCCAGGTTAAAGGAAATAGTTCGCAAGCCGTATCTACAATTTTGAGAATATCGTAAATACTTTTTGTTTTGTCATTATATTAGATTCATAATTTGAAAGAATATAAAACTACTGCCGGGTGACCAAAACCGTTGTCCGCGTTTAACCCGTTCTCCCGAGAATTTCCAAAAATCCCTTCTTAGTGCCTAGTTACGTCATTTAAGAACCTACGGAGCCAAAACCCAGCCGTTTTCGCTGTGCGTTGAGCAATTATTTAATCGGCCAGTCAGTTTTGTCTTTTAACTGTAACTAGAAAAAAATATTGAAACTTTATGTAAAAAATATTCAACAGGTGACTACGTAATAATAATATAATAACTATATAAAATATGTAACAATATAGCTTTTCATTGTATAAATCATACACATAATTCTTAATTTAAATTGTACCTAAAGTACACAAATGCAAATCAACTGCGCACAATTTCACTCCGCTTACCTGACCACCCTAATTCTCGAGCATTCTACAGTACGCGCTCTCTGATTGGCTAGCAATTTTCTGCCCATCTGGAAACTTCTGGACCCCATTGGCTGAGGCTATATAAGAGAGTGCGCGCGCGAATCCCGGTAGTTTTCAAATCAAATTCGCCGTGAAACACATGTGAAGTGAAGTGAAAGTGCAATAGTTCGACATGGTTGCAATTGGTATTGATTTAGGTACAACCTATTCGTGCGTGGCTGTGTTCAGAGAGGGAAATGTTGAAGTGATCGCAAATGAGCAAGGAAACCGCACTACGCCATCTTGTGTGGCGTTCACGAAGAACGAGAGGCTCGTCGGAGAAGCTGCGAAAAACCAAGCGCCATTAAACCCGGGCAACACGATTTTTGGCGCGAAACGGCTAATCGGACGACGTTTCGATGACATCGGAGTTCAAATGGACCTACGCCACTGGCCGTTCACAGTGAAAAACGATAATGGTAAGCCAAAAGTTCTAGTTGAGTATAAAGGTGAGAAAAAAGGTTTCGCTCCCGAGGAAATCAGCAGTATGGTACTTTTCAGGATGAAACAGGTCGCTGAGGCGTATTTGGGAGCGCAAGTACGTGACGCAGTGGTTACGGTGCCGGCTTATTTTAACGACTCACAAAGACACGCAACTAGGGCTGCGGCAGCGATCGCTGGGCTCAACATCTTAAGGATTATCAATGAGCCTACAGCGGCCGCGCTGGCCTACGGTTTAGATAGGAACTTCAAAGGGGAGAAAAACGTTTTGATTTACGATCTAGGTGGCGGCACTTTCGATGTCTCGGTGCTGACTATTGGCGAGGGTTCGGTCTACGAGGTTAAATCCACAACAGGTAACACTCATTTGGGTGGAGAAGACTTTGACAACCGATTAGTCGCTTATTTCGCTGAAGATTTCCACAAGCGGTATGGGCAAGCGATTTTTAAGAACGCAAAAGCTTTGAGACGACTTAGGAGCGCTGCGGAGAGAGCTAAAAGATTCCTCACGTCCGCCACTGAAGCAACAGTTGAAATAGATTCGCTGCACAGCGGAATCGACTATTACGGGAAAATTACCAGAGCTATGTTCGACGAACTATGCTCAGATCTGTTCAAGGATACTCTGACGCCAGTAAAGCACGCGTTAACTGACGCGAAGATGGATAAAAACGATATTCACGAGGTGATCCTAGTTGGAGGCAGCACCAGGATACCAAAGGTACAGAATTTGCTTTTAGAATTCTTCGGACGATCTCTAACTACCTCTATTAACCCTGACGAGGCAGTGGCGTATGGGGCAGCAATACAAGCGGCTGTGTTAACAGGGGAACACCACGAAAAAATACAGGATCTGCTCCTGGTAGATGTGGTTCCCTTATCTTTGGGAGTGGAAACAGCCAGAGGGATGATGTTTAAAGTGATTGAGAAAAACACGGCGATACCGTGCCACAACACCAAAGATGTAACGACTCTAGAAGATTACCAAAACGCAATGACCATAGAGGTGTTCGAAGGTGAAAGAGCTTTGACCAAAGACAACAATTTGCTTGGAGCTTTTGAGCTTAAGAATATTCCACCGGCACCGAGAGGAGTCCCAAAAATTGATGTGACTTTCGACGTTGATGTGAATGGCATATTGTCGGTCTCGGCTCAGGACCGAAGCACCGGTAATATGGAAAGTATCACAATCGCCAACGACCACAGACTCAATCAGCAAGACATACTCAAAATGATGGCTGACGCAGAAATCTACAGGGAGGAAGATAAAGAGAACAAACGCTGCCTCGAAGTCAGAAACCAGTTAGAAACATACGTGTACAATGTGAAGCATACCATAAAAGATGAGGTGGAGAAACTCACCGAGAAAGAGAAAGGATGGATGCTGAGTGAGTGCGAGCAAGCTTTACTATGGTTGGAATGTAATATAGGGATGCTAAGAGAAGAATACGAGAGGAAAATGACGGAGTTGATGCGGAAATGGTCCAAAATCATGTCCAGATTCTATGACCACAGCTGGAAGCACAGAGCTAAGAGGCAAAGGACGGAGTCTTACAAACAACCGGAATTAGGAGAATGTGAGGTTGCGGTTGTTGAAGAATTAATTTACCATTGATTACGTGTCATAAAAAAAAGATATATTTAACTAAGAGATGCTTGTAATTATAAAATTAGATAGAATAGATAGTAGATTATTGCGAGTCATGATTTTATATGAACTACAATACAGAGTAGGAATAATGCTGTGTACAGGGCGCCAATATCTTGAAATAAAAAAAAAGTTTTGGCGCCTAAAAATATGAGTGAGATAAAAATGGCTGTGCTGACAATAGCTTTCATAAAATCATGCTTTGGTAGATCCTTCATACAACCACAATAGTTAATTATGTAGGTACCTACCTTGAAGGTCTTTGTGGAAATCTATAAAGATTAAATAAATTTGAAAAGCTGACAATAAATGAGAAATTTACTTAGGATACCTAGTATTCTAGGAAGCCATTTTCAGAAACATATTTTAGCGAGGATACTACTACAAAAAACTTGAATTGTTGCACTTAGTATCATTAGCTTTTATAAACGACTTCGTCCCTGGACTGACCTAAAATAAAACTATTTATCTACTATATAAAAATAAGTCGGGTTTTCCTTCCTGACGATTTTACTCCACAACTGACGAACCGATTTCCACGGTTTTGCATTCGTTGGAAAGGTCTCGGGCTCCGCAAGGTTTATAGCAAAGAAAATTCAGCATTGCACCCGTGCGAAGCCGGGGCGGGTCGCTAGTGTAGGTATAGATAGGTAGCCCGGCTGCGTATAAAAAATTAAACCTGCCAGATTTTAAGTTAGGTCGGCAAAAATATTATTCTGAAAACCGCATCCAATTTCGTGCAGTAGTTTTTGTGTTGCGGATACAAACATACGGACATAGAGACAAATCCTAGAAATAAATGGTTTTTGCATCTATTGTTGTTAAAAAGAGACCTCATTTAAGTTTTCTTAAATATCTCTTATCTACATGCTTCGGCCAGTTACTATTTTAATAGATATGGTATTATGTATGCGTTGCTGAACAGTGAACCAACCTTTTTTCTAAGTCGTATAACATGCTAGACAGTAAAGCTAAGAATTTCGTTGTGGTGTCCTTGTTTAGGTAATTTTGTCAGGTTTCTCAGTTTTACGTTACAGAAAGCCAGAGGAACAAAGTTAAGATGATAAAGGAGGTTTTTTAAAAAATGAAATTTGGCTCACTGTGTACTATGGGTAGTGTACACTGAACCACCCGCATTTCAACAGTGAACCATAATTTCGTTACCAGCAAAAATGGTTATTTGTGAATAGAAACCACACAATTTTGTTATAATCATCTTTTATTTCTGCCGTACAAAATAAAAAATGTTTCTTCTAACTAAAAAAACTTCTTTCTAATCATAATATATCACTTATTATTCAAATAGAAATTAAGATTTTTTATAGTTTGGTTCTCAGTGGTTACCTAGGTCAATAACACTAAACCTCTTTGGATAATTATCTTGACAGTCTAGTAGTATAGTCTATATACCCTGTTTAGTCTTTATTAATTTATAATTATTTTTTTTTAGTTTTCTACCATTTGTAAAGCTGCCATCATTATCTTCTTTTTTGGTTTTGCCTATTTTCCGTTCCTTATCTTTTGGTCTTGGCATCCTAAAACAAACAAAATATATATTTTTTGCAACATTACACTATCAAGGAACAGTGAAACAGCTTTGCATAGCGGCTCACTGTGTACTATGCGGACCTGGTTCACTGTTCAATACATATACTATTCAACTTAAAATAATAATAAAAAATAGGTTATACACGGAATTGTCACAACGCCTTAAGCTTATAAAACAACTAAAACTACAACCATTAGGACACCATACAGCTATTGTTCTTATCATTAATAACAAAATTTACAAAAATCGAGATACTTACGTGAGAATACTATGTATTTTTGGCGGGAAACAATAAAGTCGCTGTCACACATCACGCTCCAGCCGCAGCCGCCCGCTCACTATGGGAGAGGGGAAGGGTACCCACGAGGCAAGTTTTAACACGATCGGTCAATCTGGTAACGTCGCAGTTTTCTGGATATGTCGGTGGCTCAATGTATCTGGTTGGTTCACTGTTCAACAACCGACCCTAGATACGTAACTAAGTTAAAGCAACAGTAGTAACCCTTTAAAAAATTAAAAACCTAACTTTGATTTTGGTAGCTCATAAAAGTTTATGGGGGAATTAAATATACTTACCTAGTCATTAACATTAGAGATTTACTGGTTTCTAAAGGAAGAAAAGCAAATGGTATTCGACCTGTTTTTGAAAAATAATAATAGATATTATAAGGCTAACTTTTGTTGTTTGATAAATAAGTAGTTTGTGTCAATCCATGGGCCGATGTGGTTGTATGTAGATACCTACGTCTCTTTAAATTGTTTTGTTTACTTTAATTAACAGATACTACATATTATCTATATAAAAAAACTGGTTTTATTTCAGACATTCCTGATATCGATTTTAATGAATATTACCTATCTATAATCTATTATTACAATAATATAAAAATGAATCCATTTCCCTTGGTCGCGGCATCAAGCGTGAACGACTGAAAAAAATTCGTTAATTCTTTTTTTGTTGTGTGTTCAATGATGTTGAATTACATTAAATATATTTAACATCATTGTGTGTGTTATTGTCAGGACAAGGTGCATATGAAAAAAAGAAACTGAAAGTTGCGCGGAAATTGGCTCAGCCGTTCACGCGTGATGCCGTGACCATTTTTATAAGTATAAGTATAAGTATAATCTCACGCCTTTTTTATCCCCGAGGGGGTAGGCAGAGGTATTCCATTACTGGAAATACCCACATTTCACGAGATATATTTGGACCCCTAAACGTGATAGGTGGTGAGCCTATCGCCGGACCGGGTCTATTTACACATGTCTCAGAATTAATTCTGAGACCTGCGGGTTTCCTCACGATGTTTTCCTTCACCGTCGAGCTAGTGATAAATATGTACGTAAGTTTTTGAAAAACTCATTGGTACATGCCAGGATTCGAACCCGAGCCTCACTGATTTTAGGCAGGCTCTTTAACCGTCCGGGCTATCACCGCTCTATTTTTATATACCTCCTAATAAGTATATTGATTCATTTTTATATAATAATACATAGATAAATAAATAAACAAGCGAAGGGGTGCAGTGCATCCCATTTAGGCAAACAAAGAGTTTTGCTAAAAGCGAATTGAAAATGACATTTAGGCATAACGCGAATTAGTCTATTTACGAATTAGGTACACCTCGCGTAAAGGTCCCATAGTACCCCATACGTGTAGTTTAATAGAACTGTTGGGATTTTCACCATATTCTTTCAAATCGACATATCTTTAATTTTGTCCCATTAGTACTATATAGTACTGATGGGATACTAAACACTAATATGAAGCCTCAACAGTTCTATAGAACTACAGGTATGGGGTAATACTGGGATGCACCCAAGCGAAGCAAGGGGGATGGTGAATTTATAAAACTTTTAAAGGTTTAAAACTTAGCAACGTTATTTGTTTTTATAAATAAACAATGTTTCACTAATAAGTTTGTGTTTTATTAAAATTTATTAGGCACTGTTATCTTATTCTAAAAGATATCGGAAAAATCAAGTTACTGATAACATCATTACATACCTACCGAGCGAAGATAGAAATAAAATAGGTATTTTTAAATATTGCTGTTTTTTTTAATTGAGATAGGTCCTAGGTATGGTAAAATACAACAGTGACTAAGGCATAACCAAACTTGTTTTATTCAAAACTAGCAGGCACCCAGCGGCGTTGTCCGTGTTTCGAATTTCGTAAAATCCCGTTTTTGTACAAAACTTGTCATGGCACTGCGGCTATCGCGCATAATATATTCGCCGCTACTGACGCTAGAGGCGCGTGTGCGTGATGTAGCGTAAGGTCCGAACAATTTCAGTTTGTGGTGGATTACGCGGGTTCATTGTTTTAAATATTTTGCAATACCCGAGATTCATTAAGTACCTACCTATATAAAATTCATGAGAAGCGAATCTCTTTATTTATAAATGTAGGTAACAAACGGGACTACCTACCTGCGTACCGTATGGTACCTATGTAGCTAGGTGTCTTATATGTCGTAGGCGACCGCCATGAAGGGTTTTTGGAAATTCCCACGGGAACGGGAATAAACTGGATCCGAGCGGGCAATGCCTGGGCACCCGCGAGTAACCCTATAAGTATAATAAAACTAGCAGCGCCCCACGGTTTCACCCGCGTAGTTCCCGTTTCCACGGGGATAAAATATAGCCTATGTGTTATTTTGATGTACCTATAGGTAACCTATATAACTGTAAAGTTTCATCAAAATCCGTTCAGTAGTTTTTGCGTGAAAGAGGAACAAACATCCATCCATACCCCTACGGACCAGAGTTGGAAAAAAAAACCTGTTTTTTTTTAAAAAGAACAAAACATTGTGTTTCTTTTTTGTCAAAAAAAAAAAACATGTTTTAATCTTTTTTTTTATAATGTTGAAATTGACATGTTTTAATCATGTTTTAATCACGTTTTAAACATACTTAGTTTAAAACACTTCTTGTTATAAAAAGAAAAACAAACGACAACAATATAAGAGGTTTTTATAGTGAAGTGAAACACCAATAAATCTAATAAATCAGAAGTATTTATTGTAATAATTTTTAACTACTAATCTTTACTTTAGGAAAATCAAAAATCAACATGTTTCATTTCACCTTCCATCCATATCTATCCTACTCTACTTATTCTTCGTCAGCTACATCATACATGTAAGTCGTCCAACTCGTCCACAGTTAATTTTTCTTTCGGATTGAGCGCTCTCATGATCGTGACACAACCTCAAATATATTGCAAAATTGGCAAAAAAACTGTATGAAATAAATGAATAAGTGTAAGTAGGTATATGTTTTTTTATGTATGTTTTAAACGTGTTTAAAACAAAATGTTTTAAAACATGTTTTAAATAGGTTTTTTTTTTTTTCAGTGTTTTAAACAATGATTTAAACACTTTGTTTAAAACATTGCCAACTCTGCTACGGACTATAGATCCATCCATACAAACTTTCGCTTTTATAATATTAGTAGGATGTAACAGTTCGCCCAAATAGTTACCTACTCCAGTTTTGTTTGATGCGTAAATATTACGTTCTATTCCAGAACTTCGGTGTTCTGGAGCTGTTCCGCGGCGGGCAGCATCGGCAACACGCCGCCATGATGGTGATGGCGATGCTGGGCTTCTACTTTGAGGTTGCCCGTCATGACCGCGACAAATACATTCGCGTGCACCGGCGGCACGTGCGTCCGGGTGCGTAGCTTGTTCATCTCTACCTAGTATTATATTCTCTTTGGTTCATCTATGACAGGGTGTCTGCTGCGGCCATGCACATTCGACGGAAGATTCTTGTCGCGTTTCGCGTTCGTTCTAGAACTAGGTACATGTGTGTTCTAGAACTACCTAAATGTGGCTCACATTTTCGAGATTCGTCAAAGGCAGCCAATAAATAAGCTAAAACAGTTTTCGTTATACAGTCGGTTAGATAGCGGATAGAGCCGCGTTGAGGTGGTTACGTGGTGGTGGTGGTTGACAATAAGGAAAGACTTCTTTACTTTTAATGTAACTTATATTTTTATATCTAGTTAATTTCATTAGATTCTTTTGCATATAAGAACTCCAATTAAAACTGTGTGTATGCAAACTTTACAATTTTACGAAAAAAATAGTGATGCAAAGAGATTAAAATATACTATTATATTTTAATCTCTTTGGAGTGATGTGATGACCCTTCCATACGCTCTAATAATGGAGCGTAGGTAATTATTCCCGAAAAAAGGCGCATTTGCCTTACATACTGCTCTCTTTAGCTTATAATTTATTTACTGTGGCGAAGGTTCGCGCTAAAACCATTTGATTAGCGGAGGTCCCCGTAGTTTTGCATGAGCCCCTGTTGCCAGGCCCTAGCTACGACTGTATACTATAGGTAGGTACTCTTTGGACTGGACCAAGACTGTTTGCTTTTAAACAGACAAGCTCCACCATTTTGAGAAGCTACGGGGAGACGCCACGCTGCCTCTGCCGTACGACTACAAAAGCGCAACGCACCCCGCCTGGCAGTTCTGGAGGCAAGTTGGCAGAACCGGTATTTCTACCGTTGCCACTTTTAAAGAAAAGGTATGATATTTTTTTGGACTATGCACTATTCCTATAATTCCTACACGAAATAGTTTTATGTATTCGTGGCATGGATACAACAGAATCCACTAGTAATAATAATAATAAGTCATAGCCTGACGGACCTGTTCAGCGGAGTAATAGTGTTCTGTGGGCCTGTTGACTCAGTTGGTAGTGACCCTGCGGCGCCTTCTGAGCCGGAGGTCGTGGGTTCGATCCCCCTCGGGGCCATCATTTGTGTGCATGAACATGTCGGTTGGCGTCGTGTCTGGTCGTTTAATATTTATTTAAGTATGTCTATTAGTATTTCGTACCCATAGTAACAGGCCCTGCCTAGTTTGAGACTAAATAACCGTGTGTGAATTGTGTCCCACAATTAATTATTATATTATTTAGCTTGTTAGGACATTATTGTCAACAAAGTGTAGGTAGCACTTAGATTAGAGCAAAAAGACGAAGATACGGTACCCGCTAGGTGTGTAATACAAGTGTAAGTATCTACTATTTCATTTTCAAACATCCGCATTCCGCAGGACCCAGACGGCTCCGTAATGAAATCCCTTGGGCAAAACGAAGAGCTGTTATCAGAACTGGATCTAGTGAAGATCAACTCCGTGTACGGCGTTAAATGCTTCAAGAAACGCATGTAACAGGAAGCTGTCTTGTTTAAATAATGTTTTGATAGTTGGTCATACTAGTGTTCCTAAAGTATCCAAAGTCTGTCACTTCAGTTTGATTGAACATTTGCTGCTCCTATAATATGTAAGTAGCTCAGTTTTGTAATTATAGATTCGGTACATAGATAATGTATAGTTCACTATAGTGAGAAAACCAACTAAAATAAAGATTGAATATAGGCCTAGAAGCAAGACAAAATTCACAAAAAAGTTATGTACTACCAACCTACTTACGTAAGTATAGTAAGCATTTAACATTGTACCAAAAAAAAATTAAAGTCTCTTATTGTTTCATTGCCTAATTATTGTAATAAAAATTTGTTAAAAGCGAATTGAAAATGACATTTATACATAACGCGAATCTATTTACGAATTAGGTACACTCGCGTAAAGGGTTGAGTTTCGCGCTCAAATCTAACTTTTTTAAATTTCGAATTACATAATATTTGTAGAGCCAAAAAGTTTGGACCGCTTTTTTGATCGTTCTTTTCTCCCATTCTATTTGCCGTAGTGTATGTAAGCTTACTGTAGGTAATCAATATAATGGGTACTTAGTTAAATTAAAGTTTACGGTTTCATGTTGATGAAGTTTCAGGAGTAGTTTAACCGCCGTGAAAGTCGCATCTGCTAATCTTCTTTAGGTAGCGTAATGAAAACCATCTAATAATAATCATAATTCATATAAGTATATATATTTTATATTATCTACCTTTTTAGTGGCGAGACCTTCGAACAACAATACCAACAGTTGGGTGTTGTTGATCGAAGGGAGTCTGACTTTATATCGTAATTAAAAAATATTGTCTATGAAATTTTACAGATGAAATGAGTAGGTAGGTACTTAAGTTTATCAAATTAAAGCGATGCAAAAGTAGCAATACAAACAAACAATCATTCATATTCATTCCCCATGGCCATGACCCTACTTAAAATCCTTTTTTTAACAAGGGGATAGAATCACATACAGCCACATCTATAAATAAATATTTAATAAGAGTTAACACTGTCAATAAAATTAGCTCATAAAATCTGAACCTTCGATCCTTTTGGTCAGGCTGATGTCGCTCTTGCTTATAACGTCGTATATCATTATTTCATCGGTATACACTCGCCGCCGTATCACGCATTTATCAGTATAAATAATTACGCAAACCGCTAGAATTAAAAGAAAAAAATTTTTTTTAACCCTAATTAGTTTTAAAATCGATATAATATGATAGCTAGTATATTCTTTATGTAATAATTCTTCAGTAAGTGTGTTTGTCACATAACTCCTAAACAGCTGGACCGATTTGGATGAAATTTTGTGTATTTGACTGGGTCCCTCGATGATTTAGATTCAATTGGGCCCGATAGGTGGAGCTGTTGTCTTGGAAACTGACTGGCTGACTGACTGATCGATCAACGCACAGCCGAAATTCCTACGGTAACGGGAAAAAACTAATTCAACTTAACGCCGCTGGTCACCTGCTATTGTTCATATAGGTATGTATTAAAATTATAAATTTTAAACAAATACTCCGATTTTGATAAAATATATAAAAAGACATAGAAATGATTTGATACCAAGCATCAGCGCAATATTTCGTGTTATGAGACAATAAGTCACCTAATTTTCTACTACAGTGATTCGGATGAGCTGGTTCCAAATGAGTGGATTCACTAACTCATTTCATGGAGAAGATATTTAGGTAATGGCGTCTGGCATCTCTAAGGATGTAAGATACTTTTAAAGCTATAACGCAAACGACATCTCGGCCAAAAGCTAAATAAAGTATCAGTTAAAACTAACCGGGTCTATCCACAGCAGCTTTGGTCATCCTTTCGATTTTGTGTTCTTCTTTCCAACGGAAAAACATTCGCTTTATAACAGCCATCACTAAAGCTATCATGAATATGCTTAAGCCGAATAATATAGTGTACAGAGCCATTTGTGTGAGATTTTAGAATATTGGAAGACATTTTGTTTATGTTGAAAAACAGTTTATTGATAATATTAAAATATTTGTCATGGTGACTTTTGCCCATAGTTTTCACTATGCTTTTTTGCCTTTGCCCCATGACATGACGCAAGGCAAAACAAGATTATTTAGTTACTCTTTCGTTGGTTGAAAATAGAATCTTTTTTAACATATTATTTACAATAAAAAAAGTTTCGATCAGTCTACGATAAAAAACCTAAAATAAAATCTAAGATAAAAAAAAATACTTCAGGCGCGAAATCGTATTCAATCGTATAACGTATTTTACAGAAATTATTTGTTTCGCAAAAATAATTTAGTACCTACCTAGATAGGTAGTTCTTCTTTGTTATAAAAATAATATGTTATGTGATTTTCAAGGAATATTACTAAATAATGGAAAATGAGTTTTGACGAATACGGTAAGTTTTTTGCTATTTTGTAAATATTTACCTACTTTTAAACATAACTTTACTGCATTATACCTACGTAGTGAAATAACTTATTTCAGTTCATCATATGACACAAAAATATCGCCTAGTATTGGCCATAGCAGTCATAAAAGGCAAACCTCAAGAGTTATCAATCGAACAATATTTATCTAAATTACGAGAAAAATTAAACAATCAAATGGAAATTGATGAATTTGACATCAGTATATGCAGTAATGACTTCAATTTTGATGACGATGAAACGAATTTCGTTACTAATGAAAGTTTTAATGATGGAGAAATTTCGACGGATATTGGAGCTAGCCATAGTATGACGATACTTAAAGATTTTGATGTCAATATGGCGGCAAATGAGAACCAGAATGGATTTAGTGATGGTTCCTTCCCATATATTTCGAGGACATTCAAAATTATTGATGATGCAGCTTTCATGGTAAACATTTTCTAAATATTTCAGTAGATATTTCCAATTGCTTTTGATGTTAGCTTATATCACATTTTTTGACTAAAAGGTAAAACAATGAAGATTGTTTTGCTTGAAGTTACATGTATTTCGAAGTATAAAAAAAAACTTAGATACTTTAGGACCTATATTTAATAAACACCACTTTTTTCAGCATAATAACAATACAGAAGCTAATCAACTTCTAACACAAAGTACTTACTTTGAGGAGTCGCAAACGATACTAACTCCAAATAAAACGAACGGTGATATTGAAAATTTAACTAAAAACTCTATTACTATTAATGACAAAGTTGATAATAAGAACAACAATAATTTAGAAGCAAACTACGTGACTGACGAAACACAAAAATTTAAAATAATAGACAACAAAATCGTTGCTAAACTAGCTAAGAACGTTAATAAAACGAGCAATAATGTGAGCAGACAAAATAAAACAGACGTTTCACAACAAGCTTTTCACAAAAACGACGGTAAATTTACAACTATAGCTGTATTCAATAATAATGTAGCTAATGAAGGACTGAACGCAGCCAAAATTATTCACAATCATATACAAGAAGCCAATAGCTCGCAAGATAACACAATTACTTCCGTACATCACAATGAAAAAATTGCATCAAATATCGGCAAAAATTTCAACAAAGATCTACAAGCAACTAATTTTGATTCCCAAGTAACTGAACTGTATAGTTTAGAAGAATTTACACAAAACTTCACTCACATCAGTCAATCGCAGTTAGACAACATTGAAGTAGCCGAACACTTTCTTTATAATAACAAAAACAAACTAAAGGATGATGCTAGAAATGATATGAATGTAGAAAGCTACAATATGTCAGGGCAAAATATTAATAATACCCACGAACTTATACCAAAAGAAACCGTTACATTAAATCAAAATGAAATCGTCAATTCTAGTGGCAAACTTACAGAAGATACTACACAAATACCAAACATACATACGTATGAAAGACAATATTTTACTAAAGACGAAAACGGTAAAATCTACCAAGTATTAAACACCATTGACAATGACTACAGCAATACTCATGAAATTGTAAAAAATTATAAAACAAATGTAAATGTTGAAGATAAACATATTAAAAACGTAGATATCGTTGAAAATGTACAAGACAGTGAGGAGAAAATGACGAATTCCCAAACAGAACTTATTCCCTTCAAGGTTGTAGAAGAAATGAACAAGGTTAAGATGTTTTTGAACAAAAATATGGACAGAAATCTAAGTGCCGATGGGTATTCCAGTGATTCTGGGTACAGGAGCGATTCGCAAAGAAGTTCTTTTAGAATTGGTAAGTTATTGAGTTATTTTATATTATTATTTTATGTCTGTACCTACACCAAAATCGACGCAAATAAATACGATTTCATTTTATTAATTACGTACATTATTCATCACTAGCTCGACGGTGAAGAAAAACATCGTGAGGAAACCCGCAGGTCTCAGAATTAATTCTGAGGCATGTGTAACAGACCCGGTCCGGCGATGGGCTCACCACCTATCACGTTTAGGGGTCGAATATTCTCGTGAAAAGAGGGTATTTCCAGAAATTGAATACCTCTGCCTACCCCCTCGGGGATAAAAGGCTTGAGATTATTAATTTTTCAATTTCATTTCATTTTCCACTTCCCTTTCCAACCTCTTAAGTAGTGAGATTCATCTAGTTTTAAATTTGCGAAAAACCAAACTGTAGGAACATTTTAAAATGAAGTCGACATTATTCCAGCGCCTCACACGTCAAGCAATTGGCTGAATCAATCGTCTCATTGTCTATACAACTACATAATGGAATGTCCGTTGGTGTCAACTACGCAAGAAATTGTGAAGGAGATATCCCAGGTGGGTACCCATAGATAAGATGCTAACAAAATGTTATAACTTCTACAGACGCTTATTAGGGTAACTGACTGTAGAACAAAACACTTCTAATTTTATATGTATTACTATTTAGATTTTAATTTTACTATTATTCTTAGTAAATAATGAAACTTAAAGGGGAATTGAAATTAAAAATAATGACGTCACAGTTGTGTAATCAGTTCATTTTCCACAGTAAATTTGAGTTTTGACAGATGCTGAAAAGTAGGTTAGTGATTTGATTAGGCATTCAGCTCTCCGTCTTAACTAATTTCCGAATTACCTAATTTACATACTAAGGCGCTGTCACTTTTCGCAGTGGTAGTGTCACTTTTCGCTACAGTATCGACACAATTTTCTACAGCTGTGTCACTTTTCGCCACGACGGTGTCACTTTTTGCTACGACGGCGTCACTTTTCGGAACGGTAGTGGCACTTTTCGCTACGGTATCGACACTATTTTATACAGCTGTGTCACTTTTCGCTACGGCGGTGTCACTTTTCGTTACGGAATTGATTATCTGTTTACAGATTCTAGGCAGACTTATAGACAGACTGCACGAAGAAGAGAAATACCCTTCCTTTCTAGAAGATGTCTTAGAAAATGTAGACGCATTGATCAGAGAAGTATATGAAGGCGGCAGCTGTGAATCTGTTGTAAGTTTCTAAAGCCCATTGTACAGTCAAGAGCACGTGGAGCTCGACACATTGTACTTTGTAATGTTCTTATTACAATCGCCTTAGAGGTCAGACTCGCACTACAAGTGTAAAAATTCATGTGCTCTTGACTGTAATCTTTTGTTACTGTGATACATATTTCTGTTATTGGTGTTTAATACCCCGATACTACCTACGAGGAGAAGATTTCATTATTACAAAAATATATCAGTTCTCATCGAAATATTACCCTGTTGAATATGGGAGGTAATCTTAAGCAAAGAACATTGTGCTAATAATTTTCAAAAACTGATGTACCTACATACCTATTTATCACTAGCTCGACAGTGAAGGAAAACATCGTATAACTGTCGCCTTATACGATTGTATGTATGAAGCGTATTTTAATAAAACATAATTATAACAAAAACATATTTTTTAATATGTTTATCAGTAGTTTAAAACCTTTTGTACATGCCAATTGTTTGTGTATTTTTCAGCTATTAAAAAAGGATGAAAAAATCCAACGGCTGTTTCTGTTAAACAAATCTATGCACATACAAAAATATACAATAGAAAAAATCACATATATTCTTGAAAACGTACATTCTTACTTCACATCTCAAGAGGAGTTGTATGAACTCACCAACATAGAGGAAGCTGAAAACATATGTTATATATTCCATATACTCGAAGTCATATTACAAAGATATATAAAGGTTAAACATATGAGCCAAGTCACCGAACCGTCCCAGGATGAAGATAGAATATTAAAAAAGAGTTCTATCACTGACATTTGGAGAAAAAAATGGATTCCAAACTACAAAGAATGTGTGAAGTTGGAGGGTAGTTCGCAAAAAACATGCGTTTTAGAAAAATGTGCGGGTATTTTGAATAAAATAGTTGTGGACTGCATGGATGGGTACAGCTTGGTAGCGTTCGCTGCTTTGCAATGCTTCAATTTGCTACAGGCTTGAGAATTTAAGAAAAATCATAAAATTACAACGGAAAATTAACAACATTTTGTTTGGGAAACATTCTACTTGTTACGCTTACAAAACTAGTTTTGTACCGTCAATATGCGATCTAGCCACACAGTGAAGTGTCAAATCTAATATTATATGTAAGGGGGTACACACATTTTTTTTTGTATTTATCGCCAGCGGGAGTTACGTAATATTGTAAATAAATATTTTATAAAAAAGATGATTAATCTTTAATGTCTTTTTTATAATTAAAAAAACATGCCAACTCATCTTTTTATCGGTCCTTTGGCAATAAATCTCTTATCCGACTAAAGTAGGGTAATGATTTTCATGTAAAGAATACGGAACTTTTGTTGACAGTACTTATTTTTTGACGTGATAACGTCTTATAAATCGATGAACGCCGGCTGCACGCACGAAAAAGCATGACTCATTGTCACAAGCGATAGAGAGGCACGATCGGCCTAAGCGTTCTAATTGTGAAGCATCAAATTCTTATGACGTTATCACGTAAAATTGTCGTCCGTAAACCGACATCACAGAAAACAAATTTTCTTATTTGATAGGTCTCAGACATTTATGTAAATCTTCAACCCGCGTTCATACATTCCTGCTCGTATAAGTTTGCGATTTCTTCCTGTAGCCTTGCCTTCTCACACACTTCCCGAAGATGCCTGTTGAGTTTGTTATTTCCCTGAAAATAAGTGACATAAATTATCAGCTTTTTCCTGAGATTAAGTCCCTACTTCCTACTAATATAATAAAAGCGAAAAAAGTAAAAGTTTGTGTTGAATGGATATATGTTTACGCAAAAACTACAGAACGGATTTTAATGAAACTATTACAGTAATATTTCTTATACATCAGAATAACACATGTTACCTTTGATCACGAAAGACGGCCAAAATAGCGGGAAACAGCTAGTTTTATTATATTCGCTTAAAAGTGAACCTTGTTGCAAAACCTTCAGAAAAATAAGTGCTTTTCCAAACACCCTGTATATGTATGTTTGTATGTTCACTCACCTTGAAACTAGCTCCACACAACTGACAGACAGCCTGTTTTGGCTCTATCTTCCGATCGTGCGATCCGATATGCCGAACGAGAGATTTCCGATTCGAGTACCGAGCAGGGCACCTTGGGCAAACGTAGTTCTTAGTGCCAGAGTGCACCGCTTCCATGTGAGATGCGAGCGACCGTTGATTTGGACAAGTCCTGGTGCAAATAGGGCACTCGAAACTGTAAGATAAATTGACAAGTTTTATTGTGGTGACTTACACGGTCTACTGGTGAGATACACGGTTTATTTATGAGTAATAATACAAGTTTACAGTAAACACCAAAACACATGTAAGTACGTCAGAAATAAAAAGCACGAATGTCAAACAAAAATTACAAAAAATATTTTGTCAGATTAAAATTTATTTTTGTTGGTGATATACACTGTCTTCCAGTGTTGGCATTAATCGATTAATTTCTTTAATCAATTAATCGATTAAAATATTAATCGATTAAATTAATATAAATTAATCTTTTGCAACGATTAATTTATGTAATCGTCAATCTTAATTTGATTAATGTTTCACGATTACTTCAACTGTATTAAAGAATAGCGGTTTTGCGCGGTTTTAACCGCGTGATTTCCGTTCCCGTGTGAATACGGGGATAAGATATAGCCTGTGTTACTCAGGAATATTGTAACTTTCCATTGGTAAATTTTTTTTAAAATTGGTCAAGTTTATTTTTTGAGTTTATTCGTTACAAAAAATAAATTTGAAAAATACAAAAAACACAAAAGTACCTTCAAAAGTACAAAAGTACGAAAGTACAAAAGTACAGAAGCACAAAAATACTAAAAAATACAAAAATTCTAAAAATATATACAAAAATACTACAAATATATACTAATATTAAAACGCAAGAACGCAAAAATACAAAAAAATTATGCAAATACACTTTACACTAAACTATCTTTAGGATACACAAACAGTAATGAGTAACACAGGAAAGTTTTCCTTTAGTAGTAACAAGAAAAAGACGAGAACTAATCTGGATTAACGATTGAAAATACTAATCGTTAATCAATAATCGGGATTAACCTTTTAATCGTTAATTTTTAATCGTTAATCGGATTAACTTTTTGCCAACACTGCTGTCTACTGGTGAGATACACGGTCTATTGGTGAGATACACGGTTTAATGGTGAGATACACTGTCTACTGGTGATATAATATACGGTCCACTGGTAGTTCGTATATCAAATGTACAATTAGGTATGATTAGTTAGATTATATTTCAGGTATATAAAGCGCTGTCGTTCAGTGTTTTGTGGTACAGGGACGGAGGATTGTTGTTAGATTTATTTTGAAGTGGACGCGCTATGTTTAAATGGAAATTATTACAAAAATATTTTTTTATTTTTGATTCAAACACTTTATAGGTACTTTATTCTTAGTTAAATCGCTCTGCTTCAGAGACCACGCACAAAAATTCAGTGTCTTCAACACTTTCTACATCCCTCCCTTGCTTATCAACAGTAAAATGATAGCACTTTTATTGAAGACTTCGTTGTGACTTCTGCAATCCAAAAATCCCTCGCATTTTGTCGAATTTCCCATTCACTGCACACTTGCTTTATACTATCACTACTTAATGAGTCAAAACCCGAAATATACAACAAAATTAAAATTATACAAAAATAATGATATAGGATTCTGGCCGAAAAGACGAAGCTTTACTTACAAGGTCTGCTGATGATGTAGTGCCGTCCGTCTATGCGCCAACAGACTTTTTCTACTGCTGTAGCTGACGCCGCAGGTGGTGCAGTAGTGTTGTTCCGGAGCAGTCAGGTGTTTTTTCTTGTGCTGGTTCAGAGTGTACGGGCTGCTGAAGGTCGAGGAGCACTTGTCGCAATCAAACTTGCGGTTTATGTGTTTGCTGCAACAAATTGTTGTATAGCAGTCTGATTTATCTATACTAATGCTAATCCATACTAATATTATAAAGAGAAATAAATTAAATAATAAATTAATAAATTGTGGGACACAATTCACACGGTAATTTAGTCCCAAACTAGGCAGGGCCTGTACTATGGGTACTAAACAACTGATATATATATATAAATACTTAAATAAATATTAAACGACCAGACACGAAGCCAACAGACATGTTCACGCACACAAATGTTGGCCTCGAGCGGGGATCGAATCCGCGACCTCCGGCTCAGAAGGAGCACTACCAACTGAGCCAACAGGCCCGTCTATAATATATGTATTTTTGTATGTTTGTTTGTTACGAATAAACTCAAAAACTACTGGACCGATTTTAAAAATTCTTTCACCAATGGATAGGTAGAAAATCCCTGAGTAACAAAGGCTATATTTTATTCCCGTATTCCCACGGGAACGGGAACTACGCGGGCGAAACCGCGCAGTTCTGCACGGTAGTAGTTCACTATTCTTCACAAACATACAAATATTTATTCTAATATCAGTGTAAGCGCTCGTAGCCCTGCGGTGCCAGTGTGTTTGTAACGATCACACTGGTTAAGCAAAGTTGGTTGCGGTCAATGGATGGATGACCGCCTAGTGGCATTTATATTACGAGCGCTTCCGTGTTTTAGAAGGCACGTTAAATTGTTGGTCCCGGTTTTCGTTGTGTTTAAGCACAATGGAAGTCGTTAAGCCATGTCATGCCCTTGGCTTGAAAAATTCTGACTGTTGAGTGCCCACTAGCTTAACACCATCTCCCAATCCGCGGTGAGCTCTAGTGAGAGATTATAGCCCATACTTCCTCATGTGTGAGGAAAGACCCTTAGCTCAGCAGTGGGCTGTTACTGGTTTTTTCAAAATTCAAAATCATTTATTTTCTATAGGTATTGAATATACACTTAGAAACGTCAATATTTTATAATAACAAGGCACTCTAAACTCGTCCATGAAGATTGGCTAAATTTAAACAGCAGCTCATCTCCACCTTCGAGTTGCTGGTTCCGAATGCAGTACCCCGAGAAGAGCCAGCGAGAAACTCAAGGGCAGCTCTTTTTAGTCTCATTTCGTAACCGTATAGTAGATCTAGATTTTTGATGGTGATCGGTGATGCTGAAGGACTTACATCATGTGTGTCCTGACCGCAGCCTGGTTGCTGTAGTCCTTCCCGCAGACGTTGCAGGCGTAGCGGCGGGTGCTGGGCTGAGAGTGGTGCACGCGCTTTAGGTGACGCTGGAGACCACCGGAGTCACTGCAGAATCACTACATCTATACTTCACTACATAGTATAAAACAAAGTCGCTTTCTCTGTCCCTATATCCCTATGCATGCTTAAATCTTTAAAACTACGCAACGGATTTTGATGCGGTTTTTTTTAATAGATAGTGATTCAAGAGGAAGGTTTTAGTGTTAGCATTGCACCCGTGCGAAGCCGGGGCGGGCGCTAGTATATTATAAAGAGGAAAGATTTCTATGTTTGTATCTTTGTAACGAATAAACTCAAACACTACAGGACCGATTTATAAAATTCTTTCACCAATGGAAAGCTAGAATATCCCTGAGTAACATAGGCTATATTTTATGCCCGGGAACGGGTGAAACCGCGCAGAGCCGCTAGTAGTATATAACATAGAACATTAAATTAAAAAATATAAAACCCCCGACACAATAAATACATATAAACGCAAAAGGCTGAATAGATTTTCATGAATCACGGCTACAAACTACAACACTTGGGATAAAATTATCTATGACACAAAAAAAAACTAAACCAAAATCGGTTCATCCGTTTGGGAGCACCGATACCACAGATAGACACGTTAAACATCTCTTTGGGTCGGGGGTTAAAAACATAGAATTCTAAAGAGTAAAAAACCGACTTTAACGAATAATACAAAAAAAATACAGTCGAATTGAAAACCTCTTTTTTTTTAAATCGTTTGAAAATCCCACGTGAGATTTGGGGGACCAAATCCAAATCTCACGACATCTCACGAAGGACCAAAAATACTCACGCAAACACGCCCCCGCAGAGGTGGCAGGCCTTTTGCCGCCCGCTGCCCCGGCAGCTTGCCCCGTGCGAGGCCCTCGTGCGTGGGCGCATCGCCTCCCCGCACGCTTTGCAGCGGAACCTCGCGCCGTGCGCAGACGCATGCGCGCGGAGCACAGCCGACGACGCGAACCGGAGAGTGCAGATCGAGCAGCGGTATTCGCCGTTCGACTTACCAAATTATACAACCACATTAACGCATAATGATATACATGTCGATAGATATCTACACTAATATTATGAAGAGGAAAGATTTGTATTTTTGTATGTTTGTAACGAATAAACTCAAAAGTTAAAAAAAATTGCGGGAGTCCCACCGCGGACAACGCCGCTGGGCACCCATTAGTAATAAATAAAAAATGTAAGTGTTACTTATTATTTTAGTTATTATATTATAAGTAATAAAAAAATAAGTAAGGATTAAGTGTTTCGGAAAGCACGTTAAAAAGTCGCTAAGCCATGTCAAATACCATTGAGTAGCTTGAAGAACTCTGACAGGTGGCCACTAGCCTAACACCATCTCCCAAGCGCGGTGGGCTCGCGTAGGAGATTATAGCCTTCCTCATGTGAGGAAAGACCCTTAGCTCAGCAGTGGGCAGTTACGGGTTGATAAAGAAAGTACGTAGAAGTAGTAAAGTGCTGTCTTCCCTAGTTCTAATCTCTCAGTTTCATCCATCCTAAGGTTGTCTGGAAGAGATCGCAGCGATAAAACCGCCCATTGTACTTTGATGTTGGTATCCATATTGTGTTGTTTTTGGTGTACAATAAAGAGTTATTGTATTGTATTTTATCTTACCTCTTCATGTCTCATCATATGCGCCTGATAAGTATCTTTGAACAGGAACCCTAAAGCACAATTGAAGCATTTAAATTCTGCTTCCAGGTATTTCTTTTCCTTTCTTTTGGCTTCCAAATCTGCTTTTTGCTCTTCTATGGTCAGCTTTATCTTTTCAAATGGCTTTTTATTCTTTTTCGACTTGTGTTTCTTTTTTTCTGTTTCTCTTGGTTCTTCATTTGTGACCGTTTCTTGATTTTGTAAAAGATATATGTTTTCTTCGTTGTTATTAGGACTGTCAATTTCAGTATTCGGTTTCGTTTGTTCATTTATTTCTATGCTGTTAACGTCTTCGGAACAATTATCTTGGGAATTATCGTCTGAATAATCATTGTTGTAATCCGTTTTGTTTACCTGTCTGTCTGTTACCGGCAAATCTATCTGTAAGTTGTGGTCTGTTATTGTATCGTGATTGAAGTAATTGTCAAAATCGTTGCGTTCCTCGTTTAATTCCACGTAACGGTTAGTGATGTAGTCTTGGTGGTGTTCACAGCTGTCCGTACTAAAATTGAGGTGGTAGGTCTTAGAGTTGGTGTTTCGGTTGTGGTATTGTCCGCAGTCGTCATCCGGGCAAATTGTGTATATTTCGAAGGAATTACGTTGCAAGTTCAAAATTCCTTTGTCGCTGGAAAAGAGAAAATTGTTATAATTAAACAAAAAATATATTAAACTACCAGCGCCCTGCGGTTTCACCCGCATAGTTCCAGTTCCCGTGGGAATAAGGGGATAAAATATGTGTTTTTCTGACATTGACCAATATCACTGTAAAGTTTCAAGATTTTTTTTTATTTTTGCATAAAAGAGCAATAAACATGCTCACAAACTTTCGCGTTTATAATATTAGTAGGATATTCCATTCATTTTATTTCCATACCATTATAAAAAACGTTATGTCGATGGTATGGAGTATGGATGCCTTTTGGGTAAAAGCCTCCTCCATTTTCATCCATCTCTCCCTATTTTGTCCAATTTCTAACTTTTTTTTCCAGCTATTGCTGCTATGTCATCAGACCGCCGTTTCTTTGGTCTCCCACATTTATTTTTCTCTTTGGTCCCGTCCATTCGGCCAGTATAAATTTATTGAATGTGACCGGTGGTGGATTATGTACAGACAAGTGCTCGTAGCCCTGCGGTGCCAGTGTGTTTGTAACGATCACACTGGTGTAGCAAAGTTGGGTGCGGTCAGTCAATGGATGGATGACCGCGTAGTGGCATTTATATTACGAGCTTCCGTGTTTCGAAAGGCACATAAATTGCTGGTCCCGGTTTTCGTTGTGTTTACGCACAATGGAAGTTGTTAAGCCATGTCAGATACCCTTGGGTAGCTTTAAAAATTTTGACTTTTGAGTGCCCACTAGATTAACACCATCTCCCAATCATTATAGCCCATACTTCCTCATGTGTGAGGAAAGGCCCTTAGCTCAGTAGTGGG
The DNA here is from genome assembly GCA_963855545.1 of Ethmia dodecea. Classification (NCBI taxonomy): domain Eukaryota; kingdom Metazoa; phylum Arthropoda; class Insecta; order Lepidoptera; family Depressariidae; genus Ethmia; species Ethmia dodecea. The sequence continues at coordinate 3,460,692 of OY979454.1, read as the reverse complement.
CTGTTGCAGGTTGATGATGATGACCGGTGGAGGGGGACCCTGCAGACCAGAGTGCTGTTACACATGCCCCGGAATCAATTCTGGGTCTTGCAGGTTTCCTAACAATAGTTTCTTTCAGCATCGTTCTAGAGAAAATGTTTTTTTTAACTGATTGAAGTAAAACTTTTCTATCTTTGTATATAAACAATTACAATGTTAGCCTCTTTGATACCAACATACCTAGTACAGTCAAGAGTGAAGCTTTGCACTTGTAGTGCAAGTCTGACCTCTAAGGTGATCATGATAAGAATGTTACAAAGCCCACAAGTTCAAGAATTGAATACTGTTTGAACTCGATTGACATTTTATTTTATTTTTTTTTTGTTTTATTTTGGTAACAGACAGTCATGTATCTTAAACAATACAAACATAGTTTCTCTTATTGACTTAGAGTACCAACAAATTAAAAGTAAATACATAATTAACATGTGATTCGGAAACGGCAAATTTCACAAAGGAATTTGCTACGGTTTGACATTCTTCTGTTGTTGGTGTGTCAATAGTGAATTTACGAAGGGATGACTTACCTAAACAGTTCTGGATACTCCAAGCTTCGTTTGAGGCATATAGACTTGAATACGGTCAATTTGTTTAGCAAATGGCAGCAGATATGGCATAAATGAGAATCTGGGCACAGCTGAAATTAAATAACCAATAACTCATGGCCAAATTTGTCTGCATGAACATTTTATATTTTATTCCCGTAATCCCACGGGAACGGTAACTACGCGGGTAAAACCGCAGCTAAACAAGTAGTTTAATGTAAGTTGGCATTTTTTGGCAGTTCTTTATTTATTCATAAGCTATCAGCTATGAGATCATAACTGTGGTGTTTTTGTGGGCTGACTGTAGGTATGGCTTATAATAATATGCTATTGTAAAAAGGGGTTATATTACATAAATAAATACGATATTTGTTAACTTTTTGGCACTTACATGCATGCCCACTATATCTCTGTATTTTTCCCGAAGTTCTTCATTGGTTTCTGCGCTAACTGTACTATGGCAAATAAAGCAAAGAAAAGAAGACATATTTGCTTGTATCAATTCAAATTACACCTTAATTAACTCATTTTTTCACTATTTCCTCGGTTTGTTCCAATGTTTACTTCTTTCGTTCAGTTTTGTCTAATTATTTGACAGCCAGCCAAGCACACAGAATGGTATTATATTTGTAGTTCTATCTCATTTGAATAAAGCCAATTTGAATGAAAGGGATATAACAAGCAATTTACATACAAATGCGTATAACGGAACGTTTTGTCGTCTATCGCGTTTTTGTTGCACAGTTTTAGGTTGACACAATCAGACATGTACATATGGCGCTTTTTCTTTCACGTGTTGCATTTAATGTAATTTGCATACAAAACATTGTCAGAATTTGAATCGATGACTCGATATCAATCTTATCGATATGGGTTTTAAGTTCCAAAGCACAAGTATGTCACAAATAATAATAATTACGATTTTAGATACCTCTTTACATTACGTAATTTTCTTAGTGTAAATTCAAGTATACAGTGTGAGTCTTCATAAAGTGCACATATGAAAATGGGTGAAACGAGACACATTTTTATCGACGGAAAAAATGAAAAAAAATTCTGAGATTTTATTTTTATCTACTAGTATATAAAAATAAGTCGGATTTTCCTTCCTGACGATTTAACTCCAGAACTGACGAACTGATTTCCATGGTTTTGCATTCGTTGGAAGGGTCTAGGGCTCCGCGAGGTTTATAGCAAAGAAAATTCAGCATTGCACCCGTGCGAAGCCGGGGCGGGTCGCTAGTTTTTTATAAATATTTTTTCTTTTGATTACCTACTGTTGACTTTATGTAAAGAAAACGTTATAACTTTTAAACTAAGACGTATATCGTGATAAAATTAAAACAGTGATGATGTAAAATAACAGAAGATACTAATAAAATAAAAAAATACCCGAAAAACGGTACCAAAAAATAATAAAAAGGCATTTTTTGAGGAAAATCTGTATTTTCATTCGTGTTTTTTTAATTAATTGTCAAATTTCTCCAAATAATGCCCATATTATAGGTAGTTTTTATTCCTTTATATTATTCTCCATTGTATTACCTTTCAATAACTAAAAATCCCGTATCTCTATCCTTATCACAACGTTTACTCTGAGTGTTTGAACTTAGTCATTCCGGGTGCACCATTCAACGCTTGTTTTAGATTTTCTTATTTTATTATTTCTTGGTACCGTTTTTTGGGTATTTTTTTTATTTTATTAGTATCTTTTGTTATTTGACATCATTACTGTTTTTATTTTATCACGATATACTTCTTAGTTTAAAAGTTATAACGTTTTCTTTACATTAAGTCAACAGTAGGTAATCAGAAGGTTTTTTTTTTTTTAATCTCAAATTTGTTTAATCATTTTTTCCGTCGATAAAAATGTGTCTAGTTTCACCCATCTTCATAGTATTATGTGCACTATAAGAAGACTCACACTGTATATTGAAAGTAAAATACCGAGTTGACTAAAATCGATTCACGATTTACTCGATTGGATTCGATCAGCGCAGTCTGTCAACGGAATCGATTGAATTGAAACAATCGCGCAATGCGCACCGCAACACGTCGCCAAGTCAGAATTTAGAAAACGGATTAATTTTTGTGCCTCGGAGCATCAATTCCAATAAACTATTAGTCGCACCCAGCTACAAATTGAACTAATACTCGATTTGGGTTAAAAAAACTGTGTGTTCAGTGTAAAGTATTCCGTGAAAGTGCTTTTGAAAATATCATTTTCCACGGTCTGTAAATTTGTAGCTAAAGTGTATCAATTTGGATTGAAGGACTCGTAATTAGCTATTTGCGTCGTCTTCTACGTCCGTCGGCCAACAACAGACTTGTGTAAACAATAATTTCGATACAACGTTGTTACACTCTGACCTTTAGTTACCCAATAGAGTTTTGCAATGAACGCCGGGTTTTGCTCCAATTTCCGACGCCGATTACAAATGAAAAACTGTTAATTTGATGCCCTATTTCTCCGGAAGCAGCGCCGACTCGAGTAAGCATAAAAAAATTAGTTTTTTAAATATTTAAATAAAATAGAGCTGGTACTAACTAGTAATATGATAGGGCTTTTAATCCAATAAACAGGCAAAGGTAATACGGTATTAGGTCACCGGTGTTGTGTCAATAGTTATACAATAAGATTCTTATTGGAACTTGCTCAGGTGTTTAATTTATTTATTTACATAGCTATTTTAATTTACTCATGTGCGACCAGAAAATATATGAGCATTTAGTGTTGCTTCATGTTAAATTTGTTGAGGTGAGTACCTAATGCCATAACAACTTTTTTGGTCTTCACAGGACCAGTAGTTTTTCCCCATCTATCTGTTTGTCACAATTACTTAGGCTGTCTAAATTGTAAGATCCAAAACTCTAGACAATGAGAAACATAAAAAATAATTTTCTTTTGGTTCTTAGTAAATTTTTTTAGGTGAACTATCCCTGTGACTTTTGACATTACTTATCTTCATTTAATATTCTCTGCATAAATTAGGTTACAAAGACATTGGGCAGATTGTTGTCAGAGTTCTTATCAAAAAGCCTCTGATAATAATGAAGTAATGTATTACGGTTACTGTGCCTTCATTAGTATTGAATAGAATAAATGAAAATAAAAACTCACACCTTTTGGTCATGGGGAGGGGGTAGGCAGATGTAGGCGGAGGGTTTTCTTTCTCTGTTGAGCTTACACCCTAATTTAGAAAATAAAGGTTTAAAATGCTGTTACAAAACCCATGGTGTACAAGTCCGTCTCGCACTTGCCTGGGTTTTATTAGATCATAAAACTGTGATATTGATAACATCAAAAGCTTTTTTAAAATCTACACATTTTACTACAATGTCTTGGCTGCCGGCCATGTTTATTATTACAAGATGTCTGTCCAAATATTATCATTTCACGAGACTGTGATCGCAAACAGAGATATTGTATTCCATAAAGCAATATTGCGAAGAAATAGACAAATACTTTTTCAAGCTTCTATTAGCCAAATAGGAGACTTTACAGGGAGGGCAAATAGTTACCACCAAATATTGAAGTCTATGTAATTGAAGTAAGATTAAAAACCAATGAAATATTTAAACTGCCTATGCTAGGGTTAAATAACATAATTTCATTAAACAAAATTTAGAGGTCAAGCGGCAACATTGATTTTTGTAAAAAACAACCACCATTAATTAATTAATTCACTGAAAAAAAAAAGTTTTGAAACCTATAACTCGAAATGATTCTAGAATTTGATCCTCATATTTTTTTTCATTCATCATCATCAACCCTTAACAGCCCACTGCTGAGCTATGGGTCTTTCCTCACACATGGGGAAGTATGGGCTATATTCTCCTACGTGAGCCCACCGCGGTTTGGGAGATGGTGTTAAGCTAGTGGCCACTTAACAGTCACAATTTTTCAAGCCACCCAAGGGTATCTGACATGGCTTAACGACTTCCATTGCGCGTAAACACAAAGAAAACCGGGACCAACAATTTAATGTGCCTTCTGAAACACGGAAGACACGTTACGTTTTTTCTTTAAGTAGTACCACAGAATACGTAATAGTACTATGGTACCTAGTACCAAATTGTTTACAAAAAATCTTACCCTAAATTAGCGCCATCTATTGGTGAAACAGAGTTACGAGTGCCTATTAGTGTCACCTAATAGTACACCAAGGCGATAGTGTTTATGAGCATGATTTGACCCTATTAGAACACGATTCATTGCGTTAATTAATAATTACTTCAATGCTGCTAATGAAAAAAAAAATTACCTCTTAGTAAGCCAAGACCATGAGTGTAGGATAGAATTCGATCCAGTTTTTTCCCGTTCCCGGCGAATATTACGAAAAATCCTTCTTTGCTCCTAACTCTTGTCGTTATCATTGTATTACAAGACAAAACAATCATTTTGAAAATTGTTGTCTTTCTGTCCGTATGTTTTTACGCGCATCACGCAAAAATGCTGCATGGCATTGGATGTGGTTTTCAAAGTCATATTGTACATAAAGTTTTTGTACATATAGATGGTATTTTTTTAACTGGGCATAGACCTATTAATCTATGTAACTGGGTCAGTCAGTACGGTGACGAAGACGCAAGCAAAAGCTAGTCTTCTATATTCTACAACAAGACTAATATATTATAGGAAATGTTTTGTATATTATATATCTCAATATATCTCGTGAAATGTGGGTATATCCAGTGATGGAATACCTCTGCCTACCCCCTAGGGGATAAAAAAGGCGTGAGATTATGTATTTTGTATGGGCCTGTTGGCTCAGTTGGTAGTGACCCTGCCTTCTGAACCAGAGCACATGAGTAAAGAAACGGAACAGAGACAAAGCTTCTAAGGAGCGTGCAAAATTCTTACCTGTTTAAGTAGGGTTGGCAAAGGAGAATAAAATAAACAAAACGTTTATTAGACTTTTATTTGTACATTAGATTATTTACAAATTACCTACTCTAAATATTTTTTTATAACTTTTTATTTTTAATAAATTATTAAATCTTTTAATCTAATGATGAATTCTAAATCTAATGGATATAAAGTTTTTTCAAATAATCATTAAGGACGCTTCCACATGGCATAATATTTTTACAATCTTACACTCGATTCAGAATATCATTAGGTACCAATATTTACAATGTTTACGTCGAGTTCTTTGTAATGAGTAATTAAAGAATCTTTGCCCATATTTATAGGTTGTTCAGGTCTATTAACAAACAATTTTATTTCGTCACATATGTGATTTTCGAGACATTCATGCAAACTGTACAGTAGGTAACCATTTTACACCTCCGAATCTAATTATTTACACTTTCTTGACTTTTTAGTTTAATACTTTATTCTACCATAAACAATTTAAAATAACCATTTCTCACTAAGCAGGAGCGCGAAACAAATACGGCAACCATTGCGCGGCCCTCGGCATTTCTACTGACCGAGCCGGTTTTATCCTGTTGCGGCGCGTATGTGACGCAGCGCTAGTAGAAACGCACACAAGCATTGCATGCTTGTAGTAGTGTACCTACGACAGCGCGGTTGTATGAAGCTTTGTCTCTGTTCCGTTTCTTTACTCATGTGACCAGAGGTCGCGGGTTCGATCCCCGCTCGAGGCCAACATTTGTGTGCGTGAACATGTCTGTTGGCTTCGTGTCTTGTCGTTTAATATTTATTTAAGTATGTTTATCAGTTGTTTAGTACCCATAGTACAGGCTCTGCCTAGTTTGGGACTAAATAACCGTGTGTAAATTGTGTCCCACAACTTATTTATTTATTTATTTATTTATTTTATTTTATTTTATTTTGTATATTTCTAACGACTAAACTCAAAAACCATTGGAAAGATTTTAAAAGTAACATAGGCGGTATTTTATCCCAGTATTCCCACGGGAACGGAAAGTACGCGAGTGAATCCACGCGGAACAGCTAGTTCTATATATACAACAAGGAACTGACTGACTGACTGACGGATCGATCAACGCACAGCCGAAACTGCTGGGTCTAGAATCATACAATTTTTGCACAAAGTGGTATAAGTAAGCTTTTTAGTAGGAATTTTTGATCATTCCCGTGGGAACGAGAAACAACAGGCATACATCCGCGCGGGCAACGCCGCTAGGATTGTAAATAACACCAAAGACTAATATAATATTGTCTTTGACAATACTAATCTTCTTATCTAGATAATCTTGTGATACAGCTATGATAATATTATGACAACATACCATAGTGATAACTCGGTATTGGAATACTGTGTCTTATATTTATTTCAGTTTATTAATATGATAATATATCGGCTAACCAGTGCCCGACATGCGTATTTTTAACTAGCAGCGCCCCGCGGTTTCACCCGAGTGGTTCTCGTTCCCGACGGAAATCGGGGATAACTAGAACGTTTCATCAAAATCTGTTCTGTAGTTTTTGCGTAAAAGAGGAACAAACATCTGTACATCCATATCGGGTTCGAATCCTGGCATGTAATTTACTCAATGAGTTTTTAAAAAAACTTACGTACCTACATATTACTAGATCGACGGTGAAGGAAAACATCGTGAAGAAACCCGCAGGTCCCAGAATTAATTCTGAGGCATGTGTAACATACCCGGTCGGGCGATGGGCTCACCACCTATCACTTTTAGGGATCCAAAGAATATCTCATGAAAAGTTTGTATATCCAGAAATGGAATACCTTTGCCTTCGTCCTCGGGGATAAAAGTCGTAAGATTCATTTTATTTTTATTTATTTTTTCCACGGGAACGGGAAAGGCGCCCCGCGACGTTTACGGCGCCGGGCATCTGATCAATTATTCGGTTCTCGTTGAAACAAGGCCGAAAAACCAAGGCTTCCCTGGCCTAGTTCTCAAGTGCCAAGTCTAGCCGGTCGTCTCGCGTTTCCAAGGACGAAGTGAAAACGCGTAGGCTTTTTAACCGACTTACAGAGAAGAAGGTAATGTTTCAAAAAACCTGTCTTATACATAGTCGGGGTATTAGGTGTAGAATTAAAGTATGTAAGTTTTTACTTTATAAAAAAATCTCACGCCTTTTATCCCCGAGGGGGTAGGCAGAGGTATTCAATTTCTGGAAATACCCAATTTTCACGAGAATATTCGACCCCTAAACGTGATAGGTGGTGAATCCATCGCCGGACCGGGTCTGTTACACATGCCTCCGAATTAATTCTGGGACCTGCGTGTTTCCTCACGATGTTTTCCTTCAACGTCGAGCTAGTGACGAATATGTACATAAGTTTTGAAAATGATACACGCCAGGAGTTAAACCCAAGTCTCACTGATTATCACCATGAGAGCTCTTTAACTGCAACTCAAAATATACCGGACCGAGTTTAAAATTTCTTTCACGAACCTTTCTTTTCTGGGAGTAACATTGGCTATAATCATAATATTTTTTTTAACAGCTAGTACCTACAATATAAAATTTAAATCGAGCAATAACGCCATAAAATACTTTTATTGAGCCTCATTTTCATTACTTTCCCACGTTTTCCGAAACAAGCATATATAAAGCAAGATATTGGACTTGAAACAAAAAAATATTAAAACAAGTTTATATAATAAGGACGTCATGGTACGAAGATAACTATACTATGGACTCGATTCTGCATTACAGCGACTAAACTTATTTTAGTTTAGTCCTGTCATTTTCTTTCTCCTATAAAAGAAAAGAGACGAGAGATATTTAGTCCTGTCTTTTAGCGACGATGTAGCAAGGTCATGGATAAAAGCATAGATTTAGTATACTAACGTTAAAGATTGGCAATAGAGCCAGTACGGCGAGACCTAGAAAATTGACACTTCTGTGCGTGTAACGTGGATGTGTGCAAGACAAATAGTGCTCTCCCTAAACTTGTAGCTCTTGATAACAAATGGGCGTGTGGTATATTGTGTAGTTAATACCTTTGCCAGTCACGTTATCGAAATGTGGTTAATCGATATTACGACAATCACTATAAAATTGAGGTTAGAAATACAAGAAATTCACGTATTTTATTTTGCGTTTAAATCAATTCTTATACATTCAGAACATTTATATAATAAAAAGCAATGTTATTACCTATCTATTTGTGCACGGTTTGTTTTTCAGTTTTCTATAATCATTGAATTTAGAGAATTAAATCTTTCAATCGCACTCACATGTAAAATGACTAATTCTGTGGATTTTCTTTCCTAGATGAATTACAACCGGTACTGCACACGTAACCATAGCTGTTTACGTCTATTATACATCAAACTTACTCTTTTAATACGCGAGATTAATTAAAATAAGCGAGATTTGTTTCGTTCACAACTGACGTCGGCCCGGTATAGCCCCGTAACGTTTACGAAAATGGTCTCGTCTATCTACCGCTCGCTATCTCGCTCTAACACACGGGTACCTATTTTCTTTCTCTTTCGCATTGCCAATCTAAGTATACTAAATCTATGGATAAAAGTGACAGATAAGCACGTTCATAGTTAAAATTAGTAGGTTTTAGATGTTTGACATTAACTCTTCAATCTATGGTCTGTTTCTGTCCTTCTTCTTTCGTATTCTATGGAGAAGGATAGGCTAACTTAAAATTAGGAATTTTAGGTGGTCAGTCAGAATCGAGTCCTGTATTAAGCTTATTTTATGAGGTGGTGGTGGGTCATGTCATCAATTTTCAATATGGCGACCATCAGACGCCATATTGTGAAAAAGAAAAATATGAAAGTCTACGAATTATGTTGATTAAACTTTAGTTTTTAAGCAGTCTCGTTTTTGATTTATTAAAATAAATTATTTATGTAGACTTATTATAGGAGCCCCGACTGGACTTTGACTATGTGACCCTGACTCAAAGGCTGCGTGCGCCCTTGGATGGTGGTTGTCTACATCCACACTTTTACACTATCTACATTCTACACTAATATTATAAAAAGGAAAGATTTTTATTTTTGTAAGTTTGTAACGAATCAACTCAAAAACTTGTGCACCGATTTAAAAAAATCCTTCATCAGTGGAAAGCTAGAAGATATTTTATTCCCGTATTCCCATGGGAAAGGGAACAACGCGGTTTAAAGATTTGTATTCTTGGATTTTTGTAACGAATAAAATCAAAAACTACTGGGTCGATTTCAAAATTCTTTCACCATTAGAATGCTACAATACGCCTGAGTAACATAGGCTATATTTTTTCCCGTATTCCCACGGGACCAGGACCTACGTGGGTGAAACCACGCGGAACACCTAGTCCATAATCTTAGCAGGATGGATAATGGTTCTTTTACCTACCTACTAATCAATTTTAGACTATGCTATTTAAGGTAATCTTATCTGAAAAGTATGTTATCGTATAACACGATGTTGTTCCTTGACGAAAATACCAATACTCAATTTTATCTACGAGAATATATTAATACAGGGTGACTTTTTTACCGTCTGGAAAAAATGTGGTGTGATAGGTAAGTGTAATAGATTCATTTGGCAATTTTTTTTATAGCTTAAACTAATATATAACCTCAAACACCATAACAATTATTTTTTTCATCTCCCCGGGTGGAAAGCGCCCAATTTAAACGAAGCTAAACGCTAAACGAAGTTGGCGCTTTCCGTATCCGTCAAAAAGAAAAAAGTATACACACCTCGGGAAGTAAGAAAGCCTCAGATCACATGTTTGTAGACCTCGGCTTCCCCTCGGTCGACAATTACATGTGATATGAGACATTTGTTTTTTTTATTATTATTTCTTTTACAAATAATACCTAATACAATTTTAAATTACACTCTCCAAACTACAATGCAGTTTGTCGGCGAGAATAAGGCTCTTTTCTTATATTTATAATTTGCCATATAACCCTACACCTATCTATTTACTTATTTATAACAATATACTTAATAATATGTTTCCCTGGATGTGTAATGTACTATTCACAATAATACAGTTCCCTGCAAAACTGTATAAGACAGTTTGTCTGCAGTTGTGAGTCTCTAATATAATATTATATTTTACAATTTAATTTTCTAAGTAAAATTTTAAACTTGTTTTTGTTTGGCTCAAGGTGGATTTCCAGGGTAAACTGTTTAGCAGATATGGTATTCGTTTCTTTAAAGTTCTATCACCAAATTAGTTACCAACTCTGGGATTAAATTTACCCGTGGACACCGAACTTGTACAGTCAAGAGCAAGTCAAGCTTGACACTACCAGTTTAAGCTGAGCTCTGATTTATACTTCGCGCCATAGAATACAGGGCCGGGTCAAAGTCCAAAGTGTCAAGATTAGCGTGCTCTTGACTGTACCATGACTATGGTTTACTGAAGATAGGTTAAGCTCATAGATTATTATCGTGTGCTAACCAAATTTAATTTGTTACAGGAAACTTGATATCCAATCTTCCTTCCTATTACATTCCAGATTCTAACTTATCCTTACTTAACTTCCCTAAAATGAGGAAACATGTATAGTAAAGTTAGCGTAAATTCTTACTGTTATTCCATTATTGATCATTCCAAAATTACCCACCTTATAGTTTGTGTGTCCTTGTTTTAACTAAAAAATATTATAAATACTTCGACGAGATATCTCTAAAAACTATCAATAATACGAACATGTTAAAAAAACAAAAGCATTTAAAATATAGCACCCCAAATCAATAGATTTTGTAATTTTGCATTCTTCCGAGTTATTATCGAATCTTTCCGAGTTCTTACCGAATCTTCCAAGTTTTTACCTAACCTTCCGAGTTGCAAAAACAATCTCTCAGTCTCCCTGAACAACATACCGTGACTCTCCGACATAATACCCTCCCCGAGTCCTGCATCCGACAAGCAGCGATGCAGTGAGGCAGTTCATGATGAGTTCGTCCCCAGTAGCCGAGCCTGCGTCTCCATCCGGCACATCCCCACCCTCGCCTGCGTTGCAGTGCACAGCTGCGCGACCCTTCCATTCGTCCACACCCAATTACATTGGGAAGGTGAGAATTTTGAACTATTTATTATTTATTTTATAACATAAAATTATCATAAAGAGCAGTGATAGCCTTACGGTTAAATAGCCTACCTCATGATAAAAATCAGTGAGGATCTGATTCGAGTCCTCGCATGCACCAATGAGTTTTTCAAAAACTTACGTACATATTTATCACTAGCTCGACGGTGAAGGAAAACATTGTAAAAATCATCGGAATCGCAGGTCCATGAATTAATTCTGAGACATGTGTAAATAGACCCGTTCCGGCGATGGACTCACCACGTATCCCGTTTAGGGGTCCAATATATCTCGTGAAAAGTGTGTAGGTATATCCAGTAATGAAATACCTCTGCCTACCCCCTCGGGGATAAAAGTGTGTGAGATTATTTATTTATTTTAAAATTATCTTTACAGGAATACACCTAATAGGATAGTCTAGCCATTTATAACCACTGTTACATAGATAGTATAATGTTACCTTCATGAATTCCTCCAATGAGCAACTAAATGTGTCCACTGTCTGTGATACACTATTTATAATCCTAATGGCTCTAGCCACCGGTGAAAATTTTAAAATGTTTTATCGTGCAGTCGGCTCTTCTAACAGTATAGTCATTTCGGCTGGCGTCGTAGCCTAGTGCTAGGTACCCAAAGCTTCAGCTTATATTACAGGCTGTAAAATTGGTTGTCTGTATACAAACATCCAATTTTTTATTTGTTTATAAAGTCGGTTTACGGACGATAGTTTTACGTGATAACGTCATAAGAAAACATTTATGAAAAAATGATTACTGGAGTAGGAAGATAGATGCGTCACAAGTCGAACGCTTAGGCCGATCGTGCTTCTCTATCGCTTGTTCAGCTCAAGCGGAACTCACGTGTACATCGATTTATAAGACGTTATCACCTCAAAAAAGAACACTTTATACAGACTCTGTATTAACACTTATTATTGGTAGACAAGCAAGAATTTGGTGCTGATGAATGATGCTGTTGCGAAGATCATATCCGCTGTTTCCAATATCGTTAAAAACTATGGTATTACCACACGTCATCAAAAAATTATGTATAGAAAAACCGCATTGTGGTATTTGTGGTTTGTGTTGCATAAAATATAATAGAGGAAATAAAAAAATGAGTTTTAAGCTATTGCATAGCTTCTATCGCGGGCCTTGAGCGCGGGGACCGAATCCAGAAATTCCGTAACGAAAAAACCTCACGCTCTCCCCACTCCGACGGGCACGGAGGTGTGGCTTAAAGGCCGTGCATTGTATAAAATAAAATAAAGTGAAGTAAAGTAAAGTAAAGTAAAGTAAAGTAAAGTAAAGTAAAGTAAAGTAAAGTAAAGTAAAGTAAAGTAAAGTAAAGTAAAGTAAAGTAAAGTAAAGTAAAGTAAAGTAAAGTAAAGTAAAGTAAAGTAAAGTAAAGTAAAGTAAAGTAAAGTAAAGTAAAGTAAAGTAAAGTAAAGTAAAGTAAAGTAAAGTAAAGTAAAGTAAAGTAAAGTAAGTCGAAGTCGAAGTCGAAGTCGAAGTCGAAGTCGAAGTCGAAGTCGAAGTCGAAGTCGAAAGTCGAAAGTCGAAAGTCGAAAGTCGAAAGTCGAAAGTCGAAAGTCGAAAGTCGAAAGTCGAAAGTCGAAAGTCGAAAGTCGAAAGTCGAAAGTCGAAAGTCGAAAGTCGAAAGTCGAAAGTCGAAAGTCGAAAGTCGAAAGTCGAAAGTCGAAAGTCGAAAGTCGAAAGTCGAAAGTCGAAAGTCGAAAGTCGAAAGTCGAAAGTCGAAAGTCGAAAGTCGAAAGTCGAAAGTCGAAAGTCGAAAGTCGAAAGTCGAAAGTCGAAAGTCGAAAGTCGAAAGTCGAAAGTCGAAAGTCGAAAGTCGAAAGTCGAAAGTCGAGTCGGAGTCGAATCGAATGGAATCGAATCGAATCGAATCGAATCGAATGAAATGAAATGAAATAGTCAGACCAACCAAGACAGTCAACTTTATGCTATGCAATAGCTTTACCGCGGCAGTCCCCGAGTGCCACACGTCTTTTTTTTTTTCAGAATGCATGTGTTAAAGAAATACACTTATGTATTTCAGAAGCAGCAGCCGCCCCTGAGTGTTGTTCTTCCTTCCACTGCACCTGCAACACCTCCTATTTACGGTAATATTTAGAGCAAAATATTATAAAGAACTCGATTCTGGCTGACCAGCTAAAATTCCTAATGTTAAGTTAGCTCGATCGAGTCCTTTCCACCGCTTTGGAAGAGGAAAGATGAAAAGGAAATAAGCGCCATGTTTATCTATAATGTCACAAATGTCAAAATAACAAAATTGAACCTTATGAACACATTCACGTCTTATTCAAATACACGTGTTTACCAATTTTAGCGACGATGTAACAATGTCATGGATAAAAGTGACAGATAAGCACGTTCATAAGGTTCAAATTAGTTGGTTTTTAAACATGTGTGACATTATTCTTCAATCTATGGTTTGTTTTTGTCCTTTTTCTTTCGTATTCTATGGAGAAGGATAGGCTAACTTAAAATTAGCTGGTTTTTATTTGAATAATGTCTATAGCACTGGCTCTGCCTATTTTGGGACTAGTAAATAAAATACAAAGGTTTCCCCAGTATATTATTTGTGATAGGTTGACCCCTTATCGTGATAGGTGGTAAACCCATCGCTGTACCAGAGTGCTGTTACACAAGTCTCCGGATTAATTCTCTGATGGATCAGATGACTTTCCTAAAAACTCATTTGTACATCAAAACCATCCAAAAAACCTGTATAACATTTTGACTACTGCAGTAAACTAATTCGATATGATAGGCGAGCCAACGTTGACCCCTCCCCCGCGCTCGCCCGGCGCCGTAGCCACTCCCGCATCCGGCGACGGCCGCCATCATCCGCCGGACGGCACTTCATCCGACAAGGTGAGTTTTTTAAGACATGACCACCAGATCTCAGACCATGAATCACAGACACAATAGATTTTTAATTGTGTCTCGGATAAAATTGAAACCGGCGGTTCTTAACTGATTAAAAAGAGCTGCCCTTAAGCTTGTTGCTGGTTCTTCTCGGGATCAATAACTCGTCGGTAGAGATATGCCCCTGTTTACATTCAGCCAACCTCCACGGATGAGTTTAGAGTGTCTTTGGTATTAAACTTTTGACATTATTAGACTACAGAAATTTGATTTGATTTACATACATACATACATAATCTCACGCCTAGTTCCCATTGGGGTAAGCAGAAACAACAGACCGCCACTTGCTACGAACCTAGCAGATCACTCGTGCTTCCTCCACTTCCATCAAACGACTCATGCATGTTCGTCGCTTTCGAGTACTCTTTATCTGGCTTGTCTTCAACACATCGCCGATCTGGTCGATGTAGGTACGCCTAGATCGGATTTGATTTACTATCTACTAAATCAGTTAGAATGATTTATTACAAAACTTCATCGACAACAGCTGTGTAATGTGTATGCATATTTGTAATGGCCCCCAAAATACCCTTAAAAAGACCACAAAGTCAAACTCGTCTATTGCAAGTCACAGTAATAAAATATGTTAAACAAAAGAGTACCATGTAACGCCTTTGGAGCACAGCAACTTAGAAGAGAGCGCTAATATTATACATACCTATAAGTTTATCGAAAAAAAAAATTTAAACAAATCGAAACAATAAGAAGACATATATAACAATAATAACCATAAAAAATCCTATGGCACCAACCCCTCCTATATTGAATAAAATCATTTAGATTTAAAATCCTACTACAATTATAAATACCTTCACGGCAGCTTAATTTGTAAAGAACCGCCGGTTCCAATTGGAACCGAGACACAATTAAAAATCTATTGTGTCTGTAATGCTTGGTCTAAGGCTACCCGCACACATTCAATATTATTGTCAATAATAGAAGTATTGTCAATAATATTGAGCGTATTCGGATTGTATTGTCATATTTTGCAGTATGCGGGGCCTTATATTGATAAGTAATATTGTCAATTTTAGTTTGACAATAATATTGAGTGTGTGCGGGTAGCCTAAGAGAATTGTCACAGTCCTCAGAGACAGCGGTAGGTGGCGTCTCTCGGACGGCCAGCACGGCCCTATCGCGCAAGGAGAGCTACAAGGCGCAGAGGCAGCACTATCGGCGGGAAAAGAAGCGCGCCGCTTCGGCTCTACTGCACTCCATAGAGGACCCGTCGGTGGTCGTACTCGCTGATTGGCTCAAGGTATTTGATGGGGATGTGAAGAAATTATAGTTTTTCAGATGAGTCGATTATTTTTTAAATTATACTTGTAATAAATCAATTATATATGCAACACATTTTTTAAATGAATCAAAATTACACATTTTAATCGATTTATCTGTGATGATGAAAGAATACGACGTAAGTTCGCTAACATAATGTTTATGTAAAGAGGATGTAAAAAAATATATTTTTTATTGATAGATTTTTTCGTATCTTATAATTTTTTTAATAATAGTTTTTTTTTTCATTCAGTGTCACATCCATGTTTGCCACCACCAAGTGCTATGGCTGTTTAGGTGTTGATTGAAACGCGACTCTAAAAGTAATGTATATAATAAAAATGCTCACGCCTTTTATTCTAGAGGGGAAAGCACATCGCCGGACCGAGATGCTGCTACACTTGTATGTACTATGTTTTCCTTCACCGTCGAGCTAGTGATAAATATTCAAATGCAAATTAAAAAAGATTTATTTAATATAGCTTTGAATTGCGTTAATGCGAAGGTAATTTTGCTGAGATTTTACCTTTCGCTGCAAGATTTTACTCCTCGCTCCGAGTTTTACCACCGTTCGCCGAGTTTATAATCTATATATATATAAAAGGAGAAGCTAAATCTAAAAATCAAGGCCCAGCCCAAACAGCTGTACATAGAAATATGAAATTTTGTGTGTAGGTTACGTTTATAGTGTTATGTGTGTGTGTGTGTTATGTGTGTATGCTCGCTAAGAAAGGATTTTACGAAAGGGGGTGAAAGAGGGGGTTGAAGTTTGTATGGGATAGTGTGATTTCTGCGTGTATCAACTTTAAACTTGGCAAAAATACTCTTCAAAACAAACTATGAGATATTAGTTCTAGGATTTTTCGAAAATCATCCTCCAAGGGGGTGAAAGTAGGGGTTGAAGTTTGTATGTAAAACCCTCATTTTTGGGTGTATCAATACGAAACTTTGTAAAAATACTCCTCAAAACAAACAACAAGACACCTATTTCTGGATTTTACGAAAATCACCCCCTAAGGGGGTGAAACAGGGAATAGGAGTTTGTATGGAGATGTGTTGTTTTTTACGTCTATCAACGTCAAACTTTACACAAATACTCTTAGAAATAAATTATGAGACACGTGTTTTTGGATTTTTCGAAAATCATCTCCTAAAGGCGTGAAAGTAGGGTTTGAAGTTAGTATGGAGAAGTGTGTTTTTTTGTGTCTATCAACATAAAAACGCCAAAAAAAATAACGTTTGTTGTATGGGAGCCCCTTAAATATTTATTTTATTCTGTTTTGTAGTATTTGTTGTTATAGCGGCAACAGAAATACATCATCTGTGAAAATTTCAACTGTCTAACTATCACGGTTCATGAGATACAGCTTGGTGACAGATGGACAGACAGACGGACGGACAGGGGAGACTTCGTAATAGGATCCCGTTTTACCATTTGGGTATGGAACCCTAAAAACTGGATAAAAAGAGAAATACGTACTACTCCCAATCGATAATACCTACCTAGAAACTTGAAATATGTATGTAAGTGTCTTATAATAATATGTCGTTCGCAAACGCTCTATGAAGGGATTTTTAGAAATTCCCACTGGAACAGGAATTCGGCGCGGGCAACGCCGCTGGGCACAGGCTATTTGAAAAATAATAAGAACCTATCTTATGTTCTGCATAAAGATATATTTACTCTAAGTGCATCCCAAAATGTTTAAAAAACAAATGTCCACCCGTGCGAAGCCGGGGCGGGCCGCTAGTTATCCTATATTACCGTTAACCATTATTACCGTTTATATTACTTCCCTAGTTGCCTGTGATGTTTACGTAACTTATTTTGTTCATAGGTTCGAGGTTCTCTCAAGTCGTGGACTAAACTATGGTGTGTTCTGAAGCCTGGTCTGCTGTTGCTCTATAAAAGCCCTAAAGCTAAGGTAAATTAAAAATAATACTGTCAATTTTGTGACACCAAAATCATCGGATTAATTCAATTCAATTCTTTATTTGCTTTATCTTGTATATTCTATGATCTAAAAATCAACCTGTATATTTGGTGACCTCACAATCACCTTTTATATTTTGTGACCTCACAATCACCTTTTATATTTTGTGACCTCACAATCACCTTTTATGTTTGGTGACCTCACAATCACCTTTTATATTTGGTGACCTCACAATCACCTTCTATATTTTGTGACCTCACAATCACCTTATATATTTTGTGACTCCGCAGAGCAGCCACTGGGTCGGCACTGTCCTCCTGACCTCGTGCCAGGTGATCGAGAGGCCGAGCAAGAAAGACGGGTTCTGCTTCAAGCTCTACCACCCTCTAGAGCAGAGCATCTGGGCTCCCCGGGGACCTCACAACGAGACTATAGGTACGGTGCTCACGGTGAGAGGGGCTAAGGTGCTAAGAGTGGGTATTCCACCCGCTGAGAGTGTACTGAGAAATGAGAGGGGTACTGAGAGTGAGGTAGGGGTAGAGTGGGTGGAATACTGGGAGTGTGACAGGGAACTGAGAAAGGGAGAGCTGAGAAATGAGAAAAATACTGGGAAATTATCTGCGTACTGAGAGTTAGGGAGGGTCGATGAAAGAATGAGTGCTAATGGTAAAACGTAAGATTCCCATTGAATTACAAAATTAGCCTCTTGACAAATTTAAAACAATAATTAAGCAAAATTACACAAAAAAGGCTACTATGAAATTACAGACTACTTAGTAGACCAACATGCATGAGATTAACCGACTCGACGCTATGTAACGCTATTAATCATAATTATTATTGTAAACTTCATTAATAGTAAGATATGAGATTAAAAAGAGTTTCCCTTGAGTGTCTTACTAGTTGAGCAACTCGTCGAAGATAGGCTGCTGTTTAAATTTAGCCAATCTTCATGGACGAGTTGAGAGTGTCTTGTTATTAATAATATAATAATAATAAATAATAAAGCCTTTTAGTTCCAATATACAAATTGTTATTACATGCATTTTAAATCACTATCCTAATTGATCGATCGGAACCCCTTCTCGGGTATAGGCCTCCTCCAGCTTTTTCCAAACATCTCTGTCCATTGCTTTCTTTGTCCATTCGCATCCTGTTCTTCGTTGTGTCTTGTTATTAGACTATTGAAAGTTCTAAGTGTACTATTTGTATCTACAGAAAATAAATAAGTTTATGTATGTAAGATTTTTCCAAGAACGCACAGTTTTAATGCTCGAAACTGCTGCCTGTGAATATTTTATTCATTTATTTATTATAATTGTGTGATCAATAATACTAATTTTAATTGTGAAAAATTTATACTAAATTAAATTTAAATGACTTTTAATACACTCCCGGACACATCTATCGGGCCACCTAGCGTTTTAAGTTTTGACGGTCCCTAGCTAAAAACGTTGTCACGCGAGATCGCGGTCTTGCTTGACAACAAACGAAGCCGCCAGTCTCTAAGTACCTTTAATAAACTCTTCGGACAGTAGTGCGGCTCAAAATTCAGTTGTGCACTCACATTTCTTTGGCTATGCCCGGCCTGCAAAAGTGCTACAGCTTTGGCGGCAATTTCAGGCCAAGTATCCATATCTATCCATATTTTTTGGTCAAAATTGACTCAAAGTTTGCAGTAGCCATATTATTGAACCAATAATCAGAAACATAAATAAAAAAATCCAACTTTCGCAAATGAAAAAAGTTTTCTCCTCCTTGCATTGTTGAAAACAATGAACAGACTCGAATTTTCTTATTTTTTTCACAATTCTGAATTCGAAATTTAAAAAAAAACATACCAAAAGGTGGACCAATAAATCAGCTTCAAAACTGCATACCAACTTATTGCTCCACCTAACATTTATTTTTAGCTAGGGACCGTCAAAACCTAAAAGACTAGGTGGCCCGATAGATGTGTCCGGGAGTGTATAATTATGATATTAGTTTTTTTATCTTAAATATTATTAAATTCTGCATTTGTACGTCCGAACAGGACACACTGGTTCTAAGTACTTACCTTATTTTAAGTCGATATTGTACCCAGCGAACCAATGAATGCTTCGATCAACTATAGCAACAATGAATGTATTGCATTCAGGCGCCGTAGTGCAGCCGCTGCCCACGGCGCACCTGATCTTCCGCGCGCCCTCGCAGGCGGCCGGCCACTGCTGGCTGGACGGGCTCGAGCTAGCTCTCCGCTGCAGCAATGCTATGCTCAGGTTAACAGCACTGATATAACATCATTCGCAGACGAACGGTTCCGCACACCGTACAATAAACGAAACGGATTAGGCGCGCAATGCCACATTCGCAAAATGCCACACTAGCAAAATGCCACACTAACGAAGTGCCATATTATTAAAATAACAAGATTGTTCAACTCCCTTTCTTAAAGTAGGCTGATAATTTATGAATTAGAAAATAAAACGTAATTCAATTATTTTAGTATTTAATTACATTCTTTATTAATTTCCATTTATTTTAAAATAAAATAAATTAAAAATTTAAACTGAAATTATGAATGCCGCTAAGATCATTACAACTTAATACTAAACAATAAACATTAAAAAAAAACATTCGAGGATGTGACATTGTGCGAAAATGGCATTTTGCTAATGTGACAATTTGAGAATGTGGCATTTTGCGAAATTCCAATGTATCATTGTGCGCCTAATCCAACAAAACAAGTTAAGTATATGACCTAAACTGACAGACAAACGAACAAACAAACCGACTTCAACGAATAGCACTAAAAACCGTTTCGATATTATTTAAATGGGACCACTAAGAAGTGTACCCTTTTAACAAAAAAAGAATTTTCCAAATTAGTTAAGAGGCTGTCTCCACGAGCGAGAGAATCGCGGCGATTCTATACAATCTCTCGTCGCGACAATATCGCCGTGTGTAGACGCGTTCATAGAGAGTGTATATAAATACGTGGCACGACGATATTATCGCCGCGATTCTCTCGCTCGTGGAGACAGCCCCTTTGGCGTCTTCGAGTAATCTCCTCCTTTTATGAAGTCGTTTAAAAATCGTGTACAAACCAGCCTGCGTCCTTCGTCGGAATGTGAGGTTGCTGCCTACCAAATTTCATCACGACCGTTTCAGCGGTTTCCTTGTAAAAGGTGAATAAATATAAAAAAACTTTCGTTACATAATTTAAATCTTGAAATTCGTATTTAATCTACTTCTAAATATCGTATACACTCTTAATTGAAACGTTGTAAGTATTATATAGTTTGGATGGCAATGTTCGGTATCGTCGAGCTAATCTGATGATGGAAAACATCGTGAGGACACCCGCAGGTTGCAAAATTAATTCTGAGGCATGTGTAACAGTCAGGCGATGGGCTCACCACCTATCACGTTTAGGGGTCCAAAGAATATCTCGTGAAAAGTGGATATGGAATACCTCTGCCTGTCCCCCTCCTCGGGGATAAAAGTCTAAAGATTATTTTTTAATCTGATGATGGAGCCAGGAGGTGGATATCGCAACTCCTCAATGGCTTCTGCTACACGAGTATATACGTATGTTTTAATAAATTACTTATTATCCTAGAACTTGAAATTTTTTTACCTTTTAAAGCTAAGATCTTAATGAAATTTGGTAGGCAGCAAGCTCACATCCCTAAGAAGGACGCAGGCTACTTTTTATCCCGAAATAGGAACGAAGTCGCAGGCACAAACTAGTATAAATATTCTGTCAACAGATGTTCACGGTCGAGGCCAGAGCAGACGATTGCAGCGGACGCACCGACAACTCAAACGAACTTGTCGCACGAAGAGCTCGAGAGGCACTTCAATGAGCACGGTAAGTGACGTGACAGCAACGTGGCACGAGACTAGCTTGTCCAATTCGCAAAATGTCCAGGGGGTTCAAAATGTCCAATTTTCAAAATGTTTGTGCAAATTGCTAATTGGACAAGTTGCTAATTGGACAATTTAAGATTTGAACATTGTGAGAGTTGGACATTTTGAGTCCACTGGACATTTTGCGAATTGGACATAATGCGCCTAACCCGTGGCACGAAACTAGCGCAACGGTGACAAAACTTTTTACACAAGGTCGTTTTAAATCAAGTGCAAATATTTTAAGGGTAGGTACGAATATGTAAGAGAAATAGTATTAACGTCTAAAGAAAGAAAAAAGAGGTAACTTTTTTTTTGTTCTTACAAAAATATAATTTTGTAATCATGTTTTGCATCGCCGCAACACTATCGCACAAAAATGCAATTTTGTCGGCTTATTTTCTTTATTTATTTTGTTATTTTCGCGCAATTTTTGATTGGATAGTGTGCGTGTTTGTTTGTGTACAGCGTAGTCTACTATATAAAAATAAGTCGGGTTTTCCTTCCTGACGATTTAACTCCAGAACTGACGAACCGATTTCCATGGTTTTGCATCCGTTGGAAAGGTCTAGGGCTCCGCAAGGTTTATAGCAAAGAAAATTCAGCATTGCACCCGTGCGAAGCCGGGGCGGGTCGCTAGTTTTTTATATAATCGATGTAATTTAGTAAAGTAGCTTACGAAAAATAAAAATCTATGCCGAAAATAGATTCTTATTATTTGTTTGTTCTGCCCTTTAAATATTTGCACTTCATTTAAAATGACCATGTACATACATAAATATATAAATAAATAAATAACTGAGTTTTGTCACATGTCACTGTGTTCATACAATATCACTGAAAAATTTTAGTTACATTATAATTTAGCTCAGCAAATTCCGTGACTCCACACAGTACGTAAAAGTGCCTTTTTGAATTATTTTGTGGCGCTAACATGGTGACGTCATTCCTAGGCCAAACATTACATAGGTTTTCTTGATAATATTAGAATTAAGTTAATAAATTTAATATCTCGAAATAGTTGCCAAATCGGATAATATTTTTTTCTTTACATAACGAATTGCGGATGTGACATTAAGCGCCAAAAATGTGATTTTGCGAATATGACATTCTCTGCCAAATCCTTTTCAACGCGTGCTTTAACAAGGTAATAATGTGATTTTTGTTTCTCCACTTTTCCCGAATCGCTAAAACCTCACCGTATTCCGCTAAACGTGTTTCGCTACAGTTTTAAAATTGTCAGATACATCAGCTTGTACCTCACCCTTACCTCTAATGTCGGTGTCAGATTATTCCCCAAAACGACCCTGTTCAGAGGTCCAAAAGACCCGCAAACTGTCTAAGTGGGCCCAGTTCGTGGAGTCCATAGAAATCCTCGCGAAAGACAACGACCTCTCAACCGACTCTCAATCAGAGAGCGAGAGAAAAGACCATTCCTTCCTAGATTTCCTGAGAAAGAAAGAGACTTTCGAACGCAACGCAGCTACTACGTCATCGGCGAGGTACTTACCCGAGCGGAAGGTACAAAAAGTCACCAGCAAAAGCTTAGCTTCCAGCCCCTTGAAAATAGATCATGTCAAAAGAACTCCTATTTTGAAATGCTTTGATCTGCCTAAGCTGCCTTTGTCTCTCGGAGACAAGAAGAGAAATAAAAGCTCTTTGCAACCAACTAATATAATCGAAGAGAACCTTCTGAGGTTCATGACGGCGCTTCCTAAGCGGCGGTCATCGACCCCGTGTACAGTTAAATCGTTGACGCAGAAGCGAATCAGCGAATTGAGATCATCGGGAGCGAAAACCGATTCGGAAAACGATGATTTTCTTAAATGCGAGATAAGAAAAAAAAGAGCAGAAGTGATATGTACGACGCCGGATAATATTGTGATCACGAAAACAGCGCCATCTGTCGAGAGGTTTAGGAGGTACAGCTCCTCGTCGACCGACGATGTGTGTGACGTTGACACTTCTGTTTTCGGGTTAGTCTTTTTTGTGACTATGGAAGTAAGTGCGTTTAACAGAATACTGAACTCGATTCTGTAGACCAGCTAAAATTCCTAATTTTAAGTTAGCCTATTTTTCTCCATAGAATACGGAAGAAAAAGGACAGAAACAAACCATAGATTATAGAGTTATGTCAAACATGTAAAAACCAACTATTTGATGTCTTATCTGTCACTTTTATCCATGACCTTGTTACATAGTTGCTAAAATTGCTAAACACGTGTATTTGTATCTTATTTCTGTCCCTTTCCAAAGCTGTGGAAAAGAATAGAGCTAACTTAAAATTAGGAATCTTAGCAAGTCTGCAGAATGCAGTTTTAACAGCATTCAGTCCAACAGTTGGCGAAATTATTCACTTAATGAAACTTAATTACTTTCGAGTTACAAAATTTTATTTCTTAGTTTATTTTTAATTGAGAAACTCGAATATTAAGTGAACATTAAAATCATAACTTAGTGGCAACATTGTGACGGTGGCCCATAGAAAAGAGCTATAAAACCACTAAAACATTAATCTAATCGTCATTTAAGTCAACTGGGTAATGATTCTACGTTTAATATGCAGTCCTAATTCTAGGAAAACACCATACTTCTCAGAAGGCACCCATACACCAGATAAGTATTCTTTGATAAACTACCAAAATCTACCATCTTCCAATCTGGCAGCGAGCGAGGTAGAGCGCCGGGACGAAAGATTCTCCTCACAGAATGTCTATGTGGCTGGCAAGATTGTTAAGAGTGGTAAGAATGCAGTTTGGAAGTCTGGCAACACTATTTTTAGCGCTACAGCGAGTCTAGAAAAGTACAGTAAGGCCGTTTTAACTTGGCTTCTCCGAACATAGGCTTCGGCTGCGCAAACCCGCTCGTACCGCCTTTTCTTTTAGGTATTTTGGTACAGATAACAAATTTTAAATATGTGTGTAAAGTATTTGTTTTTTGAAGCTCGCTTACACCCAAAATAATTTGATCGAAATGTATTTTTGATAAAAAACATATGTAATGTACTTTGTTATCAGAATGTAATTAAGTGATTCAAATACGACACTGGTTATGCCATATCTGTAATTCCGTCACAAGCTAATAAAGCAAGGATTTAATTTTCCTAGCTAATTTATGGACGCGAATTGCAATGATTTTCAAGTGTATATACATGCATTATGTAGTGTTCGTGCTTGATATTATCTTATCTGTATTGCGATTTTATCAATGGACAGTCACACTTTTTAATATCTAGACGGGCCTGTTGGCTCAGTCGGTAGTGACCCTGCCTTCTGAGCCGGAGGTCGCGGGTTCGATCCCCGCTCGAGGCCAACATTTGTGTGCGTGAACATGTCTGTTGGCTTCGTGTCTGGTCGTTTAATACTTATTTAAGTATTTATATCAGTTGTTTAGTACCCATAGTATAGGCCCTGCCTAGTTTGGGACTAAATAACCGTGTGTGAATTGTGTCCCACAATTTATATATTTATTTAGACGATGACCTTCAAGATTTGACAGGAAAGTAGAATTATGGTTATAGCTATAGCGGGCGTCCAGAGGCGTTCCCGTGGGAATTTCAGAAAATCCCTTCATAGCGGTTGCCTAGACGTGAACACTTACATACCATATTTCAAGTTTCTAGGTGTCATCGTTTTGGAGTAGTACATATTTCTCTTTTTAACCAGTTTTCATATTTTCCCAAATGAATGAGTGTTAGATGTATTCCATTTCTGGAAATGCCCCCGTCTCACCAGTATGTTCTTTGGACACCTAATCGGTATAGGTGAGCCCATCGGCGGACCGGGACTGTTACACATTTCTCAGAATCGATTCTGCGGGTTTCCTCACAATGTTTTCCTTCACCGTCGAGCTAGTGATAAATATGTAGATAAAGTTTTTTTTAAACTCATTAGAACCGAAAATGATTACTTATACATGCAAATACGCAAAAAGAAGTTGTTTGATGTTGCATATGGTAATGTGACATTTAAATTTATAATTTTGGAGGTTATATGACCTTAAACTGTTGTAAGTAAAGCTGTAATTGTGATCGTGTTTAATACTCGCGTGGATGTCATTTTATGCCGCATTGTAACGCTGACTCCACATACCTACTATCACGTTTTTAGCTCTCCAAAAAAAAAGCCAGATAAAGAGTACCCGAAACCGACGAGCTTGTATGAATCGATTGATGGATGTGGATGAAGCTCATGAGGTATGCCAGGATCGTAGCATGTGGCGGGCTGTTGTCTCTGCCTACCCCTTCGGGAAAAAGGCATGAGCAAATGTATGTATGTATCTATGACTTTCAATAAGTAGACTTGTAACGCCGTACATTATTTTATCGCGCATATGTATGTATGTATGTTTTACCTTTCCGTACCCATAATATAAGGGGGGTACAGTACGGCCGTTTTAACTTGGCTTCTCTGAACATAGGCTTCGCCTGCGCAAATCCCCCTCCTACCGCCATATGGTCGCTAAAAAATTTTACTGCGCAGCCATTTGCGCAACTTCAGAGATGTCAAGTTAAAACGGCCGTGCTGTATCTATAAATAGATACTGGTTAAAGTTTTAACAGGATAAGGATGTAACAAGGTAGCGGATCCCATCCTCCTTCCTTCTCGTACTGGCCACCTTTCATAATTAATATAACACGCCATCTACCTGCCAAATTCATACTTCACTCAAAACGCAGTTCGAGAAGGCAAAATATTTATTTTGCAAATTGTTCTGAAGCAACCAAATAGTACCAAAATATCACCATATCCGTACAAATCTGTAATTCCATCATCACCAGCTTCAAACCGTATCAAGATCTGTATAAAAACTGGTCAAGGGACCGGCACTGTCCGGTGTCCTTGTTTTACCATTAAAAATCATCACATCCCCAACTTCCGGCCTTTGATTTCCTCCTCCGTCGGTCAGCAACGTCTCAAGGATACAAAAAAAAAATACAATCAAACTCAAGAGCAGCTCTTTTTAATCTCATAATTTAATTTTATGCCTCACAAACAATTAAAATAATTATTTACAAAAAAACATTATTTACACCAGATAGTAGATTTTCGGGATACTGGTATCACGGTATAGCATTACTCAGCTGCGCCGGCTTTTTGGCGGGAATCTAAAAGAAACGCCATGTTATTTGTAAAATTTTCTTTTTGTTGTATATTTCGGGTTTTGACTCATATTAGTGATAGTATATTGTGTAGCAAGTGTCCGTGAAAGTGTAGGTACAGTGAATGGGAAATTCGATAAAATGCGAGATATAGACATCAGTGAGGCTCGGGTTCGAATCCCGGCATGTACCAATGAGTTTTTCAAAAACTTACGTACATATTTATCACTAGCTCGACGGTGAAGGAAAACATCGTGAGGAAACCCGCAGGTCTCAGAATTAATTCTCTGAGACATGTGTAAACAGACCCGGTCCGGCGATGGGCTCACCACCTATCACGTTTAGGGGTCCAATGTATCTCGTGAAATGTGGGTATATCCAGTAATGGAATACCTCTGCCTACCCCCTCGGGGATAAAAAAAAGGCGTGAGATTATATATATATATATATATATATATATATATATATATATATATATAGACATTTTTGGATTGCCTCAAAAAGTCACTATAAAGTCTTCAGTAAAAGTACTATCATTTTTCTGTCGATGACCAAAAAAGGGATATAGAAAGTGTTGCAGACACTATATTTTAAAAACCTTGCTCGTTTATCGCTCTTTCTATTAGTGAAAACCGCATCAAAATCCGTTGCGTGATTAAAAAGATCTACGCGTACGACGGCAGGAAGCGACTTTGTTTTCAACGGCCCTAAAAAAAGAAGGAGGTTCTCAATTAAATTCATGTTTGTTTTTTATTTTTGTTACCTCAGAACTTTCGACTGGGTCAAAGAGATTTAAATATAATAGGGCATAGAGGAGGCATTGGGAATATTTTCATACAAAACTTTGAAGCCTAAGCGTCATGTCCTTATCATGTCAGTTAGTATGAACGCGAGCTGTCATTCGGTCGAAATTGTACTAGACTTATTCCACTTGGAATAACTTTTGACTTCAAATTTTCCTCGCTTTGTCCCCTCTATGCCCTATTTTAAATCTCTTTGGACTGGGTGAACCGATTTTGATGATTTTTTTTTATTTGAAAGCTGGTGCACAAACTTACAAGTTTATATTAGAGATTAGGGATGCTCATATAAGATAGCAGTGATAGCCCGAACGGTTAAAGAGCCGGCCGAAAATCAGTGAGGCTCGGGTTCGAATCCTGGCATGTACCAATGAGTTTCAAAAACTTACGTAGGTACATATTTATCACTAGCTCGACGGTGAAGGAAAACATCGTGAGGAAACCCGCAGGTCTCAGAATTAATTCTGAGACATGTGTAAACAGACCCGTTCCGGCGATGGGCTCACCACCTATCACGTTTAGGGGTCCTATATATTTCGTGAAATGTGGGTATATCCAGTAATGGAATACCTTTGCCAACCCCCTCGGGGATAAAAGGCGTGAGATTATATTATATACAAAATTCGGAACCTTCGGTGCGCGAGCCGCACTTGGCCGATTTTTAGCAATCGTTCTTCAATTATTTTTAATATCCGTCTTGAAAAGTTCAAATACACAGATGAAACAATAAGCAGCCTTGATGACGTCATTCTATAATAACCTCTACACTCCAAACTGTAATATAGCCATAACATAGTAAACAAAACAGGCGTACGCGACTATCATCCTTATCTTTTTGGAATTAAAACCACAATTTCTATGTCGAATCTTTCAATGAGTAGCAGTTTTTTTTTCAGAGTCAGTATTTTATCGTGCGCGCTAGCAAGTGGATGTTTTATAGTGTCCGTATCAGTTATTCGATAAATGTGATAATAGTATCGTATTACGAATTATTCGTTGTTTATTTTTGTGCAGTTTTATATTATGTTGAGTGCGCATTTTATTAGTGTTAGTTTTAAGTGATGTAATTATGGCGGGAAAAAATGATGACTTAGTTATTTATGCTTAAAGTAAATATAGGTTATACAAAGATTAATAAATTTATTAATATAACAAAAAACTGCCGACTTCTAAGTATTTGAAACCGATTTTGTGATCTACGGTCTTATTCGTCTGTTTTACTTTAACAAGTTATATTCTGTAAGCAAATGCTTGATATGTTGCTGAAAATATCAAAATAACTATATGGATGCCTATAAAATTCGAGGAGCTCCCTCAATTCCTCATGGATCCTATATCATCAGAACGAAAAAAAACGAAACACGAGTCCAATTGAATTTAACAAATAAAAAAAAATCTAATCTTTTTATTAATGACGGACTTCTGAGGTACCAAACATTAAAAAAATAGAACCGGATTGAGAAACTCCTCTTTTCCCGGTTAAAAAACGTGCCCTTTCATATAGAATTCTCGAAAATAAAAGGCTGTTTACAATTTCTGTAATTTTTAGATAAATTTGAAGATTATTTAATTTAAAAGTTGACTATGTTGGTAAAATTGTAGATGGACAAAGTGATAGTGCTATATAAATAAGCAAGAAAGAAATAGTTCGTGTCATGTTTTGTCAGATTCGATGCTCAAATTTTGTTTTAACGACGCTTCGTCAATTTTAAAAACGAATGTTGTTAGACTAAATGATTTTCTCTAACATAGTTTTGCTGAATTCGGTTGTTTCAATTTTGAAAAAAGAAATTTGTAAAATTCTCAATACAAACGGCAATATCGTAGGTAAACCCGTAGAGATTTCAATATACAGTATATTTAAATTTTGATAATTCAACCCTTTTATGATAAACAAGACATAAAGAAACTTACACATTGTTCCGATGAGTACGATCAGCTGACAATTTTCTAAAATGGCGGGAATAGTAGATTGTTATACAAGGGTCGGAAGGAATTGATAACTTCCACCCGCGTTAAACACTCTACTTTTCATTTCGAATTCAAGGAAAGTAAACAAAAATCATTACAATTTTACAAAAATTTTGCAAAAACGCAATAATACCTAGTTACAAAAAAAAAAAATTGTCAACAATACAACCAAAGAGGTTGGAAGAAAGAGATACCTACTTTTTCTTTTAAACGTCTTTGAATACTACGTCATAGAGTACCTAACCTAAATAACATTACAAAAATAATAAACAAATCCTTCCTCTTTATAAATAATACTTTTAGCCGAGTAATAGTGTTATGTGCTTATTAGTGTCGATGAAAAACAAGATTTTGAATTTCGGAACAGCTTAACAAATTACTACCTTTTTTTATTTTAAATATGGAACGCGTGCCGCCCCGCGCGCGGGCTATTTTCTGTTTTTTATACCTACACTCACAAGGCCGCACCTTTTTTTTCTTATTCTAATTGAAGATGTAAAAAGTTTCGTATCCCTACTAAGTACCCAAAGAGGTTGGAAGGAAGTCATTCTCTTTCCTAGAGAAACTTTCTTTAAACGTCATTGCCAAATGTAGTACTATTTTTTTTTATTTATTCCCGCCCTAAGGCCGGAAGCAATTACTATGAGTCTTTCCCGACCGAGGGCGGGAATCACAGTCCTGAATCTCTCTGTGGTGGGAATCATCGCTTCCGACCCAGTACTCAGATCAAACATACACTACTTTCCGAGTATGAGATATGAAAATTTTATTTTGTTCTTAGCTAACGTTGTTCAGTTCTATTACCATAAACATTACAAATCAACCAAAATACGGTAGTTGCTTGTGGTAAAATCTTCACCTTTAGGTACTTTTTTAAGCCAATATAATATCTATGGATATAAACATTAATCAAAGTACAATAGGCGGTCTTATCGCTTTTAGCGATCTCTCTCAGACAACCTTTGGATGGATGAAACTGAGAAATTAGCAGTAGGGTAGATGGTGCGGTTGGACGGTAAAGTACTTAATATAATATTATATAGGGCCAGACATAGTATTAGAGGAAAATGTTTCAACTTCCTGTTGCAACATCTATAATTACTTACAAACATAGAGCAGTGATAGGTAGTACTATTATATATTCTGTGGTGATAGCCCTAGGTAAGAGCCCGTTTCTGATACGTGAGACTCGGGTTCGAATCCTGGCCTGTGTCCAAGGAGTTTTTCAAAAACTTACGTAAATATTTACCACCAGCTCGACGGTAAAGGAAAACATCGTGAGGAAACCCGCAGATCACTGAATATAATTCTGAGGCATGTGTAATCCGGTCCGGCGATGGGCCACCAATCACGTTTAGGGGTCCAAACAAAATACTGGCGAATCGTGGGTATTTTCAGAAATGGGATAACTCTGCCTACCCCCTCGGGAATAAAAGGCTTGAATAGAAAATAATTTATTTGTACAACATACACACTCATCACAATTACAAAAATAATAATTACAAAGTCAACTATAAACTTAATAGTATAGCTGCATGCAAAGAGATTAAAATATAATAATAACTTTATAATTTTACAGTTACTTATATGAATATTACCTATATACTAATTTTATATTACTTTTGATTACTTGTAAGTATAATTAAGAATAATAATGGAGTGTGATCGCTCTCTCCGTTTGTCTTTGCGACACCCTTACAGGGTGCCATAGAATAGAGCTACTATGTACGGTAACACCTTGTAAAACCTATGGCATGCAAATAAAGTATTTGATTTGATTTGATTTGACGTTCAAAGAAAAAGTTTCTCGAAAGAGAATGATTTTCTTCCAACCTCTTTGGTAGAATGTTTTTCATCTAACCTCTTTGGTACAATGATTTTATTCCATCCTCTTTGGTACTAACGTACCATGTGTTAACAGGAAAAAATGGCTGATAGAGAATAAACAAACGAGATAACATTGGCGTAACTTTTTACATCCTTATGTCAACAATCATTTTATTA
Organism: Ethmia dodecea; assembly: GCA_963855545.1. Taxonomy (NCBI): domain Eukaryota; kingdom Metazoa; phylum Arthropoda; class Insecta; order Lepidoptera; family Depressariidae; genus Ethmia; species Ethmia dodecea. Next base: position 3,429,213 of record OY979454.1, on the reverse strand, counting down.
TTTACGTACCCTAACTACCGCTATTACCTTACTTTATCTTATATAACACTAGCGACCAGCCCCGGCTGCGCACGGGTGCAATGCTAACACTAAAACCTTCATCTTGAATCACTCGATCTATTAAAAAAAACCGGATCAAAATCCGTTGCGTAGTTTTAAAGATTTAAGCATACAAAGGGACATAGGGACAGAGAAAGTGACTTTGTTTTATACTATGTAGTGATACCTACTATAAACTGAAACATTATACCTACTTATTAAGTTTCCTTGATGAATGATTCTAATAGACTAGCGGTTCTGCGCGGTTTCACACGCGTAGTTCCCGTTGGAATAAGGGAATAAAATATAGCCTATGTTACTTAGGGATAATGTGGCTTTCCATTGGTGAAAGAATTTTTAAAATCGGTCCAGTAGTTTTTGAGTTTATTCGTTACAAACATACAACAATACAAATCTTTCCGCGACCCACGAAAGTCTACCCTTATGTAGCAATTATAGAAAAAAAGAATCTCAGGAACGTAAAAATTAGAACGTAAAACAGATCACTTGATACATAACGCTACATTTCAGAGAGTAGGTATGAAAAATAAAAATGTATTTATTCTGTATGGAACAAGAATTACACTTAGAACAGTCAATAGTCTAATAACGAGGGACACTAAACTCGTCCATGAAGATTGGCTAAATGTAAACAGCAGCGCATCTCCACCGAATTGCTGGTTCCAAATGCAGTACCCGACAAGAGCCAGCAAGAAACTCAAGGGCAGCTCTTTTTAGTAGTAGACACTTGTTTGCTCGTTATGTCTAAGTACCTCTTATCACGGATTATGCGTACCTCACACTTAGCTCTAGTATTTGTTATTCAAACACATTTATCATTCATTATACAAGATGTTAAAACCTCGATTAACACAAGGATCTTCCTTACTATGAAGCTTCAGCCAATCACACGACTGGCGGGTGATCAGCTCTATATTTGACTAGTGACTTTCACATTGTGTCGTAATCAAAGAGATTAAAATACAATAGGACATAGAGGGGGCATTGGGAATATTTTCATACAAAACTTTGAAGCATGTTTGAAGCTCAAGCATCTCAGTTAGTATGAACGCGAGCTGTCATTCGGTCGAAATTGTACTAGACTTATTTCAACTGGAATAACTTTTGGCTTCAAATTTTCCTCGCTTTGTCCCCTCTATGCACTATTATATTTTAATCTTTTTGGTTATAGTGATTTTGCGAATGTGGCATTGTGCGCCTAATACGTAATATGCGAGCTAAGCAAATATATATATATATATATATATATATCACTAGCGGTTCTGCGCGGTTTTACCAGCGTAATTCCCGGTCCAGTGGGCGTACGGGAATAAAATATAGCCTATGTTACTCAGGGATATTCTAGCTTTCCGTTGATTAAAGAATTTTTAAAATCGGTTTAGTAGTTTTTGAGTTTATTCGTTACAAAAATTGTAATCTTTCATCTTTATAATATTAAGTAGGTAGGTATAGATATCTTGCGAGCTAGTCATAACTCACGTTCGATATATGATTACTAGCTGATCCGAGTGATTTCAACCACGTACCGTTCCAGTGGGAAAATTATAACTCCCAGAAATCTAAGCTTTCCATTGGTGAAAGAGTTTTTAAAATCGGTCCAGAAATTTTTGAGTTTATTCGTTAAAACCTTACTTAAAACATACAAAAATACAAATCTTTCCTCTTTATAATATTAGTGTAGGTAGATGAGAAAACTAAATTTTTGCAGCGGTTATAGTCTAGGCAATAAAGGTAGTGGACCCCAACATTAATTCCTCAGTCGATGAAACTTTGCAGGATTGTAGTATATGTAGTATGAGACAATACTTGCATAAAAAAATCCAAAAAAAAAACCTAACCAAAGTTAGGTTTTTATACTTAAAAAAAATATTTTTTTTTGGTTGATAATTTGATAATTTCTGGAAATAATGTAGCGAGATGTTTTTTATTTTGGATTTTTCTATTGTAAGTCCACAGCGACTATTAAATGACATTCCAGTTAAAAAAATGGACTGAGCAATTTTTCCCGTGCAAGGTACATACGTCTGAGTTTTGTTGTTTCTACCAGGAGATTTTTTTGGATATTTCGCATATAGCTTTCTTAACACACATGAATATTGCTGGCGAAGAAAATTTTGACTGAGCATTTTTCCCAACAAAGATATCAAATAAATAAGTATTTCAGTAAAAATACCTAACTTCGGTTAGGTTTTTTTTTGGATTTTTTTATGCAAGTATTGTCTCATACTATACTACAATCCTGCAAAGTTTCATCGACTGAGGAATTAATGTTGGGGTCTTCATACAAAAATCCGCTTCATTGCCTGGACTATTATTGCAGTAAAAGTTTCATCTAAATCCGTTCTACCGCGATTCGAAACAACATGGAAACTTTCTACTTCATAAATAAATTATGTCCATTCCGAAGTTAGATGAGTTTTGTTTCTAATATCACTATCACAAACACGTGTTTCGCGGGTTTGCAACAAAAAAAAACAAAGAATAAAATAAATTGTGGGACGTAATTCACACACGGTTAGTTAGTCCCAAATTAGGTAGAGCCTGTACTATGGGTACTAAATAACTGATAGACATACTTAATAATAATATAATCTTACGCCTTTCATCCCCGAGGGGGTAGGCAGAGGTTTTCCATTACTGGATAAGTATACCCACATTTCACGAGATACATTGGACCCCTAAACGTGATAGGTGGTGAGCACATTGCCGGACCGGGTCTATTTACACATGTCTCAAAATTAATTCTGAGACCTGCAGGTTTCCTCACGATGTTTTCTTTCACCGTCGAGCTAGTGATAAATATGTACGTAAGTTTTTGAAAAACTCATTGGTACATGCCAGGATTCGAACCCGAGCCTCACTGATTTTTGGCCGGCTCTTTAACCCTTGTTCATGCACACAAATGTTGGACCCGAGGCAGGCAGCTACGGCTCAGAAGGCAGGGTCACTACCAACTGAGCCAACAGGCCCGTCATGGAGGTTACCATGGCAACGTCGCGAGATTATCTAGGACTAGGTGTTCCGCAGTTGCACCCGCATAGTTCCCTTTCTAAACAAATAAAATATAGCCACAAACTACACAAACAAAAAACGCAAACACAAACAATAAATATAAACACGGGAATAAAATATAGCCTACTAGCAACCCGCCCCGACTTCGCACGGGTGCAATGCTTATACTAAAACCTTCCTCTTGAATCACTCTATCTATTAAGAAAACCGCATCAAAATCCGTTATGTAGTTTTAAAGATTTAAGCATACATAGGGACATAGGGATATAGGGACAGAGAAAGCGACTTTTTTTTATACTATGTAGTGATGTTACTCAGTGATAATGTAGCTTTCCAATGGTAAAAGAATTTTAAAAATCGGTCCAGTAGTTTTTGAGTTTATTCGTAACAAATATACAAAAATAAAAATCTTTTCTCTATAACTTTAGTGTAGACTAGCGACCCGCCCCGGCTTTGCACGAATGCAATGCTAATACTAAAACCTTCCTCTTGAATCACTTTATTTATTAAAAAAAACCGCATCAAAATCGGTTGCGTAGTTTTAAAGATTTAAGCATACATAGGGATATAGGGACAGAGAAAGTGACTTTGTTTTATACTATGTAGTGATGTTACTCAGTATTATGTAGTATGTAGCTTTCCATTGGTGAAAGAATTTTAAAAATCGATCCAGTAGTTTTTGAGTTTATTCGTAAGATATATACAAAAATACAAATCTTTTCTCTTTATAGCTTTAGTGTAGATGAAGTATAGATGTATCAAATTGATTTATTTATTAGATACGAATTGCACATTTCAAAAGAAAACCCCAATTTCTGGCCGATTACATAAATAATATTCCAATAATAATAATATTACCAGTCATTCATGCAAAGAGATTAAAATCTCTTAGCATACAATCAAAATAAATCGCATAAAAAAAAAAAGTTTCAATAGAATGACAAAATTGTCAATACCTACTGTCAATGACCCAAAAATAACCGAGTCGTAATCGAATCGTAATAATGTGAGTAAGGGGCTGCTGAACCGATTTGAATGAAATTTGGCAGCCAAATAGAATGGATCTTAGGTAAAAGCTGGTAACTATTCTTAAATTAAAACATTGTTGTATTTTATATTTTGGCCAATGTAGGTTCAACAGTTCGAGAAAGGTAGTTAAACACGGTTTTTTCTATTGTTGATATTTAATTACATACCTAATAAAAAAAAATGTATTTAATTATTGATACAGATTTATTACATGACCAAATCTATACATATCATAAAACTGTAACGAGACTGTCTCTACATGAAATATTTTGCGTAAATTTTTGCGGTAGTGAAGATGTTTCTCTATGTTTCTGTCTGCACGCATTAGGCAAAAGCTACTGGACGGACTTTGACGAATGAATTTTGTGTAAAGATAATAGAGTAACTGGGTCAACATTTAGGGTACTTTTTACTACAGCAAAATATCTCATTCCTACCGGAAAATATAAAAACATAAAATAGAGAAATACGTACTACACCGATACGATAATATCTAGAAACTTAAAATGTCTTATATGTCGTAGGCAACTGCTATGAAGGGATTCCTGTAAACCCACGGGAACAAACTGGATCCGCGCATAAATAAATACATGTACTCGTACATAGGGGGCGATTCTGCTTTACAACCGACTAAACTTATTTTGGTTTAGTCCTGTCTTTGTCTTACCTCAAAAAAAGAAAAGGGATAGAAGATAATCTACCGAATTTAGTCCTGTCAGAGGCTTTATTTTAGTCGTGACTTCTTTACTTATGCACTAAACACGTTATGAATAATGCCTTAGTTGACAGGACTAATTTTAATTTGACAGGACTAAATATCTCTCGTCTCTTTTCTTTTATAGGATAATGAAAATGACAGGAGTAAACTAAAATAAGCACCATGGTAGAGTCATACACTCAAGCTCGATACTTGTATACACAAGAGCACAAGCAGTTGTTGGGATGCGCAAGAGTTTATTTAGCTCGTCCAAACGCGGATGATTCAGCCACGCGTTCGCGCAGGTACACTCGAAACAACATGTGTTTTGGTATCAATTAACAAAGCAATAACTTTTGGTTCCATTTACTATCAGGATGGGTAACCATATACAATATGTAACAGAATAGGCGCAATTCCTGAAATTAGTTTGTTCAGTATCGGCTACTTATTCGATTTCAGCTGTTTTTAATATGTGTTAATTTTTTCCGAAATATGAATTAGCATAGCTGAATTTAGTGCTACCTATGGAAATTGTACTATTATTGCTCTTTATTTAAAAAAATTGGTTAGACAAAACTTAAAGTACGAATGCATCATATTTTTTTAAAATTAATATGTTAATAGGGGTGTGTGAGGAATTGCGCCTATTCTGTTACGCGTTGTATAAAAATTTACGTTTGTTTGATCTTTATCTGTACCATGCATCATGAAACGTTGGTTAATTGTTGAGCAGATGTACGGAAAGGCTTAGAAAAAAAAACTGCGGGATCGTGAAAAAACCGGGACATGCGCAGACAAAATCCCCAACTAGGCAATACTTATATAAAAATGGTATTGTTGTTAAAAAGAATAAGGCGATGTATTGAAGAAAAGCCAGATAAAGAGTACCCGAAACCGAGGAACATGTATGAACCGATTGATGGATGCGGATGAGGCGCGAGATGTATGAAAGGATCGTAGCGGGTGGTGGGCTATTGTCTCTGTCTAGCCCTTCGGGAAAAAGGCGTGAGCAAATGTATGTATGTATCTATGACTTTCAATAAGTAGACTTGTAACGCCGTACATTATTTTGTCGCGCACATTTTTATCCGCTATTGTAAGATATTGGGTTCGATTCTGCTTTACAGCGACTAAACTTATATTAGTTTACTCCTGTCATTTTCTTTTTCCTAGAAAAGAAAAGAGACGAGAGATATTTAGTCCTGTCAAACTAAAATTAGTCCTGTCAACTAAGGCATTTCATACCGTGTTTAGTGCATAAGCAAAGAATTCACGACTAAAATACAGCCTCTGACAGGACTAAATTCGGTAGGATATCTTCTATCCCTTTTCTTTCTTTGAGGTAAGAGAAATGTGATTGGCCAAATACTTCTTCACCTGACTCTACCTGCACTTATGTGCAGGCAACAATTCTAAAAATACTTTTTGATACTGCAAAGATCATAATAATATGATCGATATTATAGGTGCTCGTAGTCCTGCGATACTAGTGTGTAACGATCTCACCGGTTAAGGAAAGTTGAGCGCGGTCAAGTCAGTGAATGGGAGCCTAGTTCGTCTATGGGCTCATTTGACCACAAATCCATTATGGCATTATCATCTCAGTGTTTCGGAAGGCACGTTAAACTGTTAGTGTTTACGTACAATGGAAGTCGTTAAGGCCTGTCTGTGAGCTATAAACTGTAAAACTTTAACCATCGATATTATGATATTACTAATATTAATTTTATCATTGGGTCGAGCTGCACTCGAGTGTTACCACTCACACCTGGCTACTCATCGGGCAGTTGATTTTTAGCTTGTATGTTTGTTTGTTTTTGTTTTGTTAAATTAATAACATAGTTTTCACACGAGATATATTGGACCCCTAAACGTGATAGGTGGTGAGCCCATCGCCGGACCGGGTCTATTTACACATGTCTCAGAATTAATTCTGAGACCTGCGGGTTTCCTCACGATGTTTTCCTTCACCGTCGAGCTAGTGATAAATATGTACGTAAGTTTTTTAAAAACTCTTTGGTACATGCCAGGATCGAACCCGAACCTCATTGATTTTCGGCCGGCTCTAACCGTAAGACTCACTACTCTCACGTTTATTGGTCCAATATTTGTCGTGAAATGTGGGTATATCCAGTAATGGACCTTTGCCTACCCCCTCGGGGATAAAAGGCGTGAGATTATTTTATTTTTGTTTTTTATTTTTCACAAAATATGGATGCCCCTGTCTGCAATGAAGATATTTTTTTTATAGTTGACTTTTTAATTAACCCTTATAGTGAGTGGAGGACCTGTTGCTTCTTCGGTGTTGGCGTATATGGACCCTCCCGGAAACGGTGGGCCCACTGACAAGACATTAAGTAATAATATTACAGAATATGAAGTCGAAAATATTAGTCAGAAGTAGAGGTAGGCGGAGGTATTCCATTTCTGGATATACACACTTTTCAGAAATATTAGTCAGAATTATTAGCTAATTTCATAGATGAGAATCCAATATTATACGTGTGACATTAGTTGACGTGTTACTGCTAATGAATGTTAAGTGTGTTAAAATCTTAACGAATTGCACAAACTTACAAGACCTTGTGCCCGCCATTACACATTGACTTGTCTTCCAAGGTTGTTTGGAAGAGATCGCTAGAAGTCCATTGTATTTTATTTTATTTTTAGATGGTGTTTTGTGTACCTTAAAGAGTATATTATAACCACTCTAACGAGTAAAAAAACGGACTTCAATCTTCAACTTATATTGTTTTCTCATGGATGCCGATGTCAAAACTGGACGAAATTAAAATGGGACCAATCTGAAAGCACCAGTTTTCAAATAAAAAAAGAATTATTCAAATCGGTTCACCCAGTCAAAAGTTCTGAGGTAACAAACACAAAAAAAACATATAGACGAATTTATAACGTCCTCCTTTTTGAAGTCGGTTAAAAATAAAATTCTCGTCATGCCAAGATGGCAAAGAATATTTTTTTCACCAGTATTTTCTTAAGACCCCTAAATGTTATAAATGTAGTAACCCGGGGTGCTGTTACACATGCCTCAAAATCATTTCTGGGACTTGCGGGTTTCCTCACGAAGTTTTCCTTCAAATGATAAACATGTACGATCAAGAGCACGTGAAGCTTGATACATTGGACTTTGTAACGATCTTATTACAATCTCTTTAGAGGTCAGACTCGCACTACAAGTGTAAAGCTAAATGTGCTCTTTGCTGTACCTACATTAGTTATTGAAAAACTCATAGGTACATGCGCTCGCTACAATTCGACAACTTAGTCGTCTGTGGCGGGTATTACAAAAGCAGGAATCTATAGTGGGACGGTCTGTTGGCTCAGTTGGTAGTGACCCTGCCTTCTGAGTCGGAGGTCGCAGGTTCGATCCCCGTTCGGGGACAACATTTGTTTGCATGAACATTGAACATGTCTGTTGGCTTTGTGTCTGGTCGTTTAATATTTATTTAAGTATGTTTATCAGTTGTTTAGTACCCATAGCACAGGCCCTGCCTAGTTTGGGACTAAATAACCGCATGTGACTTGTATCCCACAATTATTATTATTATTCCGGTCCTTGAAATACGATAGTGTGAACCATCAATTGCTCTCATACTTCCCACGCGAATAAAATGTAATGAACGGGTATGAAACCATAAATTGAGCTATGCCCTTGTGATGGCGTGACTGAAATTACGCAAACTTAATGGCTAGCGAACAGTTTCAATTGTCCACTAAACATCTTGGCGGCAAACACATTGGGATCGTAGGGTAACCATGATTTAGGTTGTATTTTTTTTGTAAATTATACATCTATACTTATTACTTATCTATACTATATAATATTATAAAGCTGAAGAGTTTGTTTGTTTGTTTGTTTGTTTGTTTGAACGCGCTAATCTCCGAAACTACTGGTTCGAATTGAATAATTCTTTTTGTGTTGGATAGTCCAGTTATCGAGGAAGGCTATAGGCTATATAACATCACGCTACGACCAATAGGAGCAAAGATATAGTGGTAAATGTGTAAAAAACGGGAGAAATTATTTCATCTTACGGGAACTACGCGGGTGAAACCGCGCAGAACCGCTAGTTTATTATACAACGCGTCACAGAATAAGCGCCATTCCTCATACACCCCAATTAGTATAATATAATCATCTCACTCCTTTTTTATCCCCGGGGGGTAGGTAGAGGTATTCCATTACTGGATATACCCACATTTCACGAGATATATTGGACCCCTAAACGTGATTCAATACGAAAGTACAACGTTACAATGTGGTGAGCCCAATTAGTATATTAATATAAAAAAATATGATGCATTCGTACTTAACTTTTGTCTAATAATTTTTTTTAAATAAATACCAATACTAGTACGGTTTCCATAGGTAGCCTTATGAACTAGCATATCTGAATATGCTAATTCATTATTAGACAAAAATTTAACACATAAAAGTAACTGAAATCGATTAAGTAGTGGATACTAAACCAACGAATTTCTGGAATGTTACATATTGTAGATGATTTGACTACTTACTACATTTATTGAAAAAAACTAACAATTGGCGTGACCCACACCCACCCCCACCCTACAACAACAACATTAACGTTACAACTCCAATTATACTTATAAACTGATTTTGTTTATATCTTTATTTTACCCTAGCATTGCCTACATAAAAAAAAACTGATATTCTGCTATGTAGATATATAATTTTTATGATTCGTAATAATTTTAGTACGTAGATTAGACGAGATTTTATCGTCTTATCATACTTTTACGTAACATGACATGTCCTGCCGTAGCTCATAGTCACCCTACTAAACACTCAAATCATGTTTACGTGACAACTACTTAACTTCGCGAGGACACGTGTAGGCACACATACAGCATGTCCTAGAAACGGTAGATTTTAACGTTAACCTAATAAATGAAATTAAAGCTTTTTCACGTTAAGAGCGAACTCGGACGGAGTGCGCTCCTGAGTCAATAGAACTCCGATCTAGTGCCTAGTTGAAAGAGTACACTCGGATCAATTGTTTACATGATACGGTAGCGTCCGAGTATACACGTGATCTGAGTGGATTGCAAGGGCGTACCCAGGATTTCAGCTAGGGGGGGGGGGGGGGGGCAGCTCATACCTGTTTTGTGAAGATGGTCGGTATATTGAAACAAAAATATTAAAAAATATATTACATTAAAATATCTGACTGAAAAGATATTTTCTTTCCAACACTTCATTTTGCGCAGAGTAGCTAACACGTTTTTAATTCCCACTTGCCAGGAAAATTGACGTTTATTTTATCTTCTATGGGGGGGAGGGGCAGCAGCCCCCTCCTGCCCCTACCTGGGTACGCCCCTGGTGGATTGGACGATGTCATATTGACTCGTACGTGTGCGTTCGGACAGGGTACGCTCGTTCAGTAAAAAGCCGGCTTAAACATTAGAAATACGCTTAGGAAACAATTTAGAAGATTGTAAAATAAATCGTGCTGAAAGTATATCTACTGTAAAGAATTAAATAAAATTACCTACTTTAATAAACTAAAATAACAATAATACCTATAATAAAATTATATAAATAAACATGAATGTGCAAAGGGACCACAGAAGCAATAAAATACCTGTTTACGTATAAATTAAAAGAATTTACCTCGACAAAGTAAAACAGAACAACGTTATATACAAATACAGATGCGTAGGTCTAGAAAATAATGTAAGAGAAAAAACGTTTATCCACTTTGGGTAGTAAATTTATGCTTAATTAAAAACTACTTTAGTATTTTTTATTCGAAATCAAATTAGTTTTAAATAATATATTTATCTTTGGTAATATAGCGAAGATCACAATAAAAGAACAGTAAATAACGCTGAATCAATCCGAGTAAGTGTAAAATATAAATAAAATAGTGTTATATGAAGTTAATGAAAGCAGATTCGCAAAAAGAAGATCACAAATGATTGTGGAAAAGAAAACAAGGGAGCGCAAAAGAGATTTTCACCATGGAGCTTGAAACAGATACGGTTTTGGCAAAAATGGCGCGAAAACCAGAAAGGAGGCGGTCCAGCCTATTCTCCCTATTGAAACGCAAGAAATTTTCCCGCCAATATTCAGAACCGGTGACTGCCTCAACATTGAGTCTGAATAGGAAGTTTTCTGTGGATTCCGCCATTTTGTCGGATTTTGCCAAAGTGCAGAATGGATATAAAACGTTCCTGGAAAAAACTCCCAGTCAGGATGATTTAGGATATAATGGAGGTTGGTTGAACCTAGATTAAGATGAACTCTAAAAATGCAAATTAATAATTCATGACACTTTGGCAACGTACATGCATTATTTATGACATTCCGGTACCGAGCCCGTTGCTTTAATAACTATAGACGACGAATACATTTATAGTATGTATTAATAAATACTGATAATCGTTAATTTTATATTAGTTACGTTACGTCACTGAAACTACTGCGACGCCATGTTGCAAAGATCATTTTAGCGGCATTTTAAATAATTAATTTTATTTCCAATCTTTAAGACCAATATCTGTAGAATCCTGTACCAGGTATACGTGAAAATTCCCCACATCCTCGTACCATACTTCCTCATTATAGAGGAAAGACCCATAGCTCACGCTGCTATTACGGGTAGATGATGAGCAAGTTTGTTCATCATATTCCTGTCCCTTTCCTGTTATTTGGGTCCTACGTAATATGGTACCATACTGAAAGAGGTTTTGGCAATGTTTTACTACCAACCGCTTTCTTCACTCCATGTTGGTGGTTAAACTACCACCATTCGAAGACCATCGCTAAGCGACCGCCAGGGTCAAATGTTAGACCTGCACTACAGCACAATCCGGAAGCATGAAACATTAAGGCAATTTAGAAAGAGACAGCATTATGCCACTCATATAGCGGCATCTCTTTCTGTCATCCTCAGGCGGAGTTTCGTTGCTTGAACTATCATTCTGTAATAGGGGTGTAGAGGAAAGTAGGTTGAATGCTCCTCCATCGTGAAAAGGGAAGATCTTTCGCCGGGAGAAGTGATCGTGCCTAGGGACCGTCCAACGGTTGATGTTGGACAGTTGTATTTATACAAACTTATGAAAACATTCCGATAGCGCGGCTTAGAACTTGGCGTCTATGGCGCTGCAGTACTATGTAGTACCGCTAGATGTCGCTACACAGGTCTTAGTCGCCACATACTATTGTATTCATAATCGCTAACACTGTTTTGTTTGTTGCCAGTTGCGTTGATATATAAAAAATAAATTATAAATTGTATTGCTAGGTACGCTAAAGTGTTGTAATTGGCTTCTGAAAGACTGATTATCAAGCAATACTAGATATTTGAAGTTGTTTTTTAATTTGGTAATGAAAAATGGTTTTTATAAGGTGTCTTCGATCAGTCTTACAGATGTTTATGTATCGATTGAGAAGCGCAGCTGTTTGCGAATTGTAGCGAAATAAAACACAATCAAATCAATTGGTGATGAAAAGTACAATATAAAGCGTACAAGTTAGAAAGGTCCTTTGAAGGTTAATATACTGGAACTGAACATTGACTCAAACAGTTTTTTATGATAACATCATCTTCCTACAAATTACGCAAATTAGCCCCTGATCATTGGTATGTGAAGTAATTTTTTTTTATCAAATTACAATATAGATATTTCAAATTGTGCTAGGATGTTTTAAAAATCTGAGAAATGTCAAATCAAATCACATGGAAATTAAAAAAGAAAATCCAAACACATAGCCGCATAATAATTTTCCAATCACATTGTCGTCGCTATTTTTTCAAGGAAAAGTTCTGCTAAAACTGTGTCAATTTTTTTTTTTTTTTTTTTACTAAAAAATGGGCTTGCTCTTGACCCCAGACTAGCCCGAGAGCAAAGACGGGGCCTACGTTGGGACGAGCTTGCCCAGAAGATGCCTGTTCACTCGATCCTTAAAGGCTTGTGGGTTATATGAACTCGAAAATACATACGCCGGCAGGTAGTTTATAAAAAAAAGTAGTAGTATAAAAATAATCTTTATATTAGTGACTATTGTAAACACCTAAAACAAGTTTCAATATTGTATAGTATGTGAAATATCTATTTACTGTTCTCTAATGTTCAGTTACATTCACCTCAAATGACGACTCTATTTTCTTAGCCATACGTTTCTAAAAAGCTTTTAGCCAGCTACAATTCGAAAATTCAGCTTCCCAATAGACCCGCTAGTTGCGTACTACCCCTCCCCTCCTTCCCTGCAGAGTTAGCGGGGGCGGCGTCCGACTCGGACAGCGAAGGCTCTCGCGGAATGGCTGAACCACGCATTGTGCCTGCCAATAGGAAGCAAGAGATACTAGCTCGCATCGAATCAGTTTACGTAGAAGATCCTGACCGGGAGATTGGTGCGGTAAGTTATTTAAAATTGAATATTTATCCAATTCTAAAGACCCTATAAATTATGTGATGAAATATTCAGGGGTTTACAACAGTTGGATTTAATAATCTACATCTACACTAATATTATAATTTGACGGGCCTGTTAGCTCCGTTGGTAGTGACCCTGCCTTCTGAGCCGGAGGTCGCGGGTTCGATCCCCGCTCGAGGCCAACATTTGTGTGCGGGAACATGTCTGTTGGCTTCGTGTCTGGTCGTTTAATATTTATTTAAGTATGTTTAGTACCCATAGTACAGGCCCTGCCTAGTTTGGAAATAAATGACCTTGTGTGAATTGTGTCCCACAATTTTCTTATTTATAAAGAGGAAAGATTCGTGTGTTTGTAACAAATCAACTAAAAAACTACTGGACCGATTTAATTTATAAAATCGGTCCAGTAGCTTTTACCAATAGAAAGCTTTATTAGAAAACATGGGCTATATTTTATTGCCGTACTCCCGCGGAAACGAAAAACTACGGTCGTGAAACCGCGCACAACCGCTAGTAAATAATATTTTCGTAATAAATTAGGCTGTCCAAAAAAAAAAATATATAATACCCCAATTTCTTCTTCCCAGGCAGGGGAATTAGTAGAAGAAGTAGCAGAGGAGAACAAGTCACTCCTATGGTTCCTGCTGAAGCAGGTCAGGCCGGGGATGGACCTGAGCAAGGTGGTTTTGCCCACCTTCATCCTGGAGCCGCGCTCCTTCCTCGACAAACTCTCCGACAGCTACTACCACGCGGATCTACTTGGCCAGTGAGTACTGAGGTTTTATCACTTTTTTTTTATTTATCTCATTGTCTTATATCGAAGATTTTTATGCAGTGATGAGTAAAATGTCTGTCGTCAGTGTCGTCACTCGTGAGCCGGGTACGGGTGAGTCCAAACAAAGTCCTCCAAATGATTGGAGGCAGAATGGATTCATTTCTGGGGGCCAATTCTACTAAATGTCAACGGTTATAGTTGGATGTCAATGGCCAGTCAATGGTGTTATTTGGCACTGTTTAGAGCAAAAAACACCACTGACTGACCATTGACATGTCGGCAGATCTGTGAATTACACTTTTAGAGAAATCGTTGCGCTCTTTTCAAATGGTTCTTAACTTTATATCTAGATATACATACTTAGCTTTAGGTACTTAGGATACTAACTAATGCAGTACAAGAACTGTTTATTACACACAATAAACAATAAGAAAGAATATAAGGAGTTCTTAAATATGGTGTGTAGTTGTCTTATATGGCGTAGGCAACCGCCACAAAGGGGTTTTTGGAAATTCCCACGGGAACGGCAATGAACTTGATGCGCTCAATTTAAATTTTATTGTGTAAACGTAATTGTCATAAGGGTTAAGTAAAATTTTGATGTCAAAAGCACTGTTTGTTCCTTCATAAATAGCACTGTACTTACATGAACCTATAAATTATAGCTGATATCTAGATCCCAGGATATCCTAATTAAGATATCGTCTGGTACTAAAGCACTCCGCCTTTAAACATAATGATTTATTATATTAAGCTAATCTCTTCACAGTTGTATTATTAGACTACTTATGAACAATAAAGAATTATTATCTTACTAGCTTTTACTCGCGGCTTCGCTCGCCCACGTTTATTTCGCGCTCTCGCTTGCACGCTCGGCTCAGGCGGAACGTGACAATGAGTCATGCTTTTTTGTGCGTGCAGCCGGCGTTCATCGATTTATATTATCTCGGGGTACTGCATTTCGAACCAGCAACTCGTCGGTGGAGATGGGCTCCTGATATTTAGCCAATCTTCATGGACGAGTATAGAGTGCCTTGTTATTAGACTATTGACTGTTCTAAGTGTAATTTTCAATTAGGTACCTACCTACTGAAATAAATACATTTTCATTTCTCCGGGCTGAAAGCGGCAATTTTCGGCCCGCTGCGCTAAACGAAGTTGCCGCTTTCCGCCTCTGTCGAGCAGAAAAAAGTATACACACCTCGGGAAGTAAATAAGAAAGCTTCAGATCACATGTTTGTAGAGCTCGGCTTCGCCTCGGTTGACAAATACATGTGATATGAGACACTTCTTATTTTATATTCCTAGATGTATAATAAACTATTTCATTTTCATTATAAGACGTTATCACGTAAAAACATTTTGATTTTGATTTTTTCCAGAGCGAAATCAATAGAGGACCCCTATATGAGGTTCAAGTGCGTCCTCCGGTGGTACCTGTCAGGGCTCTACAAGAAGCCCAAAGGTCTGAAGAAACCTTACAATCCGGTCTTAGGAGAGACCTTCAGGTGTTGCTGGCGGAACAAGAACAGTGACACTTACACTTACTACGTTTCCGAGCAGGTGAGATAATAATAACATATAATATGAGGACTTATAAGCCAGTACATTGAATAAATACTTTTGAATCTAAAGAGTAAAAACCGACTTCAACGAATTATACTAAAAAAATACAGCCTTTTTTGAAAAATAATAATACTAAATAATCTTACGTCTTTCATCCCCGAGGGGGTAGGCAGAGGTATTCCATTACTGGATATACCCACATTTCATGAGATATATTGACCCCTAAACGTGATAGGTGGTGAGCCCATCGCCGGACCGGGTCTGTTTACACATGTCTCAGAATTAATTCTGAGACCTGCGGGTTTCCTCACGATGTTTTCCTTCACCGTAGAGCTAGTGATAAATATGTACGTAAGTTTTTGAAAAACTCATTGGTACATGCCAGGATTCGAATCCGAGCCTCACTGATTTTCGGCCGGCTCTTTAACCGTAAAGGCTATCACTGTCTTTTTTGAAGTAGGTTAAAAAAAGAATTCACATGTGCAAACAGACCCGGTCGGGCGATGGATGGGCTCACCACCAATCACGTCTAGGAGTCCAAGGAATATCTGGTGGAAAGTGGATATATCCAGAAATGGAATACCTCTGTTTACCCCCTCGGGGATATAAGGCGTGAGATTATTTATTTATTTAAAAAAAGATTTATCGGTTGTCGTGATATTGAGTTATTCGTCCATTTGAATCGCACATACTTAATGCAAATTTAAGACTTACCTATATGGTTTTCTCATGGATGCCATTGTCAAAGCTGAACCAAATAAAATGGGATCACACGGGAAGCACCAGCTTTCAAATAAAAAATAATCATCCAAATCGGTTCACCCCAAAGTTCTGAGGACAAAAAAGCCAAAATACACACTTTTCATAAGTGGATTTTAAGGGGATAAAAAAATCTCACGCCCTATATCCCCGAGGGGGTAGGCGGAGGTATTCCATTTCTGGATATATCCACTTTCCACCAGATATTCTTTGGACTCATAGACGTGATAGGTGGTGAGCCCATCGCCGGACCGGGTCTATTTACACATGTCTCAGAATTAATTCTGAGTCCTGCGGGTTTCCTCACGATGATAACCTTCACCGTCGAGCTAGTGATAAATATGTACGTAAGTTTTTGAAAAACTCATTGGTACAGTCAAGAGCAAGTCAAGCTTGACACTACCAGTATAAGCTGAGCTCTGATTTATACTGCGCGCCATAGAACACAGGGCCGGGTCAAAGTCCAAAGTGTCAAGCTTAGCTTGCTCTTGACTGTACATGCCAGGATTCGAATCCGAGCCTCACTGATTTTTAGAGGATAGAGTAAAAATATATCCGTATATTATCACTTTCCAGGTATCGCATCACCCTCCCGTGTCGGCCTTCTACGTGTCCAACAGAAAGGAAGGATATGTTATAGAAGGGAGTTTACTGGCGCGGTCCAAATTTTACGGTGAGTTTACGAACAATATAACAACTGTGGCAGGGTAAACTGTTTTTTTATCTATCTTAAAATAAATAATCTCACGCCTTTTATCCCAGAGGGGGTGGGCAGAGGTATTCTATTTCTGGATATACCCACTTCTCACCAAAATATTCAAACCCTAAACTTGATAGGTGGTGAGCCCATCGCCGGACCGGGACTGTTACACATGCCTCTGAATTAATTCTGAGACCTGCGGGCTTCCTCACGATGGTTTCCTTCACCGTCGAGTTTTTTTTTAATTTATCTATCTTGGGGGAATGAGCAATTGTTTTCCCGTTCTAGAGGAAGTTTAGATTTGTCTTCCTGAGTTTTGTTTACCTTCCTAGGCTTGCTCAAAAAAGTTACCAAATTTCATCGTAATCGCATAAATGGTATATAGTAAGAATAAATATTAATTATTTTATATTATAATGCAGACAACTATTTTCGTGTATGTTTTATTTCGATACTAGTGAACTAGCGACCCGCCCCGGCTTCGCACGGGTGCAATGCTAACACTTAAACCTTCCTCTTGAATCACACTATCTATTAAAAAAAACCGCATCAAAATCCGTTTCGTAGTTTTAAAGATTTAAGCATACAAAGGGACATAGGGATACAGGGACAGAGAAAGCGACTTTGTTTTATACTATGTAGTGATATTGCAGCTAGTAGGTATACATTTCGATAAAGCGAAGGGAGAAGGCGGACCACTAGTCTTAAAATATAAATTGAATTATTTGAATCGAATAAATAATCTCCTGCTTATTAATTGTTAGGCAACTCAACGTCGGCCATCTTGGAAGGCTGCGCAAGAGTGCACCTACTTACGTGGGGCGAGACTTACGTCACGACCGCGCCGTATGCGCACTGCAAGGGGATCGTTATCGGCACGCTGAGCATGGAGCTGGGTGGCAAGGTAACTGGACTGGGACTAAGCTGCGGTTAACTCTAACTGGACTAGGACTAAGTTGTGCTTAGCTCTTTCTGGACTGGGACTAAGTAGCGCTTAACTGACTGGACTAGGACTAAGTTTTTCTTACCTCTAACTGGACTGGGACCTAGTGGTGCTTAACTCTGACTGGACTAGGACTAAGTTGTGCTCTAACTGGGCTGGGACTGCGTTGCACTTAACTCTAACTGGACTAGGACTAAGATGCGCTTAACTCTTAACTGGACTAGGACTAGTGCACTTAACTCTAACTGAACTGGAACTATGCTTAATAAAGTTGGATTATATAAATAAATAAAATAAATAAATAATCTCAAACTTTTTATCAACAAGAGGGTAGGCCAGAGGTATTCCATGTCATGAAATATCCACGTTTCACCTGTATACCTTTTGGACGTAAAACTTCACGATGTCGAGCAAGTAATGAATATACATCGCGTAACAGAATAAGCGCAATTCCTCATACACCCCAACTAGTATAACAATATAATAAATATTTGATGCAATCGAACTTTAGTTATGTCTAACCAATTTTCTTAAATATCGATTAATAATAGCACGATTTTCATAAAAAGCACTAAAAATTCAGCTACGCTAATTAATTTTTCGGAAAAATTTAACACATATTAAAAATAGCTTAGATCGATCGAACAAACTAATTTCAGGAATTGCGCATATTCTATTACATATTGTATACGTAACTTTTTGAAAAATTCATTGGTACATGCCATGATTTGAACCCGAGCCTTACTGATTAACATCATGAGAAGCGGGCTCTTAAACCGTAAGGCTATCACTTTTCTAATATGATTATATGGTTCGTATTTTCAGGTACACATTATATGTCAAGAGACTGGCTACCAAGCGGATGTTGAATTCAAATTGAGGGTGAGTTAAGGAAGCATATGTTTTGACCCTATTACAAAATATTCCTAATACAAGATGTATTTTTGGCGTTTATTTTCCATATTTTTACTGTATGGTGGTATGCACCTCTTCGCGTGCGAAACCGACTCGCACTTGACCGTTTTTTTTATAAAGATAAGACGACAAAGATAAGAAACTATATTGTATCTCCAGTCGTTCCTGGGCAGCTCCGACCAGACGAACGTTACAAAATATTCCTAATACAAGATGTATTTTTGGCGTTTATTTTCCATATTTTTACTGTATGGTGGTATGCACCTCTTCGCGTGCGAAACCGACTCGCACTTGACCGTTTTTTTTATAAAGATAAGACGACAAAGATAAGAAACTATATTGTATCTCCAGTCGTTCCTGGGCAGCTCCGACCAGACGAACGCTATCTCGGGCCGCATCAAGAAAGGCAAAGAGACGATGGCGACCATCGACGGCTACTGGGACGGCAAGATCGACATTAAAGAGAAGAAGACTGGGGTCAGTACTAGTTTATGTTTGGTTGGTATTGACAAAACTAGTGTCACTACTAGTTTATAATTGGTTGGTATTGAAAAACTAGGGTCCCTACTAGTTTATTATTGGTTGGTATTGAGAAAACTGGGGTCACTACTAGTTTATAATTGGTTGGTATTGAGAAGACTGGGGTCAGTACTAGTTTATAATTGATTGGTATTGAGAAAACTGGGGTCACTACTAGTTTATAATTGGTTGGTATTGAGAAAACGGGTGTCCCTACTAGTTTATAATTGGTTGGGATTGAGAAAACTGGGGTCAGTAGTAGTTTATTTGGATGATATTGAGAAAACTGAAGTCAATTATACTTTATTTGAGAAAACTGGTGTCAGGAAGGGGTATCCCTCTGTGCCTCTCCGATCTATACAACTCGTAACAGAATAAGCGCAATTCCTCATACACCCCAATTAGTATATTAATATAAAAAAAATATGATGCCTTCGTACTTTAATTGTGTCTAACCAATTTTCTTAAATAAAGAGCAATAATAGTACGGTTTCCATAAGTAGTACTAAATTCAGCTATGCTAATTTATTTTTTCGTAAAAATTTAACACAACTAATTTTAGGAATTGCGCTTATTCTGTTACATATTGTATATGGTGAAACTTATTATTT
The DNA here is from genome assembly GCA_963855545.1 of Ethmia dodecea. NCBI lineage: Eukaryota > Metazoa > Arthropoda > Insecta > Lepidoptera > Depressariidae > Ethmia > Ethmia dodecea. The sequence continues at coordinate 3,409,202 of OY979454.1, read as the reverse complement.
GTTAGTGTCAAATAGCGTCCTAATAATAACAGGAAGAAAGCAGCCTCCTGGACGTGGCGCTTCTGAAGGAGCAGCGACTTCCAAGGTTCCTGATGTCTGTGGATCATCAGCTCGAGTACGAGTCGCAGAGGCTCTGGCTGAAGGTGTCCGAAGCCATCGCGAGGGATGACCAGGTCGGTGGTAAACTTGTGGACTCTATTTGAATTTCAAGTTAATTAATTAATTAATTAAAAAGATTATTCCAAAAACCTAACAAAAATGCAATTCGATATTTATTTTACTGTAATAGCAAAAAATAAAACTATAAAAATAGCGATGCAGTTGAGTACAGTTGCAATTGAGTAAATAATAATAAATTCCGGGACACAATTTACACACGGTTATTTAGTTAGTCCCAAATTAGGCAAAGCCTATGGGTACTAAACAACTGATAAACATACTTAAATAAATATTAAACGACCAGACACGTAGCCCACAGACATGTTCATGCACACAAATGTTGGACCCGAGCGGGGATCGAACCGGCAACCAACGGCTCAGAAGGCAGGGTCACTACCAACTGAGCCAATAGGCCCGTCAAATTTGAATTTGAAATTTCGATACTGTCAACAAATCGATTGGGTGTTTTTATCTCAGATCGCGGCTACGGAGCAGAAAACGGTTATTGAGGAAGGGCAGAGGGATCGCGCTCGAAATTTGGTCGCGCCGTGGGTGCCTCGTTTCTTCCACAGGGACCTCCAGCCTGTAGCTCCCGAAGGTACGTATATCACTACATAGTATAAAACAAAGTCGCTTTCTCTGTCCCTATATCCCTATCTCCCTTTGTATGCTTAAATCTTTAAAACTACGCAACGGATTTTGATGCGGTTTTTTTAAAAGATAGAGTGATTCAAGAGGAAGGTTTTAGTGTTAGTATTGCACCCGTGCGAAGCCGGGGCGAGTCGCTAGTACACTAATATTAGAAAGAGGAAATATTTGTATTTTTGTATTCTTGTATGTTTGTAACGAATTAACTATAAAACTACTGGACCGAATTTAATAATTCTTTCACCAATGGAAAGATACATTATCACGGAGTAACATAGACAAAAGTTTATCCTCGCGTTCTCACGTGAACGCGAACTACGCTGGTGAAACCGTACAGAATCGCTAATAATTTAGAAAGTGTACGTCATTCAGCTAATTGCTGTCCACTGCTGGAAGAAAGCAGCAAGGAGCGCCCACCATTCTTCTGTGTGACGTCATTTCATTGATGACCTATATTCTTGGACTCGATTGATCTACACTAATCTACATCTATACTAATATTATAGAGGAAATATTTGTAATTTTGTATGTTTGTAACGAATAAACTATAAAACTACTGAACCGATCTTAAAAATTCTTTAACCAATGGAAAGAAACATTATCACAGAGTAACATAGGCTATATTTTATCCCCGTATTCCCACAGGAACGGGAACTACGCGGGTAAAGCCGCGCGGAACAGTTAGTTAATATATGTAACTAGTTGGTTGACACAGCAAACGTTTTTCTGCCTTATAAATGGAGGGTGGAGTAGGAAGTTGAAGAATACTTAACGACCTATTCTCATACCTACCAAATATACAAAAAGAATGCATCGAAATAGGTTTAGCCGTTTCGGAGGATTGCAACCACAAACGTCGTAACACGAGATTTTTGTATATTAGATAAATTATATTAATAATTAAAAAAATATCCCAATTTCAGGTGTCCATGACCAAGGATGGATGTATAATCACAGCAACAAAAGGTAAGAGTTGATTCATTCTTATTTCAACGTCTGGGGGATTATTGCCTATTGACAATCTCGATCGCAATCGACTTCATTTTGTACATCTGTCATTAATGTCAATGTCAAATTCAGACAATTCAGATTTTCAGATAAATAGGCAATATTCTTTCTGGTCTATTTTTTAGATACGGAGATAAATGACCAGTCATTGTCAATCTATGACAAAAAGTGTAATCAATTGGTTCGATTCTGCTTTACAGCGACTAAACTTATTTTAGTTTAGTCCCTGTCTTTGTCTTACCTCAAGAAAAAAAAGGGATAGAAGATAACCTACCTATTGAATTTAGTCCTGTCAGAGGCTGTATTTTAGTCGTGACTTCTTTACTTAAGCACTAAACACGTTATGAAATGCCTTAGTTGACAAGACTAATTTTAATTTGACAGGACTAAATATCTCTCGTCTCTTTTCTTTTCTAGGAGAAAAAAAATTACAGGCGTAATCCAAAATAAGTTCAGTCGCTGTAAAGCAGAATCGAACCCATTATAAATCTAAAACAATAGGGTAGTGTCCTACCTAGTCAAATCAGTTACTTTTTACGATCTGTCAAAACGAAATTTTACTATGGAAAATGTACTGAAATAGCAAACTGTGACATCATAGTTTCTAGTACTCAATTGCAGCACTTTTTTTGATTGTTTTATTATTTTTAAATTTGCTATAATTGTAAATTGAAAATCGAAATACATACGAGGGCGGGATGATAAGTAGTGTTGTTGATTTTTGCCATAATTTTAACACATGTGTAAACCTTAGCGTTGTCTTGGTGGAAAATGATTCCTTAAAAACAGTTGACGAAATTTATTTTCAAATGACAAAAAATCTATAAAATTTTCACGCCACCAAATTCAAATTTAGAACACAGGCGTCCAGAGACACGAATTTAAAAATGACTTTTTTTTTTTAATTTTAACTTTTTAAATGGCAGAGGCTAGCTACTTATCATCCCGCCCTCGTATTTTGAGGTGTTTTGGGATAATCTTTTTAATGAATGACTACTTGCAATTTAATTTCGATGCTGTCAACTACCCAATTAACACTTACCTCTGTCTACCTACCCACTTTGGGAGAAAAATACCTGAGCACATTTATTTATTTGAATTTTTGTATGACATGGTCTTTGTAAGATTTCTGTTATGTGTTTCTGTTATCTGTGGTTAACCATCTATGGACTATTTTTGTCTGCAAATAAATCATTTTTATTTTTATTTATTAGCGAATGGCAGCCGGAAGAGGTCATAGAGTACGAAGAAGAGTTCGTGATCCAATCGCTAACGGGATCCGGGACGACGCCGAGGCCGAGCGAGACTCGCTCTCGCACGCTGGCGCGGCTGTCCGACTCGGATAGCCACGACGAGGGCGTGCGAAGGTCCAAATCGTCGGCCACGTGAGTGATGACTTATTTATGATGTACAGGATGCTATACGGTCTCAGTTGTATTGAGTAAAAAGTGACAGATTTTTTAGCTAGTAGACACAGTTGTTTTTCGCAAAAAAGTGACAACTTGTTTTGTGTAAAATGTTATATTCGTAAGAGTCAGTTGTCTTCTACAAAAAGTCACAATTGTTTTTGTAAAAATTTCACAGTTGTTTTATCACTAGCTCGACGGTGAAGGCATGGCATAAAGTCAGCTAAAAAGTCACAGATGTTTTATGTGAAAAGTCACAGTTGTTTTGAGCAACAAGTCACAATTGTTTTTTGTAAAAAGTGACAGTTGTTTTAAGCAAAAAGTCACAATAGTTTCTTGTAAAAAGTGCAAATTATTTTCCTCAGTCACATTCATCGATACTGTAGATATTTTTAATTTATGATGATAAAATGCTATAATTACATTATGTGACGAAATGACATTTTACAGTGGGAAAGTTAAAAAAAAAAATTCAAAAATTTCAACGTCACGACTACTACTCGTAACCATTTTTGAAACGATTACTTTACACTTTTAAAAGTGAAGTCTTTATTTCAGACGTACCCTAAAACAAACCCTGTTCGCCATCGACGTGGCTCTCCGCGAACAAACCGTTGCCATTGAGAGGCTTTCGAAGACGGTCGAAGCAATAAGCGAGGGACAACGCCAAGCGGCTGCCTTCCGCCCACAAAACGTGGGAAGAGTTCCCACAACCACCCACTCGTGGGACCTATTCGGTGGGTTCGTCCTAGCGATGGTGTTGCAAGCGTTATTGAATTGGATATTCTACCACAAAGACTGAATTTGTTGTTCGACCAATAGTGTAGCTTTACGGTGTTTCTGTTGAGTCTGTGTGGAGTGTTGCCGGCTGGAAAAATTAAAGTGACATGGTAGTTTAGTTTGACTGGTGGAAAGTTGACTTTTCGTAGGGTATTTGACTGCATAAAGCTATAAATTATATAACCAATCAAGGATTTAATAAAAAATATAATTTTCGTAATCATTCTTATTTAAGTATGAAGCGTCTACTTCAAAATGGCGGACCGGATGTCTATAATCTTGCATCCCTGTACCACAAAAAAATTAATGACAGCGCTTTATGCTAAAATATTATCCGACTAATTCAAATTGCTTTTTAGTTTCGTTTTACCCGTATATATTAAGTTGATTTGTTTGGTTGCTTAAGCTTATTAAATGGGTTACTTTATATGAGCTATCAAAACGAAAATTTACTCAGTACCTACAACAGGCCTGTGACGTCACGTCACCATTTTTAGTACTCAATTGATAGATTGATTGTTTCAATAATTTAATAGTTGCTAAAATTGTGAAATTCAAATCGAAATACATTTTCACAGGTGTTTTAAAATAATTTTCATAATAAATTACTTAATTTAATTTCAATACAGTCAAATACCCTATACCGCTATAAAAATGGAAAAGTAATTTCTAAATACAATTTTGACATTTAAAAACTTTCTTTAGGGTTTTTAAGAAGAGTAAAAACAGTATATTTAATAAAGGTGCTCCACATAGATGAATTTTGATTGAGTCAAAGGTTTCGGTGTAACGTTATTTTCGGTGAAATGCCATCATTTCGGTGTAGTGAATCTTACCAAAGTATTTTCGACGTAATAAGCTTAGTCGAAATCTTGCCTTGGGCTTTCCATATTATAAAAAGTTAGTGATATTTTTTGTGTCCATAGATTATACAAAGGCTGTCAAAAATATACCAGTTTTGAGCGCTTCACTCCTTTAGAGCCGCTTAAAATATTTGAAATTATATATATGTTCACGCCTTTTATTCCCGTGGGGGAGGCACAGGTATTCCATTTCTGGAAATATTCCAATTTTCAGGTGACAGGTGGTGAGCATATATTTATGGAATTAATTATTAATATTACGGTTCATAAGTTGAAAGCAAATGGTCTTAAACAAGTCACATGTGGAATAAAATATAATTGAATTAAATAATCATAAATCAATTATGATTAAACATTATGAAAACGGGTGTATTTTTGAACAGGCCATTTGATTAAACAAAATAGCCCTGGATTGAGCTTGATTATTGTAATTGTGATTAGATTCTAAATTATTAGTAAATATATATATTTTTAGTAGAATGCTCGATGTTACATTAATCTCCATATTTCGTTTTTCCATTATTTCTTTTCGTTCTATTTTTAAATTCCGTGCAATCAATAAAGACGTTTCGACTATAAAAGACCTATATATAATTTATTTTTAAACGCGCTAGTGTTGCCAATTTTGGAACTCGATTACTTCCAAGGAAATTTAAATTTATTATAAAATAAATTATATTTCTTTCGTTTCAACTATATGGAATCTCGAAAATATCTATGCGAAATTTTTGAATGAATTCCAGGACATTAAAAAGCTTAATACCTATTTAAACTTTTAATAAGGGTCTTATGACAGTTTTGCCATTTTATAAGTATTATTATTGTTCCCTTTTTACTGTAGATAATTATTTTATATTATTAATATAATACAATTATTATTGTTATTACCTATTCCTATTAAATATCGAGATATTTTTAAATAATTATGTAAAAATAATGGAAGCATTTAGCTAGATATTTAGATTGTTGCAATGATTTGTTGTTTTATCCAGTGAATATATTATATTTTTCCATTTATTTTTTGTTTTTGTTCGTTATCCAGCGTTGTGATAATAACAACTGTGGCAGTATTTAAATAAATGTTCAAGTGGTCTTATTACCGAGAAGAAATAAATAATCTTAGAATTTTATTCGAAATTAATTATTTATTAATTAATAATTATATTAAAGTAACGTACTGGAAACATTGTTAGTTTTTTTTTGCAAAAGTCCTAATGTCTTTGATAATCTCTACATATAAAATAAGTATACCTGAATAAACACACTGTTATTATTGCACAATAATCAATAACTACTTTATTAAAAATATCGGTAAATAAATTATATTTTCGTTTTGTGGAACAATCTTTACGGTTTAAAATAAGGTTAGAAATTGTCTTACGAGGCTAGTTACCTTACGCACAGACGATTATTATTAATAATACGTCTAAGTTGCAAGTAATAATTGTTTGATTTTTTCTTAGAATCCCAGAAGCAGCAGAAAGTGTTGCCAGGATATTTCTTTTTGAGAAAAAGCTGTATAAAAATATTTTAAAATATATCAACACAAAATAGCAATGTTGCCAGGATGTCTATGACAAAAACATCCTTATTTATTTCTGACTGCCATTTTGGGTACTAAATCTCTGGCTAAGCGCAAGTGATTTGTGAACTTTGGACCGACAAGACAAGACAATTCCTTGAACAAGTATCTAAACTACATTTAGTCCGCGTGGTGTGTGGTGGCGCTGTTTTTCTTACATTAACTTGGCTTATCTGAACATAGGCTTCGCCTGCGCAAGCCCCTCGTACCGCCAAATGGTCGCTAAAAATGACATTGCACAGACATTTGCGCAACTTCAGAGCTGCCAAGTTAAAAAGGCCGAACGGTACTAGAATTAGAACGAGATATACTCGCCAAGAAACGACACGCGGGTCAAGTGTCGTGTAGTTCTTACCATAAATGTATGAAACTGGTAGGCTTCTGGCGCGATATGACACACGGGACAAACCACGCTCATCCAATGTAGTTCTAAATTAAGGCTGTGGCTGTATCTCCAAAAGAAGCGATAAGACGGTTCTTACGTCCATTTGTCGAGAGAATATTTCTATATTTAAAAATCAAAATTCATTTGTTTCTGTAGGTACCTACGTAAGGAAATTACGCTTATAAACGTCAATAGTCTAATAACAAGGGACTCTAAACTCGTCCATGGAGATTGGCTAAATATAGCAGCAGTCTATCTTCACCGACGAGTTGCTGGTTCCAAATGCCCGGCGAAGAACCAGCAACAAACTCATTTACGTACATTTAATTGTAATAATTAATTTAGAGGGAGAAAACAAAATACTCTAAGAAAGATAAAAAAAATGTGTCAGCCATAATAATATAAGGGATTAGTAAAAAAAAATAAGATAAAATGAGAAATCTTAAAAATAATTTCTTAGATAGCTACGCGTTTAATTTACTACAGTTAAATTACTTTTCAGATACAGCTGTTCCCGCGTTTTCTTCCGCCTAAATCCCGTTCCCTTGGGAAAATTATAGCCCATGTTACTCCAGAAAAGTAAGTTTTCGATTAGTGAGAGAATCTTTATATTGGTCCGGTGGTTAAACGGGTTAAGAAACAATTTTGTCTTATCGCTTCTCATGGTTCGTTGATTTACGAAATAGATTTTACACGAATCTCTAAGAAATTGTTACAAAAGATAATATTATTGTATATATCTAAATTTTAAGTGCTTGAATAAATTAAGTTATACTTGACTGTTGTATTGTTTTCTTCGGTTTAATTTTTGTTTGAAATAAAATACAATCAACTACTACTACTTGAACTTTTAAGGCATAAAAGTCCCATCAGTAAGGTCAATTTAACTATTTGGGACCAACACAAGTCTGATCTACGAAAATACAGTTTTATAGCCTGCGCAGACGAAACACTTTTGTCCCCGTATTATTTTGTCCGCCAAAATAGATCGCTTAGCTTACCTTACTTATCTTATATTAATATTACGAGGTTTAAACATAGGTACTATAAATAAATAACTACTGTACTGCATTCTGCACTGGTACTGCATTCGGAACCAGCAGCTCGTCGGTGGAGATGGGCTGCTGTTTGCATTTAGCCAATCTTCATGGACGAGTTTAGAGTGCCTTGTTATTATAAAATATTGACGTTTCTAAGTGTATATTTTAATACCAATAGAAAATAAACGATTTTGATTTTATTTTTTTTATAAAAAATCTCACGCCTTTTATCTCCGGGGTAGGCAGAGGTATTCCATTTCTGGAAATACCCACTTTTCACGAGAATATTCTATTCGACCCCCAAAATGCGATAGGTGGTGAGCCCATCGCCGGACCGAGTCTGTTACACACACATGCCTCAGAATCAATTCAGACCTGCTGGTTCCCTCACGATGTTTTCCATCATCGTCGAGATTGGGTAGAATTCCACGTCAAAAAAAACTCAGAACGTACTTAATATTTCTTTATTTTAACGATCGACCAATTATAAACGCGAAAGTTTGTGAAGATGGATGGATGTTTGTAGCTTTGCACGCAAAAACTGCAAAACGGATTTTAAAGAAACTTCACCTATACATCAGAATAATTTATGGGCTAACGCGGTCTTGCTGGCAAAAAACAAGTACCTTTCTATTTGTTACAAATTTATCCGCCAAGGGCCCGGGTCTTGTCCTTGAGGACCGTTGAACCAAAAATATCCTAGCTTATGGTAATCATCTGGGTCCCACAGATATTGTTTCGGCAAAAAATGTGGCAATCTTCGTCTGGAATCATCGTCATCATAAGGCTCGCTGATAATCCTACCACCGCCTTGTATGTATGTCTCTGTTTTACCATTACTTGGTCTTCTAAGTTTCTTTTTAGGCTTAAATTCTGCTGATATTTCATCGGATATCTCAATGGTTTTTTCTTCGGAATACATATCTGAAATTCTATAGGGCAGCTTGATTTTCTTTTTATTGTCTATGACTTCGAATCTTTTCGGGACGCTTTCGTCTGAAACTTCTTGGCTTGAGCCTTCATCGCTTTCTGGTTTACGTTGTTTGGTTTTCTTTTTTTTGATTCGTTTGTTTTTCTTGTGCTTTTTTTTTACTTCATAGCTATTTTCTTCGCTCTCTTTGGAGCTATCGCTGTGGTCTGAGTCACTTGCTCGGACTATATAGTAGTTGTTTCTCCTGCCGCCCTTATTACCTATCAATATGTTATGTCCTTTCTTATCATTCCGACTCACTGTGAACTCGTCATTGTCAAAATCCCAAGGCTTTCCTTGCGTTACATACAGTTTTGGACGACTTTTATGAAGCGTGCGTTTTAAGTCTAACAGATCGAGGTAATCGGTGGAAAACCTGGGCCCTTTTAATTCCCTAGCATACACTTCACCGCTTTTGGTTAGGGGGCTTGTTATCCTGGTTAAATCTTCGAATTCGTTACCGAATTCGTTACCGTCAGTGTAATCTGAGTCGCTGTCTGAATACCATTTTTTGGATGGTACTTCGCTTCTCATGTATTTATTTACGTGCGGAATTTGATGTTTATAAGCGTAGCTATGCAGTTTTTTTCGGATACAAATCGGCCCGCTACATACGATGCTTTTGGCTTTAGACTGTTTACTTTTCTTATGCTTTGCTTTTGTCTTCACGTGGCTTACTTCTAAAGGTGTTATGACAACATTGGGATTGACTTTGATTTTTAAATAAATTTCGTTGTTTTTGTCAGGATGTACTAACCCTTTTCTGTCGTGCTGCGATTCTGTTTTCGGCGCCAGCAAGTAGTATTTCGCTGATGACGACAGTCTAGCTGAAAGAAGTTCAATCAAAGCAAATTATGACTGGCTCTAACTACTGTCCTCGGCATATTTAAGATCGCACACATATTATCAATATCAACTCAGAATTTCAGAAATTGATCAGCACCGCCTTATCTCGTGCCGTATAGTACTTATTCTTTGTATGAAATTCTCTACTACAACGCACCTAGTCTGCATCGTAACGGCATAGCCTCGGGACTCTCGAGAAAGACTGGCGAGGCGGTAACTATTTATCCATTGCCTTCCGAGTAGAGACACTACATAAAACGCGCCAATAGACGGCCGAGTTCTAAACCGCGCTATCGAAGTTTTCTAATGAGTTTGTATAAATACAACTGTCCAACATCAACCCTTGGACCGCGGTCCCCAGGCACGATCACCTCGCCTGGCGGAAGATCTTCCCTTTTCACGATGGATTCTACCTCCGCTCCTCCATAGATGGTAATACTACCTTAACCATCTTCCAATCTTCGGTAGGCTTGGGAGGAGATTGTGGCCCACATTTCCTCATGTATGAGAAAAGACCCTAAATGCCTAAGCTAAATGTTGATGATGATGAATTTATGTACTTACCGAATAAAATTAAAATAGTAGCTAGATGGTATTTCGTTTTCATTGCTATTGATCGGAAGTTATTTTATTGTGGTTACGTCATGCCTATACATTCACTTTCTTGGTATGAAATGGAATAGCAATTTCAATTTCCGTAAGTTGAGTATTTTATGATAATAAAGTTAGATTGTCCATTTGTTTCATCAATATAAACATACTTACATATCTACAATGTACGTCCATAATTTATCCCTGAACGTAAACTATTGTTGTAGCGACGTCTACGACACTACATAGAACTAACTAATGCGCCAATGGACTCGATTCTGCAGACCAGCTAAAATTCCTAATTTTAAGTTAGCCTAGAATACGGAAGAAAAAGGATAGAAAGAAACCATAGGTTATAGAGTAATGTCAAACATGTAAAAACCAACTAATTTGATGTCTTAACTGTCACTTTTATAGGTACATGACTTTGTAACATCGTTTGCTAAAATTGCGAAGCACGTGTATTTGAATAAGCTGACGTAGGTATCTAAATGCGTTCTTAAGGTTCAATTTTTGTTATTTTGACATTTGTGACATTGTAAATATGGTTGTCTGGAAGAGATCGTTAAAAGCGATAAGACCGCCCGTACTTTAGTCAATGTTGGTATCCATATTGTGTTGTTTTTGGTGTTCAATAAAGAGTTATTGTATTGTATTGTATTGTATTGTATTGTATTGTATTGTAAATAAATATGGCGCTTATTTCTGTCCCTTTCCTTTCCAAAGCGGTGGAAAAGAATAGAGCTCACTTAAAATTAGGAATTTTAGATGGTCTGCAGAATCGAGTCCAATAGACGGCAAAGTTGTCTAAACCACGCTGTCAAATTTTTCTAATGATTTTGTGTAATATAACTGTCCACCATAGTTATCGACATAGCTCAAAGAATAAGCAAGCTGAAGTGGCAGCGGGCTGGCCATATCTCGCGAAAAACCGACAACCGTTGGGGTAAACGTGTTCTGGAGTGGAGACCGCGACTCGGCAAACGTAGTGTAGGATGCCCTCCGGCTAGATGGGATGACGATCTGCGAAAGGCTCGGGCGGATGCTGGATGCGGGAAGCTAAGGACAGTGCGCTATGGCGCTCATAGGGGAGGCCTATGTCTAGCTGTGGACAAGTATAGGCTGACGAGGATGACAACTGTCTAACATCAACCGTTAGACCTTGGTTCCTAGGCACGATCACCTCGCCTAACTAGGAAGATCTTCCCTTTTCATAGGAGCATTCAACATCCGCTCCTCCATAATGTTATTATAGTTAAAGACAAAGTTAAAAATAAGTAAAACCAAGTTCGTAGTATAGGTTCATAATAGGTATAGGTAAAGGAAAAACATGCTTAAATAATCACGTGTCACTCAATTCGATAAGGTTAGTTACTTTCAGATGTAATTGGAAATCAAAACACCGGTTCAGACTTCAGTGACTTATAATTTATAACTCTCTACATCTGTATGGGCTATTATCAAAGAGATTAAAATATAATCTGTGATATAATGCATAGAGGGGGGCATGGGAATATTTTCATAAAAAAACTTTGAATCTCAAGCGTCATGTCAATTATAGCGAGCTGTCATTCGGTCGAATCACACTAGACTTTGGCCAACTACTTAGTAATAATTTTTGACTGAAAATTTTCCTCGCTGTGTCCCCTCTATACCCTATATTTTAATATCTTTGGCTATTATGAATCCCATCGGATTTATTCGTTGATAAGAGAATGGGCTCTCCTGGGAGATTATAAGAGACCAGCGGCTGTAGGTAGCTCTAAAGTTTCACTACAGGATTTTTTTATTTGTCGCCGCTTTCACAAAAAAACTGATCTCAATTCTCTATGGTGACCGCCTTGTGGCATTTAAATAAGGCACGTTAAATTGTTCGTCCCCGGTTTTAGTTGTCCACGCACAATGGAAGTCGTTAAGCCATGTCAGATACCCTTTGGTGGCTTGAAAAATTCTGACATCTGACACCATCTCCCCATCTGCAGTGGGCTCGCGTGCGAGATTATGGCCCATACTTTCTTATGTGAGGAAAGACCCTTAGCTCAGCAGTGGACTGTTACGGGTTGATACCTAGTACAAACATTGGTATACAGTGTTAATTTATTTATTTTTCTATTTCTTTTTTTAATCTTTCAGTAATAAGTTTATATCATACATTTTATCCGAATAAAACAACAAATTACATTGGGAAAATTTATTACAAAAGCCAGATACAAAAAATGTACATTACATTTAATATTCATTCGGTTGAAGATTACACGATTCTTTTAAATGTTTAATCCATTTGGATAAAATGGTATTATAATAAGTTGGGACATAATCAAAGAGATTAAAATATAATAGGACATAGAGGGGGCATTGGGAATATTTTCATACAAAACTGAAGCTCAAGCGTCATGTCAGTTATTAATGTTATTATGAACGCGAGCTGTCGTTCGGCCGAAATCGTACTAGATTTATTCCACTTGTAATAACTTTTCGGCGTCAAATTTTCCTCGTTTGGTCCCCTCTATGTCTTATTATATTTTAATCTCTTAGGACATTATTGTATATCATTGTTAGGTATACAGTAAATAAATTGAACCTACATGGACACCTACTAAATTTATAAATTAATGTTAACATTGAACAAAAGACTGACGTCAAAATTAAATTAATAGGTCGGATAATTTTTTTTTAGTTTTTCGTAGTCGGGTTTTAGTTTTTTACTAACTTGTTTTATCATCTGCTAAAAGATTCACGGTCTTAGACGTCGAAACAGATGCTAACACTTTTTTGACAATAAATTAAAAACTGATTCCATTGTTTTAAATAGTGTCCAAGTTTAAACACAGTGATAGTAAGTTGATTTTTGTTATATGCAGAAAATTTTAGTAATGATACTAAATATTCTAGTTGTTAACACACAAAACTCGCAGAGAAGACATCAGCATTTTAACATTTTTACATTCCTAACCTAAACTGGAGTGGAACTACAATTAACTACTACAATGGACATTATAATGATTTTTTTTTGCAATAAAATACCTTCAGATATCCGGATATTTGAAGTCTCAAAACAGTATTGACATGCGTTATATGAAAAACCCGGAAATTTTTATCCAATTGTGTCTGCATTCCGTTACAAGACGGGGTAGATAATTCAAAACTCACCTATAGAGTAATTCTTCCTTGTATTTTTTTGCATTTCGGAATCGCTCTTTCTGACAGCTTCAAAGAAGGTATTTTATCACAAATATTTAAAAGTAAAATGGACAGTTTGGTATACACATACCAACTAATGTAACACAACCGATTTTGATACTTGATTTCTCATTCTCTGGTCGGAACGTTTCGTACGAGTCCTAGAAAAGTCGTAAAAATTTTACTTCTAGAAAAATATACAAAAAGTTTTTTTTATTTTGGTCACAAATAGAAAACAGTCTAAAAACTACATTTAGACTTACGATACCAAGAAATACTTCTAACTGGAGTAAATCTCTTTTATTATTTTTATATTGTTATTACTTTCTATATACTTACCCATTACATTTTTTTAGCGAGTTTTTTTTTTCATTTCAGATATAATAATTATACCTTTGGGTCTCATATCAAATAGAAAGTAAAGATGGAGCGCTGCGAAGGATAAAATTAAGCCTGAAAAAGTACGCCACGCTCTGTGCATACACGCTCGCACGCACACATTTACAAGCAAACTTCTCAACCCACACCGATCAGTTAGAACTAGTTCGTCAATGAATAGCAATACGTACGAACACGTACAGTCAAGAGCAAGTCAAGCTTGACACTGCCAGTTTAAGCTGAGCTCTAATTTGTACTGCGCGCCATAGAATACAGAGCCGGGTCAAAGTCCAAGTATCAAGCTTAGCGTGCTCTTGACTGTACTATTAAATTATGCCATCGGGAAATGTGTGCCTGTGAGCGTGTATGCACAGAGCGTGGCGTACTTTATCACGCTTCAGTTTATCCTTCGCAGCACTCCATTTTTACTTTTTATTTGATCTGAGCTTTGGGTGTATAAAAAATAATAAAGGGTGTCTCGTCGATACGTTATTATTTTTAGTGAACAAGACTTATTGTATTACTAAAACCATTTTGACAACGAGAAGTTCGACAAAAAATGTCGTCGCGTTAGCCATCCTTTATACTTAGGTATATTGAGATCAGTAATTAAGATGCCTTGAAAAAAAAAGATGCCTTAAATGTCTAGAAACCGATGTAAAGATATACGTTGTAAGTAGGGATATACGTTTTATGTCAGGACAGTAGTATAGATTAATAATGTCAAGATGATTGGCTAGCATCTTGTGTCATAATAATGTTTAAGCCAAAGAGATTTAAATATAATAGGGCATAGAGGGGGCATTGGGAATATTTTCATACAAAACTTTGAAGCCTAAGCGTCATGTCCTTGTCATGTCAGTTAGTATGAACGCGAGCTGTCATTCGGTCGAAATTGTACTAGACTTATTCCACTTGGAATAACTTTTGGCTTCAAATTTTCCTCGCTTTGTCCCCTCTATGCCTTATTATAATTTAATCTCTTTGGTTTAAGCAATGTCAACCCCATTAATAAACATTTTATTTTCAGTTCAAGATATTTGTTTGTCAAGGAATCTTATAGTTAATATAAATTGATAAAAACATCCTCCATAGTATCTACGTTACCTAATGATCGTATATTATATACAAAGTAGACTATACTGACAAAATTTTACAAAAATGGACTAGATTTTTTACATGTAGAAAAATTATAATTCTTTCATATTCCACGACGTTTGATTTTGTAAAAATATTTTCAAAATTTTAGTTTTTTTTTAATTTTCTAGTTTTATCTTAATTGTAAACGCCAATTAAATTAACACGCTTATGATATATTGATGGCAAAACCATTGAATTATGTACATGGAAGAGATAGGTATCTAAGTACTGCAAAGTGTCAGATTTTTACAAACGCAAATAAAAAAAGTATGCAGTGCATGGCATTGACATTAGAACTCGAAAGCTAAATTATTTAGTAGAAATGTAGTAGACAAAAACAAATCTATTTGAGTTTGTATTTTTTTAGTTGAAAGATAAATGTTACGAACATTTAAAAATTTTTGCAATGTTCTTTCTAGTACAATTCAATCTTTCTAGTTCAATGGGTCAATAATTTTCATAATAAAAAAATATTTAAAATACATTTAAGAGTACATTATAAGGCGTGCTAAATATACAGTTGTAAGCGGAGTTCTTCTAGAACTGGTTTATAATACAACTTATATGAAATGTTTGACCTCCGCTTGCATAGAAATGGACGCTTTTAATGCGCTACTAAAAATTCGACCTTATGTCCAGCAGCTAAAGATTCTTTTACCATTCACGTCATAAAATAATGAAAGATTTGTAGTACATTTTGATTCTTAACTTACAATATTAATATCAATAAATTATATACTTCGTGCATGGTTAACTGTGTCTGATATATAGTAAACATGTATTTAAGACCCTATGTATTTAATACTGGCGTACGTAAAGCGAACTTAAAGCTATAGTTATGAGTGAAGTATGATTAACATTTGAATATTAATACATATGTATTTTAATAAAACTAAAATTAGGGTTAAGCACCCAATTATTGACACTCCAGTTCACCGTACCAATTAATTGACACTCCAACAGATTTATTAAAAATTAACGAAATTACGATATACAATTATATCATACTAATATTATAAACGCGAAAGTTTGTAAGTATAGATATATGGATGTTTGTTGCTCTTTCACGCAAAATCTACTGACCGGATTTTGATGAAACTTTACAGTTATATAGCTTATACATCAGAATAACGCATAGGCATTATTCCCGTAGTCCCACGGGAATGGGAACTACGCGGGTGAAACAGCAGAGCGCTGCCAGTTTAGAATAATTAGTTAAAACCACGGTGTTTATTTCATTACATATTCAAAATATAATTGTGTATCGTAATTTCATTAATTTATAATATAACTGTTGGGGTGTCAACAATTGGGTGTTTTTCCCTAGATCTAATCCCATGGTGGGCGCCAACTGGAAATTTAGCACCCAACACGGTCAACATACTGTAAGCTGTTTTTCTAAACCAATGATCTAAAATTTAGATTCCAAATCGTTAGATACGACCATAGCATAGTGAGACCACGTCAAAATGTTGTCTCAGTCTGACTCATTTTGAATCCTACATCAGGGTATATCTAACATTTTAAACTCAAAACCTTATATCATGTAGAAGAAAATAGAAATTGGATATAGGAGTAGTATAATGTAATATAAGATTTGGCTACATGAAAGCTATGCCTCGAATCGTGGCACTATGCTTGAAACAAAATTAAATGTGTAAAACTTTTTTTGTGGTTTGGCTGAATACAGGAACAGATGGAAAGGGTGACTGATATATATTTAAATTGTCAAACTCACCATAAAAAAATCTAAGTTAGGGTTCTCAGCAAAAAAAATAATCTTTATCCGAATACTAAAACAATCATTAATTTTTATAAGTACCAATTATAAACTTAGAAGTTACCTTGTCTTTGTAATCTAGACTCAACTTGGACAGTTCAAAAATGAAACGAGCACTTATGAAGTCATAGAGGGCGCGTCTACTAGCTAAGTTGTCTGGTAATTCCGTCTAGTCGTGCTTCGCGACGGCGTTAAAGTAGCGCAGCAGGTCCGCGTCTGCGCGCTGCAGCCACGCCGCGTTCAAAGCTATGGTGTCCAAAGCGGCCGCAGCGCCACGGAACTCACCAAACATCTCTTTGAACTGGTAAAAATATTACTAATTCAGAAAGGGTTCAAGAAATATATATTTATATCCGTATTCCTTATACAACGCATCACAGGATAAGCGCAATTCCTTATACACTCCAATAAGTATATTAATATAAAAAAAATATGATGCTTTCGTAATTTAGTTTTGTCTAACCAAATTTCTTAAATAAAGAGCAATAGTAGTACGGTTTCCATAGGTAGCCCTAAATTCAGGTATGCAAATTGATATTTTGGAAAAAATTAACACAAATAAAAAATAGCTGAAATCGATTAAGTAGTCAATACTGAACAAACTAATTTCAGCAATTGTGCTTATTCTGTCACATATTGTATACTTCATTTTAAGGAAACCAAAATCTGTAATAATAATAATGAGCAATGAATATAAACATCAGGAAGTCAATTATAGGGTTTTACAATTAGAGCTACCTGTAATATTTATATCTTTTAGTAAAGATAAATTATTGAAAAAATTGTAGTAAGTTGCTGCCGTACTTTCTTAGCACAAGTGTTAATGTAGGTATTCCAGTTGTTCGTCATTTTCGTCAACTAGTTGGCACCATTTAATTTTATTTTTGTCGGCAACTCGTACGACGGTGGCTATGAAAAAGCTTTTTTTTTAAATATGTAAGACAAATCATGACTTGACTAAATAGTCATTTTCTCAACTTGTCATTTTCTCAACTCGTCATTTTCTCAACTAGTCATTTTCTCAACTCGTCATTTTCTCAACTCGTCATTTTCTCAACTCGTCATTTTCGCATTTCACAACCACACAAATGATCCATAGAGACCCTGATTTAAATTTATCATCATATGATAAATTTAAATCAGGGTCACACTCTTTATGATTACGATGACCTGAGAATAGTTACCCGATAGTAGTCCCGCGGGTGGTGCAAGCAACGCGCTGCTGCCAGCAACGCGGGAGGCGGCGGCAACGGGTTGGGGGACAACACGCGCCAAACGCCAGCCGCACCGCGCCATCTACACAACATACTTCAGTTAGAACTACACATACGGTAGAACTACACTTAAGGTGGAACTGCACTTTAGTTGGAACTACACTTTAGTTGGATATACACTTTAGTTGGAACTCTTGGAATTACACTTTAGGTGGAACTACACTAGTTGGAACAACACTAGTTGGAACTACTCTTTAATTGGAAATACTTAAGTTGTAACTATACTTAAGCTGGAAATACACTTATGTAAAAGTACTCTAGACCAGCATGGGGTGTCGTCACGCTATCCGTTTCATAAGAAGCTATCCGTTACGCAAGAAAAATGAAAGCATAAGTTTCGTAATTTTACATACCTAGATACACTACATTTTGTAAATTTATTTTATGTAGGGGAGATTAGGTACAGCAGAGGGGATTAAGCGTTCGACCTTGTACATACAAGGTGACTTTTTTTACCGTCTGGAAAAAAATGTGGTGTGATAGTTAAGTGTAATAGATTCATTTGGCAATGTTACTTAAAAAAAATTTAATTTCTCAAAAAAAATTTATCTTGCTTAAACTAATATACATTACTCAATTGTAGTCAATAATACACACTGAGATATTTGAAATAGTATTTTAAAAAGAAACAGGCTCGTAGCTACCATTTATGCGCAATTTACCTAAAACCGCCAGCAGCGCGTAGTACTGTGCGTAGTTTTCTAGATTTTGTAAATTGCATTAAACATGACTATATTTAACAATTAATCTCGTGTATAACTTCGGTTCTAGATACCTTATACGTCATATTTTTTTTGACGGTAAAAAAAATCATCCAGTATACATTTTCTAACCTAAAATCCCCTTTTATAATATCTCTCTCACCTGCAAGCGCCGCTACTGAGCGCGGTGGCCCATAGCCTCCATTCGCGACCGCGCTGCGCCTCGCTTGACAGCGTCGTGAACGCGAACCTACGGACAGACAGACATTGCAATATATATTCCAGGCAAGATTAAGTCTTGACTCGCGTACGAAGGGATCCGTTCTGTGAAAGGAGTTTGAACATTTTATGGTATGGTGACCATGATCACCCAGAATCAGGAAAACGTGGTGCAACATGAAACCACGGGATATTTAACATGGAATATCTCGAAACCTGTACGCTTTAGGACTATATGTCATATGATATTTGTTGTTCTTTTATAGATCTTCTATTGATATGCACTGGTTTCATGATGCGCCGCGTCGATCTGTATCTGATGTAGTGTTACTGACTGTATTAGTTAGAGTTAATGTCAAAGCTATTGTCATCCCGTGCGAGTTTGCTGTCATTGTTAGTGAAAAAGAAAGTGTCACGCCCTTGCGAGTGTTCTGTCGGTGTTAGTGTCAATAACAGCGTCAAATCGTGCGGGTATCGCGTCAATGGGAATGTCGTCTCTTGTGAATGTTTTGTCAGTTTGGGTAAAAGACAGTGTCACCCCCGTGCGAGAATTGTTTCAATGGCAGTGTTATGTCTAGCGAGTGTTCTGTAAGTGTTAGTGTCATTCAGTGCTATTACCAATGCCAGTTTTACTAGTAGGTACCTGTAGAACAGCCAGTCGTCAGCCGGCGCGGCTAAAGCGGCTAATAGCGCTTTATGGCTGTATAGTGGTCTTGGAGCAGCGTATGAGTTTATCAGCGCTTGCCAGCACGCCTGCCAGGCTGGCTCGCCGTGACTTCGGACACCGGCTATGAAAGCTGCCTGCGATTTAAAATAACATACTTTTAACTTTTAAATGGATATTGGGCATTTTAAAAATAGACTATTTGATATTCGACTTTTTCCCCGTTTCTAAACTGGAAAACGAAAAAATATAGAGAACCTGATTATTCTAAATTGTATATCGTAATTTCGTCAATTTTGAATAAAGCTGTTGGGGTGTCAACAATTGGGTGTTGTACCCCACTTACCTCCTGGTATATTTCTGGTATAGACTGGTTCCGCTCAACCCAGGCGTCGAATAGCTTCACAGCTTGCTTTGTCACCCTCTCGTTTTCCCACTCTACGCCGGCGGTCAACAGAGCACCGCTTAGCCATCTACGAAGAAAATAGTACTAGTAGTAGTTAGTATTGATATTCTGTACTTACTCGTAGATTGCTGTGGGCAGTGTTACTGTATCGTAGTTTGCTGTATATTGCTAGATTGCTATTTCTGTGTTATTGTAATGTAACCTAGATGTGTAACCTGTATTTTTTCTTACATAACGTTGTGTTATCGTATCCTAGTTTTCTATATGAGTCATTTGTTACTCGAAATATTTTTTTATTTATTTATTTTGAACTATTGCATAGTACATATACTCGTATGTTTAGTACATATGTTTACATTTAACATTATATGACGCCCCGTAGAGGCACAGCAATTTGGAGAGGGCTATTATTATATACTGAGTTATCATAAACTAGATTTCTGCAGTCTGAGTAAATTCATTCTACATTTTAGTGAGCTGTGTGAACGTGACCTATACAGTGTGTGTCTCCATAAAGTGCACATATGAAAACGGTTGAAACTAGACACATTTTGATCGACGGAAAAAATGATAAAACAAAATCTGATTTTTTAAATTTATTTTTTATAAATATTTTTTCTTTTGATTACGTACTGTTGACTTTATGTAAATAAAACGTTATAACTTTTTAACTAAGAACTATATTGTGATAAGATAAAGACAGTCATGATGTAAAATAACAGAAGATACTAATAAAATAAAAAAAATACCCAAAAAATGGTACCAAGAAATAATAAAAAGGGACTTTTTGAGGAAAATCTGTATTTTTATTCGTGTTTTTTAATTAATTATCAAATTTCTCTAAATAATGCCCATATTATATGTAGTTTTTATTACTTTATGTTATTCTCCATCGTATTAAATAAATTACCTTTGAAAAAACAAAAAGCCAGTGTCTTTATCCATATCACAACGTTTACTATGAGTGTTTGAACTAAGTTATTCCGGGTGCACCATTCAACGCTTCGTTCTCGATTGTCCCACTATATTATTTCTTAGTACTGTTTTTTGAGTTTTATTTTTATTTTATCTTATTTATCTTATTTTTTATCTCCTGTTATTTGACATAATTACTGTTTTTATTTTATCACGATATACTTCATAGTTTAAAAGTTATAACGTTTTCTTTACATAAAGTCAACAGTAAGTAATCAAAAGAAAAAAATATCTATTAAATATAAAAAAATAAAATCTCAGATTTTTTAACATTTTTTCCGTCCCTAAAAATGTGTCTAGTTTCACCCATTTTCATATGTGCACTTTATGGAGACTCACACTGTATTTACAGTATGCTATAATACTGTATCCTAGACTGCTGTGTGTTATATTCCTTGGTATGTTATGATACTGTATTCTAGATTTCTTTCTGCTGTGATAGTGTATTCTAGATTGCCATTTTTGTGTTAATATATTCCAGATGACTGTTTGTTAGTGTTAGATTGCTATATTCTTAAGTCACATAGATAAACTCACAGCTGATCCTCATTCATCATAGACGCGTTCAGCTGCTTCGGAGTGAAGACTTGGACTGTCTTCGGGTGGAGACTGCTCAGCAGCCTGTTGAGATGAGGACCTGAAGACGAGAGGTGGAGCAACTCCCGCCACCAGGACAGATGGTTGAGGACCACTCGCCAGGGAGCCCAATGTTGTTCCTTGCTGAGACGGGCTGGGGAAAATTAATCCGTTAAGATCAGTAGTCATCTGTTTTTTTATTGTGTCTGGAATTCTCGGGCGGGATGGATAGGTAGTTGCAATAATAGATTATATTCATACCAATTAATTGACACCCCAACAGATTTTGTCAAAATTAACGAAATTACGATACACAATTATATTTAAAAATAGCAACCCGCCCCGGCTTCGCAAAGGTGCAATGTTGATACTAAAACCTTCCTCTTGAATCACTCTATCTATTAAAAAAACATCATCAAAATGTTTTATACTATGTAGTGATAATAAGATAAAACCACTGTATTTATTTAATTATTCTATATATAAATGCGTATTGAAATTTTGTAAATTTTAAATAGTTATTTTTTGGATTGGGTAAAACAACCAATTGTTGACATCCCAAATTGTGTTGAATTGGGTAAAACATCCAATCGTTGACATCCCAATAATTGCACCCAAACAAACATGGGGTTAAAACACCCAATTGTTGGGATGTCAACAATTGGATAATAATATATTGTTTGGGTGCAATATTGCATTACTAGTACTTACCGGCGGCCGCGATTGCCCTGCTGGCGGGCAGGCGGCCTGCTCGGCTCAGTACAAGCGCGTCGTCTAGTAGGAGGGCCCTCTCAGCCGGGGCTCCGCCCTCGTACAGCGACGCCGCTCTACGGGCCGCCGCTTCAGCAGTCTAAAAAAAGTCACGTTTTTATCACCGAGGCGGTAGGTAGAGGTATGCATAAAGAGGTAATTTTTTTGTTGATTTTTGAAAAACTGCTCGACCGAATTCAATAATTTATATGGACCTCTGAAGTATGATCTTCAAAATTGATTCATTGTTGGCAGAAGGTACAGTCAAATTGAGAACTTCCTCTTTTTTGAAGTCGTTTGAATAGGTACAGTCAAGAGCACGCTAAGCTTGACACTTTGGACTTTGTAACGCTCTTATCTCAATTGCATTAAAGTTCAGACTCGCACTACAAGTGCAAAGCTTCATGTGCTCTCGACTGTACTAAGTCGGTATGTTCAAGTGTCGGTACTTTTGTATGAAAAAGTTAAGTGTGCTAATAAAATACCTCTCCAGCTGATTGGTCCTGGGGTGCCACCCGATATAGTCCTCTCGCTCCCACATTGTACCGAACCCACTTGTGTTTGCCCAAGTCTGGTATCACCACTAAAAATAAGACCATATTGTTATTGAAACCATAGATAAAAGCAAAAAAGGAAGATACGGTACTAGCTTCTCGCGTGTGGACCGCTAAAATTAGGTCCAAGGAACGTAATTCGCTTCAGTCTCAATCGGGGCGTATCGACAGTGATAATCGACGAGAAGGAATAATAATAAACAAATAATAATCTCACGCCTTTTATCCCCGAGAGGGTAGGCAGAGGTATTTGATTTCTGGATATACCCACTTTTCACGAGATATTCTTTTTACCCCTAAACGAGCCCTTCACCGGATGGGGTCTGTTACATATGCCTCAGAATTTATTCTTGAACCTGCGGGTTTCCTCACGATGTTTTCCTTCACAGTCGAGCTAGAGATAAATATGTACGTAAGTTTTTGAAAAACTCATTGGTGCATGCCAGGATTCGAACCCGAGCCTCACTGATTTTTGTGCCGGCTCTTTAACCGTTCGGGCTATCACTGCTCTGATAAGTAAATAAGTAGTACAATTATGAGATTAAAACATGTAACTTACATTCGGTGTCGTTCATCCAGATCAAATGCGTAACATTTTCAAGCCACCGTGACACTTTTAGTCTCGTTTCGTTGAGTGTTTCGTCTCTGGAAATAACATTATTGTATCTAATCAATCATTATACTTACAACGAGTTAAAAAAGAGGGATTTTACTGTATCAAAAGAGTCCGAGTACCTAATCATGACCTAATTAAAAAAAAATATCCCAAAAATCACTAAAAATGCATTTCGATTTTCATTTTACAATTAATTATAGCCATTTTTTAAATATTAAAACCATTAAAAAAAGTTATAAGAATGAATACCCACTGTAAATGATTTTCCATAGTATTTTTTTGTTTTGACAGTTCATACAAAGTAACTCATTTGATAAGGTAGTAAAATACCGCAAACACAAAGCTCAGACCTCAAATGGGTCATACAATACAATAAAATAAATATTTATTATAATAAGTTATACCTACTGTTACATAAGTATCAGATAAATAAAATACAGCTTTTTATAAAAAATGCGTCCTCTGTTATGAGATTAAGGCCGCGTTCCAAAACAGGTAAAATTCAATCGGTGAAGTGTAAAGTGAAGGATATCTTTATGAAAAACATTAATGTGCGACTGAAACAGACTACTGTCAGGTAATAATTAACTTGGTTTAGGAACGCGGCCTAAATCATATTTTTCGCCAAGTCCCTTGTTGGGCGCCAAATTGCTAAAAAAAATATTGGTGCCCAACGTGGGACCAACTCTTTAGGGTTAAATTGATAACAATAATATCAATAACAAAAATTTCTAAAGTGTAAAAACCCCGACATATCAACAAATAACGCATAACTTTTAACTTTTGTAATTTTTTAGCAACCACTCTACCGATATTCATAAAAATTAAATGGGACCACCTCTAAAGTAAGGTCTACCAAACAATCGGTTCATAATTGGCGTAATAATCGCGTAACTCAAAATTACAGTTGAATTAAAAACCTTCTTTTTTGAAGTCATTTAAAAATACTCACAGACTCCCATTTAGACTCCCACTAACATTCTTCCACATGGTCAAGTTTTCTATCTCCTCTTCATACTGTTGTTCTAAAGGCCCCACTATGAATGTCACTGGGATGACCCACTTTGGGGCGGGAGGTGGTTTCGTGGTCTTCACTGTCGGCTTCCTGGTACTGGTTGTGGGGGGAGTTGTAGTAGTTGTAGAGTTTATGTCTTCGTCCATTGATTCGGTGAAGTTTTCTGTAATAAAGAGTAGACAAACCGACTTCAATCTTCAACTTATATGGTTTTCTCATGGATGTCATTGTCAGACCTGGATGAAATTAAAATGGGACCAATCTGGAAGCACCAGCTTTTAAATAAAAAAAGAATCATCCAAATGTCCACCCAGTCAAAAGTTCAGTGCTCCGGGAGTGCCGGCAGAAGTGAAAACTTGATTATCGATTTCAGTGTTACAACACTACTCTCCAACCGTCTTACGGTTTTTCGATCAGCACACGTGACCTGACGCGAGTTTCACAGTTTTTACCCATCCCACAAAAGTGCTCAACGCCGCTAAAGAAGTTTTCACTTAAAACATAAAGACGAATTGAAAACCTCCTCCTTTTTGAAGTCAGTTAAAAAAAAGAGTAAGTAGTTGACAAAGCTAATATATTAAAAGTACCATGAATTGATGTATGAATTAGGTATGAAGTTTAACTGGCTTAAAATCTGTGTATGTGCTACTACCAGCTCACTAACACATGTTTACTATTTTCACTTCGATTACCGCCTTAGCCGCAGCGGAGCGGATTTTGAAGACAACAATTTAATATCAGCCTTAAAGATATGGACACACGATCAATAATTGCAAGAAAGGAATAAATACGGGGCGCTTCGATAGCCGCGCGCGTATTTATTCTTAAAATAAATAAAGAATGAATTACCTGGGTCATAAAACAACTCGTCAAGGTCAGCTCTTAAGTCCAAGGTCAATAGGTCGTTCAGCATCGGAGGCTCCGGCTCTGGAGGCTCCGCTGACATTACGAATCTAAACAAAATAATATTAATAATAATAAATTTTGGGACACAATTTACACACGGTTATGTAGTCCCAAACTAGGCAGGCCCTGTACTATGGGTACTAAACAACTGATAAACATTTTTATATCAATATTAAACACCCAGACACGAAGCCAACAGACATGTTCATGCACACAAATGTTGGCCGGAGTAGAGATCCAACCCGTGACTCAGAAGGCAGGGTCACTACCAACTGAGCCAACAAGCCAGTAAATAAAAAATAATGATTTATTAGTTAATCACTATGTTACAACATTACATTGATTTTGGTGATCTGTAGAACAAGTTCTGTATCTCCCTTTACAAACATTAATACATAACTTATATCATTTTTAAATTTATTAATAAACAATTTAAAGGCGTCCCATGATGGGCGCCAACAAAACTATTGGCGCCCAACATGGGCTTTTTATGTAGGACACTTTGCATACAGGATTGTTGAGCAAAGTCTTTACAATAAGATCTAAACAACTGATAAACATACATTTTCCTCCCAGAGTTACTGTATTCATGTGTCCATATGCCTGTATGGTAGTATATCCGTGTGTCTATATATGTGTATGTAGGTACCCACCTACAGGGCTTAATAAATGTATCTACCCTCCTTATTTATGTACACAGCTTGTATAAATAGGGGTATCCCATTAAAGGAGGTCAGATCCGATCAGTGATCACATTCGATCTCGACTCTCGACACGAGCGAAACCTTTCATTTCGCAACCCTCATCGCCCTCAACCTCGCTTAGTGGCAGTCACAATCGCTGCCCCTAAACGTGTGTGTATGGCAATGTGTCCATATGAGTGTATAACCATGTATCCGTATGTGATTATGACAGGCTGTGTGTATATCCATATGTTTGTGTATCCGTGTGTCCGTGTATCCGTATGTGAGTATGTCCGTGTGTGTGTATGTGTACTCACCGCTCCTGCCTGAGCACTACGTCTGGCCCAGTGGCGATGGCACTGAGCAGAGGGTACCCCGCCTTGTCGCACCACACGTCCCAAGCGTGGGGCGGAGCGTCGCTAGACCCGTCCTTCTGTAGAGCTCGCCACAGATCCCTGGAACCGTTGTTACGTGTTTAACTGGCGCCATCTATTGATGACCCTAAAGGTAGACTTCCGTGGTTTGCGGCCGATCGCAGTCGCGCGCGATCGTTCGCATGCGACAATAGTCAACGTATGAAAATGTATGGCGCCATTTCCGAAGTCTGCGACAGACGCGTGCGGCCGACGTCTATAATTTTCACTCATTGACTTGTCGCATCAGTCAGTCGCTAGCGATCGATCGTGCGCGGTGTGATCGGCCGCAACCTTTGAGTATTAAACCAACAGGAGACGTCACGCGCACTAGTTTCTTTACAAAAAAGTCTGCCAATTTCTCCGGGGGGGACGAGGAAACAATCACAAATAATGTTAAAACAAACGCATTTTTTGATAAAACAATTAAACACTAGCTTGAACTAGGTGCACACAAATACATTCACCAATACAAGCACTCCGTGAACTCAAACAAACTAGTTGTATTTAACCGGTGTGCTCAAAGACCGACACGTTTTTTTGGCAGAGGGGAACGCCTGTCAGTGGCGTCTCCGGTTGGTTTAATACTCAAAGGCCGCAACCCATGGAAGTCTACCTTGTAGCTAGAAATCTTGTGAAAAGTAGTAACACAAAAAATACCTAGCTAAACAATAAAATAGCTAAATTATGATAATGACCTTATACATATTAAATCACTAGCAGCGCCCCGCGGTTTCACCCGCGTAGTTCCCGTTCCCGTGGGAATGTCGGAATAAAAAGTATCTTATGTCCGTCTCCTGGTTCTAAGCTACCTCCCCACCAACTTTCAGCCAAATCGGTTCAGCCATTAACGCGTGATGCCGTGACCAAGGGAAAAAGGGATTCATTTTTATATAATATATAGATTACCCGAGATCTGGCAACTATCACGAAGCAACTGCCCTGGCATCTAGCAACTGACCTGGCATCAGGCAACTGACCTGGCATCAGGCAACTGACCTGGCATCAGGCAACTGACCTGGCATCTTTGAATCGTGGCAACATACCCCCACACCCTCTCACTCATACACACACATACACATTTTTACATTATATTACTTAATTAAGTTTAAACTTAAATTGTATACCTACTTATTTCTAATAAATTGCACAGATATGGAAGAGCGCAATCTTCTGACACACTTAAAAGAAGGTCCCAATGACAAAAATCTATTTTAAAATAAGTTAAAGAAATAAAATACATTTTCATTTTTCAACTGGCCTGGCCTCAGGCAACTGCCCTGGCCTCAGGCAACTGCCCTGTCATCAAGCAACTGTCCTGTCATCAAGCAACTATCCTGGCATCAGGCAACTCACCTGGCGTCCGCACTGGCCGACCGGTGGTCCCTCAGCAGCCTGGCAAGAGCCGCACGGCCGGCTGCCTCTCCTGCGGCCTCTATCGCCATGCTCACTATCGCAGCACCCTGGGACACAAATATTCAAATTTTTAACCAAATAAACCGTCTTCAGCTTTCACCCGCGAAGTTCCGTTCCCGTGGTAATACGGGAATAAAATATAGCCTATGTTACTCAGGGATATTCTAGCTTTCCATTGGTGAAATAATTTTTGAAATAGGTCCAGTAGTTTTTGACTTTATTCGTAACAAACATACAAAACTAAAAATCTTTCCTCTTTATAATATTAAGTACAGAAGTTTAGAAAAAAAACCGACTTCGATACTAGAAAAAGTAAAAAAGCTCTAGAGGCCATTTTTGAAGGTTCCCCTCGATTTCTCTGGGAATTGGGATGCCATAATCAGATCACGGTTACGGGATACCACCTTTCCATCAAAAAGAATCATCCAAATCGGTTCATAAGCGACAAAGTTATTCGCGAACATACATAAAAAATACCTCTATATATTCATGTGTAAACAGACCCGGTCCGGCGATGGGCTCACCACCTATCACGTTTAAGGGTCCAATATATCTCGTGAAATGTGGGTATATCCAGTAATGGAATACCTCTGCCTACCCCCTCGGGGATAAAAAAGGCGTGAGATTATACTATTATTATTATATATTACACGGACGAATTGAGAAACTTCCTCCTTTTTTGAAGTCTGTTTAAAAAGTACCAAATACTCAAGTTAAGACTACCAAATATTCATGTCATGTAATACTCAAGTTGGACTACAAAATACTCAAGTTAGGACTACTAAATATTCACGTTAAGACTACCAAATACTCAAGTTAGGACTACAAAATACTCATGTTAAGACTATAAAATATTCATGTTAAGACTACCAAATATTCATGTTAAGACTACCAAATATTCATGTTAAGACTTCCAAATATTCATGAAAATATTTATGTTGGGGCGTTAATCGAAAGTTTTATGCATAGATCTCCCTTACCTTATGTAATGACAGTTCATCGGCTGCCGCTTCTATGTCAGCTCTTTCCAATCGCGGCGAGGCCACAGCTCTTACTGAATTACTGGAATCCAGTCTGTAAAGAATAAATTACAAGGTATACTTAGTAAGGTATAGATTCCAACATAAGAATTAACCAACGGTTTCACGTGACTTCCGAATCTCACATGGACTATACAGGGTGAATTTTCCAAGTGGGCGTGGATGGTAAATTAGAAACTATGAGCTAGTCGCTAATAAGGATCGAATACTGGGAAGAAATGAAATTCTGCAAACTTAAGATTTTTTTGGATTTTCATAAACTGATTCATATTTTATTCGGTTAAGTTCCGCCGGTTCCAATTGGAACCGAGACACAATTAAAAATCAATTGTGTCTGTGATTCATGGTCTGAGAGGTTAAAGTAATGCTTTTTAAAGTAATTCATACCTGCATTACATAACTAAGTAGGTTGTATCTTGTCCGAACTGATGTTAACTTGTATTTTGTCCGAAATGATGCTCAATATTTTTCTCAACACAGACCTGCAGGCGCATTCAGGGAGCTTCGATATTCGATATCGGAAAATCTGTCGAACACTTTCGAGATGGGCTGATGTTGGTGTCGAAAACGATGACATTCGTTTTCGACAATGTGACATAAGGATTCGGAATTTTTTTCGTGGCTGTCAGAAACGTTTAGAATAAAGTTTCCGAAGTCGATAAATTTTTCACTCGATCTGAATCGAACGGAAACGGTATCGAGTCTCCGTGAATACGCTGGCTGCAGCGCGGTCGGTAATAATAATAATATAATAACGACTGACTCAAATATTCTCATAATTATTTTTTTCATTCTTTATGTTTAGTTAAATACGAGTGTGTTATCGAATGAAGTAGTCCATTTGAAGACGCTTACTAGGCTAAGTTAAGTTGTGCACATAAAGTATTATCTTTTTATTTTCTTGATAAGTGAATTGTATTCTTAAAGAGAAATAAAAATCCTAAACCTTAATAATAATAATAATTAAAAGACGTTATCACGTCAAACATGTCGATACAAAATCCTTCAACGTTACCTCAAAGCCGGCAGCACATGGTCTAGTAGCAGAGCGTCCCTTTGCCGCTCTCCAGCATCTCCATAGGGATCCGCCTTCTCCCCCAGGACTGAGGTCAATGCCTCCATGAGCCACTGGGAGCTCCACCAACGAGGGGAAACTAGCCCGCCGAACCACTGCAAAGAGATTTTGCTATTTCTTTTAATTTGCAGAGGCGGATGCGGAGGTGAACGGGCTTTGCCTCCGCGGATGTGGTATAGGCGGAAGTGGAAAAAACATTAATTCTTGATTTATTAAAGATTAGCGGTTCTGCGCTGTTTCTCCCGCGTATTTTTCGTTCCCGTGGAAATACGGACGTGAATATTATACATATAGCCTATGTTACTCAGGGATAATGTAGCTTTCTATTGGTAAAAGAATTTTTAAAATCGGTTCACTTGTTGCCGAGTTTATTCCTTACAAAAATTCGATAATTCCAAAAATTCGAAAATTCGTAAATACAAATCTTTCCTCTTTGTAATCTTAGTGTAGAAGTGTAGATACCCAATTTTTTCCTGTAAGTATTCGACAAATAAAATCACTCAACGCTCACCTGTTGAGCCAGGAGTCTGGCAATGGTCTTGGTGTCGGACAGGGTGGCTGGGGCCAGGGTCAATAGCCCCCAGCCCTCCGAGTAGGGGGCGCCCCCCTCCACCACCACCACGTCCAGCTTGGGGAGGGGGTAAGACGTGTTCAGCTCGAAGGAGAACAGCTGGATAGTCCTCTGGATCCAGTCTAGGAGGGGGCTGGAAGATATCAGTATTTTATTTGTATATACAACGCGTCACAGAGTAAGCGCAATTACTCATACAGTTAAGTCATTTTTGGAGGTTATTTTGTAAATTTCGAGCCAAATTTGCATTTCGGAATACTAGCTATTGTCACCACTAGCTTAACAGCATCTCCCAATACGCGGTGGGCTCGGGTGATTCAAAATATCCCATACTTTCTTTCATGTGCCTTCTCGTGTTTCCTATAGACTCAGCAGTTTCAGCTGTGGGTGCGATCGATTTGTCAGTCAGTCAATCAGTTCGTCAGTTTCTTCTTTTATATTGTTAATATTAAAATCGTTTTATTCAGTAAAATAATTCCTAAACGACAAATGCCTGTAGACGAATCTGAATTATACACACATGATAATTTGTAAGACAATTGTCTACTTTGATGATGATTAAAACCTTGTATTGTATCCAACATAATCTTTATTTGTATTAAGTTAATCTCTGACAATTTTGTATAACGGATTTAATCTTATGATTTTTTTATAAATAAATATAAATATATCTAGAACTTACCCAGACTCATCCAAAATGACCTGCTGGTCGCTGTACAGGCTGATCTCGGGTGGGGGCAGATTGTAGTCATCCTCGTCCTCAGTGGGGGCAGTGGGCTCGGTTGGGGGCTCCTCGGTGGGCAAAGATGGGGCAGCTCGGCGCTGAAGCCGGCACACAGCTAGTGACATCATATGCGGGGGCAAGGGAGGGGACTGCGCGAACTCGTCTTGTAACTGGGGGTAGGTGGACAAAAAACTGTGTGGGTACTTGAAAAATTAAATGATGAACCACTGAACTATGGACTTTCGTTTCACATGTGACGTGTTAGAAAGTCAGTTTCTTATTTTATACATGGAACTATTAAAGAGTAGATCAAAAAATTATCAAGAAACTATTTTCGACATTGATTTTTATTTTTAGCTACTTTACCAGATAACATCAATTAAAGTTTTTTCTCTTTATAGTTTTTCTTACCTATTTGTATGTACCGACTCTTTAAATATTTGCACTTAATTTAAAATATTAATAATAATATAATCTCACGCCTTTTATCCGCAAGGGGGCAGGCAGAGGTATTCCATTACTGAATATACTCACATTTCACGAGATATATTGGACCCCTAAACGTGATAGGTGGTGAGCCCATCGCCGGACCGGGTCTGTTTACACATGTCTCAGAATTAATTCTGAGACCTTCGGGTTTCCTCACGATGTTTTCCTTCACCGTCGAGCTAGTGATAAATATGTAGGTACGTAATTTAAAATATAATTTAAAATGTAATTTAAAATGACCATGTATATTTATAAATATAAGTTAGACACACAAGCGAACTACTGCTACTACGTTCATTGTGGACTCTTATTTTACACTATATTATTAAAAAAATATTTATTTCTTACCAATTTTAGCATTTATATCATTAGAGAGAAAGTTCAATTTACTACTTACAAGTCTATGTCCTAAGTAGAAGCCAGCTTCCTCTGTCGCCACTATCGGCATGTTCGTGAGAGACACGTGGAATCTGTAAAAGAAATTATAGAAGCTAATTACGGTAGATTTTAATAGCACATAACAATAACTTATTAATATTTAGGATGAAAAGGAGACATAAACCGTGTCTGACCTTGAAAAGGTTGTAAAAAGTTAACTTCAGTCTTACATGCAGGTGTTTAAACTATGTTTTTGCTTTAAACTTTAATGCAAAGTCAAAATTAATTTATTTCTATTAATACGAAAAAAATACACATAGAAACGTCAATAGTCTATAACAAGAGACTTAGAAGTCGTCGATGAAGGAAAACATAGCTCGGAGAGGAAACCCGTAGGTCCGTTAACTTTGTTTTATATTTCAAAAAGACTAAGTTACCTAATCTTGGACTATATCTGGTTAAGTCTAGCTTTAATCATCGACTACGTAGTCCTGAAGTAAACTTAGCTTAAAATTATTGCTGCTTGTTAAGGCTGTTTATGCTTGGAACATATTTGGCGCCCGACATGGGGTAGTTTCAGTTAAGTATCAAAATTTGGCGCCCAACATGGGGCCTAACTAACTAAACTAAATTAACACAATGGGATCTAATACAGCACAGAAGACAATGTAGTGATGGCCTATAAACTTTCCTCAAGGCACAGAGTTCCTCAAACCGAAGGTAAAAATAAATAAATAAGACGTTTCATCACCACAAAAGCGCAATATAACTAGACTAAACTAAGTGAAGTAAGTCCATAATTTAGATGAAAAATCTAGATATTTGTTTTGTTTTACCTGCAACAAGACGATTTTTGAACTGAATGAAGCCATTACTTATAGTTTTTTTAAATGCAAATTTAAACACTTATTCTACTAATTGTGCTATGGAAGAGCGAAGCTGAAAAGAAGGCTCCTAAACTTGTAATGTAAAATTTTATTCCAATTTAAAAAAAAAAAGATTTTTGTTTTTAATTTAAATTTTTTGCTTTTTTTTTTTTGTTTTATTTATTTATGGTTGCATAAAAATTTTTGCTTTTAAAATTTTTAAGGTAGGGAATATAGTCTACTAAGTTACATGAAATACGAGTATAACAAGATCGACCTGTCTCTCACGATAGTGAGTTTGGTTGTAGCTCGGAAGTGCGGCTCGTCGAGGCAGGGGAAGGCGGACCGCGCATGCGTGAGCCAGAAACGTGACACTGCGCAGCGGCTGTGGGAGAAACATATAAATGAAGAATTATAAGATAGTAAAACTATGCTCTATGAATCACTACATAGTATAAAATAAAGTTGCTTCTCGCTGTCTGTCGTTATGTATGCTTAGATCTTTAAACCTATGCAACGGATTTTGATGCGGTTTTTTTAATAGATAGGAGTGATTCAAGAGGAAGGTTTAAATGTATATAATACATCAGCATTGCACCCGTGCGAAGTCGGGGCGGTTCGCTAGTGAATAATATTATATAACCATTATTAAAACTATGTATTAGTATTCGTGAGGAAACCCGAAGGTCTCAGAATTAATTCTGAGATATGTGTAAACAGACCCGGTCCGGCGATGGGCTCACCACCTATCACGTTTAGGGGTCCAATGTATCTCGTGAAATGTGGGTATATCCAGTAATGGAATATCACTGCCTACCCCCTCGAGGATAAAAGGCGTGAGATTAAATTTATATTATATATTTTTATTAGTATTCGGTTGTTTAAGGAGTTTTTCCTCCCATTAAAAACTGTAGGTACCTATTTATTCTATTTGATTTCGGGCTAAAAACATGTTCACTCACTTCCTGTGGGTGCCGGCAAGGAAAAAACCTCTCTGCTTGTCGCTCCGATCCAGTTTTGTGATGAACCTCAGACTTAAAGTGTAGTTGTACTTGCGCCGGAGTTTCTCCTGCAACGATAATGCGGTAACTATGAAACATAGTGTTTTTGACGTAATAACGATCTATAAATCGATGAATGCCGGATGCAGACAAAAAAGTGTCACGTTCACAGCGATAGAGAGGTACGATCGTCCTAATCGTTCGGCTTGTGACGCATTCCATCTCTCTTCCAATGATTTTTTCAAAAACTTACGTACATATTTATCACTAGCTCGACGGTGAAGGAAAACATCGGGAGGGATCCCGCAGTTCTCAGAATTAATTCTGAGGCATGTGTAACAGATCCAGTCCGGGGATGGGCTCACCACCTATCAAGTTTAGGGGTCAAATATTCTCGTGAAAAGTGGGTATTTCCAGAAATGGAATAACCCTGCCTACCCCCTCGGGGATGAAAGGCGTGAGATATTTATTTATTTTTAACCGACTTCAAAAAGGAAAAGAGGTTATATTGATAGGTTTTCTCATGAATGCCATTGTCAAAAGCTGGTGCTTCCAGATTGGTCCCATTTTAATTTCGTCTAGTTCTGACAACGGCATCGATAAGAAAACCATATAAGTTGAAGATTGAAGTCGTTTTTTTTTACTGTTTTTTTACTTTTTTAAACGAAAATAGGTAGCATGTAAATAGTGTAGTTACAATACCCACCTTAAACTCAATATACGTCTGGTCCGCCGGTGGGTAGTCCAAAACCTTAGCCACTTTAGGTCCAAGTGACCCTCCAGACTTAAATAGAGCGCGTTCTGTTACATTGAGGTCCCGAACGTTGAGGACCACAAACGTAGTGTCCCGGTCCACCTTGAAGTCGATTGATACTTCGCCTGTAAATTGAATTAAGTCAAAATCAAAACAAGTTTAATTCTTAGTGAGTGAAGAAAGACCCTTAGCTCAGCAGTGGGCTGTTACGTGACCGAGCAAACTATTATATTTTAAATATTTGTTAAATACAGGGTTTGATGACTTCAGTATCCACAAGTACTTAAAAAAAAGAGAACTTAAAAATGTCGTAATTTGTAGAAATGGTGTGTGGAAAGGACAACTTTTTCGGGAAAAAACTATAACCGTTATCTCACGATACGACTTTTTTTTTTGGTATGTAGTAAGCAATGATTCGACTTATCAGCAGGTGATTATCCTTCACTTTTTGGACACCCTGTATATTCATAGTCCTTTTAAATTAAGTGTAAATATTTAAACGGTGGATCAAATAATGAACAAGAAACTATTTCTGGCATTGATTTTTATTTTTCATAAGCTATTTTATTAATAACGTCGATTAACACAAAAATAAAAGAACAAAAACTAACACGCTGTACATAAACAATACACGCACACTACTAAACCTAAGTATACCCGGCCCTCCAAAAACGTATCAACAACCACGGGGCGGACTGTGATTGGTGTATTATGAATGTAGTGTGAGTGCGGAGTTTTCAGTGTGGTAGGTAAGCGTTTATGCAAAGCATGTTCTCAAAATAATATTTTTATTTGGATAGAAATAAACAAGAAAAACCTAACGTATATTTAAAAAAAAAAATACCTCGCGCCTTTTATCCCCGAGGGGGTAGGCAGAGGTATTAAATTACTAAATATACCCACTTTTCATGAGATATATTGGACCCCTAAACGTGATAGGTGAGCCCATCGCCGGACCAGGTCTATTTACACGTGTCTCAGAATTAATTCTGAGACCTGCGGGTTTCCTCACGATGTTTTCCTTCACCGTCGAGCTAGTGATAAATATGTAGGTACGTAAGTTTTTGAAAAACTCATTGGTACATGCCAGGATTCGAACCCGAGCCTCACTGATTTTCGGCCGACTTTTTAACCGTAAGGCTATCATTGGTCTTTATATTTTCTACTATCTTTATAATAATATGTTAATTCTGTCTCTTACGACATTTGCACTTGATTTAAAATGACGTTACATAATATACAATATGTAACAGAATAAGCGCAATTCCTGAAATTAGTTTGTTCAGTATCGACTACTTAATCGATTTCAGCATTTAATATGTTTTAAATGTTTCCGAAAAATAAATAGCTGAATTTAGTGCTACCTATGGAAATCATACTAGTATTGCTCTTTATCTAAGAATATTGGTATTGGTAATAAAAAAATTAATGGTGTGGTACGAAGGCACCATTAATTTTTTTATTTAATTATACTAGTTGGGATGAGGAATTGCGCTAATTCTGTTACGCGTTGTATACATACGACTAGACTGAATGTAAGGTAGGTGGTAGGTGAGACTAAATGTAATGTATACCTCTCAGATCGCCAGTGGTAAGGTTCGGATGCAGCCACAAACTGTAGTGTTTCGGTATGATGAATGTGGGTAGTCGGGCCCCGCGCCATGGAAACACCTGTCCATTACTTGCTATACGTTCCCTGTAAAAAAAATATGTAAAAGTAACAAGACAAGGACAAGATTTCACCTGAGAAATTTCAAAGGCAATTAGTTAATAACGTTAAAAAATCACAATATGAAAATTTCATATTGTGATATAATATTTTTTTTTTCTGCAATGAAAACCGCACGATTTGAGATATCAGTATCACACACAGCTAAATGAAGTAGAGAAAATTTATTCCATTTATGATGTTGCAAGTGCTACTTATGAAATGAATGACCTTTATATATAATAATTATATTTTTTATTCATTTTAGGACAACAGTGTATAGATTAACTAAAAATGCATTTATTTATGAAGGTATAAAAACACTACAAAGGTCAATAGTCTAATAATAAATTGTGTGACACAATTTACATAGGTTTATTAGTCCCAAACTAGGCAGAGCCTGTACCATGGGTACTAAACAACTGATAGACATACTTAAATAAATATTAAACGACCAGACACAAAGCCAACAGACATGTTCATGCATCGAGCGGGGATCGAACGACCTCTGACGCAGAAGGCAGGGTCACTACCAACTGACCCAAGGCCCGTCGTAATAACTCACTTGTTAGCCGCTGCAGCGCTGGTTTCAGCGTCCGTTGGGCGTTGCCGTGGTATCAGCGGATCATCATCAGCACAGGGACAATCTAAAAAGATTTTTTTTTATATAAGAGAAGGGGGCAAACGAGCAGACGGGTCACCTGATGGTAAGTGACGTCCGTCGCCCATGGACACCTGCAACTCAAGAGTCACAACTGCGTTGCCGGCCTTTGAGGTGGGAGTAAGGGGAGAGGGGCGGGGGGGGTTATTATATTATGATTTAAAAAAAAACTCATCCCTTTCATCCCCAAGGGGGTAGGCTAAGGTATTTCATTTCTGTTCACTGTTACTTAACGGGACTTTGATTTTTTATTTTAGTGTGTTATTGGTTTTGTGATATGATCAGGCCTTCCATTCCTGGACAATCTACAAGCTATAAGGCCGACCATTGTACTTTTTTAAACCTTTGTCACTTGTTGCATTTTTTATTGGTGTACAATAAAGAGTTGTTACTTATTTACCTACTTACTACAAAGATTTTTTTTTGCAAAAAAATGTTTTTGTTACTACGCAGCCTTGGCGCCCAACATGGGACATCGAATCTTTTTTATTTTATTGTGTTACTAGCGGTTCTGCGCCGTTTCACCTGTATAGTTCCCGTTCCCATGGGAATACAGGGATAAAATATAGCCAATGTTACTCAGGAATATTGCAGCTTTCCATTAGTAAAAGAGTTTTTAAAAACGGTCCAGTAGTTTTTGAGTTTATCCGTTACAATGTTCTTATAATATTAGTGTAGATTATTGTTTTTCACGCCTTCTATTCCTGGAAGCAACTTCTCACTTGTCTGTCTGTCTGTCTCTCTTTCGGGTCTGTAAGCGAGACAGGTCAATCGCCAGACCGGAGTTTTATTAATAATAATATAAAATTGTAACGCTATCAAAGGTCACTCCATCTCGCGTGTAAATCACGACTTAGTAGAAAAATGGCGCCCAGCATGGGGGAACGACTTAAAACTTGAGTTAACTGCCATGTCTACACTAATATTATATAGAGGAAATATTTGTATTGCTGTATTTTTTATGTTTGTAACTAACTAACTCAAAAAATAACTATATAACTGATTTTAAACATTCTTTCACCAATTGAAAGCTACAATATTCGACTTCGTCTTCAAGGACCAACCGGTAGGTCTCCGAATAGTTTCTGAGTAACATAGGCTATATTTTATTCCCGTATTCCCACGGGAACTGGAACTACGCGGGTGAAACCGCGCAGAACTGCTAGTAATAATATAAAATTGTAGCGCTATCAAAAGTCACTTCAACGCGCGTGTTAGTCACGACTAAGTAGTAAAATGGCGCCCAAAATGGGGCAACGACTACAAACAACTCATGCCATCATGCTGTCATGTCTCGTCTTTAAGAACCAACCGGTAGGGCTCCTGAGAGTTCCTGAGTAACATAGGCTATATTTTATTCCCGTATTCGTATTCCCACGGGAACGGAAACCACTCGGGTGAAACCGCGCAGAACAGCTAGTCTTAGATAAACTTACCTGGCTGAGGGGAAGCGTACACAACTATGAGTGCAGTCGCGAACATAGCCGACAGAACCAGTGCAGCTAGGCAAAGAGCGCGTCGCTGCGAGCACACAGCGACTGGTGCTTCGCGTAGCTCGCGTGCTTCTCTGGCCTTATCCGTATCTGAAAAAAAAGAATAAATAAATAAAAATATGTTTTAATGGTACAGTCAAGATCACGAAGCTTTACACTTGTAGTGCGCGTTTGATCTCTAAGGCGATTGTAGTGTCCCACTAAAATTATGACCAGGATATTAAAGGAGTGATAAATCAATTACTGTTTTATTTTATAGTGTGCATGAACTTTTGTACTTTTTTACTTGTACATTTTGAACTTTGAAGAATTTTACAAAACAGGGGGGGCATTGTGGGGGATGTTTTGTAGGACATATTTGTAAAATAATACACTCCCGGACACATCTATCGGGCCACCTAGTGTTTTTAAGTTTTGACGGTCCCTAGCTAAAAATAAATGTTAGGTGGAGCAATAATTTGGTATGCACTTTTGAAGCTGATTTTATTGGTTTTGGTATGTTTTTTTTTATTTCCAATTCAGAATTGTGAAAAGAAATAAGAAAATTCGAGTCTGTTCATTGTTTTCAACGATGCAAGGGAGGAGACAACTTTTTTAATTTGCGAAAGTTGGATTTTTTTATGTATGTTTCTGATTATTGGTTCAATAATATGGCTACTGCAAACTTTGAGCCAGTTTTGACCAAAAAATATGGATACTCGGCCTGAAATTGCCGCCAAAGGTGTAGCACTTCTGCAGGCCTGGCATAGCCAAAGAAATGTGAGTGCACAACTGAATCTAAGCCGTACTACTATCAGAAGAGTTTATTAAAGGTACTTAGAGACTGACGGCTTCGTTTGTTGTCAAGCAAGACCGCGATCTCGTGTGACAACGTTTTTAGCTAGACCGTCAAAACTTAAAACACTAGGTGGCCCGATAGATGTGTCCGGGAGTGTATATCTTCTTACCGCTTCACTAACTCAGATCTCTATAATATTTTTTATTTATTTTTATTCCAGCCTCCATAGGTTTTTTTAACATCACCTTTGCATGCTAGTGTATGACAGCTGAATAGTGAACTAAATGTACCTCTACTTTAAGACCCTGTACCTATTTAAAGCAAATAAAGGATTGGGTTTGATTTGTAGGTAAGTATTATTATGACAACAAAGAAAGCTCTAATTGTATTATACTGTATGTGTGTATGCAGTCAAGAGATGACATCAAAAAGAAATTCTCGCCAAGAAATTTTATTAATGCCAAGTCGACACTTTCCGCCTCTTCACCGCTCTTAGACTTTCCTAGATTTCAGACCTTCGCTGTGTGCCATCTTAAGTGTCTTAAGTATGCTTGGCACATGTGCTGACGTCAGCGTCCTCTAAAACGTAGGCTTGCATCACTTTTAAGCCAACTTCAAATATCATAAAACTCTAAAGTGTAAAAAACCGACTTCAACGAATTATACTAAAAAATACAGTCTAATTGAGTACCTGTTCCTTTTTTAAAGTCTGTTAAAAAAGCATCATCGAAATCGGTTGGCGTGATATTGAGTTATTCGGCCGTTTGTCGCTCACATACATAATGCAAATTTAAGACTTATATGGTTTTCTCATGGACTCCATGGTCAGAACTGGATCACACTAAAATGGGACCACACGGAAAGCAAAAGCTTTCAAATAAAAAAATAATCATCAAAATCGGTTCACCCAGTCGAAAGATCTGAGGTAACAAATATTAGTTACTACGGACTCTACAACAAAACAAAGGTTATTTTTACTTACCAGCCAAGAAAGCGACATCGTCCAAATCTTGATCCACCATGTTGCGCCAGGCAGCTTAGGATCAAAATACGAAACTTTAAAAATAATCTGCAAATAACCTAAGATTAAAAACCGGCAAATAGTTATTTGTGCTCGTATAGTACCCTGGACATGAACGTCGCTATCTGTTTCTCTGGATGGCATCAAAACTAGCGGGTGTCGGTGTTGCCCGTTCGAACCATGTTTATTCCCGTTCCTGTGGGAATTTCCAAAAATGGTGCACGACTCTCGATACTCTTACCTGTCTGCCAGATTTACTAAGCGTTCAGATACAGACAGACGTCCTTTATCTCACTCCATAGCTCAGAAATCCAGCCCATAGCTTTCTATCCCGTAGACCATTTTTTAATTCATAGCATATGCTCACGAATTACGTACGTACGTACGCTTAATATTTAGTAGAAATTGCAGCATCTCGAATAATTGTAATAGGTAATTGTAAAAACCTATAAATTTAAACATACATACATAATGCTCAAGCCACAGGGGCAGAGACGATGGATCGCCATTTTGCTCGATCTCTGCATACTTCTTTCGCTTCCCCACATCCATAATGCCTTTTCATGCACGCTCTTTTATTCTTCGCACTCCGGACCCCAGCTTTTTGAAGGACGTCACTTATTTGATTGAAATTTAAACCTCAAAGTAATAATTTAACGATGTATGAAATTATAAAATTGTGACTACAACAACTAGCAGCATTACATGACAAGTTAATAGAAGGTAATATTGAAACACTCAGGACCTAGAAGATTAAAGTATAAAATACCAATCATATAACTGGAATATGGCGCCCAACATGGGGCCTTTTAAACTCATCAAACATCATTTAAACACACATATAAAACTTGTAAATTTCAATTAATCTAACTAATTAACCACATTTATATTTACGAGTCTTGAACCGCTTTTGTTTAAAATTTACTACAGAAAAAGTGGTCTATGTAATTCTCCATATTCATCTTCTTCACAAACTTCTTGATGTGAGCACGACCTACTGGCCATGACCTTTAGTTCAGCTACGAGTTGACAATGATGATACTCCATAGGCATGCAGTACGAAGTTGTAATAATATAATCATGTGATTTAAATTTGGCGCCCAAAGTGGGGCCTTAAAATTTATCCTACAATCCCACTAATATTATAAACGCGAAAGTTTGTATGTATGGATGTTTGTTGCTCTTTCACACAAAATCTATTAATCGGATTTTGAATAAACTTTACAATTATATAGCTTATACATCAGAATAACACATGGGCACGGGATCGGAAACTATACGCGGGTGAAACCGCGGGGCGCTGCTAGTTAGTAACAGCAGAAAAACTTGCAATACCTAATCTAATAACCACCATTCTATACATATAATTATACTTAAAAAAACTTTCTACATTCATTCTTTACTCCTATCAGTATGGTAGCAATTCTGCGAGATTAAACCTTATATATTCTTGGAATTACTCCAGCTCCCATACACACCTTTAGCAGATCCGTTGCGATCAGCCTTGTACTTGCCAACGGGCTCCATCTGTATGCCGTCCATCTCACGCCCGCAACGGCATACCGATGTTTACCTGTCAACAAACACGGTAATGTAACACGTATTCATGTAATTTTACCTTTTTTAATGAAAGAGCTTACGTTCAAAATCCTTTTAAATCAATACATCTACAAAACGTAACGTCATAAAAGAATACACTCGGGAAAAAGAATTTAATCTATTACTCAATATAAAATAATTACTTTGGATATTTTTAGAGTAAAAGTCAAAAAAGTTTCTATCAATTATCGCACAAAAAATACTACACAACACTTTCTACATAGAAATGGGAATCGCGAAGACTTGTTTGATTGTTTTAATATTATATGAAAATTCCAGCACACTAAAAAAAAACATTTTCCCATAACCCATTTCTAAAGGCAAAGGATGTTGCATGCAACCCTCGTCATTAAAAAACTACAAAGCGTTACAAAAGAGTCCTTCTTCGCTCACGGTGCGTAGATAATCGCGCCATTACGCGCGCTTTTCACTTTTCCCGCTCTTTTTAACACGCTTCCCCATTGCCCCATTGACATCGACGTAGTGACAGTTATTTTTTTAAAGAGTTCCTTACGATGAAGGGTTTTTACATTTTTAAACGTTTTTTTTTTTATATATCTAGGTAGGTAGGATGTAATAGATTGCGTAGCAGTACTATTGCTGCTACGCAATCTATATTGCTTGTAAAGAACGAATCGGAAACATATTTTGGACACATTAAAAATAGCTGAAATCGATGGAACCATCGCAAAATGTCAGATTAGCAAAATGACGGATTCGCAAAATGACGGATTCGCAAAATGACGGATTCGCAAAATGACGGATTCGCAAAATGTCGGAATTTTAAAGATACTTCCCACGACACTAGGCTGACTCTACGCAAAATTCCTAATTTTTATTTTTCGTAAATCCGTGTAATACCATACCTACCCAGTAGGTTGAATTAATTATGTTTAAATTATTCCTTATTCGTAGTGTTTAAACCCATTTTATAATGGTATATATATTGAACCTGTTTGAACAAATAAAGATTATTATTATGTGATGGGGCAGTGATAGCCTTTACGGTTAAAGAGCCGGCCGAAAATCAGTGAGGCTCGGGTTCGCATCCTGGCATGTACCAATGAGTTTTTCAAAAACTTACGTAGTACATATTTATCACTAGCTCGACGGTGAAGGAAAACATCGTGAGGAGGTTTCCTTTTCCTTTCCTTCGCAGGTCTCAGAATTAATTCTGAGACATGTGTAAATAGACCCGGTACGGCGATGGGCTCACCACCTATCACGTTTAGGGGTCCAATGTATCTCGTGAAATGCGGGTATATCCAGTAATGGAATACCTCTGCCTACCCCCTCGGAATGAAAGGCTTAAGTTTTTTTTTTTTTATTATTATTGTTTTCTGATTTCTTGGCAAAGTGAGCGATAATCTCCCTAAACTGAAGTAGATTAAAAACTAATCTGTCTAGAGAGGCAATTTTACCGCGCCCTCAGTCCCTCGCTAAGCGGAAATAAGCAATTTCTAGTTTATTTCCTATCTTGTTACTGCTGAATATATACGAGCAGCTACATTATCTATAACTCCACAGTAGTAACTAAACATTTTCCATAACCGTCAAGCTAGTGATAAATATGTAGGTACGTAAGTTTAGAAAAACTCATTGGTACATGCCAGGATTCGAACCCAAA
This sequence comes from Ethmia dodecea, assembly GCA_963855545.1. Lineage (NCBI taxonomy): Eukaryota > Metazoa > Arthropoda > Insecta > Lepidoptera > Depressariidae > Ethmia > Ethmia dodecea. Next base: position 3,365,493 of record OY979454.1, on the reverse strand, counting down.
CCTCACTGATTATCGTCATGTGAAGCAGGCTATCGCTAATAGTCATGTCAAAATCTATATAGATCAAAACGAAATACCACTAGCTCACACATCACGGAAACTTCGAAACTGTGACACCTGAAATGTAGGTTAAGAGAGGGTTTCCTTTAATTTCCTCACCCGCTCAATAATGCCTCCTTTTCTTCTATAAAATGCGTTAATTACTTACTCACTTTGTCTGTCTGTTACTCTTTTCTTGATTACTTAGACCGGTGGACCGATCTTGACATGTATACTTACCTTTACTCGTAATTTGGCAAGACAACCGGTCTGGTAACAATTCCGCGACATCTTCAGATATTCGAGTAGGTACCTACTGGACGACGATTGATTAAAATCTCTTTTGATAAAAAAAAGTACGCAACTGCGTTGTAGATTACGACGGTTTTCATTTTTTTTATTTAGATTTTTACATATTATCCGAAATCATGTTTTACTTTGATGGATTTTGGTATTGGCTATCAGACGTAACAGGTACCTACATACAAATATCTAATGAAATTGTTTAAAAAAGCTAGGCAGATCAAAATCTCCTTTGATAAAAGAAAAAGCCCCAAACTGCGTTTTAGAAAAACACGGCAAAGGCAAAAGAAAGGAAAATAGTGTTGTATTTTTTAAATATATAAATCTAAAAAATAAAACAGGTGTCTTACAATACGGAATATTGAACACAAAGGTCAATCTATTTTAAGAATGGCTCAGAACAACAATTACCAAAATTACTTACCGGACCTCCTGTTAACACGTAATTTCCTCCAAATACACGGAAACAACGAGAAAATATTCCAATTTAAATTCACTATTGAAATACAGTTCTGTTTATATTTTATTGGGAAATGTAAGTATTGTTTTCACAACTACGCATGTACACCCAAAATGCCGTGCACTTTTCTCGAACACCAAGGAAAATATGGAGGAAAATCGATTTACGCGGGAAAGAGAACTTCCTATGGCCGGCGGATGAGACAGCGGAATGTGAAAGGTCGTGCGTTAGAAAGGGATGGGGGTGAGCGGGGAGAGCTTTGTTTGTGGGTGTGTTGAACTCTCGAAATAGGGTTGTTTTATGAAGTGGTACTATTTGTTTTCGAGTTTATATTTCATTCTTTTTTTATAGTGAAAATAGATCGTATGTTTGTTTTTTATTGTATTTACTTTTAGGGTCAATCTCGTGAAATGTGGGTATATCCAGAAATGGAATACCTCTGCCTGCCCCCTCGGTAATAAAAGGTGCGAGATTATTACCTTACCAATAATTACTTTTGAGACGAGGATGCATTAGGTATCATAAAAAAATATGTTCACACCATCATCCCCCAAGGGGGTCGACAGAGGTATTCCATTCTTGAATAAAGCCACTTTTCACCAGTATATTTTTAGGACCCCAAAACGAAGAGTCCCAGAATTGACTCGAATCAATTCTGGGACTTGCGGGTTTCCACAAGTTGGTTAGCGTAGTTTAAAAGTGAATTGAAGACTGTTGCCGAAATATTTATCTCCTTCACTTATTATACTATTCTTTATTCTATGATATCATGTCGTTGGTATTTTTAAAATCATTGCAGGACAAAATTCGTCACAAAATTAAATCACGCACTCGTAGTACCACTCCAAAAGTGTTTTGGTTGCAGTTTCCTCAACAAACATTCCCCTCTGGATAACTGGAGCAGTAGGGGAGGCTGTGAGGGCTCCAACTGACTTTTTACGCCCTCTCATGCAGTTTAATGCATCTATTACGAGTTGAACGCGCGCTTCTGAAAATTTTGCAAAACGGGAGTTTTTTTTTATGTTAGGATTACGTAGGTACATGGTCGAAATATATTTTATAAAAATAAATAAAAGAGCAGTGATAGCCTTACGGTTAAAGAGCCGGCCGAAATCAGTGAGGCTCGGGTTCGAATCTTGGCATGTACCAATGAGTTATTCAAAACTTACGTACATATTCATTACTAGCTCGACGGTGAAGGAAAACATCGTGATGAAACCCGCAGGTCCCAGAATTAATTCTGAGACATGTGTAACAGACAACCGGTCCGGCGATGGGCTCACCACCTATCACGTTGAGGGGCCGAATATTCTCGTAAAATGTGAGTATTTCCAGAAACGGAATGCCTACCCTCTCGGGGGATAAATGGCGTGACATAGATAGTCGAAATATCCTATTAGGTAATATTATAATCTTTCACGCAAAAACTACTGAACGGATTTCGATGAAACTTTACAGTTATATAGCTTATACATCAGAATAACACATAGGCTATATTTTACCCCGTATTCCCAATCTGCCTGACTCGGCAAAAGCATTCCTGGTAAGTAATACCCACGTTACACCAGTATATTCCTGGACCCCTAAATGTGGCGTGTGGTGGTACAATGAAGGACCGAGTGCTGTTACACATGCCTCGTCGTGAGGATGTTTTCACCGTATTAAAGAATATCTACGTGAGTTTATGTAAGACTCATTGATACATGGATGCGAAATATAGTTTTAAAAGATTATTAGGATAAAAAGAATTACTTACCTAAATATAAATTAGAAACAGTCAAGTCGTAAGTCGAAATGCTTTTATTCAAAGTAGGGATTTATAAGTCCACTTATTAAGTCGTTTCAACTCCACCGCTTCAGCATATGTATGGTTGAGAAGAAGCAGGGCAAGTAACTCCTCAAGAAATTATTCTTATTATCAATTCTTACGGAATACTAAATTGGATTACTTCATTTGGTTATTTTTCGCTGTCGTCAACCACGATATCATTGTAAAGGTATTGTATACGTCACATAGACAATATCTCATACTGCCTCGTATATGAGGAAAGGAGCAAGAAAATAAAACATAGATATAGTTAGCACATTATGTTTATTACAAACCTTATACTAAACTTAAAAGTAACTTAAAATACTTCTTGGAAACTATTTTTATGTAAACATAAGTGGTATCCTCTCGTACCAATTTAAGTCTTTTTTTAAAGAACCACATAAAAAATATACCAGTTTTACCAGCCAGAATGTAACATACCGGACCTGTTGCACAAAAATCTACTTTTTTAACTAAAATAAAAACTTTTTTAAACCATTGTGTCACTTATTGCATTTTTTTTGTGTACATACAATAAAGAGTTGTTAGTTACATTACAATTAAGCTTAATGTTTCATTATAGTACATTATGATATAAGTGCGGTAGGTTGAAAATTACAGCCGAGGCGATATTGCTATAAGTAAGCAGAGGCTGTAATTATCAAAGCGCACGCATGTCATACGACGTTTTATAACACATTTGCGAGGAAATAAAATAAAACTCCGACTATGGTAAACGAATAAAAACAAAGCAGCGCTATGAAAAAGCGCGCGGCGCGCGTCATATTTTTTTTTAGGCAAAGGCACAAAAAACAGCCGGTATTACTAATAAAGTAAATTAATATTTTTGTGTTTTTGTTACAGATTAATTGGTTGTAATTTACTGTCAAAATAATTAAATTAAATAATTATGTACATAAATATTTCTTTAATAAATGTTATCTCCCAAAGTTAATTTTAATCATAAAATGTTGACAACTTTTTTGCCATAAAAACTCTTTGCTGAGATTTTAAAAAGTACCGTTCGTTCTAAGACGGAGCATCTTGATAAACCGTGCGTTTTACTTTACACTTACCGCACTTGGGCGTAATAAGATACAATACGATATTGAAATTGGTGAAATAAGACACCTTTTACGAGCAAATGTGTTATAATAGTACATTATGATATAAGTGCGGTAGGTTGAAAATTACAGCCGAGGCGATATTGCTAGCCCGAGCCGTAGGCGAGGGTTACAAGTAAGCAGAGGCTGTAATTGTCAAAGCGCACGTATGTCATACGACGTTTTATAACACATTTGCGAGGAAATAAAATAAAACTCCGACTACGGTAAACCAATAAAAACAATACAGCGTTAAGAAAAAGCGCGCGGCGCGCATCATAATTTTTTTTTAGGGAAAGGCACAAAAAACAGCCAGTACTTATTACTAATAAAGTAAAATAATATTTTTGTGTTTTTGTTACAGATTGGTTGTAATTTACTGTCAAAATTAATTAAATTAAATAATTATGTACATAAATATTTCTTTAATATATTTTATTTCCCAAAGTTAATTTTAATCATAAAATGTTGACAACTTTTTTGACATAAAAACTCTTTGCTGAGATTTTAAAAAGTACCGTTCGTTTTAAGACGGAGCATCTTGATAAACCGTGCGTTTTACTTTACACTTACCGCACTTGGGCGTAATGAGATAGGTAACGATATTAAAATTGGTGAAATAAGACACCTTTTACGAGCAAATGTGTTATAAAGTAATTTTACATCATCTAAAGGCCCGGTGCCTACAAATAGAATCAGTACTATTTAATGACACTTCTGTACTCTCTGACCTTTTAAACCACGCAAGTGATTTTGATGCGGTTTTCACTAATAGAAAGAGCAAATAAACGAGGAAAGTTATGGTATATCAAATAAACAGGAGCGAAGCAAGGGCGGGTCGCTAGTTAAATTATAAAGCGTTTGTGCAACTGGCCTTGTCGGGTATTTGAACTTTCATGATGTCATTTAGATTCTCTTCTACTGCGAAACCTCCATTTGTTGAGGGGTATCTGAAAACAACATTATTAATATTAAGCATAGATTTTGAATGTCACAATTAAAAATGGTTGTCTGTTAAGTCCATAATTTTACGTAATAACGTCATAAGAAAACATTGAAGATCGTGCCTCTCGCTTGCACGCTCAGCTCAGGCGGTACGTGACAATAAGGCATGCTTTTTCCTACGTGCAGCCGGCGTTCATCGATTTATAAGACGTTATCACGTTCAAATGAATTTGCAAAATTCCTTTACTAAGTACGTCAACAAGGTTCTACTGAGTTACGTATGACACTTATGAACTTATTCCAATCAACTTAAATTATTATAATAATATATGTGAGGTAACCCGCAGGTCCCAGAATTAATTCTGAGACATGTGTAAGCAGAACCGGTCCGGCGATGGGCTCACCAACTCAGAGGTCTAAAGAATATCTCGTGAAAAGTGGGTATTTTCACCAGAAATGGAAAACCTTTGCCTACCCCCTCGGGGGTGAAAGGCGTGAGATTATCTATTTATTTTTATTTATTTTAACTTTTTATATGTACGCAGAATGTTGTTACCTCCTGAGAGAATTTCCTCTTTTTACCAGTCACATTTTTTTTTTATAAAAAAGGGGGCAAACGAGCAGACGGGTCACCTGATGGTAAGTGACTATCGTCGCCCATGGACACCTGCAACTCAAGAGTCACAACTGCGTTGCCGGCCTTTGAGGTGGGAGTAGGGGGAGGGGGGATTGGGGTCTCCGGTTACCTCACTCACTCAACGAACGCAATGCAAGCGTTGCTTTAGGGATTTTCCATTAATCACGTGATGTTTTTTAGCAACTTTTTGACCCCCTCCCCCCCCTTAGTGATGTGTGGTGAGGTTTTAGACTACCCCCCATACCGAAATCCCGAGTATTTTTTGGTAGACAGTATAATGAAATTTTCGATGACAAAATGATAACATATTGGAAAGTTAAGCATCAATAAAAAGTCTCGTGCAACTTATTGCTTGGTTTAGAAATCGCACGGTCAATGAAAAATAAATACACGTGATATCTCATTACACCCCCCCTCCCTCCTGTGATATTTCGTGATTTCTTCCGAACCCCTCCCCCCCCTTTCGAACCTCACGTGATTAATGGAAGATGGAAGCGTAAGGGACGCTGGTTTTCTGAGAGCCCGTATTTAAATATCTTTGTGTAATTCTCTCACCGCCTGACGCGTCGTCAAACATAAATTCGTCCTGGTATTCCTTGAGGAACTGCTCCGACCTATGCTCGTCCAGAAACAGCGAGTACACCTTCTTGACGTCCTCCATGCTCACCTGAGTAAAGTAAAATAATCTATTTTTAGAATAATCGATTATTATTTTAGAGCAATCGATTTTGATTACCGATTTTTTAAATTAATTTATTATATTCTCACACCATATTCTGAAATAAAAAAATATAAAAGAAAAATTCTGCTGAAATTACACATTTTTCATTCATCATCATCATCATCAACCCGTAACAGCCCACTGCTGAGCTAAGGGTCTTTCCTCACACATGAAGAAGTATGGGCTATAATCTCCCACGCGAGCCCACCGCGGACTGGGAGATGGTGTTAAGCTAGTGGCCACTTGACAGTCAGAATCTTTTAAGCCACCCAAGGGTATCTAATTTGGCTTAACGACTTTGAAAACCGGGACCAGCAATTTAACGTGCCTTCCAAAACACGGAAGCGCTCGTGATATAAATGCCGCTAGGCAGTCCCATTCACTGACTGACCGCATCCAGCTTTGCTTAACCAGTGTGATCGTTACAAACACACTGGCACCGCAGGGCTACGAGCGCTTTCCGTTTACCATTGGACTCGATTCTGCAGACCAGCTAAAATTGCTAATTTTAAGATAGCCTATCCTTCTCCATAGAATACGGAAGAAAAATGACAGAAACAAACCATAGATTGAAGAGTAATGTCAAACATATAAAAAACCACTAATTTGAACCTTAAGAACGTGCTTATCTGACACTTTTATCCATGACCTTTTTACATCGTCGCTACAATTGCTAAACACGCCTTATTTGACAGAAGTCATTTTAATTTGACAGGACTAAATATCTCTAGTCTCTTTTCTTTTGTTGGAGAAAGAAAATGACAGGACTAAACCAAAATAAGTTCAGTCGCTGTAATGCAGAATCGAGCCCACTATCCTATTAAAAGTCAACCCACCTCCGTAGCCTTCCTCCTTTTGGCGACGAGTGAAGCCGTCGTGATCAGCTGTATGGCGTACCGGAGGGACGTCTCAGTGGCCACTCTCGTCAGGACAGTCAAAGCGTCGCTGGACATCTGACAGTCTTCTTCCTCGCATCTTCGGAGAAGATATTAATAAGTAACTCTTTTACACCAATTAAAAGTGCCATGCCCACACTGTTCGAAAAAGTGACCACACTCCTGCTACAAGTGACCACACGGCTCCTACGAGCGGCCACACTCCTCCTTTATGTGTCAACTACTTACTAACACCCCCCAACTCACTTAATATTGAGTATCTGACACAGACCATGCGCAGAGTAAGGCGTATAAGGCACGACGATCATACGGTCCAGTAGGTCGAGCGGTATGCCCCCCGGACTACGGCAGTCGGTGAGATATATGTGACCACACTGATAATTTAAACTCGAAAACTACTACTTCAGTTACCACACTCCTCCTACAAGCTGCCTCATTGCTCCTACAAATGACCACAATGCTCCTACGAGCGGCCCCACTCCTTCTACATTTGTCAACTACTTAATAAATTACTAACACCCCCCAACTCACCTAAATATTGAGAATTTCACACAGATCGCGAGTAGTAGGCACAGTGATCATACGGTCCAGTAGATCGAGAGGTATGCCGTCAGGGCCACATTGCTAATCTACTTTAAATGACCAAAATGCTACTTTAGTGTATACACTGCTCCTTTAAGTGCCCATTACAAGCGAGCACACTGCTCCTACAAGCGACTACACTGCTCCTACAAGTTACCACACTCCTCCTACAAGTGAAAACACCTACGTATCAGTCAAACTCACCTAATATTCAGTATTTCGCGCAGATCGTGAGCAGAGTAAGGCGTAGTAGGCACGATGATCATTCTGTCCAATAGGTCAAGCGGTATGCCGTGCGGGCTGCGGTAGTTGGTGCCGCGGATGCGGGTGATTCCGCGGTTCGTCGCCATTATCACTATCGGCGCGGTTTCTTGCTCGAGAGCGCGGTTTAAGAACGAGAAGCATTCGATGTCTAACATGTGAGCCTGTTAAGAAAAAAAAGAAAGAAAGAAACTTTTTATTCGGCATAGACAACAAAAAAAAACCGGCCAAGTGCGAGTCGGACTCGCGCACCGAGGGTTCCGTACAACCTTGCAAATTTATGGTTTTCGTAATTTTTCCTTTATCTATGCTATAAGACGTTGCTTCGTACCAAATTTCAAGATTCTGAGTTCACGGGAAGCACCCTGTAGGTTTTGATTCCCTTGCAAGTGTCGAAAATTTGCGGCATAAACGGCTGTATCTTTTGATTGCGTTGGCTTAGAAGTTTGATTTTTTCACAGCTTCAACGGACAGTAGACCTGAGTAATTGATATAAATTTCAGCTTCATACCTCCACGCGTTCCTGAGAAAAAGGGTCTTGACAGACGGACGGACGGACGGACAGACGGACAACAAAGTGATCCTATAAGGGTTCCGTTTTTTCCTTTTGAGGTACGGAACCCTAAAAACAGACAGGTAAACACCAGAGTTAGAATGCGGTATGTGGTGCGGAATCTATAGTCACTAGCACGTCACTAGCTATTCCGCGCAATTTCACTTAAGTTCCGTTCGCTGAAAATTATAGCCCATGTTATTTCTAGAAAAGTAAGCTTTCCATTGCCTGATTTTTTTTTAAATCAGTCTATTGTGTTTTGAGTTTATTCGTTACAAACATATAAAAATAAAAATCTTTCCTCTTCATAATATTATCGTAGATCAGTATCTACAGTTAGATAGTATATACATAAGCACAAACAACAAAACAAAAACTTATTATTTATGATCTGTAATGAGCCTTACTTACTGTACATTTTTTTTACTATACAATTGATGTACGCCGTTGATTTCCCTAATAAATGAAAAATAAAATATGTAAATTGAGAAATGTTTAAAATAAAATAGGTCTTACGAAATTGCAGTTTCATACAGAGAATTTAAAGAAAACTTTATCTACACTTCTACAGTAATTATAAAGAAGCAAGATTTTTTTACTTTTCTTTGTAACAAAGAAACTCAAAAACTACTGGACAGTTTTAAAAATTCTTTCACCAATGGAAAGCATTTTTTTCTTGGAGTAGCATACGCTATATTTTTCCGTTGGGAACGGGGCTTACGGGGGTGAAATTGCGGGGAACAGCTAGTAATCCCCTCCCCTCCCCCCTCTCTCTACTCCCACCTCGAAGGCCGGCACCGCAGTTGTGACTCTTGAGCTGCAGGTGTCCATGGGCGACGATAGTCACTTACCATTAGGTGACCCATCTGCTCGTTTGCCCCCTTTTTTATCATAAAAAAAAATATATATAGACGTGTGGCACTCGGGGACTGCCGCGGTAAAGCTATTGCATAGCATTTTGTATCAACAAGACTGCCGAAAAGAAACGACGTTAGACAATGCACGGCCTTCAAGCCACGCCTCCGTGCCCGTCGGAGTGGGGAGCGTGAGGTTTTTTTTCGTGACGGAATTTCTGGATTCGGTCCCCGCGCTCAAGGCCCTCGATAGAAGCTATGCAATAGCTTAAAAAAAAACCGGCCAAGTGCGAGTCGGACTCGCGCACCGAGGGTTCCGTACAACCTTGCAAATTTATGGTTTTCGTAACTTTTCCTTTATCTATGCTATAAGACGTTGCTTCGTACCAAATTTCAAGATTCTGAGTTCACGGGAAGCACCCTGTAGGTTTTGATTCCCTTGCAAGTGTCGAAAATTTGCGGCATAAACGGCTGTATCTTTTGATTGCGTTGGCTTAGAAGTTTGATTTTTTCACAGCTTCAAGGGACAGTAGACCTGAGTAATTGATATAAATTTCAGCTTCATACCTCCACGCGTTCCTGAGAAAAGGGTCTTGACAGACGGACGGACGGACGGACAGACGGACAACAAAGTGATCCTATAAGGGTTCCGTTTTTTCCTTTTGAGGTACGGAACCCTAAAAAGTAATTTAAAAACCAACCTCGTCAACGAAGAGAACTCCTGGTATCATCTCAGCCTTGCCCTCCTCACGCCATTCTGCTACTTTCCCGTTGATTTGCTCCCGAATTTCAGATTTAATTTCACCCGTGTCACCTGAACAGAATCATATTGTTACATACCAGTTTTAGCCCGACTTCTTGTATACGAGTCTTTCAGTTGGAAACATATAGTGGATTTTTTTTACAAAAAAAAAAATGACGTATAAGGTATCTCGAGCCGAAGTTATACACGAGATTAATTGTTAAATATAGTCATGTTTTTTTTTCCAGACGGTAAAAAAAGTCACCCTTTATAAGTATTAATTTGATATAATAGGGGAGGTAAGATACTTGACGAAAAATTCTTACTAAAGATTATTGATTCAAGTTCTTTTAAATAAGCGATTATTATTTAATTCGAAAGTTGACTATCTTGGTAAAATGCATACATAAAACATATTTTTGTTTGAGTTGAATGCTTGATACAAAGGGTTGGGTTGCCTTATTCTGTGCTCAGATTACTTTTATAGTCAAAAGTCATTTATTTTTTATAGGTGCAAAAAGTACACTTAGAAAGGTCAATAGTCTAATAACAAGGCTAAACTTGTCCATGAAGATTGGCTAAATGTAAACAGTAGCCCATCTCCACCGCCGAGTTGCTGGTTCCAAATGCAGTACCCCGAGAAGAGCCAGCAAGAAACTCAAGGGTAGCTATTTTTGATCTCATGTCTTACTAATAAATATGGTTTACAATAATAATTATAATTAATAGCCTTACAGAGCGTCGAGTCGGTTAATCCCATGCATGTTGGTCTACTAAGTAGTCTGTAATTTTCATAGATTTAGTATACTTAGATTGGCATTGCGACAGAGAAAGAACATAGGTACTCGTGTGTTAGAGCGAGATAGGGAGACGAGACCATTCGCGTACACAATAGCGCCATTAGCGGCCAGACGTCAGTTGTAAACAAAACAAATCTCGCTTATTTTCATTAATCTCGCGTATTAAAAGAGTAAGTTTGATGTTTAATAGACGTCAACAGCTATGGTTACTTGTGCAGTGCCTGGTTGTAGTTCATCCAGAAACGAAAATCCACAGAATCTCTCATTTCACAGGTAAGTACGATTGAAAGATTTAACTCTCTAAATGCAATGATTATAGAAAACTGACAAAAAATCGTGCACAAATGGATAGGTCATAACATTGCTTTCTATTATATTAATGTTCTGAATGTATAAGAATTGATTTAAGCGAAATATTAAATACGTGAATTTCTTGTATTTCTAACCTCAATTTTATAGTGATTGTCGTAATTATCGATTAACCACATGTCGTAACGTGACTGGCAATCTATGGTAATTTTATAGTAGCCTTTTTTATGTAATTTTTGCCCAACTTGCCTTTAAACAAAATCGGTTGTCTGTAAAGTCGGTTTACGGACGACAATTTTACGGTATAACGTCATAAGAAAACATTTATGAAAAATTGCATAGGTACTGGAGTGGAAGAGATAAATAAATAGATGCGTCACAAGCCGAACGCTTAGGCCGATCGTGCCTCTCTATCGCTTGTTCCGCGCTCTCTCTTTTGGTTTCTCACCAGAGAACAAAGCGAGGAACCCGTGAGTGCGTGAATTGATGACATCCACCTCATGGAGAGTCACGGTATGGACCACCTCCTTGCGCTTCTGTAGCTCTCCTTCAGGACACTGCACGAAGCGGGCTTGCTGGCCTGAAAACGATGCGGTTTATCAAGTAACTAGCATAACGTTGTAGGCGGGGATAGATTGTGCCTCGTTCCCGCGGGAATTTTCCCGTTCCCGTGGGAATTTTAACCGTGGCATGGGATTTGAAAAAAAAAATATCCATGCCAGGTGCACTTTCAAAAACTCACCAAAGTAATCGTATGAATGGTGTAGGAATGCATAATAGAATATCATCATCATCAACCCGTAACAGCACACTGCTGATAAGGGTCTTTCACACATGAGCCTACCGCGGATTGGGAGATGACGTTAAGCTAGTGGCCACTTAATTCAGAATTTTTCAAGCCACTAAAGGGTATCGGACATGGCTTAACGGCTTCCATTGTTTGTAAACACAACTAAAAAATATTTACAGACACGGCCTGTAACGGTTTTATGTATAGAGTACGACTAGCAAGAGTGGCATTTCGGCAGATTTCTTAATATTACCTGTGGCATCATAGTCTCTGGCGCGAGCAAAACTGCGTCCCAACTTGTTGATCTTCCCCGTGGCTTTGTCTATGGTTATCACATCACCAGCTTGCACCTGTCACAAAAGAGATGGCATCAAAGAGATTTTATTTTCATATAAAACATTGAAGCCTAAGCGTCATGTCCTTGTCATGACAGTTAGTATGAACGCGAGCTGTCATTCGGTCGAAATTGTACTAGACCTATTCCACTTGGAATAACTTTTGACTTCAAATTTTCCTCGCTTTGTCCCCTCTATGCCTTATTATATTTTAATCTCTTTGGATGGCATCTATCAAAAAGAACGCCTTTGTAAATTTTTCACCAGTACCAATGTTTAACCTGTAGTTAAATGTATTGAGTAATGACTGAGGACTATTTTAGCAATTAGATGTTCCTCGCGATCTCACAGAAAAGTAAGCTTTCCCCTGGTAAAGGAATTTTCAAAATCTGTCCAGTAGCTTAACTCTATTCAATATAAACAAGTACAAAAAATCAAATATTTTCTCTTTATAATATTATTGTAGATTGTTATTACACTAATATTATAAAGTTTGCTCATCGCTAACGCCATCTGCCGGTGGGTGGCCGTATTATTAAAATATTTTTGTGTAAAATTGCGTTTTTGCAGGAATTACAACTAAGAAGTTGAACTTAGAATACAAAACTGTGTTTGTACACAAAATTTCATCAAAATCGTTAGCCGTTTCCGAGAATCAATACATACATAAATTAATAAACCTGTTTTTGGAAACTTAAGATAAATGTGTCATGTCATGATTAGTAGTAATTAATGATTTAAATACGAAAGAATCAGTAGGTAGATATATTCTGATTATGATGTATGCAATAAAAAAGCTCGCCAACAAACTGTACTCAAACTGAGTACAGTTTGTTGGAGAGGATTTTTAGATTAAGTTCAAGATTATGCTATACTTTAATTTAAAAAATAAAAACACACATATTACATACAAGAATCGCTTGTTTTAAAGTAGTTTGATCAACCTTACCTTCTCTTTGAGCAGCGAATCAATCATCTTGGCCCCCATATCGTAGTTGGTCTCCATGTCCGTAGTCTTGAGGGTCAAGCGGCCGACGCGTGCCCCACCCCCAGCCGCTCTTTCCACCACCACTTCCACCACTTCTCCTTCAATTATCTCCGATTCCTCCCTGGGAATTTAATTTATTGTTACCTACATACATACATACATAAGGCTCACGCCATTGTCCCACAGGGGTAGGCAGAGACGACGGATCGCCACTTTGCTCAATCTCTGCATACTTCTTTCGCTTCCTTCACATCCATTAGCCTTTTCATGCACGCTCTTTTATTCTTCGCACTCCGGACCCCAGCTTTCTGAAGGACGTCACTTATTTGATCCGTGAACGTCCTTCTGGGGCGTCCTCTTTCCTTGCATCCTTCAACATTCGCACCATAAATCTCTTTCGTTACTCTTCTTTCATCCATACGTTCTACATGACCAAACCAGCGTAACATACCCTTTTCTATCCTTGTCACTACATCTTCTTTCAAACCACACTTCTCTCGTATATCCGCATTCCTCACTCTATCACACAATTTCACTCCACACATTTTCCTCAACGATCTCATCTCCACGGCGTTCACTTTGCTTTCATGCTTCTTCGGCCACACCCAACATTCACTCGCATACATCAGCGTCAGGACCAGAACCGCGTTATGCATAGCCATCCTTGCCTTGTTCGACACGACCTGGCTACTCACAAGGCTATTCAGGGCCCCATTCACTGCATTTCCTTTCATTACTCTTCTTTCAATATCTTTCTCAAACTTTCCATCCCTTGTAAACACGCTACCCAAATATACGAACTCTTTCACTTGCTCAACTTTCTCACCATCGATCTTTATATCACACTCTGTCATACAGTCTTCTCTTTCAAAAATCATCACTTTCGTTTTTGCAACATTCACTTTCATGCCCTTCTTCTCAAATGCTGCATTCATTATATCCAACATCTTTTGCAGCTCAGACGCCGATGATGCAAGGATGTCTTGGTCGTCGGCGTACAAGAGGCATTTGATGGTGGTCTCACTCATTTTCAATCCACAATCACTCTCACGTAAATCATCCAAACAGCTGTCCATGAATAGGTTGAAGAGCCACGGCGATGCTACACAGCCCTGTCTAACACCCCGTGAGATGTTAAACCAGTCTGTGTAGGCGCCATTAAGTCTGACACATGCACTGGAATCCTCGTAGAGTGATTTCAGTGCATTTATCAACCGGCTCCCCAACCCAAACTTGGACAGTACATCCCACATTTCATTCCTCCTCACTCTGTCATAAGCCTTCTCCAGATCTATAAAGGCGCAAAACACCTTCTGATTATTGTTACCTAATAATATAATATATATAATGCCTACTGCCTACCCCTTCGGGGATAAAAGGCCTGAGCCTTTTATCCCCGAGGGGGTAGGCAGAGGTATTCCATTACTGGATATACCCACATTTCACGAGATATATTGGACCCCTAAACGTGATAGGTGGTGAACCCATCGCCGGACCGGGTCTTTTTTACACATGTCTCAGAATTAATTCTGAGACCTGCGGGTTTCCTCACGATGTTTTCCTTCACCGTCAAGCTAGTGATAAATATGCACGTAAGTTTTTTGAAAAACATGCCAGGATTCGAACCCAAGCCTCATTGATTTTCGGCTGGCTCTTTAACCGTTTGGGCTATCACCGTTTATTGTTACCTTTGAGTATTAAACGACATGTTCGTGCCAACAGACATGTTCGTGCATTCAAATGTTGGCTCCGAGCTGGGATCGAACCCGCGACCTCCGACTCAGAAGGCAGGGTCACTACCAACTGAGCCAACAGGCCCGTCATGGATGATTATTAACATACTTGATTCTTATACCAATGGACTTCCTGATTGCCTGTGTAAGTGCTTCCGTCTTGCTCATTTCCAGTGAATATATTTCAGAACCTGAAATAAATAAAAACAAAACCGGTTCATAGCGCTCATCACTGTCAATCTGTATTCTCTCTCTCTCTTCTGTCCTCCACACTTGCTCTTATTATACCATGTTTCTGAATGAAACTCTTTTACATCTTTTGCAAGGACCATCAAAACACATTAGGCAGGGGAAGTGATGGTGGGGGGGTACCACCACCTTCCAATTTACGATTGTAATAACTAACAAGGGTTGCGCAGTGTCGCTTAACGCTTTTACTATGGCATGCGTCACTTTTTGACACCAATTGGTCCGAATTAACTGTATATGGTAACAACCCAGGGGTGGGGTCAGTCAAAACAAATAATTCTGGTGCTTTATTTTAGAGTTTAGACTAGAGGATATTATTATTATTATTAATAATACACTGGCAGCACTTGGTGCTGATACATGTATACTATTGCACTTGTGTTTGTAAGTGTTTATCAAGTTTGTTTTTAAATGAGTTCACTGATGGTTGCATGGTTATGCTCGCTAAGTCACATTCGACTTTGAAGTAGCAGATAATCTAACAAATCTTGTTCAATACCAGCCATGCTAGTGAATGGAGTATCAGGGCCCAAGGCCTGAGCGAGGCCCATAGCGATTGCGGTCTTGCCAGTGCCTGGTTGACCGGCCAGCAGAACAGCTCTACCCGCAATTTTGCCTGAAAGAAAAAGATATACACTGAAATTGATAATTTCCGATTGATGATGGGCATCCTTGTTTCTCTTTTACGGGAAGAACTGTGCCTTGCAATTGGGTTTAATACGCTGTTACATAAAGTGCAGAATAGTTTTCTGTTTATTTTTTGTCATCATCATGAACCAATAACAGCCCACTGTTGAGCTAAGGGTCTTTTCTCAGGGAAGGAGTAATGGGCCATTTTGCCCATTACGAGAGATTTTCAAGCCAAGAGTATCTGACATGGCTGTATGTATCTGTATTGTGCATAAACAGAACGAAAACCAGGACTTATCATTATTTTATCTCTGCTAATATTGGAAATTGTTAGTTTGGTTTCACCACTAAAATGCTGAACCGATTCTAATGAAATTTGCCATAATGGGAGCTTCCATCTTGAGAAAGGACATAGTTTTTTTTTATCTTAAAACGGAGACAAAAGCTTGTAAACAAAGCTGGCTATCATTCATCAAATAAAAAGCATGTTACCATAGCAACAATACTGTTTACTCAATACACACCTTCTCGAATCATCTGCAGGATGACTCCGGCGGCCTTCCTGGCCATCTTCTGTCCCACCATGCCCTGCGACACGGCCCTGGGCTCCAAGGAATCATCGAGACCCAAACCCCGGATGTGGGAATGGGCTCCGATCCGCTCTATACGCGTTATTGAGCGCACTTCTTGCACTTGAGCTGCTGCTAATGACTGAAACAGAGGTTTAAAATGTTCAATTTGGTGTTTTAAACTAAAATTATTGCAAATTTCGTTAATAGAATTGACGGCAAAAAGTTAGGTTAGCTCATCAAAATGTCGCTAAAACAGTTAGAGTTGCGTAAAGTAATGTGTATTATTTTCAGATTACTTACAGCCATTTTGCGAGTATTTTTACGTCTGATATTAGATCACAAAATCATTAACAACGTGAGATTCGGCGTTTTCACAACACAAGCCAAACGCGAAGAAAATCAGTTTGACAGTTTTGTTGTCATTGACATTTGGGTTTGGAAACGCGGTGTTGCTGGGCAACGTGGGAAGAACTAAACGAGGGTGAAATAAAAAAAAGAGAGCGAATATTATTATTCATAGGGAAAGATCCGATATTCTAAAAAATCATTTTTAACAACCCTAATTAGTTTTCATTTACCACACACGTCAAGCAAATTAGTTGTCTTTCTGCATTGGCATTGGCATGGCATGACCACACTGAAATTAAAAATAAAATCTGTCAAAAATAAAAAAAACATTCTGTAGGTACGTGATTTCGAGATAGTGAACGGGAATTTTCTATTACTGGTCTGTGACGGGAATATTTCTACTAGTAAATCAAAATGTTGGCTATGAGAAGCCTGCTGAGAAGCAATGCCAACATCATCAAGAATGTGGCCCAGCAGAGGAATATGAGCGCCATCGCTACCCCAGCAAAAAATAGGGTCTCCAAAGGTGTAAGTATTGATCACATTTTGCAGTCGATTTTCACGACAAATCTTTGTTTATTATCACTATTTAGGCTTAATTTCACTATATTCAATCAATTACTAGCAGCTATTAAAGTATTTTTGCAGCTAACATTACAAAAAATTACTTGAAAACATTACGTAATTTAATAAGGAAAAGATAGGTTATCTTTTTAGGGCAATTGTGAAAAATGGCTACAAAATTATGTTTAACTACTATAGTAACGTCGTGCAGAACGTAGACGAGTGTACAGCAAAGGAAAACGCTTATAAAGCAGTCTGTTTCAGTAGGACTGGGTCAATTTTATTTTTCTAGGGCGTCGGATTAAAAAAATACGGATTAAGAAAATTAAAAAGAAAACACTTCCCAGTAATCTAACTATAAGCATCCCACCTAGCATCTATAATATAGTCCAGCAGCTATTGGAAACTGTCTTTTAGTGCATCCACATAATGTTCTGGGAAACAGACCCCAATTGCGGTATAATATAATATTGTTTAAAAAGTAACTAAAATTCTGTGATAATAAGTTAGTATGCACCACTTCCAAAGTTAGTATTAGCACAGGTATTAGTCATTGCACTATTTTTACATTGCAATGCATTTTTAGAGGTGTCTTGGCTCGCAATTTAATTTCGATATGGTGAAAGATTAATAGGGTGTGTCCAGTTTTTTATTTCAATAAAAAGAGTGGTCAGATCATGGAATAAGCTACCAGAAGAAGTAGTCTCAGCACCCAATGTTAATCAATTTAAAAAGTCAAGTTTAACTTGACAAATACCTATCCTGTAATGAGAAAGCTTGAGTGGAGAACACCTGGATACAGGTGTTTATCAGTTGTAAACTGCTTGCCTGATTAATAATAATAATAAAAATAATAATCTATACATATAATAAAACTCTAACGGGGCCGTGTCTGTACATTAAATATTTTTTGAAAATTTTAACGGCAGTGTATATAGTTATCGATATAGATACCGAAACACCAATTTTTGGAATTTTTGTCTGTCTGTCTGTCTGTCTGGTTGTGCACGCATCACTCGAAAACTACTGGATGGATTTTGATGAAATTTGGTATGGAGATAACTGAGTACCCGGGTCAACATCTAGGGTACTTTTTATTCCAGGGAAATATTTCATTCCCACGGGAAAATATAAAAACTGGTTAAAAAGAGCAATACGTACTACTCCGAAACGATAACACCTAGAAACTTGAAAAATGGTATGAAGGTGTCTGATATGTCATAGGAAATTGGTATAAAAGGATTTTCGGAAATTCCCACGGGAACGGGAATAAACTAAATCCAAACGGGAAAACGCCGGTGGGCACCCGATATTTGAAATATGGTATGTAGGTGTTTTAAATATGTCGTAGGCAACCAATATGAATGGATTTTTGGAAATTCCCACGGGAACGGGAATAAACGGAATCCGCGCGGGCAACGCCGCTGGGCATCCGCTAGTAATAAATAAATGTCTAAAAAATGGCACTTCTTCCAGGAACTCCTCGTTTTGGCCGGAGCCATGGTGATCGGCTGGTCCGCTGTCCCCGCGTGGGTCCTCCTCAACATCAAGCACTACCGCGACAAGGACTAAACGTTCCTAAACAACACTTCACACTCATAATGTGTACAACATAGATGTATGTTTTAATTAAAAGTTAATTTATCAGTTCATTGTGGTTTTCTTATTAGCTTTGTTTTTATTGGAAGCTTTTATTTGGATAACCAACAAAGCAAAGGCAAAACAACACAAAGGCGCAATAAAAAGAACTGGAAGCACCAATAGAATCAATCAACTGGAAATTACAACTACGTATCATCCATCAAGCATGGATGCAAAACGATCCATATTTGTTGAAAATATACATTTAGAAGACTAAGGAACCACCATTTATGAGTAGAAAACCCTTAAGTCCATGTTGGTTGAAGCCCCCTTTACATTATTAACTTACCTACGTAATATTATTATAACCACCCTGAGTCTACTACATCTTCTATTATGGATGTTTGTTCAACGTAAACATAACCAGTTGAAATTTTTTAGTTCTTTTTCACAAACATGTGGTATGGTCCCCTACAATTACCATTTAGAACACATTAAAAAAAATCAAATAATTAGGGCACTAATTAAAGGATGGCAAATGCTTCAAATCAATTTTAATTATACTACAATAAAATACATAATATTGTGCAAAATAAGTTAAGAATGTCCCTTCATACAAAATAAATTTTGAGAATGGTCTGATTTTTAGTTCCGTGGGATTCTAACAGCTGGCATATCAATAGAAACGGCCTTTTGAAGGGTTCCTTACACAAACGGTACCAAGGTGCCCATTACTAAGCCTCCGATGTCCGTCGATCTGTCTGTCAGCCCACTGACGGGTATCTCATACATTTAATTACGTATTTTTTTACAAAATGTGTATTTTCACAGTAGTAATTACTATTAAGAGCAGTGATAGCCCGAACGGTTAAAGAGCCGGCGGAAAATCAGTGAGGCTCGGGTTCGAATCCTGGCATGTACCAATGAGTTGTTCAAAAACTTACGTACATATTTATCACTAGCTCGACGGTGAAAACATCGCGAGGAAACCCGCAGGTCTCAGAATTAATTCTGAGACATGTGTAAACAGAGCCGGTCCGGCGATGGGCTCACCACCTATCACGTTAAGGGGTCCAATATATCTCGTGAAACATGGTATAAAAAAGGCGTGAGATTATATTTATATTTATTATATGTATATAATTACTATTGCTTCCACAACAAGTAATAATAATATAGCCTTTTAGTCATACCTTAGTATCCTATTACAAGGTGTTACATATAAAATTATAACTTAATCTAAAAATTGCTTCTTGCAAATTTTCTGTACATCTGTTTGCCGGCAAAGGCTTCCAACCTTTTTCACTCTCGTCGCGGCACATGATGAGAGGACATTATAAATGGAGTAAAATTGTGACACAATGGTACCCTAGAGAAGGAAAAAGGAAAAGAGGTAGACCACCAAAAAGGTGGGATGATGACATCAGACAAGTAGTAGGAGTAACGTGGAACAGAGTGGCTCTGGAAAGACGAGAGTGGAAAAGGTCGGCCTTTGCAGACTACAAGTAATAAAAAAAAAGTTAAAAATTAAAGGGTATCATCCCCATTCAAGAAAGTTTTTTAAGTGTCCCACTCGCACTTGGTTTTTAATGGAACTAATCAGATGGTTTGTGCAGAGATTTCTTTTGGATAATATTGTTTTTATTCAATTGAATGACTAATTCTCTCATGCTATACAGTTCACGTTTTAGAGATCTATTTATTTTCCACAGTGTTTTTATTTTGGTCTGATGGTGAACTTTCTGTTGTTGCAATCTATGAACTTGCGCCTTCAACTTCATTGTCAATGGACTGTCGAAGATTGACTCTGAGTCTGATATATCAACGCTGGCAGGCGAAGTAGGTCTGTTGACTTCTTTATCTGGTAAGAAATCCTGAAATTCGAAAAATATACAGTTAAATTAGAGTTGTGTCGTAGAAAATCTATAAAAAGATTTTCCCAAAACACTTAAAAAAAAATGATAAATAAACAAACATGTATTCCTTTTCCAGTGTTTTGAATATATGGATATCAAAATATTTTTTATCTACCCGCGGTTTCACCCGCGTAGTTCCCGTTCCCGTGGGAATACGGGGATAAAATATAGCCTATGTGTTATTCTGATGTATAAGCTATATAACTGCAAAGTTTCATCAAAATCCGTTCAGTAGTTTTACGTGAAAGACGAACAGACATCCGTCCATTCTTTTTCCAGTGTTTTCAAAATATGGGTATCAAAATATTTTTAAATTTAAATTAATAAATATATATTTATATACTTAGAGTGCTTACAGACGAATGACGTAGCTCAACGGCATTCGGTGGCATCGTCGGCCGAATAAATTATTATTAATTGCGTGCAGTACTCTACTTGTCACCAACTCACGCACGCGCGCTGCAGCCGCTTCGTCGTCGACTAAGTGTCGTCCGTCTGTGAAGGCCCTTACACAAAGAGATTAAAATATAATAGGGCATAGAGGGGACAAAGCGAGGAAAATTTAAAGCCAAAAGTTATTCCAAGTGGAATAAGTCTAGTACAATTTCGACCGAAAGACAGCTCGCGTTCATACTAACTGACATGACGCTTAAGCTTCAAACATGCTCCAAAGTTTTTTATGAAAATATTCCCAATGTCCTCCTATGTCCTATTATATTTTTAATCTCTTTGCCCGTACTTAATATATGCCTATAAAGTCTGCCTGTCTACTTTATAGGCAGAGTGTAGAACTCTGCGTATAATTACTTACTTCAATCGTAGGAGGACGTGGTACCGATCCTCTTTTTAAAATACATCGCCCAGTTTTTCCTAAGTAAATATCTTCTTTTTTAAAATGAAGTGAGCATAATCTTGAAGTAGGAGTTGGAAGCCAATGGTCATCTCTGCGTCGTATTTGGACATAACGTGTCCAGTTTTCATGCGCTAATTTATCCGCTGCAGGAAATCTGAAATATAAAAATGAATCGCAAAATGTGTTGGTAAGCGCATAACTCAACAACGGCTGAACCGATTTGGCTGAAAATTGGTGGGGAGGTAGCTTAGAACTAGGAGACAGACATAGGATACTTTTTACTCCGATATTCCCACGGGGAAGGGAACTGGAACTTTGCGGGAACGGGAACGGGAACTACGCAGGAACGGGAATGGGAACTACACGGGTGAAACCGCGGGGCGCTGCTAGTCTGAAATAAAAGACATAAATGACCGCAACATAACACATTGTGTTCACTTATCTTACTAGGATAAAGAAGAAAGATTTGTTTTGAAGAAACTTTCAGAAATAGAAACCTTACAAGGAAACAGGAATAATGGACCATTTACACGAGGCCATTCCATGAGCCATTCGTCAGAGTATATCCAACAATGCCATTGTGTAAATAGAGACAGTCCACTGCATTGGATTGTCTTCAAGCCTTTGATGAAGGCAGTTTGGATTGGCTCAGTGGGTTGTCTCAGCCATTGGCCTTGTGTAAATGGTACGTTATGCGTGAAATCCATTTCTGGCCTTAATTGTAATGAAGTTTTTATATTATAAAGGTAATTTTAAATTAAGTGGTTATATTTTATGGATAGTTACAAGTATGTAAAAGAAATAAAATTAACATTTATATGTTATAGTAAAAAAGGATTAGGTTCTCAATTCCACTGTTTTTTTACTCCGTCAATTATGAACCAATTTTGATTTTTTTTTTGTTTGATGGAATCATACTCTAGAGGTATCCCATTAAAATTTTATGGAAATCGGGCGATTGGTTACTAAAAAATTAACAAAACTCTAAAAATGTTATACATTCTTGATATTTTTAGAGCTATTTTTTTAAAGTCAGTTTTTTATTTTATTAATAAATTTTGTAAAAGATAAAAAACTCTTTTGCTGACTCTTTTTATTTATTTTGTTATTTTTGCATATTATTTGATCAGGTAGTGTGGTTTAATCATGTGTACCTAGTTTCTTATTTTTAAATGTTTCTTAATTTTAAATTACTATTGTTGGCGACTTCCAACCTTTTTATATTGTACTAGCGGTTTTGCGCAGTTTCACTTGCATAGTTCCCATTCCCTTGGGAACACGGTAATAAAATATAGCCTATGTTACTCAGGTTATTCTAGCTTTAAATTAGAGAAAGAAATTTTAAAAACGTTTCAGTAGTTTTTGAGTTTATTCGTAACAAACATACAAATGTTACCTCTTTAAAATATTAGTATAGATATTCTAATAGGTTCATGTGCTTTAGGGGCCATTTATACGAGGCCATTCCACTGACACAATCCACTAAGTGCATACAAAAAAAACTTGAGGACAATCCATTGCAGTGGATCAAAGAGATTAAAATATAATAAGGCATGCCATATTATATTTAAATCTCTTTGCAGTGGATTCTCCATTTACACGAAGCCATTACTGGATTGTCTTAGTGGAATGGCCTCGCGTAAATAGCCTATTACTCATTAGATGTCTTGTTGTTGTCAAGAAAAATAACAACTGTCATTTTTTAATATGAGTGTCACTCAAAGAGATTAAAATATAATAGCATCGAGGGGGCATTGGGAATATTTTCATACAAAACTTTGAAGCTCAAGCATCATGCCTTGTCATGTCAGTTAGTATGAACGTGAGCTGTCATTCGGTCGAAATTGTACTAAACTTATTCCATTTGGAATAACTTTTGGCTTCAATTAATCCTCCCTTTGTCCCCTCTATGCCTTATATTATATTTTAATCTCTTTGGTGTCACTGTTGTATTGAGATACATTGAGAACTGTTTGATGATGTTTTTAAACTAATAGGTAAGTATATCACTTTATGCACCTCTTTCTTTTGTGTGTTACTATCAGAGTCTGCTGTAACTACAATACATACATTATATAGTCCAATAGCAAACATACTTAAAGGACATAAATGTTTGTCAGAGAGATTTAAATACTAGGGCATAGAGGGGACAAAGCCCGAAAAATTTGAAGTCAAAACTTATTCCACAGTGGAATAACTTGAATAAGTCGTCCGAATAACAACTCTCGTTCGTATCTCGCCAAAATAAATAAATATGCCGAGATGCGCCTTGCTAGGTTGCAAATCACGCTACGGCAAAACGCCTGGAAGGGATTTTAGTTTATTTTCGTAAGTATTTTTCATATTTACTCAGAAAAAAGAACAAAATTAATAATTTTCTTATATTCGTTCTAGAACATTCTGCTGATATTGTAAATTAACGCCCTCTGCTGTGGAGTAGCTTATACCACTACTTCACTACTAATTAGTGATGTGGTGCTGTTTATCGACTTTTGCTATCGATATTTATTTATTAGGTAGAAAATATAGGCATACTGTTTTAAGAATACAAACAGTTATATAAATAATTTAAGGTACTTAGAGACTGGCGGCTTCGTTTGTTGTCAAGGAAGACCGCGTGACTACGTGTGACAACGTTTTTAGCTAGGGACCGTCAAAACTTAAAACACTAGGTGGCCCAATAGATGTGTCTGGATGTAGTAGGTATAATTGAAATTGATTTTGTTGTATATACCTATACTTTGTCAATAAACTGATATTATCGATACCTTGGTATGAAATAGTAACATCCCTTTTAATCAGCGTGACCTCTACCGGTCAATAGCTGAAACAACTTCTAATTGTTTGAATACTTGTTTCAGCTATTGAAATCTAGATACCAGCACTGACGCTTAGGCTTCAAAGTTTTGTATGAAAATATTCCCAATGCCCCCTCTATGCCCTAGTATTTAAATCTCTTTGATGTTTGTCCTCTCATCTTATTTTGTCAAAAAATACTTACGTGAAGAAACTACGGTTGGTGTCTTTAGCATTAATAGTATCGCAATACTTCACTGCGCATGAACCGGGCATATTTTCTTTCTTCTTCTTTTAGGTGATAATGGCTTTTCAATGTCCAAGTAAAGAAACAACTACATCTCTACTAAGTCTGTGAACAACTACGACGTCTACGACTAAGTACGTGCAGCGATTCTATGAAAATATTTTATGATTTTTACAAAGTTGCTCGAATGCGAGCTGCACAGAACACTATGGCGAGCTGTCATGTCAATTTTTTTTTTTTTCTTATTTAAAGGCATTGGCATTTTGAGCCATCAGCACTAAACACGATACGAAATTCAAGATTTTCAGCTCTACTTCAGAGCTATGCACAAAAATACATAAGTTTCTTCAAAACTTATCGAAATGTCACTTGGTTATCAACAGTAAAGCGATAGTGCACTTTTACTCAAGATTTTGAAGAGGCTTCTTGAGGTAATTCGAAAAAGTCCATCGCACGCATTTTATCGAATTTCCAATTCACTGCACACTTTCACAGACATTTACCACATAATATACTATCACTATTATGAACTAAAGCCCAAAATATACGGCAAAACGAAAATTTTACAAAAAACATGACGTCCTTCTTCGGATTCCCGCCAAAAAGCCGCTGTCATGTCAATGTCATCTGGATGTCATGTCCAGTGTTGCCAACTGCTACCCTTACCTTGTAGCACAGTGCCTTGTAGCTAGACATCTTGCGAAAAGTAGCCAGATTGCCCGATTTGTTGACACAAAAAAGTAGCTAGAAGTAGCTAACACTTTAAACTAGGTAAAGTAAGCAGATTACGTGTATTTTTTCATAGGTAAATCAATTTTCAGTTTATTAAAACAGCGAGAAATAATTTTAAAGAAGAACGGTCACGCCCCATAAAAAAAAACCCAGATCCGACAGAAGTGAGACATATCTCAGTTTTTTTGTTATTTTTTATATAGTTAAATTGTATATTTTTTTTATTCAAAATCAGTGGCTAACACCAAAATATTGCCTTATGTTTTTGTTCAGGCGATACAATAAAAAAAATAGAATATGCTTATTTATCTCAAAAATCATAAATGTATGTAACTAAATGACGATACAATAACTATAGGATGTTCTAGGTGACCTGCAGGGCTAGCACAATCACGTTATGTCGCGGAGAGTAGCGCGACAAAGCGTTCGGTCCCTTTCACTTAGCAAATATCGGAGCGGGATAACATGCGCGGGAGAGTCGAGTAGCGCCTATCGTGAGATGTAGCTGGATTATATTATTTTTGATGTCCTAGTACAACAATCAACTTAGGATTCATTAAAATCGTGGTATTCGATGATTTATTGCAGATCAGTGATTTAGGTACCTATCATTGGAGTTCTATGATCTATAACAAATAAAAAACTAATATGTTCAAATAAAGTTTTATTACATTTCTATGTCCCTTAAAACATAATCCATACCCAGTGCAGGGTGGTCAAAGTGATCTTGATGCCTAGCCCACCTTCAATAATAGACAACACTAATGACGTGTGCGCAACTTCCTAATGTCCTTTTTCCATGGCAACACGAGCAGTAATATTCGGTTATTGCGTTTATTCCATTTATATTCTCATCAAACATAATATAAGTATAATATATTTTTGTTTTATAATATATTTTCGTCCAAAATTCCACAGTGCCTGAAGACGAGGGTTTATAACCAATGTGTGTTGCCAGTGATGACCTATGGCACAGAAACGTGGTCCCTAACTGCTGGCCTCCTAGATAAGCTCAGAGTCACCCAACGAGCTATGGAGAGAGCTATGCTCGGAGTTTCTTTGCGCGATAGAATCCGGAACGAGGAAATCCGCCGAAGAACTAAGGTCACCGACATAGCTCTCAGAATCTGCAAGCTTAAGTGGCAATGGGCAGGCCACATCGCTCGAAGAACCGATAACCGATGGGGAAGAAAGGTTCTCGAGTGGCGACCACGAACCGGAAGACGCAGCGTTGGTAGGCCTCCCACCAGGTGGACCGACGACATCGTCAAGGTCGCGGGTAACCGGTGGATGCAAGCGGCAAGTTGCCGTTCGGTATGGCGTTCTATGGGGGAGGCCTTTGTTCAACAGTGGACGTCTTCCGGCTGATGATGATGATATTTTTGTTGTAATGTGTCGCGAATGAATTCTGCACCTGATTAATGTATTATTGATTCTGCCCTCTACTGCTGCTGGATATCTATATATTTTCATATCATATACTCCCGTGCTTTTTAAATGTTCACTACAGTAAGACCGGGCTAACCTCACGTGATAGGTGCCAATTGAGAATTTAATTAAGTCTTCAATTGTTAAATGTGGAAAATCAACTTCCGGATCATTTCCAGTCATCCTGTGAAACGTCACTCTTTGTCTGTTTAGATTATTCTCTTCCACATACTCGGCCAGTCGATTAGGGCGTTGTATATTTCGATTAATTATTTCAATGAAATCTTCTGTGTAAGGACTGTCTTCGTACGAATCTTGAAAATAATTAATCAAAGCTGCAGCAATTCGAAAATCTTCAAATATATGCGGCACATGTTTGTTGAAAACTCTGTTTCTGAAGATCTTGAAGTCGCGCTTGAATCTGCCGTTTATAGTTTCGACGACCCATCGCACCATCGTAATAAGTCTCGATTTATTAGCTTGGTCGGTGCTTAATTGCGTGTCTTGTCTTCGTTTGCTTGGCGGCATATGAGCATCATAGCCATATGTTTCAATTAAGGGAATTGAATCCCGAAAGCCTCGGTCCAAAATAAATACGTCTCCTTGATGAAATAAAAATTGAACGGTCCGTCTTCAATCGGTGCATCATGGTTTTCTAACATCATCTTCATTATATCAGCATCGCTGGTCCGTGCAGAGTACGGACCTGTTACGTCCAAAATATATCCATCCGCACACACGATCATGAATGGTTTTATTAGATTTTTATACTTCATAAGGCTATAAGTGCGGCGTTGAAATAAAAAGTTAGAACTTTTTTCTGTATAGACGTAAGTTCCATCGAATGTAATTATTGCTTTTGGTGACTCTTCGTTACCAAACAAGACATTTGGTATGACCCGGTTGCGGGCTATCACTTCGTCCCTGGTTATATGGTCTAAGCCAAGGTGCATCGGAACAAAGTCAGTAGTGAGACACTGCCTTACTGTATTTATTTTTCTCCCAACAGTTCGCTCGGATATATTAAAAAGTGAAGCGATTCTATTATGCGGCTCGCCTGATCGAATTTTACACAAGTACATAGCCAAATCATTTCGTGGAGTATTTGAGGACTGATTAAGGCTTGGTATTTGACTCAGCAAATCGTTGAATGTGGCTCTGTTTCTTCCAGTCCAAAAGCTTAACTCCTCGTCAGAAGTGTGACCTTTGTTCTAAGGCTTGTCTATACATGTTAATGATGTCACCAACACTCTCCGCATTCAAGTCGGTCATTTGATTTGTTACATTTTCAGGAATCTCTTCTATCGCCATGTGTAGTAAATGCCATTGGCAAATGCGGGCAAGATTTGGTACATAAAAGTTGTGATAGCTAAGGAGTTGTACCTTCACCGAATGAGGCATTTGACGCAGGGAACCGTTGTTGCAGTTGTCAATTAAACATCTCCGGGCCGTATTAGAAGCGCGTCTAACTCCTTGCACATTTACAGCTGCAGCTGGTGGGGTAGGAGCAGGTGACGCTTGTCGCTCTTGATTAATTGAAGCATCGATTCTATGCCGACATGAGTGGCAAACCGACCGAGTTCCATCAAAAGCTATCTGTAACAAAACATAAATACATTTTAAACAAACTAAAAATATGGCTTACCTAATGCTACCATTATATTATTATGAAATCCAACTAAGACTTATTATTATTACATATAGCAATACTGTCCCTTCCTGTCACCGCTCTCAACACGCTCATAATGTATGTCGTCTACTTCTCATTATGAAAATAAAATAAATGTCTGAAGAAAGTCTTTATTAATTCAAGTCTACAACTGCGCCTAACTATGAATATAACATGTTGTCAGAAGATGAGCAGGAGAAAGGTGAGAAAAAGTCACAAAAGGGAAAGGTCGCGGCGTCGCGCGTCACAGTCAAGACAAGAAGGCGTACACGCAATTACTAGCACTGAACCTCATTTACCTATATTTTTTACATACATACATAAACTGACGACCCTAATCACTTACGGGGTTACCTTATTTTATTTCTATAAAGTATAAAAAATGAGGCAGCAGCAACAAAGTAAATCATAATACTTAAGACACATGATGTTGTCTATTTACGCCACCGTAATAGGTACCTTACTATAAATATTTTACAGTTCGACACGCTTTTGTATTGCGAAAGACTTTAATTACAAATAAGTACCAAAAATTAAAATAATACATACTTCACCACCAACGATGCGCAATAGTTGTTCTACGAAATCTCTTCGAGTTTCCAGTAATCGTTCATTGAGAACGTATGAACGACGACGACGTAGTGCACATTCACACAGAACACAAATATTAATATTGTCAGCCATGTCAACGAACCACTCAGAATGCAAAAATCAAGTCCGGTATAGAGAAAGCCAAAAATCAACGAAAAAATGTAACCTTGAAAACAAAAACGCACAGATCTCGCTATCGGTCGCCGATACTACTGCAAGAGTTATTAAAATATTGTAATTATTTCTTATGAATTTCATAAATTATTAATTTACTATAATAACGTTTTATGTTAATTTAAAATAACGGTAACGTTATTAACAACGATATCTTGTGGAAATTTTAAAATATTGCGCTGGCAACACGACGCCGAGTGCGGCTCGGTGGGAGTGGTGGCAGCGCGCGGGCATTCGAGTGCACGCAGCGATAGTGAACGGTTGACTTAAAAAGATATTATATAGATTGTTTGTTCTTAACCAATAAGCTGTATGACTACTTGAGAAATACTGGATTAAAGGAGAATCTGGATCAAAGCTGGTAGTTTTATTAAACTTCAGAAGTGGTAAGTACCTTCAAAATTTTACTTTTCGTATCTTACGATAAATGACAAAGTGTTTTAAATAGTGCGTGAAAAGGTGCAGTGATTTGCGGTTAAAACGTGTGGTGTTATAATATATAGTTACGTCTACAAGTAAATAAGGTAGTTAGCATGATAAAATTTACAAGTGAATAAAATACGGGTCAGTGAAATCCTACGAAATCAGAGTGATCGTTATGATTAAAGCCCCAAACTAATATGTATTATCCTTTTTATTATCAGTACTTAACTGCAGTTAAAATATTTATGCGTTTTTTTAAGATAATGACCGATCTCTTATGTATCACATGCATATGCTTTATATGTGCTGGCACGTGCAGAATGTCTACGATAGGAAATATTTTCTTTTCTTGAAACTTATAATAGAAAATAACAGTTTTTCGTCCAATTTATGATACCCTGAACTCAGTTTGTAAATTAGTTGAACAAATACATAGTTGGTCTTGTTTCGAGTTCCAGAACGATGGAGAGGTCGCGGTCACGACGCCTGGAGACACCTTCAGGTGACACGGATTCGCGAAGGCGCGATTATGAAGAGGTCAGGCGAAGTCGTAGCCGCACCCGTCGTGACAGCCCGCCGGAGCATCGACGGAGCCGCCTGAACGAGAGCAGGAGTTCGCGCGACGACGACAGACTTCGCGCACTTGAACGAGAAATGGATCACGAACGCAGAAGACTTCGTGATCTGCAAGACCATCTAGAAAAGGAGCGTACTCGATTGCGGAAAACTGTGAGTAATCATCGTGAACTTAATCAACCCCTTGTGCATCTAACGGAACGTGAGCATACTAAGGATCATGAACATGATGAAAACCGTTCTCGTAGACGCCCGCGCAGTCCGAGTAAGAACGATGAAGGTCCTGAACCTCGTAGAACCCGAACCGAGCGACATTCCCCTCGGTTAGTTAGATCTGTAAGCCCTACATTTACCACAAAAGATCTTATTGGTATTCTTAGTTCCCTTAAAAGTTTACCGCCCCAGCCGTCTGCTTCGCCCATTACGTATACTTCAAATAATCATAAAAACATGTTGCCTGATTTTGATCCGTCAGCAAAAAGCCAACGTATAGATATTTGGTTGAACAAGGTAAACGAATGTGCTACTGTTTACGGCTGGGACGATAAAACCACAATCCATTTCGCAATGCAGAAGCTCCAGGGTTTGGCCAAAACCTGGTACGAAAGTTTACCATCTATTTTGTACAGTTGGGCCGAGTGGCAAACTAAATTAACCAATGCGTTCCCTTGCGAACAGAACTATGGCCAAATCCTGGAGGATATGCTGAAAAGGAAAAGTAGGATAAACGAACCGATTGAAGTGTATTTTTACGAAAAATTGGCTTTGTTGAACCAATGCAACATCGAAGGAAAGCGTGCCGTTGACTGTATTATTCATGGGCTATCGGATAGGACAATGAAATCTAGTGCCATTACTTTGCGCTGCTCCCATCCGGAGCAATTGTTACAATTCTTAATGAGCAATAAGGACTCGTCTCAATCTCATTTCGTTGATAAAACGTTTTACAAGAATAGGTCCGGAACCGATATCTCGAACAATAACAGTAACTCGGCTAGGATAGCTAAAATACCTGCCCCAAATAATAATATTTATTGTTACAACTGCAAAGAAAAGGGACACCCATTTTTAAAGTGCCCTAAACCAATTTCAAAGTGTGCGAACTGCAACAAAATGGGTCATAAGACTGAAAATTGTTTTAGCACTAGTGTGAGGGATAGTAAAACGGACACCGTTCAAAAAACACTGTGTATTTCAAACACTACCCCAAACTCAAAGTTTTTTAAAGAAATCACCGTAAATAATGTTCCCACAAAATGCTTTATTGACTTTGGCAGCGAGGTAACCTTGGTTAGGCAATCGCACGTGTCACGGTTAGGCTTGACGTGTAGAGGTGAAACAACTGCTTTGAAGGGTTTTGGTAACGACATAGTTCGCACTCTTGGTGCCATTAGTGTAAACATAGTTGTTGACGGCGTTGCTGCTAATGTAGTTTGTCATGTTGTGAAAGACGAATATTTAGAACACCCTATGTTGATAGGTCAGTCGTTTACTGAGCAGTCGCATGTTGCTGTCTATAAGACCGCTGATGAGCTTAGTTTTCTTGATTTAGGTCATGAAATGCCCTTTTCGCAAACGGAACTCAATGAAGATGCTACCGTTAAGCTATTTTCAGTCTCGGACATAAACGTTTGTGGTCTAGCTAGTGTTAAAACGATCGTGGAACCGCAGTTGAACGGTGAAATATTAGTAACCAGTAAGATTGTTGGCAAGCCCTCTCAGCAGTTCGTTGTGTTAGGGGGCATTTACCCAGCGAAAAACGGAGTGGTTAATATTTTAGTATCTCCTGTGTCATCGTCTAGTTTGATTAGGTCGGGAATGGTTTTAAGTCGCGGTACGGAGGTTAGGGTTGTAAATCGTATAGTCGCGTCTATTGACGAGCTGCCAGAACAGCACACAATTGACAAAACGCAAATACGTATAGGAACTTCAATTGACGAACCTCACCGCGAAAAGCTTTTAGCACTACTCGATAAATATGAACATTGCTTTGCATCAAATTTAAAGCAGTTAGGGTGTATTAACACAACGGAAATGATTATTGAGCTTAATAACAAAAAGCCAATTGTTTATCGGCCATATAGGCTCTCGCATAAGGAGCGAGAAAATGTTCGCACGATGGTAGATGACATGTTGGAAGCGGGAATAGTGAGGGAGAGTGTGTCAGAGTATGCTAGTCCTATCATTTTAGTTCGAAAGAAGGATGGCAAAATACGAATGTGCGTTGACTACAGGATGTTAAACTCCGTTACAATAAAGGAACGTTACCCTATGCCTAACATAGAGGATGAAATTGCGCGGTTGTCAGGACAAGCATACTTCGTCACACTTGACCTAACATCTGGCTACTACCAAGTGCCATTGTCCGAGGATTCGCGGCCTTTAACGTCGTTTGTCACCCCGGATGGCCAGTACGAGTTTAATCGTATGCCATTCGGGTTGGCTAACGCGCCGGCCGTCTTCCAAAGGATGATGCACAAGGTTCTAGGTCCCGCTCGTTATGATGGTGCTACATCATATATTGATGATGTGCTGATATATGGCCGAAATATTGACGAGTGCCTGACCAGGCTAGAGAAGGTCTTTCAATTACTGGAAAGTGCCAACCTCACACTTAATTTGACGAAGTGTGAGTTTCTCATGGACAAGATCG
The DNA here is from genome assembly GCA_963855545.1 of Ethmia dodecea. NCBI lineage: Eukaryota > Metazoa > Arthropoda > Insecta > Lepidoptera > Depressariidae > Ethmia > Ethmia dodecea. Next base: position 3,332,630 of record OY979454.1, on the reverse strand, counting down.
ATTACTTGGGGTATGAGATAAGTGTGACTGGAATAAGACCAGGGGACAAAAAAATTCAATGTGTGTTGAATTTTCCATGCCCAACTGATCAGCATACAATTCGACAGTTCCTCGGTCTGGTAGGGTACTTTCGGAAATTCATTCACAATTTCGCTACCTTGGCACACCCCCTGACAAGATTACTTACCAAAGATGCAGTCTGGACATGGACACACGAGCAGGAGACAGCTTTCAAAACACTAAAGGACAAGCTGGTAACTAGACCTATACTGGCAATTTTTAATCCCGACTATCAGACAGAGCTGCATACTGACGCCAGCAAACTGGGAGTTGGTGGCGTTTTGTTGCAGAAATCACCTGATGAGGATGCATTTAGACCGGTAGCGTATTACAGTCGCAAAACTTCCCCAGAGGAAAGAAACTTTCACGCTTACGAACTTGAGACGTTAGCTGTGATATGTTCTCTGAAGAAGTTTCGGGTATATTTGTTAGGACAAGATTTTAAAATCGTAACCGATTGTAGTGCCCTCCGGTCTACCTTCTCAAAAAGAGATATTCTGCCGAGAGTTGCGAGATGGTGGCTTCTTATGCAGGAGTTCCAATGCACCGTGGAATATCGTCCAGGTGCAAAAATGGCCCACGTGGATGCGCTTTCTCGTAACCCTGTATCAGATGAAGAAACTGTGCAAGTTTCTGAACATTATCCATCCGTCATGAGCATCAGTAACGAAGACTGGCTGCACACTTTACAATTAGGTGACACGGAGTTGTGTAGGATCCGTAATGTTTTAGAATCGGGTTTGGATGAAAATGATCTTAAATACATAGCAGACAATTACATTATTAAAGACAATCGATTATACCGGTATTTGGACAGAGATAAGAACAATATTCGTTGGGTCGTACCAAAGGGTGCAAGGTGGCAATTGTGCCGCATCAACCATGACGAAATAGGACATTTAGGAGTAGAGAAGACTTTGGAACGTATTAAAAAATCATATTGGTTTTCTAAAATGTCGAGGTTCGTTAAGAAGTATGTCAGTGCTTGCATAGAGTGTGCTTATGCTAAAAAAAATAACTCTGCAAAGGAAGGGTATTTATACCCGATACCTAAAATTGCAGTCCCGTTTCATACGCTGCACAATGACCACCTTGGACCCTTTGTCAAATCAAAACGAGGAAACACCCACCTTTTAGTAATTGTAGATGGGTTTACCAAATTCGTTTTCGCTAAACCAGTTCGCAATACAAAGACCCAAAGTGCTATCAAGGTGTTAGAAGACATATTTAACACATTCCGTGTACCTGATCGCATTGTTAGTGACAGAGGAACGTGTTTCACATCTCATGCGTTTAAGAGATTTTGCCTAGATAAAGGTGTGAAACACGTTCTAAACGCTGTTGCCAGTCCGCGCTCTAACGGCCAGGTAGAGAGGTACAACCGTACCATCCTTAGCTCTTTAACTGCTCAGAATTTGAACAGGGGTGAAAGGGAATGGGATGTTACGGTTGGAAAGGTGCAATGGGGACTGAATAATACGATCCATAAGACTTTAGGTAGGACGCCATCTGAAATAATGTTTGGTACGTGCATGGACTCTGAAATAAATCCTAGGCTCAATGAGGTCCGTAATGAGACGCGTGAAACTTCTGACTTAACCGTTATTAGAGAAGAAGCCAAAAAAGCAATAGATAATGATCAGGAAAAGCAGAGGCGGAGGTATGATAAAGATAGGAGACCCGCGAGGGTCTATGCCGAAGGTGAACTTGTTAAAATCACAAAAACCGCTTTTGCAAATGACGGTAAAAGTAAGAAATTACAACCCGCTTATATAGGTCCGTATCGCATCGTTTCGATACTAGGAAATGATAGATATAGGTTAACTGCAATCCCCGGCCTAACAGGGTCAAAGAACAAACGGCATACTACGGTCGCAGCTGATAGGATGTTGCCTTGGGTCAATATTGCCGCGCTGAGAGTAAATGATGATGTATCTGATAACGAAGAAAGTGAAACCGATAAAAGTGATAATAATGATTAAGAACTTATGTATGAAAAGTTTTAACTGAATTTCGGTCAATTATTATAATTATAGTTTGTAATTTTGTTGTATCTATATGTAATTAATAACGCAATTGATGTAAATGTTGTGCGCCATTAAGAGATACAAATTAATTTAATCATATTATTATGAATGTTATATTATGTTTGATTGTTCTTGTGTTTGACAGAACAGTGAGAATGGAATGGGTTCACTGTACTGTTGAATATGGATAAGGTTGATCACGAGAATGGATGGGTTCGTGATCAAATTAACGTGGCTTTATTTCGGTTCGCAAGAATGGATGGGTTTGCGAACAGAAGTATTGTTGACTTTACAAATATGTGTTTTTGTAAGAATGGATGGGTTTGCAAAAGCACATAGTTGATGTTGAACTTTGTACTCTTGCGGAATTGATGGGTCCCAAGAGTTGTTGATTATAAATGGTTGTCGATAAACAATTGTACTATTTAGTTTTATTTAATTTAGAATTTGATTTAATAATTAAATTTATATAAATTCATTTCATACTAAGGCTAGTTAGTGCATGAGGACATGCACAATGTCAGGATGGGCGACTGTAAGGGTTATTAAAATATTGTAATTATTTCTTATGAATTTCATAAATTATTAATTTACTATAATAACGTTTTATGTTAATTTAAAATAACGGTAACGTTATTAACAACGATATCTTGTGGAAATTTTAAAATATTGCGCTGGCAACACGACGCCGAGTGCGGCTCGGTGGGAGTGGTGGCAGCGCGCGGGCATTCGAGTGCACGCAGCGATAGTGAACGGTTGACTTAAAAAGATATTATATAGATTGTTTGTTCTTAACCAATAAGCTGTATGACTACTTGAGAAATACTGGATTAAAGGAGAATCTGGATCAAAGCTGGTAGTTTTATTAAACTACGTTGCGCCGGCACACGGCCTCCCCTCCCCGCTCCGCACCATTGTTGTTTTAATGAAAGAGTGAGATGGCATGATTGGTTTCTGTCTGCACCCGGCTACCTGAGCCATAGCATGCAGGTAGCAAGTGACCGTTTTTGTACATATAATAACTTCCGATTATGCAATAAATAATCGAATACAACGATTTTAATGAATCCTTGATTGTTGTACTAGTATTTTAAAAATTACATAGCCCAGCTGCATCTCCAGGTCACCTAGATACATCCTATAGTTATTGTATCGTCATTTGGTTACATACATTTATTATTTTTGTAGATAAATAGGCATATTCAATTTTTTTTTATTGTGTCGCCTGAAAAAAACATAAGGCAATATTTTGGTGTTAGCCACTGATTTTGAATTAAAAAAATATATATTTCAACTATATAAAAAATAACAAAAAAACTGAGATATGTCTCGTTTCTGTCGGGTCTGGGTCACAGATGACCGTTCTTCTTTATAAAATAAGACAAAGCAGAACTCAATATAAGTTTTTAACGAAGAAATATGTTTATCCCCTTCATTTATCCAGGTATTAGTAATAAAATACATAAGCCAGCCACGTTTAATTACAATTTAAGGACCGATACCCTACTATAAAGTCTCGAAAGTACTCACATCTTGTAAAAGAGTAAAAGTAGCTAGAAAAAGTAGCTAAAAAATTTAGCTACAAGATTTTGTAAATTGTAGCTGCCTGATACCCAAAAATAGCTAGATCTATCTATAAAGTAGCTAAGTTGGCAACACTGGTCATGTCATCATATCACAGGTTGATTTTTTTAGTTTGATGTTTTGTTGCATTTTTAAGCTGATGGCCTTGTAGCCAAAGCTAAATAAATTTAAAAAAAAAAATCTTATGGACAGGTCAGAGTCATAGACCAAACTGCCTCGTCTTCAGTTAAGTTTATCTTTAAATGGCTCTGCTGAAGAGTCCTTTTCACAAAATACACTTCAACATTGTCTACGGCTATTTTTTCGTTATCGACAGTAAAATAATAGTAACTTTTACTGAAGACTTCATTGTCACTTTTTGAGGCAACCCAAAAATAACCATCTACCATCTCCCTAATTTTATCAAACCTATTCACTACACACTCTTATAGGCCGCGTAGAGGAGGCACTTTGTCCCCGTATTTTTTTGTCCGCCAAAATAGAACGCTTACAACTGTATCGAGTAACGCACACGAGGGATTCGTACAAAAAGTCCCCCGAATAATCGCGGACACCGACGGGCGGTACAGGACAAAAAGAGACGGACATATTTTTTTACGATTCGGGGGACTTTGTCCTCCGGGGACAAAGTCCGTCGTCTGCGCTGGCTATTACGGACACTTGCCACGTATTAAACTAACCTTGCCACACATAATATGCACTGACTATTATGACCGTTATATAAGACCGTTTGAGGGGCCTGTTGGCTCAGTTGGTAGTGACCCTGCCTTCTTCTGAGTTGAAGGTTGCGGGTTCGATCCCCGCTCGGGGCCAACATTTGTGTGCATGAACATGTCTGTTGGCTTCGCCGCCTGACGTCTGGCCGTTTAATATTTATTTAAGTACGTATAACAGTTTTTTAGTACCCATAGTACAGGCCCTGCCTAATTTGGGACTAAATAATCGTGTGTGAATTGTGTCCCACAATTTATTAATTTATTATTATTATTTATATATGACTCAAAACCCGAAATATTCAGCAAAATGAAAATTTTACAAAAAAATTAACTCCCTCTTCGGATTCCCGGCAAAATTGGTTATCACTTATCACTGATAAGTCAGTCACATCACCACACAATAGACTGAAATAAAAAAAGAACACTTATAACATTATGTAATAGTACATTATGGTACAAGTGAGTAAAGTTGGTGATTACCGCTGAGGCGCCATTGAGACCCGAGCCGTAGGCGAGGGTCATAAGAGAGCCGAGGACGGTAATCATCAATACACACGTGTATCATACGACGTTTTTCAACACACTTGTGAATAAATAATACTAAAAAATCATTTTAAAATAATCATTCGCAATGGCGGGGAAAATTAATTGGTTTTCCAATTTTTTATTTATATAATTTGGAAAAGGCAAAAGGATCTAGGCCCATACAGCCTCGTTTTCCTATGCGCTCGCATCTTACAATGGCGATCGGCCATGGACTAAAAAAATTAGGTTTCTTTTTCTTTGGTTTGTCGTGGATAGCGTTTTAGCCACGTACAAAATGGGGTATTTAAAGTTTTTACAGAGAAAACCAAAGTTATATTTGAGTGAAAGTTTTGTTTATTAAACACGTACAAGTTGAAATGATCTATTTAAATACGAAGTTGCATGAAATGAGCAAGCCATATTTGTGTATTAATTTATTAGTACGATTGAATACGATCTTTTTTGTATCGAAACTTTTTTAAGAACAAAGCAACTCTAGCAACAAAATTGAAAAAAAAAATCTATAACTCACTAGTGAATAATAGCAAACAAAAAGTCTCAGTTTGATTATAGGTGTCATTATGTGCCTAATTGCAGTGAAATTAGAGCCACTTTATGAGCAAGTGTGTTGAAAAAAATATTTATTGATTATTCTGTACAATCAATATGTAACATTGTTCTTGCTGATATTTTCACTCTTGATATCTTTTATCATTCTCAAAACTGATTTTCTATAAACCAGACCATAGACTAAACACACTGACAATCAACAGAGGCATAGACTTGACAGCAATGGCGGCGCTCCGTTGAATTGGCGCGCATTCACTCTCTAGCCAGTTGTAATCTTCAATGAGGTTTCTTTCTTGAAGAATCGGGCCAATGGTCGATAAGACTCGAGCATGATAGTCGTTCAGGTATTTAATCTGTAAAATAATAATAATATGTACATAATCATTTACTTTTATTATTATTAAACTACATGACAGCTTGCTAGCTTTGACTTCGTCCCAGTACTGACCAATGACCATAGATAACTTCTATAGAGGCTTAGCAAGACAAATACCAGACAACAATAAAACTGAAAACCGCATCCAATGAGACGTTTTCGGTGACAGCTGTCACTTGAGTATTCAAAGGTGTAATAGATGGTGCTGATAAGCCTTGTTTTTTTTTTACCTAATCTATGGTCGCAAGAATAATTTGTCGAACAAAAAAAAAACAATCTGACTTTTTATCAAATTAAGGTTACGTATACGTACTCATTGCCTTGTATTTTATTTATTGTTCTGTTTGTACATTGTTTACGAGTGGTTTGTGTTACAACAAAAGATCCGAATCCAACAAAAACTCAGTCTCCTTCATCTGCGAAAATGCACATGACATGACGGACGGATGTGTCACGTAAAGCGACACATCAGTGTTGCCAATTTCTAATTCCCAATGTTGATCAGCGATATCTAGTTCAATTTTAAGAAATATTATTAATGTCATTGAAAATTCCTCATTTGGTAATTAAAGTAGTTTTTTTTTGTTTTGGCGTCTTATAAACACCCCTAATATTAACTTTTTTTAATTAAATCTTATGAGGAATTTTCAATGACATTCTTAAAATTTAACTAGATGGCGCTGATCAACATTGGGAATTAGAAATTGGCAACACTGATGTGTCGCTTTACGTCACACATCCGTCCGTCGTCATGTGCCGTTGTTGTGTTGTGTGTGAGTGAGTGTAACGCGTCAGCAGGCAACGCAATAAAACAGATCTTGTTTTAGGTACCTACCTAAATTCCTAGTGCGTCGAATCGAGCTTCGGTTCCTCCGTATTTTACACTCATACACTGTACATGGTCCACGCATTTTCGCAGATGAAGGAGACTGAGTTTTTGTTTATCGTGGATTCGGATCTTTTGTTGTAACACAAACCACTCGTAAACAATGTACAAACAGAACAATAAATAAAATACAAGGCAATGAGTACGTAACCTTATTTTGATAAAAAGTCAGATTGTTTTTTTTTGTTTGACAAATTCTTGCGACCATAGATAATAGAAAAAAAACCCAAGGCTTATCAGCACCATCTATTGACACCTTTGAATACTCAAGTGACAGCTGTCACCGAAAACTCCCCATTTTCTTTATAATAACAGGTATGTCAATGTCTAGCTAGATCAAATCATGCATACCTAAAACAGGAGAATAGACTTGCACAATAATGTTAATATTTAACTCAACTGAAACATCGTAGAAGGTGCTATATATTTTCGGTTGAAATTGCCTTTCGCATTTGCCATTTTAGCGTTCCTGCTGTCCCATGTCCCATAAAGCGATGTGGTTGCTCTAGAGCAACCACATCGCTTTACCCCATTGCCTTGTTGCTTGTTTGTGTGTAATACTAACCTCAAAGTCAGTGAGCAAGTCGACATCAAGGCAGGCTGTCTGGTGCGGCGCCAAAGAGATGGTGTAGAAGCCCAGCGCTCCTGTGCCGCCGAAATCTCCAACTAAGCCACTAGCCTGAAAAACATCAGAGAAATCTATTTTCAAAAAGTTGGTGCTAATTCTGATATAAATGTACCTACCGTCCTTCTAGTGTATTATCAGACTTAAGTAGGTACGGCTATTACTCAAAGAACTTGAAGCGCTCGCAGCCCTAAGGTGCCAGTGTGTTCGTAACGATTACACTGGTTAAGCAAAGTTGGGTGCGCTCAGTCAGTGAATGAGTGACCGCCTAGTGGCATTTATATCACGAGCGCTTCCGTGTTTCGGAAGGCACGTTAACATAAATTGTTGGTCCCGGTTTTCGTTGTGTTTACGCACAATGGTCGTTAAGCCATGTCAGATACCCTCGGGTGGCTTGAAAAAGCTTAAAACCATCTCCCAACCCGCGGTTTGCTCGCGTGGGAGATTAAAGCCCATACTTCCTCGTGTGGGAAGAAAGACCCTTAGCTCAGCAGATGATGATGATGATTACTCAAAAAAAGAACCTTCCGAAATACGCTTACGGTACAATATCTATTGTAAAACATTTACCTGAATATGATCAGCGTCTTTATTGAGTTCTATGACTTCAACCAGATCTTCATGTCGTATGCCGTACTCGTTCACCTCGTAGTATCCCGGTTCTGAATAATTAACACATCAAAAGTACAGTTACCATTTTCACACCAATCCAATAAGTCGGTGGTACCTAGGTATTGAAAAAGTATAGTCTGTTGTATTGTATCCATAGCAATAGTAAGTACATGGATGGATGGAGGAACTTTGGAGTAAGTTTACCTACGTAAGGTTGCAATGTGATCCAGAGATTCCAATGTAGGTACCTATATCGCCAAAGTCCTGTGTTACCTAAGTACAATATATTCCACTGAACCAAAAGCGGAACTACAATAGATGAACAAAATTCTGGTTTTAAGTAGTAAAAAGATTCTGGGGCTGGCCAAAATGATGTGTGGGATTCTGATTTTGGCCAAACGTATGTGAGAGTTTGGAGTTGCCCAAACATTAAAAAATTAAATTGTGGGACACAATTCACACAGTTATTTAATACCAATCTAGGCAGAACCTCTACTAAGGGTAGGTACTAAACGTAAATATTCTAGAATAGGTGCGCAAGATTCTAGTTTTGGCCAAAAATATCGAAATTCTGGCGCTGGCTTTTTTTTATAAGTACATAAGTGCTGTCGAGCAGACGGCTCACCTTATGGTAAGTGACTTCCATCGCCCATGGCGTCCTGCAACTCGAGAGTCACAAGTGCGTTGCCATTGAGATGAGAGTACGCTCTTCTTGAAGGTCGTATCGGTCCGGAAATACCGCCGGCGACAATTTGTTCCACAGATCAGTTGTGGAAGCAAAAAGTTTCGTGAGAATGTCACAGTGGTGGATTTCCAACTATACATATAAGTGGTGTGTGATATAATAAGACAAAGCCTTTTCGTAGATATTAGGCTTTAATTAACATTATTTAAACTAGTATGAAAGAAAATACATTATGTAATAACAACGACATTAGACAGATACGTCAGTCAGAAGTGTCATAACAGAGTAACATAAAACAGTCTTCTAACTATAGAGGTTTAACTATAAACCTAATAAAGAGATCACATCATTCACCCCCTCCGGTGTTTATGTTTGTTACAAAGTCTTGTAAGTGCGCAGGTGGCCGGCGCTCACGGGCCGATCGGCGGGGTTGTGTCACTTCAGGTTCATCTTCTGAAGTCGTCTCTATGTGGTCCGTTTCCGGGGATACATCACCTGAAGTCGTCTCTATGTTGTCCGTTTCCGGGTATACATCATAGAAATCATCGTCGTCTTCTTGAAGTGGAACGGGTGCCAGCCGTCGGTTTGACACTGTAGTCTCGCGGCCATCAGGAAGCCGTACGTAAGAATATTCTGGATTACTCTGCAAGAGCTCCACTTCTTCAACAGCAGGTTCATATTTGGAATTTCGTACATTTCTTTTCATGTAAACGGGTCCTGGAGACATTAACCAAGCAGGCATAGACGTCCCATTGCAGGACCGACGTGGGTGAATAAACATCCTTTCATGCGGAGTCGCATTGGTCCCAGTTGACAATAAAGACCGTATCGCATGAAGAGCTACTGGTAGAGCTTGTTCCCAGTCTGCACTGTCCAGATTTTTAGAGCGTAAATGAAGTTGTATCGTTTTCCATAAAGTTCCATTTAGGCGCTCTACAAGGCCGTTGCCCTGAGGGTTGTATGGAGTTGTTCTGCTACATGCAATTCCTAGACTAGTCATAAATTTCTTTATCTCTTCAGAGAGAAACGAAGTTCCTCGGTCCGTGTGGATATAGGCGGGCGTACCAAATAATGAGAAAAGGTCCTTCAGACATTTGATAACTGATTCAGACGTCATGTCTTTACATGCGTAAGCGAAGGGAAACCGGCTGTATTCGTCAATAATGGTGAGGATATATTTATTTTGAGAATTTGATGGTAGAGGTCCTTTAAAATCTAAATTAAGTCTTTCAAACGGCGATGTTGCTTTTATAAGTTGACCTTCATTACGTGCATATCTTGGTTTTATTTCCGCACATGTGGGGCAGGCGGCTGTCATCCGTTTGATTTCTTCGATAGAATAAGGTAGATTTTTGGATCGAACCCAGTGACTCATCCTAGTGACCCCTGGATGGCAGAGAAGGTTGTGAGTTTCGATTAGTTTGCTCGGTGTATCATTCAAAGTGGCGCATACGCGTGATAGCGCGTCAGCGGCAACATTCTGTTTCCCGGGCCTGTAAGTTATATCGAATTTATAACATGACAATTCCAGACGCCACCTTTCTATTTTTTCATTTTTAATCTTACTTGAATGCGTTTGGTCAAACATAAACGAGACAGATCGTTGGTCAGTTATAAGTAAAAAGTATCTTGCTATTAGGTAGTGACGCCACTTTCGCAACGCTTCCACAATCGCGCTGGCTTCTTTTTCAATTGACGGTTGGCGCTTCTCACAGTCGCTGAGCATCCTTGTAAAGAATGCGACAGGTCGTCCTTTTTGAGAGAGTGTGGCGGCTATAGCATAATCAGACGCATCTGTTTCGACAGTAAACACTTCTTTGTCGTCTATTGAAGCAAGCGCAGATTGTGCCACTTCAGATTTCAATCTGTCGAAACAGGCAACTGCTTCTTGAGAAAGAGGTAAAGGCGATTGTACAAGAGGCCTAATTTTGGCTGAAAAATTTGGGATCCATTTGGAGTAGTGCGCGAACAATCCCAGAGTTCGTTTGAGCATGGCAGGGTCAGAAGGAACAGGCAGATTGAGAAGAGGCTCTAGTCGGCTTTTGTCGGGTTGGATGATGTTGTTACGAATGGAGTAGCCGAGCAAATTGATTGAATCCTTATTAAATACGCTCTTATTCATGTTTAGCGTAAGATTGTATTTCTTGGCAGCTTCCATAAATTTAGCTAAATTTCTGTCGTGCTCCTCCTTGTCTTTTCCGCAAACAGTTACATCATCGAGATACGCATAAGTACCGGAGAGACGTTCCGTCCTGATGACGTGGTGTAGGGTTCTTTGAAACGTCGCCACTCCATTAGTGACACCAAACGGAATCCTAGTAAATTGATATAAATTACCACAGGCTTCAAAAGCCGTATAAATTCTTTCTTCTGGAAGTATAGGGACTTGATGATACGCACTTTTAAGGTCCAGTTGGCTAAAAACGTTATACTGCGCGACACGGGAGACGATCGCGTCAATGTTAGGTATAGGATATGCATCTAACTCGGTGTAACGATTTATCGTTCGGGAATAGTCAATTACCATGCGCTTCTTGTGATTTCCTCCGCCAACGGTTAGAACTTGAGCTCTCCAGGGTGATATGCTTGGTTCTATAACGTTATCTTTAAGAAGTTCTGATATTTCTTTAGCAATGAAAGTTTCATCTTCTTCGGAATGACGTCGAGATGGTATAGCAACCGGGCGAATGTTGGGTAATAGGTTTGTGAATACCGATGCAGGCGGCACCGATGCTTCGAGGACGTTGCATATTTTAAGTGTTTCTTTACTCCCTCCAAACTGCAACACGAGAGATGAATGGTGCTTTAAGAGGTCATGTCCGATGATAACGTCGGCACAGAGATTGTTCATAATCAGAAGTGGTTGGTTTTTGTAAATATGTTCGTTGATCTGGACAGTGGCATGACATATACCGTTGACAGGAGAGGTATTATTTAGAGAAGCAAGAGTTACGGTTTGAGAGTGAGGTTTCCGCTTGAGACTTAGGAGTTGGACTAGTTCGTTATTGATAAAACTGATAGAGCTACCAGTATCTACTAGCGCATCTGCTTTGAGGTTGTTGATAGTAATTGAAATTGTTGCCTTACGCAGACTTGAGGGCGCAGCAGCACATGTGGCCGCTAAAGATGACGCAAGCGATCCGCCAGTCTCGTCTTCCGTGATAGCAGCGTTAGTGGCTCGAGCTTCTTGGTTGTTTCGGCCAGCGCTGCGACAAACGTTAGCATAATGGCCCTTTTTGGAACAAATCTGGCATTCCGCGTTGCGTGCAGGGCAGCTAGACCGCTGGTGAACATTGCCTCCACAGAAGAAACAACGTCGACGAGATTTATTATTATGAGTGTTGACCGCAGCGACATTCTGAAGGGTTTGAGGACATCCATCAGATGTTAGGGCGGTCACAGCGTTGGAAGAGATCGGAAGATTGTGATGTAGTTGAGATTGCATAGCTTGTGACGATTTCTCAGCCGTCTCTAGGGAGAGCGCGAGGTTTAGTACATCCTCTAGAGTCCTGTCTGAGTTTTCGAGTAGACGCTCGCGAATTTTCTGATTAACCAGGCCGGCGATTAGTGTCCCTCGAACCGATTGGTTCTGGTGTTCTTCGGCTGTCACTTGTTTGTAATTGCAATCGTGAGTGAGAGAGATCAAAGCTCTGTAGTACTCGGCTATCGACTCACCTGGCTCTTGTTTGCGGGTCAGTAGCAGGTGGCGTGCCAAGATCACATTCCTTCTTTTCTCAAATGTTTTGGCTAAAAGGGCTATTGCTGTGGTATACTCCGTACACTCACGAATAATATTATATATTGGAAGCGCCACATGGTTATTGAGCAGTTCCAGTTTTACGTCATCAGTGGCGGACGCAGCTTCTATTCTTAAAAAACTTTCGAACGATCTCCGCCACTGCTCCCACTTTAGGTTTGCTCCCGGAGAAGATGGTTCCGCGTCAAAGCGGTCCGGTCTTAGATACCGTGATAAACTTGTTTGAAGTGAAGTTCCCGTTCCTTTTGTGTCGGGCATTTTATAGATACAATAATGTTAATTAAATTGATATAATAAGACAAAGCCTTTTCGTAGATATTAGGCTTTAATTAACATTATTTAAACTAGTATGAAAGAAAATACATTATGTAATAACAACGACATTAGACAGATACGTCAGTCAGAAGTGTCATAACAGAGTAACATAAAACAGTCTTCTAACTATAGAGGTTTAACTATAAACCTAATAAAGAGATCACATCAGTGTGGATGATAGTTACCTGTCTTACCACTTACCATTGCTAAATATCATGCCAGGTTCAATTCCGGGGTCATTGGCAACTGGACCACTGAGGATCCAGGAAGGACCCTCATGCACCTTCAGGAACTGGCCGACTCCATGTCCAGTGCCATGCCCGTAGTTCAGTCCCACATCCCAGAGAGATTTTCGGGCTAATGTCTCCAATGTGTGACCCTGATGGATAAAAACGTACAGTTAGCACGTGGAGCTTGACACATTGAACTTCGAACGTTCTTATTACAATCGCCTTGAAGGTCAGACTCGTGCAAGTATAAAATAAAGCTTGATGTGCTCTTGACTGTACAGGATGGGGAAACAATAGTCCAGCGCAATACGATAGCGAAAAAAGGAAAGGAAATTATGTAACCCAATTTAGTATTAAGTAACAATTGATTAAAAGAATATTGTGTTGAGGAGTTTCTTGCCCCGCTTCTTCTCCTCAACCACACATGCTGAAGCGGTGGAGTTGAAATGACGTTCAATAAGTGGACTTGAAAGTTCCTATTTTGAATAATTGACTTTGACTTTGATAGGGTATTTTACTGGCTACTCCAATGAGTTACTTTATAAGAGCAGTCAAAATGAAAATTTACTATGGAAAATGTACTGAGTGACTTTGTTACGTCATCATTGTTAGCACTCAATTGCATCACTTTTTAGATTGTTTTATTATTTAAAATTAGCAACAATTGTAAAATAAAAATCAAATAGCATTTTTAGAGATGTTTTGGGTTAAGTTTTTTAATTAATGATTACCTACTTTAATTAATAACTCTCTGCATAAACACAACGGAACAAGTCCATTACCACGATGCCTCTCGGAAAGACGGCTGTAGCCAGCATGATCTGCCCCTTCAGAACACGTGTGAAGGCTAGCCGTTGCGCAGGAGTTGGAGACGAGCTCATATGCCTCGTCCGCGTAATATCAGTTGTGCCGTCCCTGAGAGAATAGGAAAATTATATTCTACGAGGTTTTTTTTATCCGCAGCGCTATTCCATACTTGAACATACCAACTTTTCAACAGTTTCTTGGACCCTAAGCGCGACAGGTGGTGAGGCCATCGGCGGACTTGTTGCTGTTACCTACTCATGCCTCAGATTCTATTAGGTATCTATTATAGTATGCGAGTTTGTTCACGATGCTTTCCGTCACTCGATACTGTTAAATATACATTCCCCTTACTAAGATTTGAAGCTGAGCCTCACATATAAGGTATGGGGAGGGCTTGTTAACTCCAGGGCCATTATTGAAATATCGAACACCTACTCAACTAATTAAAAATTGATCTGACAAAGTATATGTACTTAGTAGTAGTATTTGACGCTGTTTGACTTCTCAAGTGCTTTTGATACGATTAATACATCGCTTTTACTTTCAAAGCTCACATATTATGGTTTTGACGGCACAGCGACAAGATGGTTCGCTAGCTACCTAATCGGCCGATACCAACTAGTTGAAATTCAAAATCCCAACGGCTCAGCATCTATGTCGACCACTTTGCCAGTTTCTCGTGGGGTTCCCCAAGGATCGATTCTGGGACCAATCCTTTTTGTTTTATATTGCGCAGATGTGATTTTGCAAATTAAAAACTGTAAGTACCATATGTATGCTGATGACTTGCAGTTGTACATGTCTTTCAAGCCTGGCGATACTGATCTTGCAACTGATAGTTTAAATGAGGATATAGACCGTATAGTCAGTTGGTGTGAATCAAATAGCCTGGTCTTGAATCCAGTCAAATCAAAGTTTCTTGTCACAGGTTCTAAAAATCAGATTAACCAGATTGTTTCCTTTAACCCTAATGTGCACATTAAGGGTGTATCTATAGAACGCGTTACTGAAACTAGAAATTTAGGATTGCTTATGGATGACTCGTTGCATTTTCAAAATTACGTCGTTCAAACTGTTCGTAATTGCTTTTATAGACTATCGGTTCTTTACCGTATGCGCGATTTCCTGTGCACCGATTTACGTATTAATCTTTGCGACACAATAATTCTTTCTAAATTAAACTATGTTGACACTGTTTTTCGAGACTGTTTGTTAGCTCGTTCGAAGATGTTTATACAACGCATTCAGAACGCCTGTGTACGGTTTTGTTTTCCGATTCCTCGACGAGCACATATTACTCCTTATATTAACAAACATGGTTTAATGAATATGTCATCTCGTCGCACCCTTCACTTTGCGAGTCTACTTTTTGGAGTAATAAAATCTCATCGGCCTATTTACTTGTATGAAAAGCTTGTTTTCTCGGATCGACACATACGTTTCGCTTCTCGGTTGATTTGTCCTCGACACGGAACAGCTGCTTTTCGTGGCAGCTTTCGTTATGCTGCTACGAAATGTTGGAACAATTTGCCTCCACCCATTAGAAATTGTACATCAATTTATAGCTTTAAAAGATCCTTAAGATGTTATTTAATAAAATATCCTTCATAAGTTTGTTGTATGGTTGTGCTGAAGTTATATTGTGGTTGTTCCGTGTTTCAGATTGATTAATTTATTGTTGTTCTCTAGTATTAGTACTGCTTGCGTATTGTGTATTCCTGTGGTATACCCAGTTGTCTTATTGTCACCATTTTTATGTATAGCTGGCGTATTACATATAATGCTTACTTTTGTTTTTAATATTTAATATTTAATGTGCGTAATAACAGTGCGGTTGCCTTGCGCACTTACTGTGGCGCTACGGAAGATCAGCGCTGTCAGTCTTCTGCTGCAGCACATGCTGAGTAGCGACCCTTTTTGATAGCTTAATAAATTATTTTGTGTCTTAAATTTTATTATAATATGTAAGTTTACCAAAATAAATAATTTTCTTTCTTTCTTTTCTTTCTTTCTTTCTATTTGTAGTAGTAAATCATCTAAATATGAACAGCTTCATATTATTCGTAGCACTTCCGGCGGCCTGGTGAAGCTGTCGTTGCTAGTGGAAACATGGACATAACGAGCCATTTACACGAGGGCAATCCAGTAAGACAATCCACTAAGACTGCTTAGAAAAAAAACTTGAGGACAATCCATTCCACTGTCCTCAAGTTTTTTTTGTATGCAGTCTTAGTGGATTGTCTTACTGGATTGCCCTCGTGTAAATGGCCCGTAAGTAGTCCTTATTTTGATAAGTTTACAGGGTGACTTTTTTTACCGTCTGGAAAAAAATGTGGTGTGATAGGTAAGTGTAATAGATTCATTTGGCAATGTTACTTTAAAAAAAATTTTTGTCTCAAAACAATTTTTCTTGCTTAGACTAATCTCGTACTTTACTCAATTGTAGTCAACAATACACACTGAGATATTTGAAATAGTATTTAAAAAAAAACAGGCTCGTAGGTTCCATTTATGCGCAATCTACCTACCACCGCCAGCTGCGCGTAGTACTGTGCGTAGTTTTCTACATTTTGTAATTTGCACTAAACATGACTATATTTAACAATTAATCTCGTGTATAATTTGGGCTCTAGATACCTTAAATGTAAAATTTTTTTCAGACGGTAAAAAAAATCATCCAGTATATTTATTTATCTATAGATACTTCTATAATAAAGAGGAAAGATTTGTACTTTTGTATGTTTGCAACGAATAAACGCAAAAACTACTGGACCGAATTAAAAAAGATAGTAGTCAGTAGTTAGATATATGTATATCCTGTGACTTAGGAGGCAACGATCACAAAGTATACAATATATAGGTAATTTAATAGTGTGTGAGTGTGAGTGAGAGTGGGAATGAGAGCGTGTGTGTGAGGAGAGGGGCGGAGCGTGGATGCGTGTTAGTGCTGCGAGGATAGAAGGGATTGCGAGATGGAGTACCTGAACTGTCCACCAGAGTCCACTAGAAGCATCTCATCAGGTTTGATAACGCGCTGCTCCCCGTCCCGGGAGGGGCTGTAGTGGATCACTGCGCCGTTCTCGCCTGCGCCTGCGATCGTCTCGAACGAGGGGCCCATGAAGTCTTCTTCTTCCCTGCGAATACCATTTATAGCTTGAGTTTATTTTATTTTGAAATTAGTATTCTGATTTTGGGCAACAACATTTTAATAACAAAAATCTTGGCCAGTAAGACCGTTGTAAGATTTTTGTGACACTGCCCATCTATGTGTTGTTTATGGTGTACTTGTCCATAGGGACGAGTACCCAAAAACAACAAAATATGGATACCAACATGAACTAAAGTACAATGGGCGGTTTTATTGCTTTTAGAGATCTCTTCCAGACTACCTTTGGACTTATGAAACTGAGAGATTAGAACTAGGGTAGGTAGACGGTGCACTATGTATATTATCGAACACAACTTACATCTATTACATAAATCTAACATAAATAAATATATAGGTATAAATATTGGACTATTTTTAAAAATAATTAATCTCACGCCTTTCATCCCCGAGGGGGTAGGCAGAGGTATTCCATTACTGAATATACCCACATTTCACGAGATATATTGGACCCCTAAACGTGATAGGTGGTGAGCCCATCGCCGGACCGGGTCTATTTACACATGTCTCAGAATTAATTCTTAGACCGGCGGGTTTCCTCACGATGTTTTCCTTCACCGTCGAGCTAGTGATAAATATGTACGTAAGTTTTTGAAAAACTCATTGGTACATGCCAGGATTCGAACCCGAGCCTCACTGATTTTCGACCGGCTCTTTAACCGTCCGGGCTATCACTGCTCCTATTTTTGTCTGCAAATATTTTTCAATTTCAAAAATTCTACCTACTCCCTCAACTCAATGAGTTTGTCAGAAGCATTGATCTCAGTGACGTTGGCACCCGAAGCCACTTGCTCGTGCACCCATCGCAGAAATCGCACCACCGCTGTGCCATCTTTGACATGCGCTGAGCGGAATCCCTGGGTCAGAAAAACATAAATAAATTGATCTATACTTCTATACTAATATTATAAAGAGGAAAGATTTGTATTTTGGTATGTTTGTTACCAAAACTCAAAAACTACTGGTCCGATTTTAAAAATTCTTTCACCAATGGAAAGCTAGAAGATCCCTGAGTAACATAGGCTATATTTTGTTACCATATTCCCACGGGAACGGGAACTACGAGGGTGAAACCGCTAGTAAAATATACATACATACACACATAATCTCACGCCTATTTCCCATTGGGGTAGGCAGAGACAACAGACCGCCACTTGCTAGGAACCTGGCAGATCTCACGCGCTTCCTCCACATCCATCAAACGACTCATGCATGCTCGTCGGTTTCGGGTACTCTTTATCTGGCTTTTCTTCAACACATCGCCGATCTGGTCGATGTAGGTACGCCTAGGTCGTCCTCTACCGACTCGCCCATTCACAACACCCTTGTATATTTGTCTCGTTAGACGACTTTCATTCATCCGCTCAATGTGACCAAACCACCTGAGCATTCCTCTTTCAATCCTAGTTACTATATCATCTTTCAAGCCGCAACGCTCTCGGATCACACTATTTTTCACTCTATCTATCAATCTTACTCCACTAATGCTTCTTAATGAACGCATTTCGACTGCATTTATTCTACTTTCATGCTTCTTCTGCCATACCCAACACTCACTGCCATACATCAACGTAGGTACTAACACACCATCATGAACAGCCAGACGTGCTTTATTTGTCACATTCTGGCTCTTCATAAAGGAGTGCAAAGCTCCGTTAATCATGTTCCCTGCATTCACCCTTCTTTCAATATCACTGTCACACTTTCCGTCTCTTGTAAACTTACTTCCCAAATAAACAAACTCTGGCACTTGTTCTACTTTCTCGCCTTCAATCATAATATCACATTCAGACATGTCCCTATCTTTCTCCAGAACCATTACCTTCGTCTTGCTTACATTCACTTTCATGCCTTTCTTCTTAAAAGCCTCATTTACAAGAGTTACAGTGTCCTGCAACTTACACGCCGATGGTTCAAGTATTACTTGATCATCGGCGTATAACAGGCATTTGACACGTACCTCTCCCATTCGTACTCCACAATCTCGCTCTTTCAAATCTGTCAAACAGCTATCCATGAAAAGGTTGAAAAGCCATGGCGATGCTACACAACCTTGTCTAACACCCACAGAGATGTCAAACCAGTCCGTGTAGGCGCCATTAATTCTGACACAGGCTCTAGAATCCCTATAGAGGGATTTCAGACCCTGTACCAAAATAGGGTTCAACCCATGCATGGCCAGTGTTGACCATAGCTCATTCCTTCTCACTCTATCGTAAGCCTTTTCCAGGTCTATAAAGGCGCAGAATATTTTTTGGTCTTTTGCCAAAAATTTCTCAGTGACGCACCGTAAGGAAAAGACTTGATCCATGCATCCCATCTAAAATATAATCTTTAGAATGTTTTCCTAGACAGATCGAAACTGACACATTTTTGCAAGAATAAGTATAAATATAAGAATGCAAATATTAAGGAATAAGTAAATAGGGGGTGTAAGATTAGATAATACCTAAAACCTATATAACTACCCACAATCTATTATAATTACTAAACAGATCTTTTTATCTGTTATTTTAGGCGTTATTCTCGCTGACAACGAGTGTAGGTAATTTAACACTACAAATATAACAGATAGATTTTTACCGTTAATTCAACTTGATTCTTGACACACTTAATGAGCTCGACTGGCGAAACAGTAGATATAACATTCATAGTCCCACCCTGTAATAAAAACAAACTGTTTTAACGTAGAACAATACAAAATTACACTTTCATCCACTCCCTGCCAAATTCCATCAAGTTCGGTTTAGCCGCAAAAATTGTTAATAAACAGACACAGTTACAATACATTAACATTTAATTTTTTAAGCAAAACAATACTAGGTACAGTGATACAAAAATAAATTAGAATTCAACGGGGCGGTTCACTTTTAGCGATCTCTTCTAGGCAACTTACGGTCTCAGCAGCCGAGTGTATGGCTTGACTTCCATCTTCTGAAAGCCAAATCGTGCTTCCCACTGGAAGTTCGCTCTATAAAAAATAATTAAAATAGTACTTAGGTAGTTACTTATAAACACTTTTTCATACAGAACAACATCTTATAAAATAATCTTTTCTACGACGTTACATCAGCACAGTTTCAATTATACCAAGGACCGATTCGATTATGCCAAGACAAGCATATTGTCAGTTGTACCAAAATACAAGATCACAACTTCAACTGCACCAAATTATATGAGCACAATCTCAAATAAAAGTAACAAACATGTAACAGCATCACAGTTATAAGTGTACCAAATAAGACCAGTAGTCAGTATTTCTATTATACCAAAATGCTTTGACCATTCTTTTATGTAGGTACGTGTTTTATTTAATGACAAAATGTTCCCTACTTTACTTATTATACGTAGTAACTCATTAAAAGAAGCCTCAACCCATCCTTGAGATACAAGCTATTTATATTTCATTTTTTGAAGATTGGTTCTGCGTTTTATCATTTTTAACGTTTAATTTGGCTTGGCAACCAAAATATCGCCTTCCGTGCATAGATACTTTTTACGATTGTCATTGATCAAATTAGATAGTTACTTATAACTAAAAATAATTAATACCCCGCCTTTTATCCCGGAGGAGGTAGGCATACAATAATAGAATACCTGTGTATTCCATTTCTGGAAATTCCCACTTATACCTAATGTCAGTAAGACATGGATTAAAAAGAGCTGCGCCCTTGAGTTTCTTGCTGGCTCTTCTCGGGGTAATGCATTTGGAACCAGCAACTCATCGGTGGAGCTGGGCGTCTGTTTACATTTAGTCAATCTCTATGGAAGAGTTTAGAGTGAATTGTTATTAGACTTTTGACATTGCTAAGTGTAATTTTCTTTTACCCACAGAAATAAATGAATTTCGAATAATAATTTTAAGTAGGTAGTCCCGATTTCAGCATTATTAACATACCGTCATATTTTTTAAATAGTTAAACACGTCATCATACGGCTGCAGTTGTATCTGAGTGTCTTCCAAAGCCAAATGCTGTTGGATATCCGAAGATAAGTTTCCGGTACCCCAGAACAGAACTACGTTGTTTGGTGGGTTCTGGAATAAAACGATCAGGGGGCCAATTCCACTAAATGTCAGCCATTGTCATCAAACTATCATTCCATTATGCTGCAACTGGCAACTATGACATCTAATTTGTATTCCACTAAAATCATAGTGGCATTACAATGGAATGACTATGGACTACGTTAGGTGTTGCCTACCATATATAACTATTACTACCATGCGTGTCATTAGTTTTATTTCGGGTTTTCGGCACTAAAATCTTTAGATGATTGATTTTATTTATGGTACATGTGACATTTTGATAAGTTTTGAAGAAACTTGTGTATTTTTGTGCATAGACTCTGAAGCAGGGCTAAAATCTGAATTTCGTGTCGTGTTTAGGGCCTGTGGCTAAATTGCTAATGCCTTAAAATAAGAGAAAAAAAGCAATCACTGGACAGCGCCATTCCATGGTAGGAATAGTAGAATACCAAAAGTGGTCAACAATGATAGTTGAATGATTGTGAAAACTGACAGTTAACAGAATACGAAAAGTGTCAAAATTTGACATAATATCACCACTGAGTGACCACAATCATGTAATTGTCATACAACTATCACCGCTGTCATTTAGTAGAATTGGCCCCCAGATTAGTTATGAAAATACACTCACCCTTTATTCCCGCGGGGTTGGTATACCTACCCAATTTTCAACAGTGTATTTTACAGACACCAAAAGGTAAAGGTGAAAAGTTTCGTCACGATGTTTTCTCCTTCAGAGCGAAAATGGAAGATTTCGCCAGACGAGGTAACCGTGCCTGGGAACCCGCAGTCTAACGATTGATGTTGGACATTTGTATTGATGGCTATCACTGCTCTTGTTAGTTACAAGGAAGATAATAAAAGAATTAAGAAAATTCCAAAGAGTTCGTTATATGGAAAGAACAAGAAATCCATTGAGGGGTTTGTAACATACAGAATATATGATAGCTGAAATCTTAATAATGGAACATACCACGTCTGTCCTTAGTATGAGATAAGCGAAAAACACTGGGTTGTATGGGATGTCTGTACCTCGCAGATTGAGTGTATCTGAAAAATATATAAATAATAAAGTGTGCTCGGAGACGGATCGTTGCCTCGCCTTTTTACTTTCTCTTTCATTCTCTCTCACACACACACCCTTCCACATACACACGCTGTTTCATAAATAGATATTTACGTCTCTCGACTGTACTGCATAGCAGCTATATTTACTTGTGTACCCCAATAATATGATGTAACATTGCGAAAAGAGGGCCGGAGCCTGGTGTGTCGTAACACAGGTCCTGTAATCTAGGACGGTCTACAGACTCACCTAGGATTTATAACCATATTTAAAACCCACTGTAAATAGCTGTAAGTCATATTAAGAGTAAATAAAGACATATTATAATTATTTGCTCGAGGCGAGGCGATGCCGTTACGATGTTGATTAGTATGTGTTGTTTGGAGTGTAGTAGGCAATTTGATACAAACGGATCGAGTTGAGATGGTACTGAAGTCATTAGGTATCTTTATAATAATCTCACGCCTTTCATCCCCGAGGGGGAGGCAGAGGTATTCCATTACTGGATATACCTACCCACATTTCACGAGGTACATTGGACCCCTAAACGTGATAGGTGGTGAGCCCATCGCCGGACCGGGTCTGTTTACACATGTCTCAGAATTAATTGTGAGACCTGCGGGTTTCCGATGTTTTCCTTCACCGTCGAGCTAGTGATAAATATATACGTAAGTTTTTGAAAAACTTACTGGTACATGCCAGGATTCGAACCCGAGCCTCACTGATAGGTATCTTTACATAGCATAAAATGAAGTTACTTTCCGCGTCTGTACGCTTATATCTTTTAAACGACGCGTAGGATTTTGATGCGGTTTTCACTAATAGAAAGAACGATAAACGAGGAAGGTTCTTGTATATCATACAAACCGAAGCGAAGCGAGGTTGGGTCAATAGTGACTTAACAATTTCCTGTCCAACAGTAGACACAATAGTTAAAACAATGCAATGAGTCGTATATGACTCATGGAAGTGGTGAATGAGCAATTTAACTTACAGGCAATATCGTCGAGAGCTGTAAGAACTAAGGCAGTGGCTCCTTTTCCTGATATCTCAGACAACAACTCCGATATCTTTTCATTGGATGGTTTACCTGAAAATTTTTATTATTAATGACTACGAGTCTAGACTGGCTTAGTTGCTTGTATCCAGCAGGTCTACTATCCTAGACAAACTTTAAATATATCCGAAAGCTCAAATGGCATTTGGTTACCATTTAACATTCAATTTGAAGTTACGATTGGTCTGAGCATAGAGAAGAGATTGTATCATCCCATGCGAAAAAGGATTTGTTTGTTTGTTTATTTTGCTTTCATGCCTAAGCTAGTAGACCAAATTTAAAAATTATTTTACCAATGGAAAGCTACATCAGCAAATATCATAAGCTATAGTTTATCCCCGTATTGACACGGGAATGGGAACTGTGCGGATGGAACTGCGGAGCGCTGCTAGTTGCTAAATAAAGCAGCTTCGAAATGAAACTTGTATCTATAAGGTAAGTAATTATTTTCATTTAGATTCCAGTATGTTTGGAGACTTACCGGTAAACTTAGTAGTATGCGCTATGAGAGGATTACTCGGCCTTGCCGGCGCGGGGTCACCTATTTCTGCGCGTGCAATATCCACTAAATTGTCAAAAATAGCTTCTAAAGTTATGTTGGCTGCTTTTAACGCTGCCTGTAAATAAGAAAATATTATGTACGAAATAAGACACAGAATAGGTACTACCTAATATGTTCATTATTAAGTTTTAGAAGGATCTGTCTCGGTACTAAGTTGTAGTGTAATTTTTTTATTATATACATTTTGTAAATTGTTTCTGTCTTAAAAAAATATTTCTTTTTTTCTTTTCTAACATTAATTTCTCCATTAAATCTGTGGTATGTGTGAAATTACACCAACACAGTAGCGATTCACTTAAACTAAAATGTATCATCATACATATTTTCAATTCTATCAAATTGTTCTAGCAATCACTAATTTACACCTGCACAATTTCAATAGTACCAAATTATACCATCACAGTTTCAAATGTACCAAGATTTACCAGCACTATTTCACGTGTACCAAAACATACCAACTGTATCTATACCTACCATTATACATACGATTTAGTATACTAACGTTAAAGATTGGCAATAGAGCCAGTACGGCGAGACCTAGAAAATTGACACTTCTGTGCGTGTAACGTGGATGTGTGCAAGAAAAATAGTGCTCTCCCTAAACTTGTAGCTCTCGATAACAAATAGGCGTGTGGTATATTGTGTAGTTAATACCTTTGCCAGTCACGTTATCGAAATGTGGTTAATCGATATTACGACAATCACTATAAAATTGAGGTTAGAAATACAAGAAATTCACGTATTTTATTTTTCGCTTAAATCAATTCTTATACATTCAGAACATTTATATAATAAAAAGCAATGTTATTACCCATCTATTTGTGCACGATTTGTTTTTCAGTTTTCTATAATCATTGAATTTAGAGAATTAAATCTTTCAATCGCACTCAGATGTAAAATGACTAATTCTGTGGATTTTCTTTCCTAGATGAATTACAACCGGTACTGCACACGTAACCATAGCTGTTTACGTTTATTAAACATCAAACTTACTCTTTTAATACGCGAGATTAATTAAAATAAGCGAGATTTGTTTCGTTCACAACTGACGTCGGCCCGGTATAGCCCCGTAACGTTTACGAAAATGGTCTCGTCTATCTACCGCTCGCTATCTCGCTCTAACACACGGGTACCTATTTTCTTTCTCTTTCGCATTGCCAATCTAAGTATACTAAATCTATGATACCTACACATTAAATACTAGATGACCCAGTCTCAACTTCGTACAGTCAAGGGCACTTGAAGCTTTACACTTGTAGTGCAAGTCTGACCTCTAAAGCGATTGTAATAAGAACGTTTCAAAGTGTCAAGCTCCGTGTGCTCTTCACTGTACCACATAAAATTAATTTGATTGTAAAGAACTCTTTCTTGATTAAGTACCAATTTCGATTTTGATTAGCTAAATGGCGCTTTACTAAAAATAATAAGAACATTAAACGTGTCTTCATGTACCTCTAAGGGCGTCCAAGAACTTCTGGTGTATGTGGTGGGATCAACAGCCACCACAGAGCCAGAAGTCAGGTTTGAGGAAAGCCAGGAGTTTAATGTGGCGTCGATGCCTGTAACATGAAAAATAGGGAAGTGCAAGTAGGATTCACACACGAAGGGTTCTGTATACCAATCTACCTTAGTAGGTATATACGACGCGTCATAGAATAAGCGCAATTCCTCATACACCCCAATTAGTATCTATACCTATCTATACTAATATTATAAAGCGGAAAGATTTGAGCAGTGATAGCCGGGACGGTTAAAGAGCCGGTCGAAAATCAGTGAGGCTCGGGTTCGAATCCTGGCATGTACCAATGAGTTTTTCAAAAACTTACGTACATATTTATCACTAGCTCGACGGTGAAGGAAAACATCGTGAGGAAACCCGCAGGTCTCAGAATTAATTCTGAGACATGTGTAAATAGACCCGGTCCGGCGATGGGCTCACCACTTATCACGTTTAGGGGTCCAATGTATCTCGTGAAATGTGGGTATATCCAGTAATGGAATACCTCTGCCTACCCCCTCGGGGATGAAAGGCGTGAGATTATATTATTATTATTATTAAAGATTTGTATTTTTGTATGTTTGTTACGAATAAACTCAAAAACTACTGGACGGATTTTTAAAATACTTTCACCATTGGAAACAACCGCTAGTAATAATATATAAAAAAAATATGATTTAAGTAATATTTGTTAAAATTTTCGTAAAAATTTATTAGCATGATTGAATACTATATGTACAGTACGGCCGTTTTAACTTGGCTTCTCTGAACATAGGCATTGCCTGCGCAAAGCCCCCTCTTACCGCCGAATGGTCGCTAAAAAATGACATTGCGCAGCCATTTGCGCAACTTCAGAACTGACAAGTTATGACGGCCTTACTGTATATAGGGCAACCAATGGAAACAGTAGGTACTAATTGCTCTTTAAACAAAACTAAAATACGAATGCATTATACCTACTTATAGTTACTAAGTAATTGTGGTGTACTTATATGAGGAATTGCACTTATTCTGTGACTCGTTGTATAGAAATTACCCTTACCCTGCCTCATCAGCTGCCAGTGATCAGTGTTGACTTCCATGAAGAACTGGGTAAAGTATCTCGCATCGGTCCAAACGAGGGCGTCCGAAGACGTCACCACCGCTGTGCCTGCCGATCCTGTCAGGCCAGAGATCCAGGCCCTCCTAGCGTCAGTCGGCGCTATGTATTGTGACTGGAAGCGGTATACAGGGTGAATTTTTCAAGTGGCCGTGGATGGGTAAATCAGAAACTATGACGAATATCGAAAAGCACTCAAAGGAGTCTCGGGCCCGATTTTGATGAAAACTAAAACTGTATCTTTGAATTTTCTTTAAATCAAAGAGATTTTAACTATAATAGGGCATAGAGAGGGCATTGGGAATATTTTCATACAAAACTTTGAAGCCTAAGCGTCATGTACTTGTTATGAACGCGAGCTGTCATTCGGTCGAAATTGTACTAGACTTATTCCACTTGGAATAACTTTTGACTTCAAATTTTTCGCGCTTTGTCCCCTCTATGTCTTATTATATTTTAATCTCTTTGCTTTAAATCAATATTCCTAGTCAGGAATCGAACACGTTGTTTTTGGAAAAAAACAGACACCCTGTTTTTACTTGTTGTTACGCCAAACATATAATATGGATTGTTTTGTTTTGTGCGGCGTATCAATTAATTAATTTCGTCCAAAATCAAGTGTTATTTGGACACATCTACGGGACACATCTTTCTTAGCCGCCATCTCCGACTCCGACTCCGACTCCGATTCCGATTCAGACTCCGATTCCGACTCCGAAAAGCCAAATTTAAAAACTCCGACTCCGACTTTCCGATAAAACTACCTCCGTAACATCCCTAATCTCAACACAGACCCGCAGAGCGGTCTCCTTCACAGCTATGCCGATTTACGCATTACTTAGTTCTATGTAGTGTCGTAGATACCACTACCACTACATAGAACTAACTAATGCGATATTAACTGATCATACTTACGTTGTGAGCGTCAGCAGTCGGCACGATGTAGGCATCCACCTGCCTATCTGACATCACTTTGCGCAGGGCAGTCAGTCGGTCGAGGCTATCTTGTTTGGTTAGCGTTGGTTTGCCAGAGTTGATTGCTGGGATGTAAGCCACATAAGATTTAGATATTGAACAAGTAAGTAAATTAATCATTAAAAAGCCAAACGGAACCATTGCACAATGTCATATACTTAAGCAAAATGTCGGATAGGCAAAATGTTAGATGCCCATATTGTCAGATACGCAAAATGTCGAATACGCATGTCGGATAAGCATAATGTCAGACTTCCGACAATTTGCGAATCTGACATTATGCGTATCCGACATTCTGCGATGGTTCAAGCCAAATACATCGTCTGCGTATAAAATGAACTGAAAATGTATCATTACACACTGAAAATGCGGAAGGATGAGAGTAATGCTGTACCTAAGACGAGTGCTGAATATGAATGTGGAAGTTTATACGGAGAAGGAGACAAAAGAAAAGATGGATGGATTGTGTGTATGATGATATTGTGTGCAAGTTATCGTCAAACCGAGGTTGCAAAGATACCTACAAGCATGTATTGTATTGAAAGTATGAATAAAGGCAGCCAGAGAATCAACGTCCACGAACGACCAAGAACAGTAGTTAATCCTATTGTCTTTGCATTCTATTACATAAAGGGAAATAGATAGTAAATAAAACTTACCATAAACAGGAGCGTCGGGTTCCGCCCAACCAATTGAGCGTATGGGAATGTGACCCACTACGATGTTTATCGCATAACTGAAAATCAATACTAAGTACCTACTTCGGAAAATAACATTTATTTACAAAGAAAATATACATTCATTTAACTAAGTACAATAATCACTACATAGTATAAAACAAAGTCGCTTTCTCTGTCCCTATATCTTAAGTAGATACCTATCTATGCTTAAATCTTTAAAACTACGCAACGGATTTTGATGCGGTTTTTTTATAGATAGAGTGATTCAAGAGGAAGGTTTTAGTATTAGCATTGCACACCCGTGCGAAGCCGGTACGGGTCGCTAGTTTAGTTAGGTATATATAGAAAATACAAAAATAGGTAAGTAGGTACATTATCGAACGCGTCGAGGGGAATCGAAAGGGGGAAAAGAGGGTAAAACTCATCATCGTTTTAAAGATTTAAGCATACATAGGGATATAGGGACAGAGAAAGCAACTTTGTTTTATACTATGTAGTGATAGTGATGTTACCATTTAAAACAATAATATTTGAAATAAACTAATATTTATTTAATAAAATAGAAATGCTTGGCCAGGAAACAGAAGTTGATATTATGAGATATTGTACTCGTATGTCGCTTACTTACCATAAAAATAATAATAACTCCTTTCGCCCCATTTTGTCTGCCCACAAACTAATAATGCGGCGGCAATCGCAAAAATAGAAGATATCAATTATAATCAAACAATAATCAAAAGATTAAGATAACTTTACGAAAATATTGTATTCAACCTACTGTGGAAATAATAGTATAACCCAGCGTTATCTATCTTTAGATCAATGACGTTTTTTATGTAGACACGTTATACTCAAACATCTACGCTACTATTATAGAAAGGAAATAATATAATCTCACGCCTTTTATCCCCGAGGGGGTAGGCAGAGCTATTCCATTGCTGGATATACCCACATTTCACGAGATATATTGCACCCCTAAACGTGAGAGAGATGGGAATTGGTAGGCCCATCGCCGGACCAAGTCTATTTACACATGTCTCAGAATTAATTCTGAGACCTGCGGGTTTCCTCACGATGTTTTCCTTCACCGTCGAGCTAGTGATAAATATGTACGTAAGTTTTTGAAAAACTCTTTGGCACATGCCAGGATTCGAACCCGGGCCTCACTGATTTTCGGCCGGCTCTTTAACCGTAAGGCTATCACTGCTCTTTACACTTATAAAAGTCAATAGTCTAATAACAAGGCACTCTAAACTCGTCCATGAAGATTGGCTAAATGTAAACAGCAGCCCATCTCCACCGACGAGTTGCTGGTTCCAAATGCAGTACCCCGAGAAGAACCAGCAAGAAACTCAAATTTCAGACGCCAACCTTGAAATGACGTCTTTTACCAGTCATTATAAGGTCAGTCCGGCGACGGTCGTGGATGTATGTCCTACTGACGTACGGTTATCGACGGCAACAAGTTATTCCAGATGCAGTCTTTGGTGCACGTACCAACGACGTACTTACATGACGTCTTTTGGATCCTTTGGTTAGGACCAGAAAAGAACGTTTCTAGAACATGAATCTGTAAACGTCTTTATGACGTACGCAACAGATCATTCTGGAACCATCCGAAAAAGTATAGAATACTGTAAAACCAACCATTACCGTTCGAGTAACCGAATGAATTATTATTATTATTATTAATCAGGCAAGCAGTTTACAACTGATAAAGCCTGTATCCAGGTGTTCTCCACTCAAGCTTTCTCATTACAGGATAGGAATTTGTCAAGTTTATTTTTAAATTGATTGACATTGGGTGCTGAGACTACTTCTTCTGGTAGCTTATTCCATGATTTGACCACTCTGTTGCTCAAAAAGTGTCTGTAAGAATTGTATAGGTTAGTCTGTGATGCTAGTAAAAAATGTAACGTTGGATGATTAATTATCTAAAAAGTTAATCCTATAACCAACACAACTTGAACTACCTACACTTTATACAATTTTCAATTAATAGGAGTTCTACTTATATTAGTCAAATTCAGCCCTCAGTTGCTTGTGAGTGCTATCCTGCACCAGAAGACTGAACTGTGACTGTGACTGAACAGCAGCTACTATACCAAAACAATTCATGACTTCAAACCTCATAACTGCAGGCTGAAGTGTCACTAAACTTGTAAGTTGTACAAGACGCCTAGTTTGGTTAAGACACCACCTTTTTATAAAATATGATGGAGTTGACTTTTAAAAATAAAAAAATAGGTAAGTATATAAAAACTTGTCAATCGCATATTCTTATGCCGCGGTAGACGTTCACCAATTCAAAAATAACTGCCACGTACGACGTAGGTACCTACTGTATGTTGAAGCTAAATTATGAAGGGCTTGGTTTTTCTAGAATTATGATTTTGAAAATCCATTGTATTTTTTTTTGTTTTATGATTTAATCTAAACGAATGTCCAAAAATTCTATACAAAAAAAGTTCTGAAAAAAGTAGGTAGGCAAGTGTGTTTGTTGTAGTTTGTTTTTAATTTTTTTTTATGATATAAGTTTTAGTTTCAAGAAGACGTCCTACCGACACTTACATGAGACGTTCTACTGACGTTTATGGTATGACGTGTAGCGACACTACATAGAACGCGCCAATAGACGGCCGAGTTCTAAACCGCGCTATCGGAGTTTTCTAATGAGTTTGTATAAATACAACTGTCCAACATCAACCGTTGGACCGCGGTCCCCAGGCACGATCACCTCGCCTGGCGGGAGATCTTCCTTTTCACGATAGAGGAGCATTCCACCTCTGCTCCTCCATACTGGTGACCCCTCGACACCTGGGCATCAGCGCAACCTTCTGTAACACCTGGACTTCAGCGCAAACTTCAGAAGCATCATCACATCGTCATTACTCAATCACACCCACAACAACCTTCACTCAAGGTCAGCAGCAGCAGCAGTCGCACAGCAAGCCAGAATCAGGCTCATCGCATGAGGAGCATTCCACCTCCGCTCCTCCATAGACGTGTCACAGACGTTTATGGTGTGACGTGTCACAGACGTTTATGGTGTGACGTGTCACAGACGTTTATGGTATGACGTGTCACAGACGTTTATGGTATGACGTGTCACAGACTTCTAGGGTGTGACGTGTCACCGACGTCTCGATAAGACGTCATTGGGATAAGACAAATCCACGTCACTATAAGATCCTACAAACGTCAAATTTTGACGTCATCTATTTCAAGATGGACCTTAATTGGCCGGCGCTTCTACGTCATTTTGCTACCTGGGAGGGCATCTCTTTTTAATCTCATGTCTTACTAATAAATATGGTTTACAATAATAATTAATAGCGTCGATTCCGTTAATAGTCTGTCGGATAGAGGGCTATGATTATAATGCGAAGTTTAAAAAAACACTACAGCTTATAAAATGTCAATAATTTATTTATCATAAATTAGTACATATAAAATAAATGTTCTATTTTATTTAAAATGTCATTCTTCTAGTTAGCCGCTAGCATGGCTTATGGTGACTACCTGAAAATTAAAATAAGCATGTTAATCAAGTTATAATAGTTAAAAATCCGAAACTTATTACATACAAGCTGTTTCCACCGATTTCACGTGTCGTGTTGTCGCAGGAAAATTACAGCCTATGTTACTCCCAGATTAATAAGCTTTTTATTGGTGAAAGAATTTTTTTAATCGATGTAGTAGTTTCGGATTACTAAATTTACAAAGAAACATGTCGCATCTACTTTAAAATGACTGTTTACGATTTGGTTATCTCAAAACTGTTGCTGCGTAACTCATAAACAGTAAAGTTAGTTGTTTTACTTAATTTATAGTTTCTCGTGATGGAGACTTCAGTTTATAACCATTTACAAGTTAAGATGTGATTCCCTACGAGTATTGTTCAAAGAAATAAATATTTTAATAATGCATTTTAACATTATGTATGTTATAAAAACATTACTATTTTTACTAAAAACTGTCACAGGCCTAATAGGTAATAGGGTTGTGTCCTACCTAGTCAAATCAGTTACTTTTTACGATCTGTCAAAACGAAATTTTACTATGGAAAATGTACTGAAATAGCAAACCGTGACGTCATAGTTTGTAGTACTCAATTGCAGTACTTTTTTTGATTGTTTTATTATTTTTAAATTTGCTATAATTGTAAATTGAAAATCGAAATACATATTTTGAGGTGTTTTGAGATAATCTTTTTAATGTATGACTACTCGCAATTTAATTTCGATGCTGTCAACTACCCAATTATACAACGCGTAACAGAATAATCGCAAATCCTCAAATTAATATAAAAAATATATGATGCCTTCGTACTTTAGTTGTATCTAACCAATTTTCCTAAATAAAGAGCAATAATAGTACGATTTCCATAGGAAGCACTAAATTCAGCTATGCTAGTAAATTTTTCGGCAAAATTTAACACATTAAAAATAGCTGAAATCGATTAAGCAGTCGATACTGAACAAACTAATTTCAGGAATTGCGCTTATTCTGTTATATATTGTATAATTATATACGTAATTGGAATAAAAATATATTATGTAAATGAATGATGATGATGACTTTGAAATAAAAGAATCGTGCAAGTCTACTATTACTTATGGCGCCGTCGGATAAAGATGTAGCCTCAAGACATAAATGCTTAAAAAAGTCTTCATGAAATAAATAAATAAAAAAAAACACAGGTTGCACTCCGGGAGTGCCGGCAGAAGTGAAAACTTGATTATCGATTTCGGTGTTACAACACTACTCTCCAACCGTCTTACGGTTTTTCGATCAGCACACGTGACCTGACGCGAGTTTCACAGTTTTTACCCATCCCACAAAAGTGTTCAACGCCGCTAAAGAAGTTTTTACTTCAAAAATACTTACCGAGTACACTGGGCAACGGCGCGCATTCCGCTTCCAGCCAGGCTAGGTCTTCGGTTAGGTTCCTAGACTTCAGGATAGGACCTAGAGTGTCTAGGACGCGCTTGTGGTAAGCGTTGATGTAGCCAAACTGCGGAAAAGCTCACAGTCAAAGACGTAGGCAGATTTGTTTATGGTCCAGCAGACGTATTCACAGAGACTCGATACCGTTTCCGTTCGATTCAAGTCGAATCTATCGACATCGGAAACGAATCTATCGAGATGGGCTGATGTTGGTATCGAAAACTAATGTCACTTATGATAGTTGTTGTCACATATGACATTAGTTTTCGATACCAACATCAGCCCATCTCGATAGATTCGTTTCCGATGTCGATAGATTCGACTCGAATCGAACGGAAACGGTATCTAGTCTCTGTGAATACGTCTGCAATAAAAGGCAATAAAAGTAGGTACTTGTATCACAGAATAGGATATCGTACAAATCCTATTTAGGGCTGATTTTTCAATCGTCAGATAAATCTTATCTGGAGAATATATTGATGCTGTCACTGTCTGACACAATAGAAAGAAAAAGTGACAGGTGATGTTTATTCTTCAGATAACTTTTAACTGACTATTGAAAAATCAGCCCTTAAACGAGCAATTCTTGTATATAACTATGTAATTTTTATTTAAATAATGTTCTAATGAAATCAACAACAAATCAAACATTTGAAAATTTTACAAAAATTAGATTTTGAAATGGGACGTCACAAAATTAACCCCTCCCACCCCCTAGTCACACAATGTCTCAATTCGTCGACCCCCTCCCCACCCTCCTTAACGTGTGATGTAATTTATGGATAACCCCTTATGGGTTAACGACTCCCATTGTGCGAAATGCTCATTTTGCGAAGTGCACATTTTGCGAAGTGCACATTTTGCAAAGTACACATTTTGCGAAGTGCACATTCTGCGTCAGACCCTTATAGACGAGTACCTCAAATTCGTCCAGTAATGCGACGTCGATGCTGTCACGATCGTGCGGCACCATCGTCAGTGTGGAGAAACCGAGCACTCCGCGCCCTTCGTAGTCTCCCATCAAGTTATTTGCCTGTTGGCGTCACTAGCATTAACATGAGATGAAACGGATATCCGGTAACTATCCGGTATCCGGCCTTGTTTTCACTATCCGGCTGGATACCGGATAATAATTCAGTATCCGGCCGGATTCCGGATAGTTATTCAGTATCCAACCGGATTCCGGATAGTAATTCTATGCGGCCGGCTTCCGGATATTAATTCAGTATCCGGCTGGGTTGCGGATAGTGAAATTTTAAAAATCTCATTCAATTAAAGAAGAAAATCTTACCACAATAGGTTATGGACACCGTTTATTTTTAATTTTTATAATCTAA
Organism: Ethmia dodecea; assembly: GCA_963855545.1. Taxonomy (NCBI): domain Eukaryota; kingdom Metazoa; phylum Arthropoda; class Insecta; order Lepidoptera; family Depressariidae; genus Ethmia; species Ethmia dodecea. Next base: position 3,298,438 of record OY979454.1, on the reverse strand, counting down.
CGTCAAAAATGTTTGTTTTATTATTTATCTTAATAATTCATTAGTGATAGTCTCTAAAGGCGCATTGCTGAGAAAATTATAATTTTTTCGCTAAATTTTTGGCGATGGCGATAGATCAACAAACATCCATCCATACGGATGGATGTTTGTTCCCTTTTCACGCAAAAACTAGAGAACGGATTTTGACGAAACTTTAGTTATAAAGCTTACTACCCGCGTAGTTCCCGTTCAAGTGGGAATACGGGGATAAAATATGGCCTATGTGTTATTCTGATGTATAAGCAGTGATAGCCCGGACGGTTAAAGAGCCGGCCGAAAATCAGTGAGGCTCGGAATCAAATCCTGGCATGTACCAATGAGTTTTTCAAAAACTTACGTACATATTTATCACTAGCTTGACGGTGAAGGAAAACATCGTGAGGAAACCCGCAGGTCTCAGAATTAATTCTGAGACATGTGTAAACAGACCCGGTCCGGCGATGGGCTCACCACCTATCACGTTTAGGGGTCCAATATATCTCGTGAAATGTGGGTATATCCAGAAATGGAATACCTCTGCCTACCCCTTCGGGTATAAAAAGGCGTGAGATTATATTATTATTATTATAAGCTATATAACTGTCAAGTTTCATCAAAATCCGTTTGGTAGTTTTTGCGTGAAAGAGGAACAAACATCCATCCAAACAAACTTTCACGTTTATAATATTAGTATGATACATCAGAATAAACCGCGGGGCGCTGCTAGTGGTGCAAGAATTTTTGAAATCAGTCCAGTGGTTTTTGTGTTTATTCGTTACAAAACTTTTCTCTTTATCATATTAGTGTGGGAGTGTAGATATACACTGGCACCTGTAATATTGTATTTCCTGTAGAACGTCGAGTAAATATAAAATATGTAACAGAATAAGCGCAATTCCTGAAATTAGTTTGTTAAGTATCGACTAAATAATCGATTTCAGCTATTTTATATGTGTTAAATTTTATCGAAAAATTTATTAGCATAGTTAGCTGAATTTAGTGCTTAACTATGGAAACCGTACTATTATCGCCGTTTCTTAGTGGTCATACTGGCATGTCATACTAATATGACCAGCGAGAATCGCTTGTATTGGTGGTTGCTCTTTATTTAAGAAAGGAGACGTTTCATTTTGGGCCTGCACATTGTACACCAGCGTGAAAAATAGAGAAAAATGTAGTGAATATCAGAAAAATATTTAAAAAAATCCTTTCCATCTATTTAACTTGCACAAAAGTAATTAAACTTCAATGGATCCGCATGGAATCATATTAAAATAATACTATTTCTAACTTCTTAAGCCCAATTTCCATATTATTGTAAATGAGTCCGACAAACATCAAAATAATGTCATGTCATGCCGCCATGCTAGTTCAATGAAAATTAAAGTTTATTGTACAACTAAACTAGACAAATATGAGCAAAATCATGAATAAAACTACTATAGTTATTTTATTTATATTTATCTAAAAAACTGGTGTACATGGTGCAGGCCCAGTCTCCATACATTCATGAAACGTCTCCTTTGGTTAGACAAAACTAAATTACGAATGCATGATATTTTTTTTATATTAATATACTAATTCGGGTGTATGAGGAATGCAGGCCCAGTCTCCATACATTCATGAAACGTCTCCTTTGGTTAGACAAAACTAAATTACGAATGCATGATATTTTTTTTATATTAATAAACTAATTCGGGTGTATGAGGAATTGCGCTTATTCTGTGACGCGTTGTATAGAATACGTAAACTCGCCTTAGGATGCCCGGATTGTTTAGTGACGAGAATTGTCTCGATCAGGTCTTCGTGGCGGATGCCGTATTCCCCCACCTTGTAACACCCCGGCTCTGTAAAATTATGGTTTTTTTTTACACAATACACACACAGTGTAATATCTTTGGGGTAACTCTGTAATATCTTTGGGATGACTCTGTGATATCTTCGAGATAATTCTGTAATATTATCTCTGGGGTAAATCTGTAATATCTTTGGGGTAACTCTATAATTATATGGAGCAATTATGTTATGAATGTGTTGTGTCGTGTCAGGGGAAACTATGATATATTTTAGGCAAATTTGTAATTCTTTGCAGCAACTCTGTATATTTTATAATATTTTTACAGGTTATTCCGCAACATACTCGTAATTGCAGTTAATTTTGAACAACTTTTTCATCAATTATCTATGGGGAAACTCTGTAATAATATATGAGATATATTTTGTAATGTTTTTGACCCTATTCTGTAGGTAATATTATTAACTACGGCCAACTATGTATATGTATATTTAAGGCCCCTCTCCAATATCTTTTTGACAACTGTGATATCTTTGGGGTAACTATAGAGTTGTAGAAGTAGAAGTGCTTATAGAAGTGGGGAAAATGTAATGTTTTTTTTGCATTTCAGTAATATATTTGGGGTAAATATGTAATATCTTTGGGGCAACTCTGTAAGTGGGGTAAAAATTTATCATTTTTTGTAACTCAGTAATATATTTGGGGTAAATCTGTATCAGTCTCACCGTTGCTGAGTATCTGGCCGGGTTTTAGGCCGGGGTCATGCGGGTAGGGCCTCCACGACACTCCCGATGGGCCCTCGTGCACGTTTAAGAAGTGGCCCACCCCATGGCCAGTGCCGTGCGCGTAGTCTAACCCTACGTCCCAAAGGGCTTTGCGGGCGAAACTGTCTAAGACGTTACCCTGTAGACATATACACATAAGGTTTTCAAGATTTGCTGTTAGAGCAACGATTGAAAAGCCCGCTTCTCGTGATGATAATCAGTGCGACTCGGGTTCAAATCCTAGCATGTAAAAATGAGTTTTCAAAGACATACGTACATATTCCTCACTAGCCCGACGGTGAAGGAGACCCGCAGGTCCCAGAATTAATTCTGAGGTATGTGTATTCACGGAGCTTCGATATTCGACTCGGAATCGGAAAATCTGCCGAAGATGGGCTATTCACAGATGTCGGTATCGAAAACGAATGTCATATTTGACACAAGGATTCGGAAAATTTACCGTGGCTATCGGAAACGCCTAGAATACAGTTTCCGAAGTCGATAGATTCGACTTCGGAAATTTTTACACGATCTGAATCGAACGGAAACTTTGTCGAGCCCCCGTGAATACGCCTGCTGGTCTGGCAATAGGTCACCTATCACGTTTAGAGATCGAATATACTCGTGAAAAGTTAGTATTTCTAGAAATGGAATAACTCTCCCTACCCCCTCGGGGAATAAAGGCGTGAGATTTATTTATTTGCTATGATACATGGCGGACGTTGGCGGCCCTGTTCGGGAATTGTCGTGCGTGAATATATTTTATATTATATTAATTAATGATACAACGAAATTAATATAGTTACTGTGTTTTCATTTAATGTCCTAATTAATGCAGAATAATGGGTAAAATGCACCAAATTTCAAGTATTTTAAGAAATTTTATACTTGACCACGTGAGTTTCGGTTTCGGCCGAAACTGAAGCCACAGCCGAACATTCGGTTTCGGTTTCGGCCGGAAAACCAGTTTCGGTCGGACACTAGTAATTTTGCCTACCTTAAGACCTTGTGGGAAGAGTGCACTGCCCACCATAATTTGCCCTTTGAGCGCTCGAGTGAAAGCGCTCCGCTGTTCCACTGTAGCCGACTTGCTCATATGACGTGTGCGAGTGATGTCTGTCGTCCCATCCCTGAATCAATAAAGCTATTATGGAGGGAGCGAGTGAAGCGAGCTCAGGATTTCTGAGCACCCCGTATCCAATATTTTAGGCAAGAAGAGCTATTTGACTTTTTTATACCTTTTAACTTACGAGGTATATAGCTATAGACTGGGAAATCCAATCGAAAAAACGAGAATATGCTGAAAGCAGAAACGATTTTTTCAAGCAAGCGAGAGCACCTAATAAGTGACAGGGAGGCACGATCGGATCGGATCGAATGTTTTCATAAGACGTTATCACGTAAAATTATCGTCCGTACACCGAATTTACAGAAAACCATTTTTTTTATTACTATATGATCACTCGCTACGCTCGCTCGATCCCCATCATATATAATATATAACAGAATAAGCGCAATTCCTGAAAGTAGTTTGTACAGAATCGACTAAGATTTCAGCTATTTTTAATATGTGTTAAATTTTTCCCAAAAATGAATTAGCATAGCTGAATTTAGTGCATTCTATGGAAAGCGTGCTATTATTAATCGATATTTAAGAAAATTGGTTAGACACAACTAAAATTCGATTGCATCGTATTTTTTTTATATTAATATACTATTTGGGGTGTATGAGGAATTGCGATTTTTCTGTTACGCTTTGTATACTAACTTGTATTGTCCGCCGGAATCTAACAGAAACATGTCATCTTTGGCTATGACCCGTTGCGCGCCTTGCCTCGAAGGGCTGTAATGGATGATGGCGCCATTTTTCCCAGCAGCTGCGATGGTCTCGAACGATGGGCCCATGAAGTCTGCTTCGTCCCTAAAAGATAATTGTAACGTATTATTGCACGAATGTATGTATGAAAGAATGAATGAAAGTTTATTTGGCAATGAGGCACAGCCAATATAATTAACTAGCTTTTACCCGCGGCTTCGCTCGCGCACGTTTATTCCACCCCCTTAGGGAATTTATCAATGTATAAGCTATCTATGTGCAAAATTTTAAGTCTCTAGACCCAACGGTTTAGGCTCTGCGTTAATCAGTCAGTTAGTTTATCGTTTTATATAATTAAAATAGGTAAATAAGACAAAATTAGTGCAGAAGCAACTGAAAATTATATGCAAAAATTAAAATCTAAATTACGTTTCTTATATGGGACCCCGTTTAATTTTGAACTTTTATAAATTTATTTATTTCATTATATTACAAAAAAATTAAATCGCCGAACTGCAGTAGCAGTTTGTAGGCGTTGAGCTCTTTACCAAATGTTTATTTACTTGATATTTAGATATACCTACTTAGATCTAGGTACTTATTTTTTTATGTAACTAACAAATTTAAAAAGAACAATGTGAAAAAAATACTCTCAAGCTTTTAAAAAACTTTTAAACTAAACCGAATATTAAACAAAGTGACCGAATAGGCCGAATACCGAATATTCGTGGCATCTCTAATGAGTACTGCTATTACTAGTTAGACGGGCTCAGTTGGTAGTAACTGAGTTTGGAGAGGGTTCGATCACTGCTCGGAGCCAAAATTTGTGTGCATGAACATGTCTGTTGGCTTCGTTAAGTATATTTACCAGTTGTTTAGTACCCATAGTACATGCCTGCCTAGTTTGGGACTAAATAACCGTGTGTTAATTTTGTCCCACAATTTATTTACTGCTTACTTGCGAAACTCAAGCAGTTTGTCGGCTGCTTGTATCTCCGTGACGGCGGTTCCGGAGTGCACCTTCGAGTGCAGCCAGCGGAAGAACCGCACCACGGCGACGCCATCGCGGATGTGGCATTGACGGAAACCCTGGACAATATAATATAGTAGTTTACTGAAAGAGAGAATGAAATCACATATAACTCTAAAGAGGAAAAAAAAACAACTTCAACTTATATGGTTTTCTCATGGATGCCATTTTCAGAACTGGACGAAATTAAAATGGGACCAATCTGGAGGCACCAGCTTTCAAATAAAAAAAGAATCATCCAAATCGGCTCACCCAGTCGAAAGTTAAGAGGTAACAAACATAAAAAAATAAAATAAAACATACAGACGAATTGATAACCTCTTCCTTTTTAAAGTCGGTTAAAAGCCGTAAGCCGTAGAAGAAGTAGTTCGTAATATTCGGCCGAACACTGTGAGATTAAAAAGAGCTGTCCTTGAGTTTGTTGCTGGATCGTCTCGGGTACTGCATTTGGAACCAGCAACTCGTCGGTGAAGATGGGCTGCTCTTTACATCTAGGCAATCTTCATGGACCAGTTTAGAGTGCTTTGCTATTAGACTATTGACGTTTCAAAGTGTACTTTTTATACCTATAGAAAATAAATGATTTTTGACCTTTTGGACACCGAATATTAAACAAAGTGGCCGAATACCAAAACATTCATCATTTACTTGCCCTTTTCCCATTATTTAGATCTATCATACGTCATATCTCCATTCACTTCCATCTTGCACATATCATCCTTCACACAATCCATCCATCTTTTCTTTAGTCTACCCTCTTCCCTTAACCTTCCACATTCATATCAAGCACTCGCCTTACAACATTACTCTCATCCCTCCGCACTATAATATGTCCATAATCGTGCTACTTTACTCATTCCTAATTTAAACCATTCTTGTCACTCCGCACATACATCTCAGCATTCTCATCTCCGCTGCATGAAGTCTCCTTTCATTCTCCTTCAAGGGCCCAACATTGGCCGAATACCAAATAATAAAACAATGGACTCGATTCTGCAGACCAGCTAACATTCGTAATTTTAAGTTGAACCTTATGAACGCATTCACATCTTATTCAAATAAACGTGTTTATCAATTTTAGAAACGATGTAACAAGGTCATGGATAAAAGTGACAGATAAGACATCAAAATATTTGGTTTTTACATGTTTGACACTACTCTACATATAATTTATGGTTTGTTTATGTCCTTTTCCTTCCGTATTCTATTTATTTATTTATTTATTTATTTATTTTTAGGAAAACTTACAGAACTAATTACATTAATAAATATAAAGATACTGTGAATATCAACATTGCTGATGATAAGTCTCCACATATAAATTTCATTTATACTACATTAATTAAATAAATATAATAATATAGCATATATATAGCAAACCAGTAAAAGCAGCCAGTGCTAGAATGACAGGGAAAAAAAAACAAAAACAATCAAACAATAACACTAGATCAGAAAATCACACTCATACTAAGTAATTGATCTAATACTTTGATCAAGTTACTGTTGGTCTAGCTAAAACATTCCTCAACAAGGGCTCTTCTAACAACAGACGTGCTTGTACAGAATATATCAATGTCGTGATTAGTAGAGATATCATTGAAACATTTGGAGGTGCGTGGCAAGAATGCATTTTGACGAGCATTAGTGCGAGCAAACGGTACTTGTAGTAGTGGACGCTGTCTAAAACCCATTTGATTAGTCCTGAGTCCAATTTTACACAGGAGTTCAGGGCAATCAATGGCCCCATTCATCAGATTTATCAAATAACAGATGTCATTAATAAACCTGCGATGCTCTAGTGGTACAAAATGGTACCTTTTACACCTGTGTTGGTAGTCAATAGACCGTTTATGCGCCTTAAAATCTAAATAGCGTAAGAATCGCCTTTGAATGCTCTCAATTCGTGATTTATAAATTTCATATTGCGGGTTCCACACTTGCGAAGCATATTCCAGGTGGCTTCTGACAAATGCACAATATAATATTTTAATCGATTTGAGGCAATTAAATTCGGCTGATGTTCTAATTATAAAACCAAGTGCCTTAGAGGCTTTGTTTACTATTTGTTCGATGTGCTTATCAAATAGAAGTTTGCTATCATGAACAATACCCAAGTCTCTGATTACATCCACATTATTCACATTTTGTCCCAGTAGTGAGTAGCCATTACCAATTAGTGTCCGTTTACGTGTAAACGACATACAGAAACATTTCGACACATTCAGTTGAAGTTTGTTATTAATACAATATTCTTCAAACCTACTTAAATCATCTTGAAGATGTTCGACGTCGGATAAGTTTCGAATACGTTTAAGTACCTTCATGTCGTCCGCAAATAGTATGAGTTCTGGAAACATTTCTGTATGTCGTTTACAAATATAATAAATAAATAATATAGAGATGGATAGGCTAACTTAAAATTAGGAATTTTAGCTGGTCTGCAGAATCGAGTCCAATAACCGAATATTACTTCTAATATTAATATTATACTCATGTGTGAGGAAAGACCCTTAGCTCAGCAGTGGGCTGTTACGGGTTGATGATGATGATGATGAACCGAATATTCGTTATAAGTACTTGCCGCTAACTTGGGTTAAGCTGTAACTCACCTCCAACTCCACTTCGTTCTTAATAAGCTTCGCGATAGCTACCGGTGAAACTTCAGAGATTAAGTATAACGGCTTTTTCAGGTGATCCGCCTGAAAATACATTTAAAATATTAATAAAAAACAATTGTGTAAAATCTTTTTAGTAACGCGTAAAAAAAGTAAAAGCTGAATTTTTATTTCGTGGCTCGACAGCTGTCATTTCAGTAGTAACAACCTTTTTTGGGTCTCTTTCTTCTCTGGCTGCATTTGGAACCAGCAACTCGTCGGTGGAGATGGGCTGCTGTTTACATTTAGCCAATCTTCATGGACGAGTTTAGAGTGATTTGTTATTAGACTATAAATAAATACATTTTCATTTTTCTTTCCTTTTAAGGGACGATTGCAGTTTGTCTCTATATTTTGAACCGTTTGGATTTTTAACTGAGAAACTGAGACAACGTGATGGGCAACTCAATGCTCTACATGATGAACTTAGCAATGTCGAGGTCCTGTGAATCGACAGTGATTTTTTTTTTACCAGCATTATAATAAATATACTCTAGTAATATAGTAAATAAAACTGGTAAAATAGTAAATATACACTAGTAATATAGTAAATAAAACTGGTAAAATAGTAAATATATGTCGGGGAATCAGCAACGCCATCTATTATGATAACTAGAACTAATGAGCCGTGTCGCAGCAACGCCGTCTAGTATAAGAAGATAGACCTAATCGTTTTCAGTGTTACTATGTTAATTAATTGGATTGACAGGAATCGATTGGGAAAAATGGCAACCCAGAGCTAGTTTTGGAGGGCTGTCAAGCCTGTCAATCATCTGAGAGATGAAGAGAGAATTATGGTTCGTTTGATAAGGTTTGCCGGAATAATACAAAGTCTGCATCGAGGACTCTAAATAAAGGATTGCGCAAGTGACCATAAGTGTAGTGAGAGGATTCGAATGGTAAGCGAGACAGAGATGGAACCTCTGTGCACCAGCGGCACCGTGGAAGACGAGATGGGTCATTGCTGCGTTTGGTAATGTTTGTATCTTATGGAGACAATAGCGAGGTAAGGGGACAATTATAATTTGTAGGGAATCAAGCCATGCGTGAAGTAAGCAGTAAAGAGGGATTACTGAGCGCATCCCACGTTTAGGTCAGAGCCAAGGAACGGCGAGACCATGGGATGGTGGTGGGTTATGTCCCCAGGAGGGGGGTGGGCCTGTCCCATTCTACTATCTGGATTATGAGTACCTACCCGCTTATTCAATTGGAACCCCCACTAGATTATTATTATCTTAGCATAACTGTAGACTTATCTCGTACTCACTTTGTGACCTTATTTAATAAAGTGACTATGTACATTCTTGTGTAACCAGTTTAATTATTACCTACTACCCTGCCCAGAGTAGATACGCCCACATAGATACCGTATCGGCAATCCTGAATACTTCTGATGTGCGGGGGGACCTCTGGTATCATTCACAATGACCGATCTACTTAGCAAGCAGGGGCCCCTTCCGTCGACATATACACTAGTAATATAGTAAATAAAACTGGTAAAATAGTAAATATACACTAGTAATATAGTAAATAAAACTGGTAAAATAGTAAATATATACTAGTAATATAGTAAATAAAACTTATTTCTGTTAAGCCTGATGTCTGAGTGGTAGATGATGCCTGTAGGCATTAAGTTCGCCATGTGTACATTTTCTTGGTAAATGAAGTTAAATAAATAAAACATACTCCAGATGCTGCTCTGTGTATAGCTTCACTGGCGTCGCTGGATAGCCATATTGACTCCTTGCATTGCTTTTCAGACATTTCCTTCTGAAAATATACAAATATATTATGTTATTAAACATGTAAGTACAAATATACAGAAATGTCCTGCGGGCGTATTCACGAAGATTCGATATTCGACTCGGAATCGGAAAATCTGTCGAACGGTTTCGAGAGGGGCTATTTACAGATCACGGCATCGAAAACCAATGTCATATTTGACATAAGAATTCGAAAAAAAATTACAGGAAAATTACAGCCTCGGAAAGCATTAGTTTTTTTTTCACACGGGTTGTTCACGCGTGAACCGGAACATCGCAGGGGCGCAGGCGGCGGCGGGGTGCCGGCCGCTCTAACCACTCGACCTTTACCCACCGGCGCGAGCACACACGACCAAAGTGCCTCGTCGATTAATCTCAAATTTATAATATATTTTATACAGTCCACTTATCGTATTATTTGTTCAACCACTGAGTAAGGAGAAAGGTTAGGAGCCAACAAATGGTCCTTTTACCGTCTTGAAGAACAAGAGAATCGCCGTTACTGAGATTACGTAACCGAATGCACAAAATGGTGGACTTCGCCTTATGAAGAATTGTGTTGTCATCTATCTGCGCTGGTCCTGGTGTAAAGTGAAAGTCGCCTTGTGGATAAGGATCAGACGTTCCGAGTGAGTTCGTTCCAATTATTTCCTTAAATCCCCTATTTTTAAATTTAAATTTTCATCTATTTGCCCACCTCCACTTGCAAACATATATCTTCGCCTTATTTTTCGACATCGTTTCTACACGCTGCTTATTTTACCCTCATCATATTATATTCATTCGCATTTCATCGGATAACGCATCTAATTGCATTGATTCAAACCAGTTATGCAGTAGGCATAAATCCGCTCGGCTGTTGCCACCGTTCATACACGGTCAAGGTCGCCTTATCGCTGAGCCCTTTGTCTTGCTGCCTGCTTGCATTCCTTTGGCCTTATTCAATAGAATCGCAATATATTACGTAGTTCATCTGCTCTTAAATAAAGTAGGGTCTGCATTTTCATTCTACGTATTTTAATTTAAAAGTAATATTTCTTTTTACTTCTTTCTTATAAATATAATACATTCACCATGGCCGAAAAATCGGACGCGGTAGCTTTAAAAGAAATTAAAATACAAAGACAGATTAGTGCCATGAAGGGCAAGCTTACACTTTTTAATAATTTTTTGGCCAAGCTTGAGAATTTAACTTCTTTGTCAGACCTCTTTAGAATCGATCTGGAAGGGAGACTATCAAAAATTCATGCTTTATATGATAAATACGATGAATTACAGACGGAAATCGAAATGAATGCTGAAATAATGGAAGAGGCGTATGCTGCACGAGAAAAATTTGAGGATGATTACCACTTCTCAGTTGCCCGAGCGCGGCATCTGCTCTCAACTAACGTCGGCAAAGCCGGTGCAGGTGTACCCAGCTCCTCAGAATCAAGACCAGGTTGTACCAATCCTAATAACAACTTTGTTCGTCTACCCAAAATTGATTTACCCCGTTTCGATGGTAGCTTTCAGGGCTGGCTGGAGTTTAGGGACACATTCCTATCTTTAATCCATAACAACGACAGTATCGATGACATAAACAAATTTCACTATTTGCGGGCGTCTTTAAAAGGAAGCGCATCCGAGATCATAAAAAACCTCGACTTCAATAGTGATAATTACGAAACCGCTTGGAGTTTGTTATGCGATCGATACAACAATAGTCGTCTTCTAGTAAACAACCATGTGCAGGCTTTGTTCAACGTTGAACCCGTCTTAAGGGAATCGAGCAAATGTTTACGTCGTCTTATTGACGTGACTAATAAAAACATTCGTGCACTTAAAACATTGAACGAGCCTACGCAACATTGGGATACTATTATTATTTTCATGATATCTTCTAAATTAGATACTATTACGAATAGACACTGGGAGGAGTATCGTAATACATTATCATCACCCCCCATCATGTCTCAGTTCTGTACGTTTGTGAGCAATAGGGCTGATCTTTTAGAAACCATTGAGGAAAGTCATTCCATCAAAACAAAACAAAATAGTGACTCAACAAAATCTAAAAGTTTTATAGTAGCTACAAATAACAGTAACGCCAATACAGTTAAAAAGACACAATACAATATATCGTGTCCTTTGTGTTCAAATAATCATTTACTTTTTACTTGCGAAACATTCAGAAAGCTAACTATTGAAGAGCGTATTCAAAAGGCCAAGGATTTTAATGTTTGTCTCAATTGCTTACGTTCAGGACACAATGAAAAGAAGTGTAAATTATCCCATTGTAGATATTGCAAAAATAAACATAACACTCTTTTACATCTTGAATCTTCTCAGTCTCCTGTTTTCCAAAATCCTATGCCTTCTATTCAAGACAATGTAGCATTATCAACAAATGAGAAATCGCCTGCTATTTTGCTTTCCACAGCTTTGGTGCGAGTTGTAAGCCATGATGGACAGCAGCATCGCGCAAGAATATTATTGGATAACGGTAGCACCGCCAATTTTATTACTCAAGAATTTGGCAATCGACTGGGGTTATCGCGGCATGGTTCGAGCTCCACAGTAACGGGTATTAACAATCAAACTTCTTTTAGTACACAGTCATGCAACCTCAAAATTGAGTCTTTATATAGTGAATTTAAGATAGATATTGATTGTCTAATATTACCTGAAATAACTAAGGTTTTGCCATCTTCGATGGTTGACATCTGTAGCATTCCTCTTCCTAAAGGACTACAATTAGCGGATCCTACTTTTTACATCCCAGCAGCTATCGACATTCTCGTCGGAGCTGAAGTCTTTTGGAATGTCTTAGGCCGCTCCACCGTCAACTTAGGCAAATCTCAACCAAAATTGTGTGAGACAAAACTGGGATGGATTGTATCTGGTCCCATAGCTCGTCTTCAACGTGCATCCGCTTCTAATTCACCGCATTTTTGTAATCACTTGTCTACAGATGACAATTTCGATCTCACGCGTTTCTGGGAACTTGACACTGTATCAGCACGTCATGCCTTATCCTTAGAAGAGCGTGAATGTGAAAGTAACTTCACTGAAACGACAAAACGTGACAGTGAAGGCCGCTTTATTGTTACTATTCCCTTAAAAGAGTCTCCTGAAGTCCTGGGTAACTCTTATCCTATGGCTAAACGTAGGTTCTTATCTTTAGAACAACGTCTAAACAAAGATTCCCACTTCAAACAGTTATATGTTGATTTTATTTCCGAATATATTTCTCTAGGTCACATGACTGAAAATAAACATAATACTCACAATAACATTCAGTATTTTCTTCCCCATCATGGCGTCTTAAGGGAATCAAGCACTACTACCAAATTGCGTGCTGTTTTCGACGCATCTGCTGTGACGACCTCTGGCAAATCATTTAACGATATACAAATGATTGGTCCGACTGTACAAGATGACTTATTATCAATTTTGTTACGATTTCGCCAACATAAGTATGTCGTCACCGCGGACATCGAAAAAATGTACAGGCAGGTAGTAGTAGACTCTGATCAGCGTCATCTACAACAAATATTGTGGCGTTTTGATCAATCAAAGCCCATCAAAATCTTTACTCTAAACACTGTGACGTACGGTACAGCGTTAGCGCCTTTTTTAGCCACTAGATGTTTAGTTCAGTTAGCAAGGGAATGTAGCAATGATGATGTTCGTAGAGCTATTGCTCATGATTTTTATGTTGATGACTATATTTCGGGGTCCTCTTCTATAGAAGAAACCATCAGCATATGTCAGAGCGTCATAGACAAATTAAATTCAGCAAAATTCAATTTGCGAAAATTCCATTCTAATAACTTAACAATTTTAAAGGCTTTATTTCAAACAAATGACAGCGATGATCAAGTGAACTTAAGTAATAATGAGATGTCTAAAACTCTAGGACTTAACTGGCAATGTTTTAAGGATATTTTTGTTATTTCCATTGATATCACTCGTTCTAACAAAATAAACAAAAGACACATACTATCTGTAATATCGCAAATTTTTGATCCTGGTCTAGTTTGTCCATGCATTGTCGAAGCAAAAATCTTAATGCAGAGACTGTGGATAGATAAATGTTCGTGGGATGAAGTTGTTTCTTCAGAAGTTCAAAAATTATGGTTAGACTTCGTTCAAACTTTACCACTCTTAAATAACATTAAAATACCTAGATGGATTACCTGTGACTCACCAGTAGACGTACAGCTTCATATATTCAGCGACGCATCTGAAAAAGCGTACGGCGCAGCGGCGTACATTCGTTCCTATGACGGATCCAGTGTCAAGGTTCAGTTACTCACTTCCAAAAATCGTGTAGCACCTATCAAGCCAACCACGGTTCCCCGGCTTGAGTTGTGTGGCGCCTTATTAGGTACAAGACTGTGTACTAAAATAAGAGACTCTCTTACATTAAATATAAACAAAGTTTACTTCTGGTGTGACTCAACCATTGTACTCGGTTGGTTATCTATGTCTCCAAATTGACTCAAACCTTTTGCACGCAATAGAGTAAACGAAATTCAGGAGAGTTCGTCAAATTGTACTTGGGGCTATGTACCATCGTCGGACAACCCAGCCGATATTGTATCTCGTGGTCTTAAAGCTGATCTCATCGGAGACTGCTCTTTATGGTGGACAGGACCTCCTTTTTTAAAAATCTCATCAAAATGAATGGCCTAAAATGCCTACTAATAAAATAAAATCCAATTTACCTGAGATTGTATGCCATTTTAGCGAAAATAACAAAGTAAATAGTAATCCTAATAAAACAGTAATCCAAGATTTAATTTATAAACATTCAAACATACAATATTTACAAAGAATAGTGGCATATGTACAAAGATTTATACAAAACATTAAAAACAATCAAAATAAAATAACTGGTCCTCTTACTGTAGAGGAACTAGATAATTCATTGAAATCTATATTACATAATGCTCAACTAGAAATGTTTCCCATCGAGTATGATATTCTTAAATCAGGCAAGCCATTGCCATCAAAAAATAGACTCATTTCTTTAACTCCTTTTTTAGACTCAAACGATCTTCTTCGCGTGGGCCGAAGGCTTGATAATTCGTCTTATGACTTCAATATCAAGCACCCAGTCTTACTGTGTACTAAACATCATTTAAGTAAGATTTTATTTTGGTTCTATCACAAGAAGACTCTTCATGCAGGCCCACACCTTCTTTTAGCTAATTTAAAGCAAAATTATTGGCCTCTAGGTGGCCGGAATTTATCTAGGTCTGTGGTAAAAAAAAGCATTAAGTGTTTTCGTAGTAGGGCTCGGCATGTGCAGCCTATAATGGGACAACTTCCTTCCACTAGAACTTCACTTGAATTCCCGTTCCTAAATTGTAGTGTCGACTACGCAGGGCCAGTTCTGATTGCGGATCGAAAGGGTAGGGGATGCAAACTTGTTAAATCATACCTGTGTATTTTTGTCTGCCTCGCAGTTAAGGCTGTACATCTGGAGCTGGTTACGGACCTCACCAAAGAGGGCTACCTGGCAGCTGTAAATCGGTTCATATCTCGTAGAGGAAAGCCGCAAAGTATCTTATCCGATAATGGAACAAATTTTGTAGGCGCCTGCAATGATTTGCAGCTCTTCCTTGATAATGAAAATGCAAACCTTACAAATGATATGGCCCAGGAAGGCATAAAATTCATATTTGCTCCCGCTTATTCCCCCCACTTTAACGGACTTGCCGAGGCTGCGGTACGTAGTACCAAGCAAACATTAAGAAAATTACTTCAATTAACTCATCTCACATATGAAGAAATGGCAACATGTTTGGCTTCCATAGAGGCAATTCTTAATTCTCGCCCTTTGACTCCTCTTTCTTCAAACCCTTCTGATTTTACTGCGCTTACTCCTTCTCACTTTTTAATTGGACGACCACTCACGGCTGTTCCCCACCCACAGGTGACTGACGCTAATATCACCAGGCTGGAGCGGTATCGACGGGTTCAGTACATCCAACAACATTTTTGGCAGCGTTTTAATATGGAATATGTTTATCTGCTTCAGCAGAAGACTAAATGGCATAGCTCAACAGCAGCTCTTACAGAAGGAACCCTGGTTCTCATCCGAGACAAGACGCAGCCTCCACTTTTGTGGCTTCTTGGACGTATCGTACGGAGCTTCCCGGGAGCAGATGGCGTTACCAGAGTCGCAGACATCAAAACTAAGAGAGGAACCATAAGGAGGGCTTACAACAATATATGCCCGTTACCTACTTCTTGAATAAACCCTGCTGGATCCATTCAACGCGGGGAGTATGTTCACGCGTGAACCGGAACATCGCAGGGGCGCAGGCGGCGGCGGGGTGCCGGCCGCTCTAACCACTCGACCTTTACCCACCGGCGCGAGCACACACGACCAAAGTGCCTCGTCGATTAATCTCAAATTTATAATATATTTTATACAGTCCACTTATCGTATTATTTGTTCAACCACTGAGTAAGGAGAAAGGTTAGGAGCCAACACGGGTTTTTCCAGCGAGCGTATTCACGGAGATTCGACAGCGTTCCCGTTCGATTCAGATCGAGTGAGAAATGTTTCAAAGTCGAATCTATCGTTTTTTTTTTGAATTTTTAAAAGTTACTACACTGGTCAAAACAACGTTACTATACTTACAGCCATCCCCTCTAAGTAGGCCACAACTTCTTCATAAGGCCGCCCCTCCAGTTCCCCCACCCCCTCCTCCTTGAGGTGGTCCTTCACAGTGGGGGGGAGTGAGCCATCCCCCCAAAACAACGTCACACCGTTGGGAGTAATCACGAGATACGAGAAAAACACTGGGTTGTATTCTATGTCGCTTCCACGAAGATTCAACGTGTCTGAGGGAATATAATAATATATTCATTTATTTATTGCAAGTCACAATATTTTTATAATAAGGTGGTAAAATAAAAAAGTTGGTACATTGTGACGCCCTGCAAGGGCACAGCAACATGCATAGTTCGGTCGTTTAACATATTCTAAAACTATAACAAGAAACAACTATAACAAATAAGAAATATCAATTTAAAATAACACGAGCATTAAAAAACACACATATAAAAACAATTTCAAATAAATCTAGGAACTAGAAAATGTTCATTGTTTTACTCACGCCCTCAATGTATGTAGGTCTACACTTCACTACATAGTATAAAACAAAGTCGCTTTCTCTGTCCCTATGTCCTTATGTCCCTTTGTATGCTTAAATCTTTAAAACTACGCAACGGATTTTGATGCGGTTTTTTTTTAATAAATAGAGTGATTCAAGAGGAAGGTTTTTATATGCCATATATACCGAAGCGAAGCGAGGGCGGGTCGCTAGTAATATTATAAAGAGGAAAGATGATTTTTGTATGATTGTAACGAATAAACTCAAACTACTGGACCGATTTTAAATATTGATTCACTAATAGAAAGCTTACTTTTCTGGGAGAAACTCTCTCTGCAACAAGATACTGTCATAGAACTTTTGTCCTATTAGGTACTAGCGGTTCTGCGCAGTTTCACCCGCGTAGTTCCCGTTCCCGTGGGAATACGGGAATAAAATGTAGCCTATGTTACGGTAAAAGAGTTTTTAACATAGTTCTAGTAGTTTTCGAGTTTATTCGTAACAAAAATACAAATCTTTCCACTTTATAATAATAGTAAAAATATAGATATGGTCATTGTTACTATTGATTTTTTTTTTTTTTTTTTTTATAGGACAAGACTCACAAGCTACTTCATCTAACGCTGTAACCACAAGTGCTGCCGCTTTCTTCTCCGACATCTTCTGTCTCAATTCTTGTATCTTCAGCCCAGCTTTTTTGCCTGTCAAAAGAGTAAGTAAGTAAGTAACAACTCTTTATTGCACACCAATAAAAAATGCAATAAGTGGTCATAGGGTTGTGTCCTACCTAGTCAAATCAGTTACTTTTTACGATCTGTCAAAACGAAAGTTTACTATGGAAAATGTACTGAAATAGCAAACCGTGACGTCATAGTTTGTAGTACTCAATTGCAGCACTTTTTTGATTGTTTTATTATTTTGCTATAATTGTAAATTGAAAATCGAAATACATATTTTGAGGTGTTTTGGGATAATCTTTTTAATGTATGACTACTCGCAATTTAATTTTGATGCTGTCAACTACCCAATTGTGCCACTTATTGCATTTTTTATTGGTGTGCAAAAAATTGTGTTTAAAAAAAGTACAACGGGCGCCATCTTTTTTTTTCATTCAAGCAACAAAGAGTATTCATAAAATATTTCGCTATGTACTTGTGAAGACCTTTAATTGGTTTCCTGATGTTTATAGCTGTTGGTCTCCCTAAAATTAAGTAAATAAATAAATAAGCGTCAGTTCTGATAATAGACTATTGACGTTGTATTTTTTTTACCTACAGAAATAAATGATTAGAATTCAATTCAGTTGGCCAGATTCTGGCTATTTCCTTCCTTCCTTCCTTCCTTTAAAGGAAAGACATTTATCTCAACATTAGGCTGTTACGGGTTGATGATGGAGAAACGAAGTTAAAAGCACTACCAACTGACGGAAATAACTAAATAATGATATTAGGCGCATTATTCCCGCGGGAACGTAAAAATTCCCACGGGAACGAAACGGAAAACTGCACCAGCGCGAGCACCGACAAGTCTTTCATACAATAAAACGGGTATTTTTTATTTGCTGTCCCTGGGTTGCATTAATATTACCTGAATACTTTACAGGGAGTGCTATTATGGTGTTGCATGGTCTGATGGGAGGGGGGTCAGACAGTTGGACCCTGGCCTCATCCACCAGGTTCTTCGGGCACGCCACGAGCTTCACGTTGAGCCTGGAGAGTCCAGTCTGTTTGAAAATGACTTGAATTAATTATACATGAAAGAGGAATACCAAATACATGCTCCAAAACTGTATCGCCTAGAAACTTCCATTTTGCATTGTAATTTTCTCAAATAATATACACGGTAACACGGTAAAAGATATTTATAAATTACTGCGGGAACGTATCAAATTCCCGCGGGAACGTGTCAAATTCCCACGAGAACTTATTAAATTCCCGCGGGAACTGGGCAAACTGAAGCTGCTCGAGCAACGCCACTGACAGACAATAGACCTGTCGAATGTGACTCTCATATTATTTTAATTTGAAGAAAAATTTGAAGTTCGACTTAATCCTAGTGACGGCACCAATGAGTTTTCAATAACTTACATCATACGTATTTATTACTAGGTCGATGACAAAAAACACCTTTCGAGCAAAGGGGGCGCAGGCAGAGGTATTCCATTTTAGGAAATGCCTACATTTCAACAGTATATTCTTTGGACCCCTAAACGTGATAGGTGGTGAGCCCATCGCCGGACCGGGTCTGTTACACATGCCTCAGAATAAATTCTTGGACCTGCGGGTTTCCTTCCTCAAGATGTTTTCCGCTAGTGATAAAACCACTAATTTGATTTTGATGAATGAGATGATGTTTGGGTGACATAGGGTACATTTTTCTGGAGTCGGTTTTTTTTAGTGGGACACAATTTACACACCTTTATTAAGTCCAAAACTAGGCAGAGCCCTTACTATGGGTAGATACTAAACAACTGAAAAACATACTTAAATAAATATTGAACACCCAGACACAAAGCCAACAGACATGTTCATGCACACAAATGTTGGCCCCGAGCAAAGATCGAAACGACCTCAGACTCAGAAGGCAGGGTTACTACCAGCTGCCAACAAGCCCGTTTGTTTCACCTTATTTTTGACCCTATGGTACCTGTAATGGGGTCCATTCCTCCCTGCTCAGGGTGTAAGGGTCCACGCCGACCGTGGCTCCATCAGACAAGTGGGTGGCCAGCCATTTCTCAATAGACGGCGTGTCAGGAAGAGCTGATTCAAAACAGATAAGTGTCATTTTTAAACAGGTCTCAACCTAGTTATTATTAGAAAAAATAGTGGGTAATGCGCGTGGATATCAAGAAAAACAGGTATTTTAAAATGAAGTCTTTACTGTACACTATTTGTAAAAAATGACAACCAAATAGAAGGAGTTCAATGGACGATCTTGTCACTTTAAGCGTTTTCTTCAAGACAACCTTATGCACATTGCACGGATGTTAGAAAAATCATGAACTTCAATAAGCAACATTACTTTTTAAAATTAAAGAGCTGTAGAAAATCAAACTAGGTAATATGAGCATAAGATCGGGCATCGAACTCTTTATTTTCTGTAAGGACTAGAATCCAAAGGTCATTAAACAACTTTTTATTTTTGTTTTACTAACAAATTATGGATCCGAAAATAAAGTTTTAATTTTATCTATTTATTATTTATTTCAGTGTTTAACTTGACCAATGTAGACAACTTCAGGATTAAATTAAAACCTTCAGGTAAATCGCTAAATTTTAGCAATTACAAACCAAAATATAAATCAGATTTTGTCGGCAATTTCTGCAACAGGTAAAGCGAGACTAAATAAATACATTTTTACGGTATGAGCGCGCTCGGACGGAATGTTCCCTTACTGTTTAATAGAACACTCGTACTATATGTAGGTACTCTGATTGAATGCGCCGGTCCAAGTACACTCGGATCACGTGTAGTACCTACACATGAAACCAGTGGGGACTACCCTTTTTGCCGACTTTCCCATTTTGCCGACTTTTTTGGAAAGTCATACTTCTATTGCTGATTTGCCTTCTTATTAGATTTTATCGCCTTATGTACCCTTTTGTAAACCTAGTCATCTGAGCAGACTGGGTCCGAGCGTGCTCGCACCGATAAAACACGGCTATAGCCCGTTAAGAGAAGAAAAAAGGGTAACGAAAGAGATTTATGGTTCGAAAGTTGAAGGATGCTAAGAAAGAGGACGCCCCAGAAGGACGTTCACGGATCAAAAAAAGACGTCCTTCAAAAAGCTGGGGTCCGGAGTGTGAAGAATGAAAGAGCGTGCATAAAAAGGGTTATGGATGTGAAGGAAGCGTAAGAAGTATGCAGAGATCGAGCAAAGTGCCGATCCATTCGTCTCTGTGGGACAATATGTATGCAAATAGTCTGTTACAAACATTGTTTCATCAACGTCCAAAGACTCAAATCTGCTTCTTTTTCGAACTGCGTGTAGTACCGGCCGTCTGTCCACACGAGGGCCTGCGATGACGTCACCACGGCCGTGCCAGCTGACCCCGTGAACCCCGATATCCATTCCCGGCGAGCGTCAACCGGGGCTATATACTCGGACTGGAAGAAAATAATGTTTGGACGGTCAAAGGTGACCAGGGGGCAGTTAATAATCATATCAGTCAAGAGACAATAGAAATTGATGCTCCAGATTTAGATGAGGAGCATGTAACAGCAGCCCGGCCTGCAGGATTATGAAAGTGATATATACTAATGCAGTCGGCTAATTCACCATCTGACCGCGCGCACTGTCTGCATGTCACTACAACTTTTTCCTACGTCAGCCGGTACCGGATAAAGATACCCTATCCTCAAGTGAACTACAAAGATTATTTTAATAAAATGTTAATACTGTATGAAATGAGGTCATGACTGCAACCGAACCGAACGTCAACAACGATTTAAACGTCTTTTTTTTCGGTCGCCTCTGGTGCCCCCCTAGACGGGATGCCCTAAGCAATTGGTTAAATAGCTTATAGGCTAATCCAGGACTGGTCAGCCGGTATGCGGCAGTCGGTATGATGTACGAAGCTAGTGCAGTCGGTTGACTCGCCATGACTACGCAGTACTGTTAGTCACTTCACTACTTTGTCCTACAAGTACTAAGGCACAACTAGCTTACTCACATGGTAGGCGTCAGCAGTCGGTATTATGTGCGCAGCTAGTGCAGTCGACTGACTCGAAATGACTGAGTAAACCTCACTGTCTTAGGATTTAACTAAAAGAACTTTTCGCTAAATTTGGAGGCCCTTAGGACCAGAGGCCCGTCCGGGCCCGGGCTTGGATGGGCCTCATTCAATTTTTCCGCCCCAGGCCTCCGACAGGCTTAGTCCGCCACTGGTAAACCTGTCAGTCTCTGCACTACTATGGCCTAAATGTACTATCAGTAAAAGTTCTGCCTGATACACCTAAGTGTCATTTTTGCGTGCAGCTATCTTTTCCTCATGGTGACAAAGCCCTCTCTTATAGTAAGAATGTCAATTACATGTTTATAACCACTTAGTGTCAATGAATGGATCGGAGTGGATAAAAAAACGGTGTTCTGGCTTCTGATTGTTTAATTCTAAATAGGTGCGGGCGGGGTGATAAAAACTTGAGCTTTCAAGTGACAAATCTTCCAAATGTAAGTATCAGGCTTAGCGTTTGTGGATAGTACCTACAACCAGATTACTTACATTGTGAGCGTCAGCGGTCGGTATGATGTAAGCAGCTAGTGCAGTCGGCTGACTCGCCATTAAACTGCGCAGCACTGTCAGTCGCTGCGCCATTTTGGGACCTGTCATTATTAAAGAGGAATCCCAGAAATAAGATAGTTTCAAATATTCATTTTTATAAGAAAACTTCATTAAAATATACAAACCAGTTTTTAAATATGATGTATTTGTTGGTATCTCATGTGGATCTTCGGTCTTAGCATTCGCCGATATTCTGTAACAGACGTAAAGTTTAGATTCACAACAAAAGTGCGAGCGCGGTCACGGCCCCGCCGCGTGCTTACGCAGCCGCCGCTGCCGCGCCTGCCCCCGTCGCTGTCGCCGCACCTTCCCCGCTAATGAAGCGGCCCTCCCAGGAAGGGAAGAAGAGCCGGAGCAAATCTGCTGGCAAGCAAGTGCCCTCACCGGTTTTCAGGAAAAAACAGTGTGATGAGGAGGGCTTCCAAAGAGTAGAGAGGAAGAAGAAGAAGCCCTCTAGCCGCAACACCCATGGCACTGCTCCGACCGGACCGAACCATCTGCTGCGTCCTGCTGTACCGTCGACGCAGCTGTATGTGTCCCGTTTGCACTGGTCTACGAAGGTCCAAGACGTCGTAGACTACATAGTGAAGAAGTCCACTTTCTCATTGAGGGTTGAACGGTTGGAGTCTCGTCGCAAAACGAATTTTAATTCTTTTGTGGTGAGAGTACCAACCCATCATCTGGAAACCTTCATGAAGGAGGACTTCTGGCCGCAGGGAGTTGTATTTCGGAAATTCCGGGGTCAACTACCTGCCGACAGCGCTCGCACGTCGCCGACACTTCGTGTAAAATAGTTTAGTTATTTATTTTTTATGTATGTTAGATTTAAGGTATATATAATATGGGCCTCTGTTTACGTTATTTAAGATCTACTAATGTAAATATTGCCTGAAATAAAGATTATTATTATTATTATTATTATTATTAAAATATAGCTTTTGTACACGTTATCTTTTCTTATACTTCTACATAATATTATAAAACGTAGCGTCTCTGTCTGTCTGTTACCTAGTTTGCTGACTGCACTCTGGACGCGTCTTCGTACGATTTTGAGTCGTGCGAACACGTACGAAAACGACAAATTATCCCGATGCTCCGAGCACTATGGCAGCTATCCTAGTGTGCGGGAATACGCACCCAGTATTTAAAGCACTCTAGGTCGAATATGCCTCTCTCTAACTATGCTCTGCCTAACCCCGGGGATAAAAAGGCGTGAGATTTTTTTTTTCTATTGTTTTATTCAAAGTACATTCTCTTTGGAGTTTCTTGCCCCGCTTCTTCTCAACTGTACATACCGAAGCGGTGGAGTCGCAATGAGTTTCAATAAGAGGACTTATAAGCCCCTACATTGAATAAAAACTTTTGACTTTGCACCCAGTATGCGAGGACGAGGACTATGACACTAGTTCGCACCCATTGGGAAAGTATATGCACCCAGTATACGCATGACTAGCTCCCGACCAGTGGGCGAGAATACTTACCTAGTAGGTATACACAGGACTAGTTCGCACTGAGTTGGCGAGAATACACATCCAGTATAATAACAACTAGCTCGCACCCAGTATACCTACACACGACTAACCAGGTCGCACCCACTGCTAGGCTAGCCACCGCGGAAATGGAAGAGAGAATTCTATATAACAATACATAGTATAACTTCCCGCTGTCTATCTGTCCCTACGTACCTATGCTTAGATCTTTAAAACCACGCAACGAATTTTGATGCAATTTGCATTTTTTTATTAGATAGTGATTAAAGAGGAAGGTTTAAGTATCAGCATTGTATACCCGTGCAAATCCGGAGCGGGTCGCTAGAAAATAAAATAAAAATAAATAAATACCTAAATAATCTCAAGCCTTTCATTCCCGAGGGGGTAGGCAGAGGTATTCCATTACTGGATATACCCACATTTCACGAGATACATTGCTCCCCTAAACGTGATAGGTGGTGAGCCCATCGCCGGACCGGGTCTATTTACACATGTCTCAGAATTAATTCTGAGACCTGCGGGTTTCCTCACGATGTTTTCCTTCACCGTCGAGCTAGTGATAAATATGTACGTAAGTTTTTGAAAAACTCATTGGTACATGCCAGGATTCGAACCCGAGCCTCACTGATTTTCGACCGGCTCTTTAACCGTCCGGGCTATCACTGCTCATATATCACGGGTCGCTAGTTTTATATAAAACATTATGCTGGTGTTGCCAACAGGGCGATTAGGGACCTGAATTTTTGACTTTAGGTTCCTTAGCTTAGGGAGCGTCGCGTCGGCATCCAATAAGATTTTTCGAAATATCCACGGGAACAACAATACTGACTGACTGATCCACATGAATATTTAAAGTACATCAATGGACTTATCTATTCAATAATTTATATTTTATTTGCGCACGGCCTCAACCTCTGGACCAATGTAGGTACCTACCTATCTTTTAGGAGACAGGTACCCAATAGGTTTTTCGAAATTCCCACGGGAACAGGGGGAAAAAACGGTTCATACAGTTACATACATTATTTTAGAAGCATTTTGTACTGAATATACTCCTCGTTGAAAACTCGATGCTAATAAAACAACAGATAAAGCTACAATCATTACTTAGGTACTTGGGTAGGTATATTTTTAGAAAAAAATAATATTTTGTTGATGTTTGTTTGATTTTTTTTTCATAGCTGGCAGTGGGTCGTATCTATAACCGCTGCCAGTGTCAAGGTAAAGGAAAAGCTACTAAAAAAGTTTGACCACTCTAAAAAAAGAGACTAATTAAAAGTGTTTTTAATGCTGCATTATAACTACCTGCAAAGAAAATATGGCGACACCAATAAAATAACAATATTAAAGTATATGTTATCGTAATACCTAGGTACTTGACTACACAGATTACAGAGATATAACTATTGCTTTAAATACCTGATATTACAGCCGATACTTTGTCGAATGAATCCTGTAGATAGAACTCTTTTTTTCATAGGTAGTTTAGTTACCTACACGAAAACTGGATACGTACGAACTCTAAAAAAAGTGAGTCCTACTTGAATTAATTATAATAAATCATTAAAAAACAACTTAGCAGAGTTCTATTCATACCCAGTATTTCAGGATGACTAAATTGTAAAACTCGCAAAATACTTATTAGGTACCTAAGTAGATATATAACTGTCAAAGATACAAATTAAAATTTTATTTATTAGCCTATTGTTATACCTTCCACACCTCCGCAAAAACTGTTGTGTGATCTTCGGTGGATATTATTTCGCAGAATAGCTATCTCGTTCTCGATCCTTTTTAGGGTTCCGTACCCACAGAGTAATACGGGACCTTATTACTAAGACTCCGTTGTCCGTCCGTCTGTCACCATGCAGGCTGCTCATTAACCGTGATAGTTACAGTTGAAATTTTCACAGATGATGTATTTCTGAATAGAATAAAGTAAATATTTAATCAGTCAAGCAAAGTTCGGTTCCAATGCGCAACAAAACAATTAAAAATCAATTGTGTCTTACTTCTTGGCTTAAGAGAAGTGATTTTTTTGTAGTTTTTATAGATAACGGTTCGGAACCCTTCGTGCGTGAGTCGGACTCGCACTTGGCCGGTTTTATCAATTATTATCTTGTAACTACACAGAGTTATGTGGGGCAAGTGTGCGCTCGCATTCAAAGTGGTATCATAATTAAACAATTAGAGGTAAAAGTAATCGAAGTCTTTTATTCGATAAAGTATTTGATCCAGTTATCAGATAAAAAAAATTTTCTGTAAAGTCGGTTTACGGACGATAATTTTACGTGATAACGTCATAAGAAAACATTGGAAAAGATCGTGCCTCTCTATCGCTTGTTCCGCGCTCTCGCTTGCACTCGGCTCAGGCGAAACGTGACAATGAGTCATGCTTTATACTTTGATTAGAGTAAATAATCGCTGGTAGGTAGATATCTTTGTTTTAGAATTAGGTAGGTAAGTGTCTTCTCTATAACATATTGACGGGCCTGTTGGCTCGGTTGGAGTGACCCTGTTTTCTGAGTGGTCGCGGGTTTAATTCCCGCTTGTGGCCAACAATTGGGTGCATGAACGAACATGTCTCTTGGCTTCGTGTCTGGTATCGTTTAATAATTATTTACATGAGACATTTCGTGACATGAGATTAAAAGGAGCTGTTCTTGAGTTTCTTGCTGGTTCTTCTCGAGGTACCTACTCAAAGTCAAAATGTTTTATTCAAAATAGGAACTTACAAGTCCACTTATTGAACGTCATTTCAACTCCACCGCTTCAGCATGTATGGTTGAGGAGAAGAAGCGGGGCAAGAAACTCCTCAACACAATATTCTTTTAATCAATTGTTATTTAATACTAAATTGGGTTACATAATTTCGTTTGTTTTTCGCTATCGTATTGCGCTGGACTGGAGGAAATCTGTTCCAAGCATCATTGTCATTTATATAGTCGTCTAGTTTGCAATATGCCATTTTACAAAGTACATGTTTAACATGAGTTTTGAACACAGTTTCAGGCAATTTCAAAATATCTTAATATATAATAATATAATAAAATAATCTCACGCCTTTTATCCCCGAGGGGGTAGGCAGAGGTATTCCATTACTGGATATACCCACATTTCACGAGATATATTGGACCCCTAAACGTGATAGGTGGTGAGCCCATCGCCGGACCGGGTCTGTTTACACATGTCTCAGAATTAATTCTGAGACCTGCGGGTTTCCTCACGATGAATTCCTTCACCGTCGAGCTAGTGATAAATATGTACGTAAGTTTTTGAAAAACTCATTGGTACATGCCGGGATTCGAACCCGAGCCTCACTGATTTTCGGCCGGCTCCTTAACCGTCAGGGCTATCACTGCTCTAATATAAAATATCTTCTGGTATTTTATTATAAAAAGGAATTATTAATTTTACTTAATCGTGACTGAGGTTGCTCTAGTTTATTTTTATTCCTAAGATTACAATTATGCCTGTCACAGTTTTTAGTATACAGTAATATGTTTTTCCGTACATACATAATGTTTTCATAAATGTAGGTACTGACAAGGCATTGTTAAAATATCAATTTCTTTGAACAGTTCTCTTAGGGAATCACGACATTTTAACTTGTAAATGGCGCGTATAGCCCTTTTTTGTAAAATAAAAATTGACTCTGCATCAGCAGCTCTGCCCCTCAGCACTCACCTACCCACCCACTCACCACAGCTACTGCATTTGGAACCAGCAACTCGTCGGTGGAGATGGGCTGCTGTTTACATTTAGCCAATCTTCATGGACTGGTTTAGAATGCCTTGTTATTAGACTATTCACGTTTCTAACTGTACCTTTAGTACCTATACATACCAACAGAAAATAAATGATTTTTGGCTTTGACTTTAATTAAGTACTAGCGACCCGCCCCGGCTTCGCACGGGTGCAATGCTAATACTTAAATCTTCCTCTTGAATCACTCGTAGGTAGATACCTATCTATTAAAAAAAACCGCATCAAAATCCGTTGCGTAGTTTTAAAGATTTAAGCATACCTACACAAAGGCATATAGGGACAGAGAAAGCGACTTTGTTTTATACTAGGTATGTAGTGATGATGTATAATATCAGTTGTTTAGTAGTAACTATTTATTTATATTTATTCAGAGCAAATATGTTTCGCATGGAATTGATTACACATGCCATAATAATAGGTAAATTGATCACAAAGCACAGGTCCTGCCTATATAGTTTGGGGCTAAATAACCGTGTGTGAATTGTGTCTCCTAACTTATTATTATTATAATGTAAATAAGAAGCAACCCGGCCCGTAAATTTTACATCAAAACAAACGCTGGTAGGCGGAAAGCATGAATATTTAATTCCCGAAGCCAACCGCCCACGTCAAAGTTACTTAGTAGCGTGGGAGTTATTAAAGGTTAATGTGAAATGTTTAACGGGTGAATATACCTTGGTATAAGATTTCAACTAATGTAATGGTTGAACTGTTACACGTGCCTTTAGAAGATATTCTCTGCGGGTTTCCTCACCATGAGGACGTAGAGAGTATGTTTTGATAATAAAGCGGGTGAAGCCGCTTCTAAAAAGGTTCTCAATTCATCGTGTATGTTTTTCTCGTACCTTCCAACTCCACAAGAAATATCATGTTATTATATTCAAATCAAATTAATTATATTCCTTGAAATCGGATTGTATTTTGGTTTAATTTAATTACATTCAATTCAAATTAATTATATTCCTTGAAATCGGATTGTATTTTGGTTTAATTTAATTATATTCAATTCAAATTAATTATATTCCTTGAAATCGGATTGTATTTTGGTTTAATTTAATTATATTCAATTCAAATTAATTATATTCCTTGAAATCGGATTGTATTTTGGTAAAATGACAACTACCAACATACTTATTTCTTTGTAAGTAAGTCCAAAAAAAGACGTGGCACTCGGGGACTGCCGCGGTAAAGCTATTGCATAGCATTTTGTATCAACAAGACTGCCGAAAACAAACGACGACGTTAGACAATGCACGGCCTTCAAGCCACACCTCCGTGCCCGTCGGAGTGGGGAGCGTGAGGTTTTTTTTCGTTACGGAATTTCTGGATTCGGTCCCCGCGCTCAAGGCCCTCGATAGAAGGCATCCGTCCGTCCATCCGTCCATCCGCCCGTCCGTCCGTCCGTCCGTCCGTCCGTCCATCCGTCCGTCCGTCCGTCAGTCCGTCCGTCCGTCCGTCCGTCCGTCCATCCGTCCGTTCATCCGTCCGTCCGTCCGTTGGTCCATCCATCCATCCATCCATTAGACAATGCACGGCCTTCAAGCCACACCTCCGTGCCCGTCGGAGTGGGGAGCGTGAGGTTTTTTTCGTTACGGAATTTCTGGATTCGGTCCCCGCGCTCAAGGCCCGCGATAGAAGCTATGCGATAGCTTAAAAACTTTTGGTAAATCGATCAACGGACAGAAACCGCTGAGTTTAGGATGTTTGCACTAAGGCTCCTGAAATCACGTGAGCACCCAGCGGTTTCGGTTGATCGATATGTCGTTCCTTCTTTTAGACTCAAGACTTGATGAGTTTTTATTGATAGTTTAAAAGAATAATGTATTAGAGAGTTTCTGTATACCTGCATGCCGAAACTGTGAAGTAGCAATGAATTTCAAAGTGGACGTATGAGCCCCTACTTTGAATAAAACTTAAGTTCTCTTCTAGGCTATGACAAAATAGCAGCGGTTGCTGGACCCCAGTGACCATTAAGCTGAGTCATAGACCTTTTTGTCACGGAGTACCTACTGTTTCTACTTGTTTTTGGACTGTTGTTGTTCCTGTGATAAATAAATACTTTTATTATTATTATTATAAGAGCATTTCAATGTTATTATCTAAAGAGTTAGGCATTAAACAGTTTTCCACTCAGCATATTAATACCGGCAGGCACTGGCGGACTAAGGTAGGTGCGGAAGGGGCGATCGGCTCCGGGCCTCTGGGGCTCCAAATTTAGCTAAAAGTTCTATTTATCAAATCCTTAAAGGAATGGAGGATAAAAGGCAATTGGGTGTTGGTTGGAGGCAGCAGACACAAATACGATTAAAGCTGCACTAAATTTGGAGGCCCCCCAGGACTAGAGGCCCACCGTGAGCCTGGTGGACCTTCAAATCCAAAAGTTCTAAGACTGGGGAGCCTCATTCAGTTTTTCCGCCCCGGGCCTCCGACAGGCTCGTTCTGTATCCGTAGTCAGATCGCTTAGTCAGATCAATCTAACCATTAGTCCGCCACTGCCGGCAGGTCTACCCATAAACTACACTACACATAAACCCATTTATTGAACCCTACTCGGTTAGTTGCCCCTGCCCTTGCCCTATTTCTCGGAGATATCGCTTTCATACCTGACCGAGCCACCCTTTGAAATTTATGTCCACTCGATTGGAAGTATAATGGCTGTAAAATATCCCTATACCTACTTATACCGAGATGTAAGCCATTAACCAATAGATGTGAGCAAAACAAACTATTTCGCTAAATAAGAAATAAAAGGAAAATAGGGACCCGCCCTCGCTTCGCTTTGTTTCTCTACTTTAATAATATGCATGTATTATCACTACATAAGCACTACATAGTATAAAACAAAGTCGCTTTCTATGTCCCTATATCCTTATGTCCCTTTGTATGCTTAAATCTTTAAAACTACGCAACGGATTTTGATGCAGTTTTTTTTAATGGATAGAGTGATTCAAGAGGAAGGTTTTAATGTTAGCATTGCACCCGTGCGGGTCGCTATTATACATATAAACCTTCCTCTTGAATCACTCCTATTAAAAAAAACGAATCAAAGTCCGTTGCGTAATTTAAAGACCTAAGCATACATAGGGACTGACAGACAGGAAGCGGCTTTGTTTTATACTTGTACTATGTTTCCCAAAAAGTCCCTATCCTACAGTATCCCGGTCCCAAATGTCCCTGCCCCAGCTAACCAATTTTTTCCCTGGATAAGTACCTAATATGTAAATGTGTAAGACTGGGTCCTCCGACTTTTTAGAAATTGAATACCTCTGCCTACCCCTTCGGGGATTAAAGGCGTGAGATTATTTATTGGACTTTTTTACAAGACAAGTCGTTAAAGAATATTGTTTTATTCGTGATGAAAACGAACGAATATTTGTCTCATTGCCTATTCCCTGGAGACAATGAGGTACATTATCAATTTACACTTTCGCACCGTGTTCCTAAACAAAGAAAGTTAATGGATTTCACACAAAAGAATAAACAAGCTTACTTTATAAGGGCGGCACGGTACGAAGAAAATAAGGCTGAACAAAACAATACTATTTTAAGATGGTGGTATGGCCAGAATAATGAAAAAAAAAACATAAATTCAAAGTATTTTATTTCTCTATACATAATTTAAATTACATTAAATAGGTACCACTTTAAAAAAATATGTAGTATCCGTAAAAAAGATCAACACTTCTCTACTCATTCCAATCCAATAGACATCGCACGCGATCACAAACTTTTATTTGCAAGGGGATTCAAAAGATTTCGCAATGTACCTACAATTCGCCATTTTGAAAAAAATAATTAATTTCGGCCTGTCTTAAGAACGAAGAAAATAGTAAAAAGACAAAATGCCTAGCAAAATGTCCAGGCAGCGACTACAGCTTTGAACAGATTATTCCACTATTTTATATTGTTAAATGTCATTTGTCAAAGCTCCTCTTTATTGATGGACCTTTTTAAACATGACACTTTAGAGGATTTTTTAAAATAAAACTCTGTAGTTAATTATTTTACACATTTTCATAATTTCATATTTTACGGACAGTAGTACGCCCATTATAGTAAAATCTTCAAAGCCTTTTCATATAAATAAATAATAATATTACGTATAGAAATACTACTCGTGTTCTAGATTATCGCGACCAAAGACTTCTTGTACAAAACACAAGTCGGTTAGGGGTTGGTCGCAGATTTGGTCCTTTGTTAGTCTATCTAAAAAAAAGTAGCTTTGGCGCCATCCGTGAAAAGATGGAGAGCGAAGTAGTTAAGAAAGGTACAAGGCGAGACCTTCTATACGTCATATTCTTATCTATTCCTATGCTTTTACCCTGTAAAGTTAACACTAAATGCAAATCGAAGTTTCTAATCCCAAAAGTTGTGCTACAACATGTCTACGTCACTAGTGCATCGGAATATGTACGTCATTAAATATTAGTACTTCACAAGTCCCGATAAAGTAAATATTAGGCAACTTTGATACAATGAGTTACAGTATTTATTGCTAAGTTAACAAATCACTAATTAGAAAAATAAAATCTGCATTTGGTCAAGGTAACATTTTGTATATTTACAGAGAAAAGAAATAGTACAATGTTTTTTAAAATGCTAAAAAAAATTACCGGAACGTGGATAGTGTATTTTCAGTAGTTTAAATGTCAACAAAAATTTATGTTTCATCATGCTGATATAATCATCCGTCTGTCATATTGAAACGTTATACACGCAGTACTCCTGATTTAAATGTCATGCTTCTCATACAGTTTTAACTGTGTGCTGTTTGTCGATCACTGTTAGAATTTTAATAAATAGAGAGAGAGTAGTAGCTGGAGAGTTGATAGAATTTACATCTGCGATGTACTAAAGAAAAGAACATAAGGAGCCTATGTAACCGACAAGCATCAGCTATGGATGCTGCGGTGTCACTTTTTGACACCGTACAGTCTGAAATATTGTACATAGGATAATGCCCCATATTCATACCAGGTGGTGATCTATTGCCTCTGTTAATGCCTGTCGTGAAAAAGAAGTGACTGTATGTATGCAATAGTCAAGACTTCTGGATGTTTAATCCTCCATCGCAAAACTTTTTTGGGAAATCCCAATAAAGAAACAAGATAAGACACTGTTCCTTAGCAAGTCCTTAACCAGATGCAGATCAACAAGATTTCATATTTCATAGTCGAGGTCTACAGTCATTACGAAAGCTAGATACAAAACGCCAGTTCGTTGGTTAATTTAAACTATTCAACAACCTCCGTGTCAATCTTCCCATGTGACAAGTCTTCCTATGTTACATCCGCTAATTATTATTTGGTAATCTGAAACAAATGAGGTTAACTTATGAGTAGGGCATGCAATTCGGATATCCGGATATCCGTATTATTCGGATATTCGCCACATTTACTATTCGAATAGTATTTACATAATTCTAGGATATTTTCACCAAACAAAATTAAAACGTAAGTATTCGGATTGTTCAAAAAATCCGAATACTTACGTTTTAATTTTGTTTGGTGAAAATATCCGAAGATGAAAAGGAAGAGACAGCTAAGACATTGAATTAACAATTGTTTGTTTGTTTTCTTTATTTATATATCTACTTAGATTTAATAATAATATAGTGAAGTATCAACAAAACATTTGTATGAAAACGATGACTTAGAAACATTGTCAATGTCATTGCATCGAGTAAGAGGAAGAATGGTTCCCCAAACCACTGGTGGAACAAAGAAGCTAGAGAGATTGTTGAAGAAAAGAAGAAAGCCATGGATGTATTGGCGTTGAGGACCAGAAAACTAGTAGATGCCTGAGTGACTGAATATGTAGTGAAAATGGTAGAGAATTAATATAGAAGGATAAAATGAAAAAAATAAAGATAAGATTGAGCAAATGAAGAAGAACATGGATGAAAAGAATGAAAGAAAGTTTTCCGACAACTGCCGGGAAAATTAGAAATTGTTCTGGGAGCAAGTTCTGGTGTCCCGGGGAGTGTCGCAAAATACAAGGACGAAGGTGATTAGAGATGAGAATGGGAAGCTAATAACGGAAGAGGATAGAGTGCTGAGGCGATGGATGCAATATTTCGAGGGATTATTTGAATGTGATGATTTCCTACCTCAAGCAGATCTTGCACCTGTACCTGCACTTGTAGATCTGCTTGAGGAGAATAGAGATGAAAACGAGATTAGTATGCATGATATTACGAGGCTGAAGCTGCAGGGTATGACAGAATATGTGTGGAAATGCTGAGAGCTGGAAAAGGGGTGGTAGCTTCTTGGTTGTTCTTAATTTTTAAGCAATGTCGGGCCAGCGGTAAAGTGCCGCAAGATTGTCGAAAAGCCGTTATAGTGCCTCTTTTTCAAGGGAAATAACACCTCGCCAAACATCAGACGGTGTTTTCCGCCTTCGTAGACCTGGAGAAGGTTTATGACAAAGTGAGGAGGAAAGAAATGTGTGTTAAATGGCGCCTACACAGACTGGTTTAACATCTCAAGGGGTGTTAGACAGGGCTGTGTAGCATCGCCGTGGCTCTTCAACCTATTCATGGACAGCTGTTTGGATGATTTACGTGAGCGTGGTTGTGAATTAAAAATGAGTGCGACCACCATCAAATGCCTCTTGTACGCCGACGACAAAGTCATCCTTGCATAGTGAATGTTGCAAAAACTAAAGTGATGATTTTTGAAAAAGAAAATTATATGACAGAGTGTGATATAAAGATCGATGGTGAGAAAGTTAAGCAAGTGGAGTTCGTGTATTTGGGTAGCGTATTTACAAGGGATGGCAAGTTTGAGAATGTTATTATAAGAAGAGTATTAAAAGGAAATGCAGTGAATGGGGCTCTGAATCTGAGCCTTGTGAGTCGTGTCCAACAAGGCAGGGATGGCTTTGCATAACGCGGTTCTGGTCCCGACGCTGATGTATATGCTAGTGAATGCGGATATATGATTACGAGAGAAGTGTGGTTTGAAAGAAAATGTAGTGACAAGGATAGAAAAGGGGACATGTAGATGGTTTGGTAGAAGACTAACGAAAGAGATAGAAGAGAGAATAAAGTAGTATTCGAAAAATTCGTATTATTCGAAGTATTCGAATACCACTTTTTTTTTTATTCGAAATATCCGAATACATTTTTCGAACCAATAATGCATGCCCTACTTATGAGGCATGTACCGAAAACTTACTTATGTACGTATTTATCACTAGCTCGATAGTGAAAGAAAATATCGCAAGGAAACCTGCTGATCAAAAATTTATGCTACAATATGCAATAGGCTCATTAACTATCACATTTTGGTATCAAAAACATATACTAACGTAAAGTGGGCATTTCCTGGAACGTAATACCTCGTGGATAAAAGACGTGAGCAATTTTTTATTATTACTAGTCAACCTTTTTAATACATTTTTTGTTTATGGCAGTTTATTTTTAAACAGTTTAAAATTTCATACTGAGACTACTTCTTTAATATATTTTTTTTGTATGGATCCCATCCCGGTAAAAGCCTCCTCCATCTTCTTCAACTTCTTAGACAGGTTGAGACAGCTCTTAAATAAAGTTACAAAAATAAAAAAAACTTCTTACCTCAACACTCCATCGCTGCTATCGAATTAGAATTGTCTCCGTAACCACCCAAGCTCCCCTGAAACTCCATCCCACTAATCTGACTGTCAGCATTAAATGACGCTCCGTACGAGTCATTACTTGGAGCATGTGATGTCTCAAGATTGCAGTCCGCTGAGTCCACACCAACCGCTGCGTCGGGCTCAGCCCAGTTAATCTTAAATCTAGTTACTCTAGGTTCAGAAGCCAGTATATTTCTGACGACTTTGTCAAACTGGGGTTTTGGGGGGGGATTCTCGCGAAGCTCGGGTTCAGTCTCGCTGTATTCGTTATTTATGAAGTACCCCACTCTAACGAACTCTTGGCCGCGGTATGAACAGGTTAACAGTACGACTGTGACTCCTAAAGCGTCGTTTTCGGGTATACGGTTCACATCAGGGGGAGGTGCTTGGAAAACAAACATGTGACGACCTTCCGGTATTGGTCCTACGTAAATTGTGTCTAAAACCTGGTCGTGTTCTTCGGTTTCCGCCGATCCAACATAAATCATCTTCCATTCTAGGTCCTCTTTGAGTTCTTCTATGCATTCGAATGTCAATTCGAATTGGAAAGGGTTCAGGAACGGACTTGGATTGTCCAGAACCACGACGTTGGTTATGTGCACCTTTGCCATTTTAGATGGCTTCCTGAAGCGATTTTCACTTCTATTTCACTTAGGTTGACTAAATTTATCGCTGTAACGGATTATTTGAATTGAATAACAAGAAATTACGTTATTGTGCAGCGAAATATATCGGCTCGGCGAAAAAAAAATGACACTTATTTTGGCGGTTCGAAAGGTCACGTGACCAAAATAATTGACGACTGTAGCGCCTCGGGCGGTTACATAGCGAACTAGAATAAAAAAGTAAAAAAAACTTTGACACATTTGACAGTCATCAAAACATCTGAGGATTCCTTCCTTGTTCTAGACTCATAACAACATTTCCATGAGGAAAATCACTTATGATATTACTGAAATTAAAGAGGAAACATCTAAAACTTACCTTTTTACGGAGTTTCCCAAAGGTTTTCTCTTCTTATCACGAGCAACACAAACGTCAAAAACTACCATAAGCCACAGAACACAGACCTGCCACAGAAGAAGAAGTTTAGTTCTTAAATATTTTTTGACCATGGATACAGATCACTGAGTGGAACACAACTATATTTTTGTAGGTTACCAGAATAATTTTACTTCGACTATTTAATACTCAAAGACTATGCTTAATAGAGTATTGTAGTATAAATGCTACGTAGAGCTCTGTATCACACAAAAACCACAGATATCTTTAACAAACAAAAAACTCAGAAGAAAACGAATACATTATTAATGTTGCCGTGATTTTATTTTGCATTATATAACATTTTGGCCTAAAGCCGAAGAAGGGCGTCATGTTTTATTGTATAATTTTCATTTTGCTGTAGGTATATATTAGGTTTTGATTCATAATAGTGATAGTACATTATGTGGCAAGTAGCCGTGAAAGTGTGTAGTGAATGGGTAACTTGATAAATTGCGAGGGATGTACATTTTTGGATTGCATCAAGAAGTCACAATGAAGTAATAGTTCAATCATTTTACTGTTGATAACCAAGGGATGGATGTAGAGAGTGTTGAAGAACTGAATTTTTGTGGATAGTCTCTGAAGTAGAGCCATTTAATTAGGATTTAATAGGAAAGTAATACGGCTACCAGACCTAGAATCCAAAAACCAATAAACAAATAAAAAAACAGATAGAAAAAAAACTAAACGTCAAATAATTAAAAAATGGCGACGATGCGTTGTGTACATTCGCATTTCGCGTATGTAGTGTCAAATATTTGTCAGTAAATAGAGGAAAACATTTATTTATGGCGTAACTATTGTTTAAATGCGATAATCGTCACGAATGCAATAAATTATGAAGGTCAAACGTTGAAAGTAAACAGCATTTTTAACCATAACTGATTGATTCTATTGAAACAGAGGTAAGCAATTTCACTTTCTATTCATGTTTTTTTGCGTCTAAACATAATTATTTGCGTGAATATGAATCGTTCTCTCTCCCAGTCACCCGTGTAATGTTGTAATGTCGTGAATTATCTGTTGTATAAGGCCAGAAAGTCAATTTCCCTAGCACCATATTGATACTTAAGATTAAGAAAAAGAATATAGTGCCCACAGATCATTAATCTAGCAATGGTCTGTGATAGTGCCCTTCCCAGGATGTTCTCGCATAACTTCGGTTTGAGTCACCGCATTAATTAAGTCCTCGTTTTCTTTAATTAATGCGTGTATGACTGTTTAAATTTATTATTCTTGTAACAAAGCGCTTCATTGCTATAAAAGTAACATGTACAGTTAGAATGAAGTTCACTGTTATAATATTTATTACTAGCGGTTCTGTGCGGTAATTCCCGCGTAATTCTCGTTCCCGTGGGAAGACGGGGACAAAATATATCCTATGTTACTCAGGGATTTTGCAGCTTTCTATTGGTGAAAGAATTTCTAACATTGATCCAGTACTTTTTGAGTTTATTCGTAACAAACATACAAAAACACAAATCTTTCCTCTTTATAATATTAGTATAGATGATGTAAAGTCATCAACATGTATCTTTCTTAAACCTAAAATGTTTAAGTATTGTTATTGTATTATAAAGTCACATACATTTGTTTGATTAAAACTTCCCTAGTTAGCTGGTCACTGTTAACTTATACGAGCTGTTCCACGCGATTTTATCTGTGTAAGTCCCGTTTCGGTGGAAGAACTATAGCCTATGTTACTCCTAAAAAAGTAAGTTTTCTAGTGGTAAAAGAATTTTTCAAATCTGTTTAGGAGTTTTTTCACCAGCTTAGTTCCCGTTCCTGTGGCAATATGGGGATAAAAATATTACTCCTGGATAATGTAACTGTTCATTGGTGAAAGGATTTTTAAAATGTGTTAAGTAGTTTTTGAGTTCATTACAAACATCTTTCCTAAAAATAAAAATAAATAATTTTACACCTTTTATCCAAGAGGGTAGGCCGAGGTATTCCATTTCTAGAAATACCCACTTTTCACGAGTATATAACCCCGAAACATGATAGGCGGTGAGCTATCACCGGACTGGGTCTGTTACACATGCCTTAGAATGAATTCTGGGACCTGCGGGTTTCCTCACAATGTTTTCCTTCACTGTGGAGCTAGTGATAAATATGTACATAACATCTTTACATCTACATCTTACCTCTTATAATATTCCTGTAAATGTAGATGTATAAAAGTAGTGAATAATGCGTTTATTTCATAAATTTCAGTACATACTTCTGAATGGGCTATTCAACATGTCAGCGGGCCGCGATGAGGGACCGGTTTACTACAGGGAGATCCAAAAGAATGCTTACCTTAAGAGGATACCCAATGAGGTTGGAGGGAGTAAGCTGAGGCCACTAGCTCATAAAGTAATGTTTGTTTATGGCTTCTTTAGTTTTTAATACTATTTTATGACCAATGATACTTGTCCTGGTTTGAACTATTTATTAGTCTAGTTTCCTACTTCAGTCTATTTGCTAAATATTGGTTTCAACTTCCTTTTTGGAAGTAATGGTATTCTCCAAAAAAGATAGCAGGACTTACTGGAGATTCAGTTATACTTTAATAGTATACCCCTAACAATGAACTCTATTCTTGCACATCAGCAAGGAGGCATTGATTTCTATGATAAAACTGGCTTATTGACTGATTGATCAATGCACAGGTGAAACCGCTGGGCCTAGAAGCATGAAATTTTGCACAATGTTTCCTTATATGACCACCATGGGCGTGCGGTCCATAGATGCTGATAAGCGCCGCATGCCCTGGGTATTTTTCCAAAATACATGCAATATATTCAGTACTTTACTATTCTTAACAATTCGCAAATCTACTAATAACGCCACTCTTTGCTTCTAAATCAAACTATTTTTGCTTCCTACTAGCCCCGTAGCGCCGCCACTAGATAGCCATATACGGTTTGCGGCGTAAGCGGGTACTACACCAGCCTACTTCATCGCCATTTTCTCTCTATTCCTACACGCAAATATTAGATGTCAGTGTGGAAATGTTTCGGAGTGTGCGTGAAATTTTGTATGGGAAATAAGCTCCGCTTTTTCTCAGCCAACC
The DNA here is from genome assembly GCA_963855545.1 of Ethmia dodecea. Taxonomy (NCBI): domain Eukaryota; kingdom Metazoa; phylum Arthropoda; class Insecta; order Lepidoptera; family Depressariidae; genus Ethmia; species Ethmia dodecea. The sequence continues at coordinate 3,259,218 of OY979454.1, read as the reverse complement.
CGATTAGAGGAGTACGGCATAATACGCATCTCTATGTAGCGAAAGAGAAAGCAGCCCACAGTCGGGTGACTTCGGCGACGTTCGTTAGTTTACGTAGTTCTTTCATTTCGAATAGACCGGAAATCTAGAATGGGTTATCAATTCATTATCTATTTAATTGTTTATAAGCAGATTAATAATAAATAAACAACTATCTCTATTTCAAAATAACATTTTTCTAATGCAATATTTATTCATTTACACTAAGTGCATTTTTACAGTATTTCTTGTTTGTTTTTTCAATAAAAAGCGTTTTGTCATTTCCTGTCTTCCTGGTTATTGGTCTATGCTGTCTTCGGGGCATTGCACTTAAAGTTTTTGGCCATATTGTTTTTGTTTTGATACAAGTTACGAAATAGTTTCTTGAAATACTTTTTTAAATATTGTGAATTCTTTACGAACGAAAGTGAAATAATGGAAAGTTTACGTTGTGATACGTGTAGTGATAGTTTGTGTGCAAAGATTTAGAAACTAACCAGTTTTCGTTAGTGCAACCAGGATTATGTAGGTACCAATTCAAACCAATTCGATTGAAATTGCACTAAGAATGCAAAAACGGAGGTCACTTCGAATATCTATTATCTGACTTGTTTGTGAATATCAATCATTTACTGAGATGTTTGCTGTGGCTGCCCAAATAATTTCGCTTTCTGCCAGTGTGAGCATACTTGGAAATAATTACAGTAGGAAAGGCAAGGCACAGTAGGTACCTACACTACAGTAACTCGCAAGGAAACCTCGATGTAATACCTGTTAGCTGTATGGTAAGGTCTCTTAAATAATTTTAGTTACGATTTATTAAAACTACCTATAAATAAATAAACATCTGCGCGGGTAACGCCGCTGGCGGTATGCTGGTGTTGCATAGGTATTCTAGCAGATCAAATTCTAATAGCATGACCGGTACTATCAACCAGTGCACGCCCCTGATGACCACTAAGAAGGGCTTTTTGGAAATTCCCACAGGAACAGGGCGAAAGGGCATTGTTGCAGGGCACTTTTAAATTTTGAAACATTTGTAACATTTTGTAATCTCATATGAGTGTTCACTCTATATTGTATATTGTTATCTATCTACTGGCAAAACAATTAAATTGAGCTTTGGCCCTCTCTGCTGCTGCTGCACACACGCATATAACTGCTTGAATTAGCAATTTTTTTTTTTATAATATATGGTATTATTTTTCTAAATTTTTTGGTTTGTTTGATATACCTTGTTTGTATTAATATAATTACATTTTTATTGCTTTATATGAGTGTGTGTATCTGTGGCAAAAATAAACATTGTTTCTTTCTACTAGCATGCCTCCAGAACATGGAAGAGAATGTGATGATTGCCCATTCGCTATGCCCTGCTATATAGTCAAAACTGACTAAGCTGCCTTCCACAGAAACCTCCTCTCAAACCGATGTGGACCCTGTTCTGCGTGCACAACGGTCGGACCCCCTTCTTAGAACAATATCCTGACCCGGACTCGCCCGCCACTCTCGCCCACAAGCCGGTGTGGCGGGCTTGCCTGCGGACCGCTCGACATGTGACTGCTAGCGTCAAGCCGCGCACAGGAGACGAGTACGACTTCCTCATCGACACCGAGCATGGGCCTGTCAGGATGCTGGCTCCTGATTGGTGAGTTCTTAATTAGAACTTCGTAATTAGCAGAAATCGGCATTAGGTAGTGTGATTAGGTACCAAAGTAGGTAGAGGATATAATATGGAGTTGTTAAAACCACCATGTTCCTACTTTTAAATCGAAGCACACATATGAAATGCCATATTTCATATGTGTGCTTCGTGTCGGATGGGACCGAAGCTTATTATTTTTCTAGCTAAGGAGCCGTACTATTGCAAATATCCAGATTTTGTTGATTATCTCCATAACCGGCCACTGTAGACAAAATCACTTAAGAACTAAAGAAGTTTATATTTAGTAAGTAAATATGATACTGTAGAAAAATCTCGGAAATATCCTGGGAAATTTTCAGAAGTCCCAGATAAAGTGGTGGTTTTAACAACTGCATATTACATCCTCATAGCAACTTTACCTACTATGGTACCTAATCACACTACCTAATGCCGATCTCTGATAATTAGTCGTCTCCGGATTTGAGAGTTCATAATTAGAACACCATAGTAAGCTCCGGATTGGAAAGATCTTATTTAGAATCTAGGAGTTAGAAGTCTGTAAGGAAGCTGGCTCCTGATTGGTGAGTTCTTAATAAGAACTTCATAGGCTACGACTTAGAGAGTTAGAACTCGGTAGCTAGAAGTCGCATGATATGAATCTGAAAATTCTTGCACTGATACAAAGCTACACCACTCCTAAAAACATAGATTTGCTGCTATTTCAAGATTAGCAAGCTGCAAAAAAAAGACGTGTGGCACTCGGGGACTGCCGCGGTAAAGCTATTGCATAGCATTTTGTATCAACAAGACTGCCGAAAGAAACGGGTTGTTCCCAGTCCGCCGATCGGAACTCCGATTGGTAGGGACGAGTGGGAATATTTTTTCCCACTGATCCGATTGTTTTTATGTTGTTTCAATAACCCCTTTTTTCGCCAAAAGTACAGTCACCAATAAAATAAAAATACTTATTTCTTTAAAGGTATGTAATATTATAATACTAAGGCTATTATAAATAGCCTAGTTAAGATGTCGTGATTCCCTAAGAGAACTGTTCAAAGAAATTAATATTTTAACAATGCCTTGTCAGTACATTTATGAAAACATTATACATGTGCGGAAATAGTACATTATGACATAAGTGCGGTAGGTTGAAAATTACAGCCGAGGCGGTATTGCTAGCCCGAGCCGTATAGGCGAGGGCTACAAGTAAGCAGAGGCTGTAATTATCATAGCGCAGGTATGTCATACGACGTTTTATAACACATTTGCGAGGAAATAGAATAAAACTCCGACTATGGTAAACGAATAAAAACAATACAGCGTTATGAAAAAGCGCGCGGCGCGCACCATCATTTTTTTTAGGCAAAGGCACAAAAAACAGCCAGTATTACTAATAAAGTAAATTAATATTTTTGTGATTTTGTTACAGATTAATTGGTTGTAATTTACTGTCAAAATTAATTAAATGAAATAATTATGTACATAACTATTTATTTATTCAAAGTTAATTTTAATCTTATAATGTTGACAACTTTTTTGACATAAAAACTCTTTGCTGAGATTTAAAAAAGTACCGTTCGTTTTAAGACGGAGCATCTTGATAAACCGTGCGTTTTACTTTACACTTACCGCACTTGGGCGTAATGAGATATAATATGATATTGAACTTGGTGAAATAAGACACCTTTTACGAGCAAATGTGTTATAAAACATATTACTTTGTACTAAAACTGTGACAGGCATAGGAAATTGTAATCTTAGGAATAAAAATAAATTAGAGCGACCTCAGTCACGATTGTAAAATTTATAATTCCTTTGTGGGGCTTTGCACACCTGAAACTGTGTTCGAAACTCATGTTAAAAATGTACTTTGTAAAATGGCGTATTACAAACTAGACGACTATATAAATGACAATGATGCTTGGAACAGATTTCCTCCAGCACAGCGCAATGCGATGGCAAAAAATAACGAAATTATGTAACCCAATTTAGTATTAAGTAACAATTGATTAAAAGAATATTGTGTTAAAGAGATTCTTGCCCCGTTTCTTCTCCTCAACCATACATGCTGAAGTGGTGGAGTTGAATTGACGTTCAATAAGTGGACTTGTAAGTTCCTACTTTGATTATAACATTTTGACTTAGACTAAACCTTGAATTATTGTATTATGAATAAAATTATTGTATTCAAAAATCAATTAAAAGCTTTTCTAATAAATAAGAGTTATTATGGTTATTATAATATTAAAGAATTCTTTGAAGATAAATTTATTTATTTATCTATAATACACACACCGGCACAATTAGCGGAACAGAAAAAAAAAGGAGAAAAAAGAGGGAATTTAGAACAATGAATGTAATTTTTAAACAAGATATTATTTAAAATGAAACAACAATTAAATTAACATGTTTTGACATTCATTTGTAACACCATACTTAAAGTTTAATAAAAATAAAAAATAAATTAAACAAAATACATTTTTCTTCGATTTTTTAATTATAGAGAAACAGCAGAAAATTCAAAATTTTCCAAAGGTTAACATCAATTTCAATGACTGTTCAATATCGAGTGTTTCCTCCTCGTGCTCTGATGAGGGTTTCCATCCGTCTGGGCATGCTGCGGATGATGTTATCAATGGTTTCTTGGGGCAACCTCTGCCATTCTTCAACTAATGCGTTTCGCAACTCGTTGAGATTATTGGGAGGTGGCATTCTTGACTTTACACTCCTCTTTAGCAAGTCCCAGACGTGTTCTATAGGGTTCATATCGGGGGACCGTGCTGGCCACTCCATCACCGTTATACCAACATGGTTTAGGTATGTCTGTACTGTGCGAGCACTGTGAGCCCGAGCATTATCCTGCATTAGAATGAAGTTGTTACCAATAAAGGGGGCAAATGGCACAACATGTTCTTCTAAAATCTCCCTGATATACCGATCAGCATTCAGATTCCCGCCATCGACTACTACTAACTCCGTACGAGCTGCTAAACATATTCCTCCCCAGACCATAATTGAACCGCCGCCATATGCCACTGTATTTTCAAAATTAGACTGGATATACCGTTCTCCATACTCGCTGCCTTCCATCAATTTGATTTAACATAACTCTGCATTCATCAGTAAAAAGAACCTGTCCCCAGTCGTCGAAGTCCCAATCACGATGTTCACGACCAAAGTGTAGACGGTTTGTGCGATGATGTCTCTCAAGTTTTGGGGCTTTGGCGGGCACATACGAGCCTATACCCACTTCTTCGAATCTTCTACGAACTGTCCGCTCACTCATCCTTACTGCTCGTACCTCTTCCAGTAAATTTCGAGCCTGCACCGCCGTTAGTCTCGTGTTCCGTCGGACTTGAAGTTGGAGAAAACGGTCATCCCTCCTAGAAGTACACCTTTTCCGGCCTTGTCCTCTCCTTCTCACTAGAGTATTTGTCAATCTGTATCGTTGGATGCTACGATGAATCGTTGATAACGATCGACGAAGGCTTCTGGCAATCGATCTGTAGGTTTGACCATTTCTCCTCATTTGATCTGCCCTAATGATTTCTGATGGCGTTAAATCAGGCATACTTAGATGCTCGTAAATTATCAATATGCGAAAAAACTCAAAAGCCTCAAAAACTGCAATTCAAAGATTTTCAAGTGGAATTCACGAACCTTCTAAAAACGGACAAGCGGTGGAAAAAAATTAATCAATGAAAATTAAAACAAAAGAATGAAAAAAAGGGCAGTCGCTTAGTATTCCATTTTTAAATTAAAACCCAAATTTAAAAAAAGCTTATTTAGCCGGCCAGTAACACGCAAAAATGCGTAAATACTCCCTTTTTTTTCTGTTCCGCTAATTGTGCCGGTGTGTGTATATAAAGCTCGACTACCACTCACTGACTGATTGACATAATTGTTCTCCCAGAAGGAGTCGTTTTGGAGTCAAGTTATATATATGAAAAGTGTGCAAGATGGCGAAGTGACCCCACGAAAATTCCGACTTTTCAAAAAAACAAAATGGCCGCCAGGCTTGCCTATCGTATCTCTTTTGTTTTCCAGCCGATTCGGTTCAAATTTTCAGAATCGGTTAAACTTTTTAGATGATTTACGAAAAATATTTAAAAAGTTGAAAAAACAAAATGGCGGCCGCGTAGTAGTGTTTCAAAGTTGGAGTGGTTTTAGACCCCACTTGACCCGAATTGATCTCCCAGACGCCAATATGCTAAAGGGATGTGTTTGATGTCATCGCATAAATCATATCCTATAGTTTACCAGAAAATCCCGAAAATCTGAAAAACCAAGATGGCCGACCGGTGATTTGCTCCCTAAGATAAGTATTAATTTTATCACATTTTACCTGTCGATTTTCGGCAAGATGGCAACACCTGAGCGAGTTGGTCTGTATAGCACGGTTGGAGGTCTTGCTTCGTTGTGTTGCCGTGTTGAAGAATTTTTGCGGAATTTTTCGTATTTTTTTACTTTTAACGCAAAATGTCAAAAGTCTAAATTTTACCATTCTGCGAAAACGAGTGACAGTCAATGAAACATTTTATCTCTTCCTATGACCTTTTATAGGATTTTTGATTTTCGCCTGGCAACACTGAAAGTTATGGTTAATTAAATTTTTAGGGTAGACCTCAAAAGACCCGAATTGATCTCCCAGATGCCGATATGCTACAGGGATGTGTTTGGTGTCATCGCATAGGGTATATCCTGCAGTTTACTAGAAAATCCCGAAAAATAGAAAAAAAAAGATGGCCGCCCCGTAATTTTAGTTTTACTGAAAAATTTCAATTTTCTTAATCTGAATCGGCATTTTTTAGCCAGTTGGCAACACTTTGGAAAGTTGACTTGTATGGAGAGATTGTGGGTCTCAGTAAACAGTGTTGCCATGAAAAGTAATATATCACAAAAATATTTTATTATTTTTCTACTTAAAACTGCTAAAACAAGATGGCCGCCCAAAAAGTAGACTTTATTTTTCTGTCACAATCGAACCGCACAGAGACACGCGTGGCCGCTTGCGGCCTCGCGCACCGCGCGACATCTAGTTTATAATATATAAAGCTCGACTACCACTGACTGACTCACTCACTGATTGACATAATTGTTCTCCCAGAAGGAGTCGTTTTGGAGTCAAGTCATGTAGGGGAAAAGTGTGCAAGATGGCGGGGTGACCTAGGGAAAATTCCGACTTTTCAAAAAAACAAGATGGCGGCCAAGGTTACCTATTGTATCTCTTTTGTTTTCTGGCCGATTCAGTTCAAATTTTTGTAATCTGTAAAACTTTTAAGATGATTTACGAAAATGATGTAAAAAATTTAAAAAACAAAATGGCGGCCGCGTAGTAATGTTTCAAAGTTTAGGCTATTGTAGACCCCACTTGACCCGAATTAGACGCATGGTTGCCGACATCGTACAGTTACAAATGGCACGTCATCTTTTTAGGCTCATCCCATAATTTTCCAGAAAAATCTGAAAAACTGAAAATCCAACATGGCCGCCCTGTGATTGGCTCTCAAAGAAAAGGATGGATTTTACAAGATTTTGAATGTCGATTTTCGGCAAGATGGCGACACCTGAGCGAGTGGGCGTGTATGGCGGGTTTGGAGGTCTTGCTACGTAGTATTGCCATGTTGATGAATTTTCCTAGAATTTTTCGTATTTTTTTACTTTTAACGCAAAAAGTCAAAAGTCTAAATTTTACCATTTTGCAAAAACAAGTGACAGTCAGTGAAACATGTTATCCTTCCCTATGACCTTTTGTAGGTTTTTTGATTTTCGCCTGGCAACACTGAAAGTTATGGCTGATTTAATTTTTAGGGTAGACCTCAAAAGACCCGAATTGATCTCCCAGATGCCGATATGCTACAGGGATGTGTTTAGTATCAACGCATAGGGTGTATCCTGTAGTTTACTATAAAATCCCGAAAAATAGAAAAAACAAGATGGCCGACCCGTTATTTTTGTTTTACTGAAAAATTTCAATTGTCTTAATCTTAATCGGCATTTTTTAGCCAGTTGGTAACACTTTGGAAAGTTGGCTTGTATGAAGCGATTGTGGGTCTCAGTAAGCAGTGTTGCCATGAAAAGTAATATTTAATAAAATTTTATTATTCTTTGACTTGTACTAAAAAATGGCTAAAACAAGATGGGCGCCCAAAGTTAGACTTTATTTTTCTGTCAAAATACGACCCCACAGAGACACGCGTGGCCGCTTGCGGCCTCGCGCACCGCGCGACATCTAATTGTAAAATATAAAGTTGACTGTCTTGGTTGGTCTGACTATTTCATTTCATTTGATTCGATTCGATTCGACTCGACTCGACTCGACTCGTCTCGACTCGTCTCGACTTCGACTCGACTTTCGACTTTCGACTTCCGACTTCCGACTTCGACTTCCGACTTCGACTACCGACTTCGACTTCCGACTTCCGACTTCGACTTCGACTTCCGACTTCGACTTCGACTTCGACTTTACTTTACTTATTTTATACAATGCACGGCCTTTAAGCCACACCTCCGTGCCCGTCGGAGTGGGGAGACCGTGAGGTTTTTTCGTTACGGAATTTCTGGATTCGGTCCCCGCGCTCAAGGCCCGCGATAGAAGCTATGCAATAGCTTAAAAATTACTAGTTCTTTTAAAGAACTCGCTAATTAGTAAAGAACTCCGAAGCTCGTTTACTTAAAGATCAATTTTCTAGGGATTCCATGCAAGAATGGGTGACGACTCTCCGCAACAAGCTCCACGAGTTAAAGATCGTCGGCAAAGGCGAGAATGTGTACTGCTTACCCCCCGCGGCGCCTCTGCCCAGGGCCGCTGCGAGGGACCCCACGTCGCCACTTCCGCCTACACCGCCTCTGCCGCCTGACAGGTAGTTATTATATAGCCTTTGACCGCGGCTTTGTCCGCTTTTCGGAGATAAAAAAAACTTCCTCCTTTTATTTGTAACACTACATAGAACGCGCCAATAGACGGCCGAGTTCTAAACCGCGCTATCGGAGTTTTCTAATAAGTTTGTATAAATACAATTGTCCAACATCTACCGTTGGACCTTGTTCAGGCACGATCACCTCGCTTAAAGGAAGATCTTCCCTTTTCACGATGAAGGAGCATTCCACCTCCGCTCCTCCATATATTTTTGAGGGGAGGCAGAGGTATTTTGCCGGTCAGTTGGTAGTGACCATGCCTTCTGAGTCGGAGGTCAGGGCCAACATTTGTGTGCATGAACATGTCTGTTGGCTTCGTGTCTGGGTGTTTAATACTTATTCAAATATGTTTATCAGTTGTTTAGTACTCATAGTACAGGCTCTGCCTAGTTTGGAATTGAATAACCTTGTGTGAATTGTGTCCCATAATTTATTTATTTATTAATTCGGACTCAAAAAATACAGTTATTTTCGTTTCATGATCAATGCGGAGCCATATTAGATATAATATACCATGAAACTCAGGTGGTTCGTCTGCAGGCTCTGTCTACCAAATTTCATCCAAATCGATTCAGACGTTTTAGCGTGAATGAGTAACAAATGGTGATGGAAAACATCGTGAGGTCCCGCAGGAAAATTTGACTCTGAGCCGTGGGTTCCAGCACTTCTTTCATATTTAGCGGCCTTATAAATTCTGTAATGGAAAGTAGGTATTCCTAGAATGGAACACTGTTCTATTTTAAGAGTTTCGTGATACTTCCGAGTCTGCTCAGGGCATCTGCAAGGGATTCTGGTGGAACACTGTCAAACCCGTTGAGAATAAAAAGTATGAAATTAAAAGTAATTAATAAATTTCAGGGTCCCAGGTATAGACCTCACACCGATCGTCAGACCAACCATCCCGGACCCTATCACGGAACCCGAGCCAGTCCCGGAGCTCCCCCAACCAGAACCGGAGCCCGACGTAGACATATCCAGCTGGGATCCCCCCTCCCCCCTCCCAAGCACAAGCCAGGAAGAGCCCAAGAAATTGGAGCCCAAAAAGAGCGTAGCGAAAATCTGTGGTCAAAACATCTGCTTGGACGATTCAATATTGAAAAGGAACACAGCGTCCACGGATAGTGATGAAGAATTCTTCGCAGAGATTGACAGGATACATGACTCCATGGAGAATATTACCTTGGATGATGAGGGATTTACGCAGAGGGTCCTGGTGTCAGATAAGGCTGGGTCTTCGCATAATATTAATGCTAGTCAAAGGTAAGTAAAGTTCTCATTCTGTTCGCTGAAACAAGTTAATAAAATAAAAAAAATACGTAGGTTATACACTCGGCGTCAAAAAAATCGCACCTTCGGAAAATAATACTTTAAACCACTTCACATTTCACATTTAGAATCTATGGTGATGGGACTATTAAGTATCATTTTAAACATTAATTTAACGACATTAAAATTAACAATCATTTATGCCATAAAAAAAATCATTTCACCCAAATAACGACGTTATACAAAAATAATGCATAATTACTGTATAAAAGGGCCGCTAGTTGCGCTACCTTTTAAAGGTATAAAAGGGGGGGGGGGGGTAAAACTAGGTTTTAAGTAATTTTTAAGCATTTTTTTGTCTTACTTTAATGACCTAGCAAGACTAAAGTACGCTTTGCTGAATGTTGATGATTAGACCTATAAAATGATACCTAATAGTCCCATCATCATTGATTCTAAATGGGATTAAAAGTGGTTTTTCAAAGGTGCGATTTTTTTGACGCCGAGTGTAATTTACGATTAAAATTAAAATCAAACTACCTACTAACTACGTTGAAAAATTAGCCTTATTGCAATTCTATAGTTGCATTTCAAATGTTTTGAAATGAGTCATTAGTATATTGAAAATATTCTAACGAATGCTTATCAAGGTTTATGAAGAAATCGCGCACATACAAACATTAGAGAAAACGTGAACCTTCCCTTATTATTTTTTTATGTTGTACAAACTTAAATTTGTATGTTGCAGCGATCCCCAAGCTACCAACATAACGGTGATACAAGTGTCAAACAAGCCGCCGCACACAGCTATACCCGTGATGGGCCCAGAGACAGACATTTTCGACTTCGAGTTCAAGCAGAAACTGTCTGTCAACGAACCAAACAGTTTCGTCAATATAGTCAATACCGAAAACGTGAGCGACAACGGATACGGAACCGTTTTCTCCAAGGACTCAGAATACGGCCACTTGAGCTTGACAACAACTGTCAATCTGACAGGAGATGTCAATTTGACAGGAGACGTCAAAGTGACAGATGTCAAAGTGACAGATAACGAGGGTATATACGAGCGGTTGTGCATGGCGTCGACGTCAAACGCAGACAGCCCGCTACCGATTAGAAAGTTGATTAATCTAGAAAAAAATAGAAAGAGTTCTCTGCCTAACTTAGATACTAATACGGAATCAGCTTACGAATATTTATTTCCGAACGTTAGTATGACTAACAATAATAAGAATACGACTAATATTAGGCTAAATGGCTACGACCATGTACCGAGTACAGAAATTAATTCTAACGTTAGCGAAACGAGAAGCACAAGGAACACAGAAGTACCAAGAAACGTAAATAGTACAGAAGGATCGAGAAATACAAATTTAGGTACAGAAAATACAAGAAGTACAGCAATAGAACATACAAGAAACGCAAATAATAGTACAGAAAGCACTAGAACTCAAAATAGCACAGAAGCGACGCCCGTTACGCATATGAACTTAACCAATTCTGTGTCAATTGGAAATATCGACCATAACACAAGCGTTTTAAGGTCGAATGTTGAGAGGTCCCATAGCCAGAACGCGTATGATAGCGCACCAAGACTGAGAGAGCATTTGATTAGAAGAGCACAGAATAATAGTCCAAAGCGAGAGAAAGGTAATTAATAACAGGTGAAGTGTAAGTCTTACTAGCAAAGGAACTGTTCTGTTCATCCATCCATCGTACTAAAAAAAAACATGTTTTTTGTTTATTAAGAATTATTTTCACCCCTTTCATTTTAATTTAATTATTTTTTTTTCATTTTCTCTACTCAAAGGGTTCCAAACTCTTATACTTAAACTTATCCTCCACTGTCCGTCCATCTGTGGGCTGTATCTCATGAACCGTAATAGGTATACAGTTGTAATTTTCACAGAATATGTACTTTTATTGCCGCTATAACAATGAATAACAACCACTTACCACAGGTTGCAGTTAAGTTAAAAGTACCCCAATCACAAGAGATTTATATATAATAATCTCACGCCTTTTTTATCCCCGAGGGGGTAGGCAGAGGTATTCCATTACTGGATATACCCACATTTCACGAGATATATTGGACCCCTAAACGTGATAGGTGGTGAGCCATCACAAGAGATTTCTTTCCAGATAAATCAGAAATACCCCACTTAGCACACATATCTTTGCAAATAAGTCAGAAGTACCCCACATAGCACAGATACATTGTAGATATGTCAGAAGTATCCCTATTTACACAGATTTCTTTGGAAATATCTCAGAATTACCCCAAAATACTCCAAACACCACAAATTTATTTTGCCGATAAGTCAGTAGGACTCCAATCACCACAGATTCCTTAGCAGATAAGACAGAAGTACCCCTATTTATATAGATTTCTTTGCAGATAAGTCGGAAGTACCCCACCCGAAGCCCATCTGGAAACGAGGGTTGACCGAGCTGTCTCTGCTCAGCCGACTGCGTGGGATAGGCCAGGGGAGGCGCCAGGAGAGCCCCACGAGGCAAGACCATGAAGCCAGTGACAGGTACGATCAATACAGGAGGGCTACTCAGTACTCACTAAAAATAGTATATTAGTTATATTACTTCCCGAGGTGTGTATACTTTTTTCTGCTCGATGGAGGCAGCAAGCGGCAATTTCGTTTTCATTACTCAGGGCCTTTCAATTTCGGCCCGCTGCATTAAACGAAGTTGCCGCTTTCTATCTCCATCGAAAAGAAAAAAGTATACACACCTCGGGAAATAAATAAGAAAGCCTCAGACCAGTTTGTTTGTAGACCTCGGCTTCGCCTCGGTCGACTATTACTTGTGGTATGCGACGTTTCTTATTTTATTTCCCTAGATGTGTAATATACTATTAGCGCATCGGGCCGAAAGTTGACACTTTCCGCTCGAAGAAATGAAAAGGTTTTTGTCTTACCAGATAGGGGGCTTGAAATATTTTTGACAATTCAATAAAAAAAGTGATGCAATAGAGTCCTATGAGTTATGTAGTTACGTCACAACTCAGTATTCAATACATTTTCCAAAGTAAAGTTTTGTTTTGACAGATCATGAAAAGTAACTAATTGGACTGAGCAGTAAAATTGTAACGATAACTCGATAAAACCGCCCATTGTACTTTGCTAAAAGTTGGTTAATGTATACATATTATGTGGTTGTCGGTGTACGATAAAGAGTTGTTGTATTGTTAACTAACCTCCATAGACATCATCATCATCAACCCGTAATAGCCCCCTGCTGAGCTAAGGGTCTTTCCTCACACATGAGGAAGTATGGGCTTTAATCTCCCACGCGAGCCCACCGCGGATTGGGAGATGGTGTTAAGCTAGTGGCCACTCAACAGTCAGAATATTTTTGAAGCCACCCAAGGGTATCTGACATGGCTTAACGACTTCCATTGTGCGTAAACACAACGAAAACCGGGACCAACAATTTAATGTGCCTTCCGAAACACGGAAGCGCTCGTTATATAAATGCCACTAGGCGGTCACCCATTCACTGACTTTGCTTAACCAGTGTAATTTATATTTTTATATTATTATGTACATTCTTTTTATATGTAAAAAAAAAAAAAAAAACTGTTTATTGCAAAAAAAAACAACTTATTCTATTACATTCCATTCTGGGTGCTTAATCTAGATTACAAAGATTATGTGCGCCCAGTGTTCCGCTTGCAGTGCGGTAGTTAGGTAGTTATTATTAGCAAGATGATGATTGATGACGCGGTAGGTACTGATTGTAGTTACATTTGAGTCGCAGAAGGTACATCGTCCCCATCGTGTTGTTTTATGAGGTTCAGTTTTAAAATAGAATGGGCTTGCTTAGTACTTTTACAATTACAAATTTTATTGATTATATCTATGGGTAGGTTGTTCATTACCGAGGGAAGGATGCACCTCCAGTGTCTCTTTCCATATACATTGTTATGCTTAGGAATTTTATATATAGGTAGGTTGTACAGCTGAAGCAGGTTACTAGGTCTATTATATTTCTCTAACAATTCAATTTTGTCTATATATTCTGATACAATTGTGACTTGTAGTTTGTCATAAATATTGAGGATTTTACAATGATAGAATAATTTTTCATAGTTATTTTTATATTTATGTTTGATTTTTAATGGGACAATTGTTTTTAATATTCGTAGTTATAGCCTATATATATTATTTAAATAACCTTTATAGGTCCTACCATAACTGGATAATCCTTAACTAATAACTGAATCCGCTAGTGACAGGTACAGTAGTCTTAAAATGTTATATGGCATTTTACATTTATGCATAGTAAGCTTTTGCTAATATAGCTCTAAGCTTGTTACATACATGGTCAACATGTGCTGCCCAGTTAAACTTGCTATCAATTTTTAAACCTAGGTAGGTATGGCATTGTACAATTTCTAAGGGTTTACAGTCACAGTTGAGTTTACTTTGAGAGTGCATACAGCTGTGTTCATGGGCAATGACGATTAGCAATTGTCCAGTAGTCTTTAGATAAGGTGAGTGGATATACGTTTCTTTGGTTTTTTGATAGTTTAGGGATAAGCCAAGGTCATGTGCCCATTTACACAACTGGTTGAAATCTGTTTGAATCATGTTTAGTGCTGTTTCTAAGTTTTTATTAGCAGCAATAAGGCAAGTGTCATCAGCAAACTGATAAACAGAGCAGTGCTGGAATATGTTACACATATCGTTTACGTATAACAGGTACTCAGTTGGCCCCAAAATTGAACCTTGTGCCGTTCCATGTAGGGTTGGCATAGGGTCACTGTACTCATTATTTATGCTGACCATATTGTACCTGTTAGTATGGTAGTCTGTAAACCAGTCGAGCACTGGGCCCTGAATACCATTCTGCTGGAGCTTTTTATACAGGATATTATAATTCAAAGTATCAAAAGCCATCTATGTATTTATATCCGTTGTTTATTTTATTAAGATATAGATCATAATATGTGTAGAACGACCCTCCTTGGGCACAGGCTGAAAACCAGCGCTAGTCACTAAATGTGATGCAGCAGATGCTGAGCCAGAGCATTGATCCAGGACCGGTCGTCGTTCATGGCCACCGTCCTGAAATTGTTGCCGAGTATACTTACCTCGGGCAGATTCTGCAGTTAGATAGATACAATTTCGAGAAGGACACCAAGAGGAGGCGTCGAGTCTTCTCGTCATCCATCCCGCAATGTTTGAAGACCAAATTTTTCAATCAGTGCGTCCTACCTGTTACTACCTACGGAGCTGAGACGTGGACACTCATCTTGCCATGCTCGGAGTTTCTCTGAAGGATAAGATTCGTAACGAATACATCCGACAGAGAACCAAAGTTATCGAGATAGCTCAAAGAATTAGCAAGCTGAAGTGGCAGTGGGCCGGCCATATCTCGCGAAGAACCGACAACCGTTGGGGTAAACGTGTTCTGGAGTCGGGACCGCGACTCGGCAAACGTAGTGCGGGACGCCCTCCGGCCAGATGGGATGACTATCTGCGAAAGGCTGCAGGCAGATGCTGGATGCGTCAAGCCGAAGACAGGGCGCTATGGCGCTTATTAGGGGAGGCCTATGTCCAGCAGTGGACAAATGTAGGCTGATGATGATATGCTGAGCCCGCTACCCTTTGCCTCACCACACACTTCTAAACCAAAAAACTATTACTACTTTAAAATATTTTAAAATTAAATTTTAGAATAGTTTTTTTGTTCCTTTGTCTCTTTTTACTTTGTCTATAATTATTGTGGAAAGATAATAAAGAGAATTTATGATTGTATTGTATTTCATTTGGTACCATTTGTTGCAGAGGAGTGACGTCGACAGCCAAGGTGGTGCACCGGTCCAGGCCCGAAGCCAGGGTCGACGGCACCAGGAGACGGAGCAGCTCGCTCAGCAATGGTAAGCCAATTCACCATCTATCCTTCTATCTGTACAGGGTGAATTTTTGTGTCATGCTCCACGGCAGATCCACTTGCGCTTTTATACATATGGTTTTTATTAGAAAATTCTATAGAAATTCTATAAAATTCTACTCGTATTAAAAAAAAATCTATATCTCTAGTTTTTCCGTAAACTTCAATTAAAAGTGGTTCTGCATCTCCCCAGCAGAACCACCATGAAATATCTATTAATACACATTGTGTAATGACTTAAATGGTACCAAATAATTCTATAACAATTCTATATTGACCTAGCACCCCCAAAACGTTAACCTATTTTGAATATACGAAGTTACAGACACCATAAACTTTTTCATACAATTGGTACCCGAAAATCGTTTGTCAGATTAATCGATTATTTTTTATTTTTTTTATAACAGATTTTTAAATAATATTAATCGATTCTTAATTAATCGATTAATTTAATTCATGTTTGAATTAAATTAATCGATTAATTAAGAATCGATTACTTAATATTATTTAAAAAAACCAGCCAAGTGCGGGTCGTACTCGCGCACTAAGGGTTCCGTACCGTTATCTATAAAAAGCGAATGAACGGTAAATTGTGGTTTACGATTTATGACGTATTCAAAAAAATTGCTTAGGTACTAGATCTCGTTCAAACCAATTTTCGGTGGAAGTTTGGGTGTATTCGTTGTCCCCATTGGCCTTATTCCCACGATGGGGACAACGAGAAGTCAAAAAAATTTCTTCCCGTTAATAATATAATATAATCTCACGCCTTTTTTATCCCCGAGGGATAGGCAGAGGTATTCCATTACTGGATATACCCACATTTCACGAGATATATTGGACCCCTAAACGTGATAGGTGGTGAGCCCATCGCCGGACCGGGTCTATTTACACATGTCTCAGAATTAATTCTGAGACCTGCGGGATTTTCTCACGATGTTTTCCTTCACCGTCGAGCTAGTGATAAAATTATGTACGTAAGTTTTTGAAAAACTCATTGGTACATGCTAGGTTCGAACCCGAGCCTCACTGATTTTCGGCCGGCTCTTTAACCGTCCGGGCTATCACTGCTTCTTCCCGTTGTCCCCATTATAGGGATACGGCAGTGTCCCCATTAAATCTGTATTTGTTTTTTAACCTTAGTTTTGAAAGCAGCAAGAAGCAAAACGACCATATATCAATATATTTTTATCAGCCTGATTAATTAGAAGTAGGTAAATAGGAAAATCGATAGTTGATTTATTGAAATATTCTAGTGGGATATATTCTCCGATGTCATATATGTGGTTTTTAGGGTAGCTCGTGCTAGAAAAATGATATATTGTATAATAATAGTAATAGATTAGAAATCTGGTAGACGGAATCTAAAAATGAGCACTCTATCTTTAATTATGGGTACGTATTTGAATGTCTAAAATTAAAAAACCTAACGTAAAATAACCTACGTTAAAAATCCCTAAAATCTAAATATCTAATGGTTGTTTGGCTTAAAGTAAAAATAGCAAAAGCTTAAAATGTCAAATGGATATATTACTGAAGTTCAAAAGGATAAAACTTGAAATACCTATGTACAAAGTCCCTGAAATAGATTTTGACCAAAATGACAAATACCGATATTAAAGTATGTACATAATCTACTTTATAACACATTTACTCGTAAAAGGTCTCTTATTTCATTAATTTCAATATCGTATTGTATTTCATTTCGTACTTGTGCGTTATTGTAATGTAAATCGCACGGTTTATCAAGATCCTCCGTCTAAAAACGAACGGTACTTTTTAAAATCTTAACAAATCGTTTTTATGTCATAAATGTGGTCAACATTTTATGTATAAAATTTACTTTGGTAGATAAAATATAATAAATAAATATTTAATTCTTTAATTCAATTAATTTTGACAATAAATTACAACAATTGATCTGTAAAATTGGCTATTTTTTGAAAAAAATGCTCATGCGCGCGCATCGCTAATTTGTAAACAAGTAAAAATTATTCCGCGCGCTTTTTCTTTTCGCTGTTTTGTTTTTATTCGTTTATGAAAGTCCGAGTTTTATTTATTTCCTCGCAAATATGTTATGAAACGTCGTATGACATACGTGCGCTTTGATAATTACAGCCTCTGCTTTTTTGTAGCCTCGCCTACGGCTGGGGCTAGCAATATCGCCTCGGCTGTAATTTTAAACTTACCGCACCTATACCATAATGTACTATATCATATTGTATTATACTTACTCAACAACGGTTATAATAAAACATCTTTATTTGTTGCTCATAAAAAAAACCTAACATCAAAGATCTTCTGAACCTAACCAGTCTAAATAATTTCCGCTCTGGTATTTTGAGCTCGCTTTGCTCGCTCTCGCATTGAATATATCTTTAAAATCTCGCTACTGGTGCATTATTTTAATTATGTTGACCATTTGGTGTTTAAAATGTTGGTATATCAAACTTTGTCGTTATAACTATAAAGATTTATCGTAGGTAAGTATTCGCTGCCTAGGTATATTAAAAAACAATACAATAAACAATAATCTGAGACCTGCGGGATTTTCTCACGATGTTTTCCTTCACCGTCGAGCTAGTGATAAATATGTACGTAAGTTTTTTGAAAAACTCATTGGTACATGCCAGGATTCGAACCCGAGCCTCACTGATTTTTTCGACCGGCTCTTTAACCGTCCGGGATATCACTACTACATATTAAAACATTAGGTATTATTACCAGTGGTAAAATGTGGGACCCCCTCCCCCCCCCCTGTAACTTCTAAGTAAAAGAATGATAAACTAAAAAATATATAATTATGATGTACCATGCAAACTTCCATTGAAAATTGGTTTGAACGAGATCTAGTACCTAAGCAATTTTTTTTAATACGTCATAAATCGTAAACCGCAATTTACCGTTCATTCGCTTTTTATAGATAACGGTACGGAACCCTTAGTGCGCGAGTACGACCCGCACTTGGCTGGTTTTTTTAAATAATATTAAGTAATCGATTCTTAATTAATCGATTAATTTAATTCAAACATGAATTAAATTAATCGATTAATTAAGAATCGATTAATATTATTTAAAAATCTGTTATAAAAAAAAATAAAAAAAAATCGATTAATCTGACAAACGATTTTCGGGTACCAATTGTATGAAAAAGTTTATGGTGTCTGTAACTTCGTATATTCAAAATAGGTTAACGTTTTGGGGGTGCTAGGTCAATATAGAATTGTTATAGAATTATTTGGTACCATTTAAGTTATTACACAATGTGTATTAATAGATATTTCATGGTGGTTCTGCCGTGGAGCATGACACGAATTTTTCATGTGGGCGTGGATGTCTAAATCAAAAACTATAAGGAATAGCTAAAAAGACTCAAAGGAGTCTCTGACCCGATTTTGATGAAAACTAAAGCGAACTATCATTTATACACGCTCTCATGAAGTGACCCCTCTCTAATGAACTATTATTTATACACGCACTCATGAAGTGACCCCCCTCAGGTCAAGCGGCCCCTATGGGCCTGGTCCCGTTGAGGGCCCGTCAGGCGGCGGCTCTAGGGGGTGAGCAGAGGCGTGGCGCCTGCGTCCCCGCCGCGGTGCCTGTAAGGGACCCGCCGCTCTTCGCAGACTACGAGCGGCAAGTGTGGTAAGTCACATAATAATAATAATTGTTGGACACAAGTCACATACGGTTATTTTGTCCCAAAATAGGCAGGGCCTGTACTATGAGTACTAAACAACTGATATACATACTTAAATAAATATTAAACGACCAGACACGAAGCCAAGTTCATACACACAAATGTTGGCCCCGAGCGGGGATCGAACCCGCGACGTCCGACTAAAAAGGCATAATCACTACCAACTGAGCCAATACGCCCGTCTCATAGGTTTTCCAGATAGCCGAGAAACGCAGTAATCAGCCCCGGATTCCGAAATCTACTATAATTTTTAACTGGACTTAAAAAAGAGGAGGTTATATTATATTCGATTGTATGTTTTTAGACAACAATCTTTTCCAGTATAGCTGTATTAAAGAAATGCTTAAAGCTGTATAAAAGGCGTTGAACTATTTATTATTTTATTTATTTATCAACAGTAGCGACTAATTTGACGGGCCTGTTCTCTCAGTTGGTAGTGACCCTGCCTCCTGAGCCGGAAGTCGCGGGTTCGATTCCCGTTCAGTACCAACATTAGTGTGCATGAACATGTCTGTTGGCTTCGTGTCTGAGTGTCTCCTCTTAAGCCAAGAAAATGCGACACAATTGTTTTTTTTATTATTCTGGCGGGCATTGAAACTGCACGGTAATTGGCTGATTAATATTTATTTAAGTATATCTATCAATTATTTAGTACCCATAGTACAGGCTCCGCCTAATTTGGAACTATCTAACCTTGTGTGAATTATATTATGTCCCACTATGGGGTTGTTGACATCATCGAAATTAAATTGCTAGTAGACATTCACTAAAAAGATTATCCTGAAACACCTTGGATCATGGATTTCAGTTTTCTCTTTACAATTAGAGCTAGTTTTTTAAATAAAAACAATAAAAAAAGTGCTGCAATTGAGTGTTTCTAGTACTCATACACGTACACTACTATGACGTCACACCATGCTATTTCAGTAAATTTTCCATAATAAAATTTGGTTTTGACAGATCTTATAAAGTCATCGAGTTGACACTATTTTTTATTTCTATTTTATTTTATTTATTTGGGAAAACAAACAGCTATGTACTATTGGATGATTAATTTATAGCGCGATAGCCTTTCATATTATGGTTCATTATTTAAGTTACAGACTTTCATAGACTCTAGCAAACATTTATATCAATTAACTATACGCCTATTAATGAGTTTTTCAAAAACTTACGTACATATTTATCACTAGCTCGACGGTGAAGGAAAACATCGTGAGGAAACCCGCAGGTCTCAGAATGAATTCTGAGACATGTGTAAAAAAAAAAGACCCGGTCCGGCGATGGGCTCACCACCTATCACGTTTAGGGGTCCAATATATCTCGTGAAATGTGGGTATATCCAGTAACGGAATACCTCTGCCTACCCCCTCGGGGATAAAAGGCGTGAGATTATATTATTATTTTATTAACTATACGCCCCACAGACTAGCTCGTCAGCCATAATGCGCGGGTTGACAGTTCCTCGTGACGTCACACGTAGAGACACAGTTCTACTAGAGTTTGCTGTTCGAGTTCGTACATAACATTGTAAAAATAGTCTTAGCATAACTTATTTAGCTAGATACATAAGATTGTTTGTTTGTAGGGTTGCGTGGTGGGCGGTGGGCGGGGCGCGGTGCGGAGGGCGGGCGGGGGACCGCGTGGCGGCCCTCAGGGGCACTCCGCCCAGGGACGCGGCCCACGCGAGGGCCCTCCTCAAGGCTGCGCAAACGCACATCGTCAGTATACACTTCATTTTTTTTATTTTTTGTAAGGAGTCCATGGTTGTGCTTTTTAAACCACGTCTTTATTTTACACTTTAATCTTAGTTAAATGGCTCTGCTTCAGAGTCTATGCACAGAAATTCAGTGTCTTCAACACTTTCTACATCCCTCCCTTGCTTGTCAACAGTAGAATGATAGCACTTTTACTGAAGAGTTCGTTGACTTCTTGAGGCAATCCAAAAATTACATTCATTGCATTTTATGGAATTTTCCATTCACTGCACACGTTCACGGACACTTGCCACATATTATCCTATCAATAATATGAGCCAAAACCCGATATATGCAGCAAAATCAAAATTATATGTCCCTCTTCGGTTTGCCGCCAAAAAGCCCAATTATTTTAACTTCTGGCATTGGTGTCACCGTAATAGGTTTCCGTAGTGACATATCCGTAAAGATTCTCACAACACCATCTATTAGCATTTTTGAATAATCTAAAATTTAGGCGATTGAGTGCATCCCTGACAAATCTTACATTAAACTTATATTATCATACTTTCTTGGTACTAAGTATACAGTATGTTTTTAAATGTTCAACTTATATTATGTTTTAGAACAGCTACATTTTTAATTTACTTTCTTTTACCGAAATACTCATCTCAAAGAAGCAATAATACTATACCCATTTTTAAGTTATGATTGAAGCTTTTTATAAACTAAGAAATTGTTTTTTTTCCAGGTAGACATATTATTTCACCGGGTGCCTCTCGGGAAAATTTACGTGCTCAATAAAAGAGACCTTGAGAGTATAGGTGAGATATTCTCTTTTCTTTTAAATATTATAAAACTAAATAGAAAAAGTAAATAAAAAACTAATTAACATTCTTGACCAAATAATTACTATTCAATAGGGTAGCGACACTACATAGAACGCTCCAATAGACGGCCGAGTTCTAAACCGCGCTATCAGAGTTTTCTAATGAGTTTGTATAAATACAACTGTCCAACATCAACCGTTGGAGTCCCCAGGCACGATCACCTCGCCTGAAGGAAGATCTTTCCTTTTCACTATTGAGGAGCATTCCATCTCCGCTCCTCCATAGGTTTTTTACTGCCTAGTCAAATGACTAACTTTTTATGAGATGTTAAAATGAAAATTCAATATGGAGAATATACCGAGTACTGACTTTGTGGTGTCATCTGTACTAAATTGAGAACCTCCTTCTTTTTTTAAGTTGGTTGAAAAGCAAAAAATGAATATTAAATTGCAAACAAAAATTATATAATAATAAAATTAATTAGTAATCTCACGCCTTTTATCCCCGAGGGGGTAGGTAGAGGTATTCCATTTCTGGATATACCCACATTTCACGAGAATATTCGACCCCTAAACGTGATAGGCGGCGAGCTCATCGCCGGACTCTGTTACACATGCCTCAGAATTAATTCTGAGACCTGCTGGTTTCCTCAGGATGTTTTCCTTCACCGTCGAGCTAGTGATAAATATGTACGTAAGTTTATGAAAAACTCATTGGTACATTCCAGGATTTGAACCCGAGCCTCACTGATTATCATCATGAGATGCGGGCTCTTTAACCACAAGGCTCTTATAAATGCTCTTATAAATTAAATTTTAAATGGGGAACTTGCACTAAAATTATATTGATAAATTATCATAATAATTCAATAATGATAGTCGATAAAAGTGCATTGCTGATAGGTAGTTCGAGAATAAGACAGAATTCGAAATAGGCTGTTTGCTAAGTGGGCCGATAGCGAAGTAGTCACATAGAGAAGTAGTCAAAATGCGAAATGGGCTATTTAAAAAGTAGACCTCTGGCGCCTGAGCGAAAAAAAAATCTAAAATTATGATTTTTTTGCAAAATATTTGAATTCTAAGTAACGCTATATGAGACGTAATTTGAAACACCAATCAGCGACGAGTGACGTCACTCCATCGCAAAGCGAAAAAGAGGTAAAGAAATACTTGTATGTTTAAAACGAATAAACTCAATAACTACTGAATCGATTTAAAAAAATATTTCACAAATAGAATGCTACATTGTCTGCTAGTATTAAATAAAACTGATAATATATTATTTCTGGAATAAACAATTTTTGATTAGCAATAAATATTATTATATTAACTATTATAAATATTAACTATTTGTGCATATTTTATCTTTTTTCTTTCTGGTATCTTTATGTAATCCATGTTTGAGATAAATTAAAAACAAAATTTTATGCAAGTTCCCCATTGCAGGCATAAAGCTGGACAGCGAGTGCACAATAACGTCAGTGGAGGCGCAGTCGCCGGCCGCTCGAGCGGGTATTCCTCCCGCGGGCCGATGGGCCGTCACCGAGGTCAACAACCGGCCCATCAACCTGCTCAAGGTACCATTTAAGGCTTTAAAAGGTCAAGGTCAAATGGTAGTTCCAAATATAACTTGTGCCCCCGGCAAATCAAACCTCCTCAGGGTACAGTCAAGAGCAAGTCAAGCTTGACACTACCAGTTTAAGCTGAGCTCTGATTTGTACTGCGCGCCATAGAATACAGGGCTGGGTCAAAGTCCAAAGTGTCAAGCTTAGCGTGCTCTTGACTGTACATTTTAGGGTTGAAAAGGTCAAGGTCAAATGGTAGTTTCATATTGAACTGGTTCCCGCGGCGCATAAACCTGCTCAAAGAACCATTTTAGGCTTCAAAAGGTCAAGGTCAAATCGTAGTTCCTTATTGAACCGGCGCCCGGCCAGGAGCTCTATTCTTGACACGTGACTAGTAAAACAATGTTGATTGATTATAGACTGTCCTACTAATATTATAAAAGTTTGTGAGTATGGATGTTTGTTGCTCTTTCACGCAAAAACTACTGAACGGATTTTGATGAAACTTGACAGTTATATAGCTCATACGTCAGAATAACACATAGGCTATAATTTAACCCCGTATTCCGACGGGAACGGGAAGTATGCTGGTGAAACCGCGCGGAACAGCTAGTCCCTAATAATATAATGATGATGAAATTTCGTTATAGGGTGGTGAAGAAGAAATGAACCGACTCAGCCTCCACGGCTCCGAGGTATCAGTCCTGATCCAACCATCGGCCCTGGTGAAGAAAATCCGGGCCGCTGTCAAAGCTAGTAAACCACTACTATCTATCAGATAGCGCTGAAGGTAACGCTATAGGATTATTTTACTGCTTCGAATAGTTATACTGGATGATTTTTTTTACCGTCTGGAAAAAAATATGACGTATAAGGTATCTAGAGCCGAAGTTATACACGAGATTAATTGTTAAATATAGTCATGTTTAATGCAATTTACAAAATCTAGTATTATATAATATTTTTATTAAGTAACATTGGCAAATGAATCTATTACACTTACCTATCACACCACATTTTTTTCCAGACGGTAAAAAAAGTCACCTTGTATAAAATCAAACTCTGGAAAAATAGGGTAGTTGACTGTTGAGTCAAATGTTACTTTATTAGGAACTCATCCTTTTTTGAAGTTGGTTGAAAATTTACTGAAATAACAAGCTATGACGTTATCACTTTTATTGTTTTGAAATTTGCTATGATCTTTTTAGATAATCTTTTAAATTAATGATTACAAGCATTTTTGACGTAATAACGTCTTATAAATCATGACTCATTGTCGCGTTCCGCCTGAGCCGAGCGTGGAAGCGAGAGCGCGCAACAAGCGATAGAGAGCCACGATCTTCATCAATGTTTTCTTATGACGTTATCACGTAAAATTATCGTCCGTATACAGACAACCAATTTTTTGTATTTCAATACAGTCAAATACCCTATTGTGCACTTTTGTTTAAAATATACGACAAAATTCACCAGAAAACTCTGAAATCCCAACTAGATAATTTTTTTTTTAAAGTATGTAATGCAAAAATTATATCTTTTATAAACTGGGCCTAAGTTATTAAGTTTGTTGCTATCTGGGGACCAATTCTACTAAATGTCAACGGTTACAGTTGGATGACAATGACATGGTCAGTCGAGGGTGATATTTGCTCTGAAAAGTGTCAAAATAACACCATTGACTGACCATTGACATTGCAATGTCATCCAACTATGACCGTTGACCCTTAGTAGTATTGGCCCCCTGGTTAACTGTAACTCTTTGTTTTAGACTCAGGGTATTTTAGGATTTAAAACGACCAAACATGAGCCTAATGTGTAGTTAATAAGTGTCAATTTCCAATACAAACTTTCATTGAAGGGTCCAATATCAAGAGAAAATTGTATATGGAAATACATAATTTTTGTAAGTCTTTATAATAAACACTCTTAGGGGAGTATTACTAAGTCTTTAAACTAACACCAAGGGGTTGTAAGAGGTAATTCATTTCTGGAAGTAATCAATCACAAGTGCCCTGTTTTTCGACGGTGAGGATGAGTTTATCGCCGTACAACAACAATTCAAACGGAAATTAGTCCCAAACTGGGGAGATCCTGTTTAATAAGTAAAAAACCATTGATAAATATACATAAAACACGAAACAAACTGACATGTTCTTACAAATAAATGCTGACCGTGATCGGAATCAAACCCGCTACACTTACCGCAGAAGGCCTATGTGAGGTTCTTGTAAATAAGAATTGTAAAGTTACATAATCAGAGTCAATATGTTAGACTAACTTTTCCATAATAAGCACAATTTATATGTTTTAACACTTTTTGTATCTCAAAACTAAGGTTAGTGCTAAAGTAGTTTATTATTTAACAATTTCAACTCAACTTTGTAATATTCATAATAAAAATGCATATATTTTTATATGTATACTTTGTGGTTGCTCTTGTACACTATATACATAATGTCATATAGTATAATTATTTATTAGCATACAATCTTAGACATTTAAACTGGAAGAGGAAGAAAAATTACTGTTGTTGCTAAAAAAATTTTTTTTAGCGGCTTGGTTCATGCCTTGCAAATTGCAATATAACATTGATTTGATGTAAAATTTTGTTTTAGTTTCACCTATTTTCGATTGTGCACTTTCGACACTATGTTAACCGGTTGAGTGACGGTATTTTAGACACAATACGCGTTTAATTCTTTAAAGAGCGCATGTAACTTTCCGGCATATGAGGGGTTCAAATTTGTAGAGAAAAATCTCATTGTAAAAATTATATTTAAAGAAATGAAAAATAAATTTAGATAAACATTTAGCGGATTTACTATAGAACGGTGTTGATTAGACACTGAACAGACGGTGTCACTTTTCGACAATAGTGTTATACATACTGTCACTTTTTAACACTATTATCAAAGCAAAAAGTGACGGTATGTGTGGGTGCCAATTCCACTAAATGTCAATGGTCATAGTTGGATGACAATGAGATGTCAATGGTCAGTCATTAGTGTTATTTTGACACTTTTCAGAGCAAATAACACCATCGTCTGGGCATGTCATTGTCATCCAACTGTAACCATTGACATTTAGTAGAATTGGCCCCCTGGTCAGTTTTAGCATGATTGTCGAAGCGACGACACCATCTGTTGGCATTTTGACATTATTGTCACTTTTTTGACAATAATCTTAAAAAGTGACAGTATCTGTTTTACACGATACCTAAGTTTTAACACCGTTTTGTAGTATTGCCGTAGATCTCTAAAAATGACGTGAAAATATATTTATTGGCTAAGAACAAGAATTATTTTATTTTGAAGTATTTATCGGTAGTTGTATTAGGTTATCTTTCGTTTACTATTTCTTAGTGTACGGAGGGGTTAGGTATCTGAATTTAATCATGTGATCTTATTATTTTAACTTTACATTATACATAATTCTCATTTTCTACATAATTATATACCATGTAAACATATCCTTAACTTGTGATCATTTTTTTGTAAGTTCATGCAATAAAAGTTAAAAAAAAAACTGTGTTTTATTTTATGAAATATCTGTTGATGTGTTCTTGCACACAGCTGCATATTCCAAAGTGTGAATGAGCTTCGCTACGCTAAATCCCAGAAAGTTAAAGATTTTGAGATGATATATTTAACCAGAAGCTGTCCTTAGAGGTATAAGGAAATTTCAAGCCCTAGGAGGTAAGTATAAAACACAGCAATGCAATAAAAATATGTATTTAATTTACATACAAAGTATATTACAATACATAATGAACGTCTTGAAGACTAGTTCTTATATAATCTGGTACATTTACAAAGAACAGAATCATAGTAAAGGACAACTCAACTCTAATAGGCCCGAATTTTCCCGAATGATGATGAGAAAGAGATGACGATATGAGCTTCATAAAGATATCTCTTTCTAAGTGCGTTTAATAGACTTCAAAAAGGTAGGGATGTGAAAAAATAATCGATATTTAAAAAAAAAGTTAGGTCGTTTTTTAATGCTTCGTGTGCGAGTCCGACTCTCCCTTTACCGGTTTTTTATGGCCTCGTTAAATGCGCTCTTTCTATGCCACACTTAATATTCTTCCGTGACTGACAGATATGATGATTCAGCGCCATCTATTGAGTTATGTAACTATTTTTTTTGAAAGATTTCTCAAAATTCCTTGTTGGCTCATGAAAACGGGACTTTATTAGCGTTAAGTTGTCTTGAGTATTGAGTCACTATTGAGTGAGAGAGACAATTATATTTATCTATCTATCTTATATGAAGACATAATGCATCTCTTCACTCAATAGAAATTTGCAAATAAAATTCTATAATATTCGAGCTCCACAATATTCTATGTAATACAATAACGAATTCGAATACATAACAGATCTAATTTCGATTTTTTTCTGTGAAAAAACTACAATTTATTATAATAATACTAAAAATAATACATACGGAAACATAATACATTCAAATAGATAACATAACATGATTAAGATTCAACACTAAATGCATTATTGTGATTATTGATTGTGATTTATGTTGATTTGAATAGGTGATTTGAGTAGGAATAGGTACCATCATATTTTAATTTTTAATATAAATTCTTAAGGTGGATATTGGACTCGATTCTGCAGACCAGCTAAAATTCCTAATTTTAAGTTAGCCTATCCTTCTCCATAGAATACGGAAGAAAAAGGACAGAAACAAACCATAGATTATAGAGTAATGTTAAACATGTCAAAACCAACTAATTTGATGTCTTATCTGTCACTTTTATCCATGACCTTGTTACATCGTTGCTAAAATTGCTAAACACGTATTTGAATAAGATGTGAATGCGTTCATAAGGTTCAATTTTGTTATTTTGACGTTTGTGACATTGTAAATAAATATGGCGCTTATTTCTCTCCCTTTCCTTTTCAAAATAATAGAGCTAACTTAGGAATTTTAGCTGGTCCGCAGAATCGAGTCCATTGACTTGTAACATTACGGTGATACAAATAAACGTAGTTAATGTTCGCTTTGAGAATTTGGCTCAAGCTTGTGTAAGTTTTACTTATAACAATTGAGAGCAAACAAACGACGAGTTCACCTATGTGGTCTACTGGCTTGTAAGGTGTATGCTCACTGTAACACGTTACATTACACGGTTAGTAACCGTGTAATGTAACCGTCAGTTACACTCAAATGTTACAAATAAATTTCCACCAACTACCATTCTTGTTAGCTACATAATATAGGTACACGGTGGAATTTTTGAATTTCTGAGTATAGCAAATATTACACGAAGGAAACATGAGGTATATCTACACAAATATTATAAAGAGGGCGGGTTTGTATTCTAGTATGTTTGTTAAGAATAAACTCACAAACGGATGGGCCGATTTAAAAAATTCTTTCACCAATGGAAAGCTAGACTATGCCTGAGTAACATAGACTATATTTTATTCCCGTATTTCCACGGGAACGGGAACTAAACGGTAATATGTTTGTTAGGGAGACTTGATTCATTCTTATGATTGACCCTGTCAGGGTCAATCATAAGAATCACCCTGTCGTTTGTTACCATAAAAGTACAGTGTAACTAAAAATAATAAACAATATGTTTGCGTTATTTTCGGTTCGATTTCCGAGTAAAATTACTAATATAAAATTACTACGAATACCTCAAGAAGTCTACCTATAAATTGGTATTGGAAGTATTTATTTAACATTTATTACACGGCCACCGCTAGCATACACACTGCAGTGTTGCCAACTGCTACCCTTACCCTGTAGCTAGACATCTTGCGAAAAGTAGCCAGATTGCCCGATTTGTTGAAACAAAAACGTTGCTAGAAGTAGCTAAAACTTTAAAATAGGTAAAGTAAGTAGATTACGTGTATTTTTTCATAGGTAAATCAATTTTCAGTTTATTAAAACAGCGAGCAATAATTTTAAATTTATAAAATAAGACAAGGCAGAACGCAGTATAAGTTTTAAACGAAGAAATCTGTTTATCCCCTTCATTTATCCAGGTAATAATAATAAAATAGATAAGCCAGCCACGTTTAGGTACAATTTAAGGGCCGATACCCTACTATAAAGTCTCGAATGTACTCACATCTTGTAAAAGAGTAATAGCTAGAAAAAGTAGCTAAAAAAATTAGCTACAAGATTTTGTAAGTTGTAGCTGCCTGACACCCAAAAATAGCTAGATCTAGCTATAAAGTAGCTAAGTTGGCAACACTGACACACTGACGGTAATTAATGACAGACGTCAGAAGTAAAAAACGTCAAAATGAATCCGATTCATAATAAATAATATTAATGTTCACTAGACATTATGCCCCGAGGTACAGTTAAAAAATTCCACCCCGTAAATGTATTTTTTTTTATGTATTCATACACATTATACTCGTAGGTGTACGTATATATATGTGATAATAATACTATAACCATGGAATAACTACTTTTACATAAGGCAATATTATTCACAATCTGTTTTTTTGTTCAATGGCACAGTTTTTTTACAATTGACAATGATAAGCGCCTTATTTAATAATTAAACTGACTATTAATAAATGAGTATTAAAATTATACGGAAGAATGTATACCTGCATACAAAATTTAAGTCTAAATACGTTAAAGATAATTTCTTACGCCCTAAATTGAATTCCCTTTAAACCCTTAGTAAAAACATAATTTTAAGGTTTTAAAGTCTGTTTTTTAATTCCGTGAAATTCTAGCTAGGGTACCATCTATAAATTACGGCACACTAATTTCATGATTTTTTTTAAGGGGCCAATGTTTAATTTCCATTAAAAAAGAAAATTTGCCTCTTAAAAAATTTAAAACAATTAAGCTAAAATTGCATAAAATACTACTTAGAAGATCTACCTAACTACATGCTCTCGACTACACGACTCGACGCTAAGCCAGGTTATCAATTATAATATACTTGTTAATAAATTAAAAATCATAATTATTAGTAAGACATGACATTAAAAAGAGCTGCCCTTGAGTTTCTTGCTAACTCTTCTCGGGGTACTGCATTTGGAACCAGCAACTCGTCGGTGGAGATGGGCTGCTGTTTACATTTAGCCAATCTCCATGGACGAGTTCAAACTCCCATGATATCAGACTATGTACTGACTTTTATAAGGGTATTTTTTTGCTAACAAAAATAAATTAATTTTTATTTGACAGCTGTCATTTTAGAAGTATCAAATATCTTTCTTACTTTTGTGTCCGATAGATGCGCATCTATCGGACACGGACTATACTTCTAAAATGACAGCTGTCAAATAAAAATTAATTTATTTTTGTTAGCAAAAAAATACCCTTATAAAAGTCAGTACATAGTCTGTTATCATGGGAGTTTGAACTCGTCCATGGAGATTGGCTAAATGTAAACAGCAGCCCATCTCCACCGACGAGTTGCTGGTTCCTAATGCAGTACCCCGAGAAGAGTTAGCAAGAAACTCAAGCGCACTGTCAAGCCATTTTGAACTTAATCTCCATTACGAAATGCATAGTATTGCTTAAAACTACGCGCCGCCGCGTACAGCGCCGCGAGCCCACAGGCAGCCTATTCTTCCAAGCGACATTATGCATTTTCCAATGGAGTTAAAGCTTAAAATGGTGACACTGAAACTGCCGGCCCGGTGTGAATTGACTCGAGTTTTTTTGTATTATACTTTAATTACGTCAGAATTCCATGGAATTAAAAATCAGAATTTAATTAAAGAGTGCGTTTACGTACCTACTCGTAGAAATCGTAATTATTCTGTGTAAACACTCCCTTACTTACTAAACCAAATTTATAATCGTAACCCAAAAACCAATGTCTTAACATAATTCACACATATTTCATGCTAGTATAAAATTTGCTCTTCGTTATAATATCGCACATTATAATTTGTAAAAAAAATACTTACCTAATTAATATCGTTTAATTTGAGAGATTATAAAAAATATTCGAGTAAATAGTGTAAGCACAAGAAATACCAAGTCTAAGATCTGAATATAAGACGACCTTCAACGAGCTGTTTATTGGATGAAAAGTATTTTATATCAAAGTTAATATGTTAAAAAAGATATCGCGAGTGGGTTGCCTGAAAAAATTCAGTCCAGGATATGATTAATTTAATATTTAAAATATTTAGTGTATCTTTTTTAACATATTTAATCACTACATAGTATAAAACAAAGTCGCTTTCTCTGTCCCTATATCCCTATGTCCCTTTGTACGCTTAAATCTTTAAAACTACGCAACGGATTTTAATGCGGTTTTTTTTAATAGATAGAGTGATTCAAGGTTTTAGAGTTAGCATTGCACCCGTGCGAAGCCGGGGCGGGTCGCTAGTTTGATATAAAATACTTTTTATCCAGTAAACAGCTCGGTGAAGGTCGTCTTATATTCGGATCCTCTACTACAAATGAATAGTGTTCATAATAAAATATTGATAGTTACTTACCTCTAGTAGGTACTTACAGCTGGGTTATTGAGTATTCAATATTGTCAAGAATTTGAATAATTGCTCGAGTTTGTGACTAGGACTTTTTTTAATTGTCGTGTAATTATATTACTTACACTATGTGTAATAAAACAATATGAAAGGCTAAATTCAAAAAATTGCTAACATTAAATTTGCATTTACAAAAAATAACCCAAGCATTTTACAACTAAAATCACTGGCAAAATAAAAAACAATATATTTTCTGTAAAATATAACATTCAACATTGTATATACGCGTATGTATTACAATATATATGTCGCTGTGATACTGTAAAAACCGTGAAATTTCACGACCGAACATCAAATTGCAGGGACTTTTGTCAATCCCCATTTCATAAAACAAATTGTAAAACGATCACTGATTGGTCAGCCTTGCATGGTGGTCAGCGAATCGACCAATCAAAACGAAACTGGGCTTCCTACCACATCCAAGTTTTGCTAGTAAGTATAGATAACTAGCAGCGGTTTCACCCGCATAGTACCCGTTCCCGCGGGAATACGGGGATAAAATATAGCCTATGTGTTATTCTGATGTATAAGCTATATAACTGAAAAGTTTCATCAAAATCCGTTCAGTAGTTTTCCCGTGAAAGAGGAACAAACATCCATCCAGACATACATACAAACTTTCGCATTTATAATATTAGTAGGATTCGACTAGGGTAATTGGGTATTTGACTATCAAAATTAAATTGTGAGTAATCATTAATTGAAAAGATTATCCCAAAACATATCTAAAAATGTATTTCGATTTTCATTTTACAATTTTTTTTTTAATAAAACAATGAAAAAAGTGATCCAATTGGGTAGTTGACAGCATCGAAATTAAATTGCGAGTAGTCATACATTAAAAAGATTATCCCAAAACACCTCAAAATATGTATTTCGATTTTCAATTTACAATTATAGCAAATTTAAAAATAATAAAACAATCAAAAAAAGTGCTGCAATTGAGTACTACAAACTATGACGTCACGGTTTGCTATTTCAGTACATTTTCCATAATAAAATTCCGTTTTGACAGATCGTAAAAAGTAACTAATTTGACTAGGTAGGACACACCACGGAATAGGTCCGTACTAAAAATGACGTCACAACTCAGAATTCAGTACTTTTTCCATAGTAAATTTTCGTTTTGACAGATCACAAAAAGTGACCCATTTGACTAGGCAGTCAAATACCCTATTACAAACAATGACACTCGGCTTAGTAAATTTATAATGTACCTAACTAAGACTGTCCCGAGATATTAAATAAAGTGAAGACAAAATGACATTATAATAAATAACTTATTTTGTCATCACCTTGAAAAATTTAATGCTCTTATGTTATTTTTATCTACATGTAATGTTATAATCAGTGATCGAATATTCGGATGCATATTTACCTAAAGTTCATTTTTGGTTAGGAAATTATGGAAGCGGCTTCTTAAAACATATTTTTTAAATATAAATCCCGGGATTTCAGAAAATTTGGGAATGCGAAACTAGTCTGTAACATGGTGAAAAAACGTCGTCTTTAGCATGTGTTATTTATTTAAAAAACAGGGGGATGTTATTTATTATTCCTTTGAGATAAATGTTTTGAAAATTTAAGAAAAATGAAGAGGAAGTTATTATTTCTAGTTTTTAAAATATAACAGTTAAAATAAGTAAATATACCTACACCCGATTTGATTCTATAATAAAAACAGTAAATTTATTGAATCCGAAATCCCGGGATTTTTTCGATACAAAAGTGCATTCCATAATAATTTCCAACACTTGAAACTAAGTAAATATTCCTACACCCGATTTGATTCTATTGTAAAAAAAATTGTCGATTCCGAATTCCCGGGATTTTTTCGATACAAAAGTGCATTCCATAATAACCAACACCTACACTTGAGGTAAATATGCATCCGAATATTCGATCACTGGTTATAATACTTGAATCTGTGTTTGCTTTTAACTAGTTTGTACATCAACCTTAGGAGCTCTACATTACATATTTTCTTTGAATACAATACAATAACTCTATATTGTACACCAAAAACAACACAATATGGACATTAACTAATGGGCAATTTACACGAGGTCATTCCACTAAGACAATCCACAAAAACAACACAATATGGATACCACCAATGGGCAATTTACACGAGGCAATTCCATGAGCCAAGACAATCCACAATCCAAACTGCATTCAAAAAAGCTTGAGGACAATCCATTGCAGTGGATTGTCTCTATTTACACGAAGCCATTAGTGGATTGGCTTAGTGGAATGGCCTCGTGTAAATTGCCCATAAAGTACAATGGACAACCCCTGTAGGCAAACGTCATAAAAATCACGGTTTTTACGGCAACACTGCAACAAAACCCCGATATATGATCACTACGCTTTACTTTCAACACATTTCCTCTTCAGCGCTCTCCTTCTACTGCTATTAATAACCGGCACAAATCCCCATAGAGCTGCGCCCAACACCAATATAATACCGAAAGTAACAAACAGCGGTTTATACGACCTAGTGTATTCGAACCAGAACCCGCAGATCGGAGGTCCTATCAACTGTAAAATACCGTTCATGAACAAGCTGATACCGTACGATGACATCAACCTTTCCGTACCCAGCATTTCCGTCATCACTAGTGCTGTGACACCCACATTGATACCGGACGCGATACCGAATATGCAACAGAAAGCGCTAACAGCGGAGTAACTGTCCACAGATGGGATCAACGCCAAACTCAATCCGGAGACCACTAGGCCTGCGATGAAGAAATAACGTTTCGGTGTGGTCACTACGTCAGATAGGGCTGACCCACCGATCCTCCCGACTAAATCTAGAGCTGATATTATCGACAGTAAGTACGCGCCTCGCGATTTATCGAAACCGCATTCTTGAGCGTAGGACGGCACCAAAATAATGAAATTCGTATACGAAATCGCACAAGTGCAATTCGATATTAAGATCACTAAGTAAATCGGGTCTTTTAGGAGTTGTATATCGAAATACTTGCTCGGTTCCTTAGCTTGGTCTTCTTTCGGCTTCTTTTTGCAGCCGCAGCAGTAAGAGATCGGAGCTAGGCTGTCTGTAACCGATTTGAGACTGAATTGCGATGCGAATTCGCTCGGTTTCTCGAAAGCCGATAACGTTGACCCGTGGAATGGGGTAGACATATACTGGAAACTAGACGTTGAGGGACTGCGTTTCGGCGTTTTGGGGACCAACAACTTCTTCCCGAATCCCTCTTGGGAGCCAGCTCTGCCCGATTTGCTCTCGGGCACAGACTCCAGGAAGGACGGGTTGCTCGCCAAATGGTTCGACGCTTTGCTCGATATGTGTTGGAGACCGTGTTTGGAGGTTGTTTTCTTGGTTTTATCGACATCGGCTCTCGACATGTGCACAGCACTAGCGGAGCGGGCGAAGCCAGGGACTGTTTCGTCGTCTTTCAGGTGGGCTGGGGAGCCGTTGGGCTGGGAGTCGCCGCCAAGCATTTCCTCTGGCGTGACCAAAAGCTTGGGGTGGTCTGATTCTGAGTGGTCTTCTTCGGGGAAAGGCTCCAACTGGAAAAGTATAATACTCATCATCTACCTGTAACAGGCCACTGCTGGGCTAAGGGTCTTTCCTCACCCATGAGGAAGTATGAATAGACCCACACGCGAGCCCTCCGCGGATTGAGAAATGTATTATAATCCTCTAGTACCGAGCCATAAGTACTAATATACCAGGCGGCACTCAGCGGCGTTACCCGCACTAGTCGTTTATTCCCGTTCCCGTGGGTTCTTTTTTCAAAAACCCTGCTTAGCACTGGGAATTGTCCCACTTATAAAACATAATAAGAAACCTGAAAATTTGTTTGTTCAGTATCGACTACTTAATCGATTTCAGCTATTTTTAATGTGTAATTTTTTTCCGAAAAATGCTAAATTTAGTGCTATCTATGGAAATCGTGCTATTATTGATCGATATTTAAGAAAATTGGTTAGCAATTGTATCATATTTTTTTTATATTTTATACTAATTGGGGTGTATGAGCAATTGCGTTTATTCTGTTTCGCGTTGTTGTGGCTTATAAAAAACCTGACGTGTCTATAACTTACCAAACGTCGCAATAGAGTGAATGGTTTAGGAAGACATTTGTATTCTATGGTAGACTTTTTAAATAAAAATTCATTTATATGTATGGATCTTAAATCTAACCTCTAGTCAGTGCAGGACTTAAGGTAGGTATAGATAGACCAGCAGCCTCATTCTACGTGGGCCGAATCTGGCGGTAACCCTATATTATCAACCTCTCAAGCTCAAGCCAATAACCACTGTAAATAGTAAAAATCATGGTTCAGGAGCTATACAGCGTGGTGAGAGATGGACAGCGGATCCTCAGTAACAGGGTCCCGTTTTAACCTTTGTGTACAGAACCTTAAATGATAATGATAACCACTCTAAAGAGTAAAAAAACCGACTTCAATCTACAAATTATACGGTTTTCTCATGGATGCCGTTGTCAGAACTGGGCGAAATTAAAATGGGACCAATCTGGAAGCACCAGCTTTCAAACAAAAAAAGAATCCTCCAAATCGGTTCACCCAGTCGAAAGTTCTGAGGTTACAAACATAAAAAAAAAATACAGAAGAATAGATAAACTCCCTCTTTTTTGAAGTCGGTTAATAAAATAAAACACAATTGATTTTTAATTGTTACGGTGCCAATGGGAACCGCGCGGTGCTCGACGAATATCTCTCGGTTGCTGAGTACCTTTATTACGTGTACATATTACCTATTACAATTTATCGACCAATATTGAACTTTTATTATGAAGTCTTGTTACTTACAAGCCTCATGACTTACAGAAACTAATTCTACTATAATAATGGTTAAATAAAAAAATGGTCACGCCATATCCGAAAGGGCAGAGGAATTCAATTTCTTGCGATACCCACTACTTTCCAGTGTATTTTTGGTCCCGATTAATTAATAATGGAAAAAATAAATAAAAAAAAGCATAAAAGAAACAAAGTTCTTTTCACATCTACTAAGGTATTTACATTTCGTTTGCATAGCTTATTGTTTGTTTTTATTAATATTTTGTATGATATAGTATCCAGTTTTGTGAACAAAAAAAACAAATTATTGTACTAAAAATACACAATTTTATTATAACATTTACAAAATGATTTTGGAATAAAAATATTGGGTTTCACTTAAATCTAATTATGTCACACGTAAACATAATAGTCATAATACGCAATGTAGCGGCCGGCTTGACTGGGGGCCAATTCCACTAAATGTCAACGGTTATAGTTGGATGACAATGTCATGTCAATGGTCAGTCAATGATGTTATTTTGTCACTTTTCAGAGCAATTATCACCATCGCCTGACCATTCACATGTCATTGTCATCCAACTGTAACCGTTGACATTTAGTGGAATTTCCCCCCCCCCCCCCCCCGTTTGCAAACTTAACCGAAATGTTCGACTTACACTGTCTATTTATATTGTAATCGTCTTTATTTGACATTTACGCGATCAGTGATTGCTTTTTTTTCACTGGCTGTATTGACAGATGTACGGAAGAAGCAGTATGTCAAAATGAAGACGATTGCGATTACAATTATAAATAGACAATGGACTCGATTCTGCAAACCACCTAAAATTCCTAATTTTAACTTAGCTCTATTCTTTTCCACCGCTTTGGAAAGAAAACGGACAGAAATAAGCGCCATATTTATTTACAACGTCACAAATGTCAAAATAACAAAATTGAACCTTATTGACGCATTCAAATACACGTTTTTAGCAATTTTAGCAACGATGTAAGGAGGTCATGGATAAGTGACAGATAAGACATCAAATTAGTCGGTTTTTCCGTTTGACATTACTCTATAATCTATGGTTTGTTTTCTTTGCAGAAGGATAGGCTAACTTAAAATTAGGAATTTTAGGTGGTTTGCAGAATCGAGTCCATTAAGGCCCCTAATTCTACTAAATGTCAACGGATACAGTTGGATGACCATGAAATATCAATGGTCAGTCGATGGTGTTATTTGTTCTGAAAAGTGTCAATATAACACCATTGACATCTCATTGTCATCCAACTATAAATGTTGACATTTAGTGGAATTGGCCGCCTGGTCAGTTAACTAAAGCTGGCCATACTCGCGGCAATGCAATTGAACATCGTTTTATTTATGAAACCTTTAACTTCAACTTATAAATACAGGTAATTATCCAATATAAAATTGAAAAGGAATACATTTATAATATATATATATATAGCGAAAACACATTTTTATCTATAATATATATAAGATAAAATTATTTTTATCTTACTGCTAAGTTATGTAAAAAAAGACATTAAGACGAATTTCAAAACTACATAATATAGGTAATAAAACATTACAAAAGCTAAATTCTTTGTACATAATGAATTATTATATCGTTGTGCAAATAACAATCATTATTTAAACATTTTATTTAATTTTGTTAGTTTATTGAAATTTCATTATTCTTGTATTCAAATATACAAAAATATATTTGTGTTTCAAAAAAGGAATGACGTATTGGAATGATTTTATTTTATTTACAATCTTTTGTGCATTTCAGACATTTCAAAACCAGTTGTTCTACAATACCGAATCAAAATGTAAATTATTTAATATTTACATGAGACTGACTAAGTTAACGCTTATCAATTACATCAACGAATTATAACTGAAAACCTATTGAGGTGAATGAGGATTTGAGTTAACAAATTTTGACAGTTCAGAAACAATGTTGCCAGGTAGATAAAAGTGATGGATTGTAGTCACTTCTAATTCAGTTCGCTCTAAAAAGGTTAATTGCTGGTTTCCTACAAACTAGGTCACAAGTGATCGTTAACAGCAATAGTTTGACTATCATATTACACGAATCTGTAATTATTAAACGAAATATATACACTTTTACTTAGAGAACTACTCAGTGAATCAGTCGATTTACTCCTTTAATGACTTCACTTTTTTTCGTAAGTGGCAACACTCCACCTGTCAAAATTTGTCGAATAAAAATCCGAATACAGAAGAAATATATTGCATGTTATATTAAAACAGTAAATACTATACTAATAAAACTGGCAAGCTAAAGTTGCAGAAATAAATTCGATATAACTTTGTGATATACAATATTGCATCAAGATTAATATTTCTCACTTTAATAAATAAAAAAATCAAGTACCTAATAAAAAATGCATGAAAATTTGAGTCAATACATCGAAAATGGAATGCTGATTAGGCGAAAATAACTTTATTTACATTTGACATTAATAATATTATGTAAAGATATTCTGAATTATGTCAATTGTAATAAAATAGTGTAGATAACGACATTAATTATTAAAAATAAACCTCTAAAAATTTATTTCGATTTTACAATTTTATTCACCGACACCACACAATACAACATGCGTAATGTGTGCATGTGTTGTACGTGCCAGCTTTCAGTGACAGATCTGTACACTCTGATTTTATATGGGACTGGTCATCTGATTGCAATATTAATTCATTTCTTAACGTTATTGTACATCATTTGGCATACTGATCTTACTGGCTAGTACAGTACGGTCGCTTTTAACTTGGCACTTGACTATTTGGCGGTACGAGGGGGTTTGCGCAGGCGAAGTCTATGTATAGAGAAGCCAAGTTAAAACGACCGTACTGTTAATTCAAATAAAATTACACACTAATAAACTTAAAAGGGACTCTAACTCAAATATTGTACTAAATTTTGGGATAAATTTGTGGAACTGAAAATTATTTAGTGAGGCAACAAATTTGTAGGTTCCACGAGTCACCCAAAATAAAAATATATACCTACTTAAGTTTCTTTATTTAAATTTTTTTAAGTTATTTTAGTATTTTTACTAATATAGGAAGCCTCAAGGTAACTATTCAGTTTAAGGACTGGAAATGTTTAATTAAAAATCGCAGATTATTTTTTAAATGTAGAAAAGGCATTTCGATTTTCATATTCCAATTGTATCATTTTTTTTAAATAATAAAACAATCATAAAAACTTTCAATTCGGCTAAATTATTTCTGCTTAGTCTGATGGTTGACTGGTAGATAATGCCTTTAGGCATTAAGTTCGTCATGTGTACGTTTTCTGGGTTTATGAAGTTAAATAAATAAAAAAAAGTGATGCAATTGAGTACTCAGTACATTTTCCAAAGTAAATTTTCGTTTTGACTATTGTCGTAGTCACGATACAAAAATAGAGCTTTAGGATGTCAGAAAGGAACACGTCAGCCATTTTGTTTTTTGTAACGTCACCCAAGACAAATCTAACGACACCACATTTACGTAAAAAAAATCTATCAATATGTTATCGACTTCGACAACAGGCATGGACTCTCATACACCTCGCATCGTATACTAACTTGTACCCGTGACTTCGCCTGCTTCGTCTCTGGGATAAAAAGTAGCGTATAGGACATACGTTAACATTAACATACATTAACTTTTAGGTTGTAAAACATCTTATTTACAAACTTTAAACACACGAGAGAAAGAGTTACTTTCGTAGGGATTTCTCGTATACTTATATATTTATACTACGGGTCTGCGCGGTTTCACCCGCGTAGTTCCCGTTCCCATGGGAATACAGAAAAAATATATAGCCTATATTACTCAGGGATATTGTAGCTTTCCACTGGTAAAATAATTTTTAAAATCGGTCCAGTAGTTTTGAGATTATTCGTTAGAATTATTTTAAAATAATAAAATTCCTCTATAATATTGTAGTGTAGATTGAAATATGTTAAGTAACTTCTTTAATATCTTTGTGCCCAGTAACTAATTATATATTCTTACGCCTCACCCAAGAGGGGTTTGGCAGAATTATCCTATTTCAAGAAGTACAAATTTCACACTAGACGTGACAGGACCCGATCACCGGACGGCGGTCCTGTAACACATGCCTCAGAATTAATTCTGGGACCTGCGGGTTTCCTCACGATGTTTTCCTTCACCGTGGAGCTAGTGATAAATATGTATGTAAGTTTTAAGGCGACTTACGCTGAAAAAAAATTATCGGACGCGGCTGACAGCCGCGACTGATAAGTGATAAGTGTACACAGTCTTTTGAATCCAGCACGCCAGATGTCTGTCGGACGTCCGAACGCTCAAGGTCAGCCCAAGGTTACGTCCAGGACTTACCTCCGATAGTTTGCACAGCTCAGTGTACATACATTAGGTATCTAGACCCCTATAAGTCGCGTCCGATAGTTTGTTTTCGGCTTTAGGTAGGTAGTATGATTTTAGAATCATCGTGTACTTAGCCTATTTTTTATTAGTTCTATAGTTGAAACTAAATCCCGACTACGGAAACACTGTAGCCTATCTCAACCGGACCACAATGAGGAATGACGCCTCATTCATCAGATTCGGACAAGCAATTTAGACACTACGTTGGAATATAGGTACGTAAATACAAACATAAATACAATTCCGTTAACGAAAGCCGGCGTTCACAGTACTTAACCATGAAAATTAGTTATAAAACAGTATGCCTTAATGTACAAGCGCAATGCCAGCTTTCGTTAACAGATCTGTACATAATGCTAAAAACATAACCTAGCATTTTTATAGTCAGTTAAAATTTACTACCAGGCTAAACTTTTTGCGCTCTCTCGTACTCACGCCTAGCTTTGTCTCTCTTCCTCTTATTAATCAACGGCATGAACAACCAAAGCGCCGACCCACCAATGAAAATGAACCCAAACGTTATGAACATACTGAAGTAATTCTGTTGATACTCAAACCACTTCCCGCAAATCGGCGGACCAATCAGCTGAAGCAAACCGTTGACGAACAACGAAATTCCATACGTCGACATAAGTCTTTCCACACCCAGAATCTCGGCCATAACTAACGCAGTCACACTGTTATTCATACCAGAAAACAGACCGAAGAACGCGCAAAACACGCATATAGCTATATATGAAGTTAGAAACGGGATTATAATCAAACAGACCCCAGCAAAGAACAAACCGCCTACGAAGTAATATGTTTTTGGCATGATATTGAGGTCGCATAAAGCCGAACCTCCAACTCGCCCTACCAAATCCAAGGCAGCGACCGAACTTAGTAAATACGCTCCCCTCGCTTTGTCAAAGCCTATATTTTTCGCGTACGACGGCAGCAATATAATGAAGTTGGTGCACGATATAGCAACTGTACTGGACGATATTAGTATTACCAAGTAAGCTGGGTCTACAAGAAGACTGACATCGAAGAATTTATTCGGTTCTTTTTTCTCTTTCTTCTTGCAGCAGAAGCAGCAGTACGCGACGTCCGCTACGCTGTCAGTTATGGATTTTAAAGAGAATTGAGATGCGAATTCGTTGGGTTTTTCGAAAGCGGATAGAGTCGAACCGTGGAATGTGGTAGAAATGTGAGCGAAACTTGAAGTTGAAAAGTTGCGTTTCGGACCTGCTGTACTCATTTTCCTACCAAATGCTTCCTGTGAACCCAACCTCGCAATGGAAGCTGAGCTTGGCGTCGGTTTCGGAGTCGGTCTGGAGTAAGACAGCTTTCGTTTCGATAGATTATGGCGTAAGTTTTGTGAGGACACCGAAGTAGCGTTGCTGATTTGAGATAGATTTTTCTCGGAGCCTTCTAAAATCCCGTTTCCGTTCTCGATTTTCTCAGCCGTTATATTTGGGATTTCGGACATATTGTAGATTTCTATTGGCTCATCTTCTTCGAATAGGATGTCATCCTGAAAAAGAATATGGGTTGAAATGGGGTAGGTTTTGTATTGCATACTTGAGACACAGGCAACTATACTAGAGCATTGATATTTTATCACTACGATAGGCTAGCTAGACTACAACTAGTGTCCCCGTTACTAAAAGCTATAAATTATTCAGAGGTTTGCAACATACAAAATTCAATTTTCGTAATGTTTATTTGAGAATGACGCGGCTACTTCAAAATGGCGGACTTAATAATTAATATTTACAATCGCGCGTCCCTGTACCAAAAACATTAAACAACAGCGGTTTGTGTGGCAAAAAAATATAATCCGACTAATTAAAATTGGTTTTTAGTTAAGTATTACCCGTATATTATTTAGTTGATTGGTTAGGTCAGAAGTCAGAACTGTCGCTACGAAACTCAGTAGAAGTTTGTTGATTTTCTATCGACAAACGCTAAGCCTGATACATTTGGAAGAATTGTCGCTTGCAAGCTTTTATTAAACGGTCCCTTATTAGAGTTAAACAATCAGAAGCCAGTAAAACAGTTTTTTTTTTCATTACGATCCATTCATAGACCCGAAATGGTCATAAACATGAAAGAAACCCTTTTTAGGGTTCCGTACCTCAAAAGGAAAAAACGGAACCCTTATAGGATCACTTTGTTGTCCGTCCGTCCGTCCGTCTGTCAAGACCCTTTTTCTCAGGAACGCGTGGAGGTATGAAGCTGAAATTTATATCAATTACTCAGGTCTACTGTCCCTTGAAGCTGTGAAAAAATCAAACTTCTAAGCCAACGCAATCAAAAGATACAGCCGTTTATGCCGCAAATTTTCGACACTTGCAAGGGAATCAAAACCTACAGGGTGCTTCCCGTGAACTCAGAATCTTGAAATTTGGTACGAAGCAACGTCTTATAGCATAGATAAAGGAAAAATTACGAAAACCATAAATTTGCAAGGTTGTACGGAACCCTCGGTGCGCGAGTCCGACTCGCACTTGGCCGGTTTTTTTTTCTAATTGTTATTGTTACTATAAG
This sequence comes from Ethmia dodecea, assembly GCA_963855545.1. Classification (NCBI taxonomy): domain Eukaryota; kingdom Metazoa; phylum Arthropoda; class Insecta; order Lepidoptera; family Depressariidae; genus Ethmia; species Ethmia dodecea. Next base: position 3,215,408 of record OY979454.1, on the reverse strand, counting down.
AGAGGGCGTAGATACGTGGTGAGAAAAGATAGCTGCTCGCAAGAATGAGACTTAGGTGTATCAGACAGAACTTTTACTGAGAGTACTGATTTTATAGCTTTAATCATGTAATAATCCACATACATCATACACTAGTGGTTTTAGCTTGTATAAACAACGGTGTTATTTATACAAAATAGTAATCGATATCATTTTAGTATCCAAAACTACACAAATCATACGTAAAATATTCTAGCATTTGGGGCTACGATCAAAAATAACATATTGACACTTAAGCCAAGCTTCATGGTAGGAGCACGCTCGGACAGAGTGAGCTGATACGAGTCAGCTCCAAGAAATGGAACACTATAGTCTATTTCACATAACATTTCAGTGACAGTTCACATTTTTCCGTTTTACGCTTACTACTTTAGACTACTAAAAAAAGACGTGTGGCAGTCGGGGACTGCCGCGGTAAAGCTAGTGCATAGCATTTTTTATCAACTTATGCAATTATAATGCGCAGTAACGCCGATACAACCAATGCCACCTAGAGGCGAGTTGCTGAACTAAAGAGACAAGCGTGATATCTCAAAAAAGTCATTAAAAGTTCTGCTATTCATCGATAGATGGCAAAACTAAAAAGTATCACCGCTGTGCCGGTCGGAGTGGAGGGTGTTAGGTTATTTTCGTTACGGAATTTCTGGATTCGGTCTCCACGCTCAAGGCCCGCGATAGAAGCTATGCAATAGCTTAAAAAAGTATTGTATTTTTGCAATGATAAAATCATAAAATAATACTTATTATTTATTTAGAAGTAGTAAGTGTAAAACGAAAAAATGTGAACTGTCACCGAACCCATGCTAAGTGGAATAGACTAAAGTGGGCGATTTCTTGAGAAGCATGTGAAAAATCATAAGAAATTACTTGTCCATGACCATAGATACAATTCCTTCAGTCGCAACCATAAACGCCTCAAGGACGTGTATGGTCATGGACACGTAATTTCTTATGATTTTTACATGGTACTTAAAAACTCGCAAACCTCTTAGAACAACGTCCGATCCACCAAGTGGATGTCGGCTTTCGTTTACACAAAGATCACGTGTTGACAAGATACGAATAGCGTTGTAGTAGTCTTCGGGACCATCTATTACGTCACACGAATTTCATGATTTTTTGACTCTCCCCCCGTCCTTGTCACAGCTGGTCACATCTGTGAGACCCCCTCTTAGTGTGTACGTAACATAAATTTCAATTTTAACTACTAGGCGTTGAATTAAAACAGCAGTTCCGTATTTAGTTTTATTTCCATTTAAAATCAATAACAAATCAGAAATCACTACATAGTATAAAACAAAGTCGCTTTCTCTGTCCCTATATCCCTATGTTCCTATGTCCTTATATCCCTATGTCCTTATATCCCTATGTCTCTTTGTATGCTTAAATCTTTAAAACTACGAAACGGATTTTGATGCGGTTTTTTTTAATGGATAGAGTGATTCAAGAGGTTTTAGGGCGGGGTTGGTCCGAGCGCTTTAGTGGATTGAATAGTTTTAATAGTTTTTGCTAGTATCAAAACATAGATGGTACAGTAAAGTAATACAGTATAACAGTTACATTTGCATAGCCGTACCTAAGAGCTACCGACGGACGTTTTCAATTCGCACGGATTCAGCTAGTTTTCCCCCTGGTTCTATGTTCTATGTTAGGGGGTTTGGTTTCCGCACTTAGTCCTGAGTGGACCATTGTACGTGAGCCATGGCGGCCGGTTACTCCAACCATCCTACCTCCTTCCAAAAGCAGATCAAACTTCCGAGTCTACTCAGGACGTCCGCAAGGGATTCTGGTGTTCCGAGAATCTCCTTGCGGATCTGGGCAACGCCAACGCACTCAAGGAGCACGTGCGCTACCATCTCCTCCGCCTCCATGCACGCTCTGCATAGGGGGCTGTCTGTAATACCTAGGGTGTGTAAGTGTTTGTTCAGTGAGCAGTGTCCGGTGATGGTCCCCGACACCATTCTCAGGCTGTCCCTGACCAGGCGCAGAAGGCGCTTGGTCAGTTTCTTATTCAAGGATGGCATAGCCTCCTTGGATTGCCTACATCCTGGCGTCGAGGCCCACCAAATCTCCGCTTGAGTTTGAGTGTGTTTCCTTAACCAGCTCCTGAGCTGGTTAAACGGGATGGGTACAATGGGTTCGGGTCCGATGGGCTTAGTGTCAGAACCCCTCCTGGCGAGTTCATCCGCTGCGTCGGATTTTCCCCTGGTTATTGCAATTTGGGTTCTATTCTAATGACATAAAACTTACACCGCGTAAGCGCAGCAAGCGCGCAGCCACCGCGTAGCCACCGCGCAGTCTACTAATGAAAAGATTTTATAATTTTAAAAGACTTTATAAGAGGGAAAACGCGCAAATAGAAAACTCGTCCGTCGGTACGCGCAGTAATGGTATTTTAAAAGTTAATAATTCCATTCCTGGATGTACCTACTAAAATTCACCAGTGCACTTTTCAGACCTCTTAAATTCCCAAAGGATCGCGTGATCAAGTAATCTACCCTAATAGGTATTATAATGAGAAAATAAATAGTTTTTAGTACGTTTGTATAAAATAAAATAATAAAATCTCACGGTTTTTTCCCCGAGGGGGTAGGCAGATTCAATTTCTAGAAATACCCACATTTCACCGCTTTAATATCCTTGGACCCCTCAACGTGGCAGGTGGCATATATGCCTGAGAAAAAAAATTCAGTCTTGCAAGTTACCTCACAATGTTTTCCTAGCATGTATAGTCAAGAGCACATGAAGCTTTACACTTGTAAAGCGAGTCTGACCTCTGAGGTGATTGTAGTAAGAACGTTACAAAGTCCAAAATGTCAAGCTCGATGTGCTCTTGACTGTACGTCAAGCCTAAGTTTGAGAAACAATGGATTAGAAGGAACACAAGGAGGCATGAGCAGTGATAGCCTCACGGTTAAAGAGCCTGCTTCACATGTTGAAAATCAGTGAGGCTCGGGTTCGAATCCTGGCATATAGTTACCAATGAGTTTTTCAAAAACTTACTTACATTATTCATCACTAGCTCGACGGTGAAGGAAAACATCGTGAGGAAACCCGCAGGTCTCAGAATTAATTCTGAGGCATGTTTAACAGACCGATCTGGCGATAGGCTCACCACCTATCACTTTTAGGGGTCAAATATTCTCGTGAAAAGTGAGTATTTCTAGAAATGGAATACCTCTGCCTACCCCCTCGGGCATAAAAGGCTAAATTAAAATACATTTTTGTGTTGGGAAACACTAGGTTAGAAGGAACACAAGGAGGCACGAAGCCGAGCGAGTAAAGCGAGCGCACTCCGTCAGCGCTCAGCGAGCGCAGGAGCCAGTATACGGTATTCAGCAAAATAACTATTCGTGCCATCTCTATTAGACACATACATTTCAAGTTATTGAAATTATTTTTGATAGTAGCCCTTAATAGATGCCGCAGCGTGCCAGCTGTTATCAAATATATAGTATTAACTAACATATAACCACACAGTTCTATTGGTCTATTATCTACAACAAAAAGTGTGTATTTTTGAAAATGAAACAACAATACTAGACATGCTGTGAACGAGTTATGTTACATTCTAAAACGCTTTACGTTTTAAATTTGGAATGATTTGGTTCTGTGGTTAAGTATCGATGATTTTGGTATGTGGAGTTAACATAACACATTCCGGAGTAGTGGTAGCATAAAAATGACATTTATTATTCAATAAAAAAAAAAACTTTGGATTGCTTGTTCAGTCAAGAGCAAGTCAAGCTTGACACTACCAGTTTAAGCTGAGCTCTGATTTATACTGCGCGCCATAGAATACAGGTCCGGGTCAAAGTCCAAAGTGTCAAGCTTAGAGTGCTCTTGACTGTTCTAAATTTTGTAATTCCATAAAAAGATGTTAAAAAAAAATTTCCGAATACGGAAGCACAATCTTTTTTCAGATGTTAATAAATAAAAAAAAAAACAGAAAAACTTAATAAGCAAATAATAAAAATCACACAACTATATATGTTTTGTGACACGTTTTTCTTATGGCGATAATATAATAAATGACACTATTATTTGATAGTGACACTTCTTATGGTATTATTGTCACTTGCAAAAGACACTGGAAATATCATTTTTATACTACATGTCTAATTTTGAAGATATTCTTTAGGCCAGACTAAGACACCCCATCAAGATTGTAACTAATATTCATACGTTTAAAAAAAAACATTAAAGTGAAAATAGCACTGACATCTGTGTGGTAATCTTAACTTACACGGCTTACTCGGGATCGGTACGAAGGGTAAGGCTTACTCGATTTATCTTTAGGATAAGCCTTACTTCACGTCGGACAAATCTGGCCATATTGTCTATTTACAACCAAACTAGTCTTCATTTTAACTTCTGTCACTGACGTAGAAATAATAAGTACGTTTTAAACATATGTCATTATCGTCAGTGTCAATAGAGCAAGCGCTGGCCGCATTTCAATTATGGATAATTAAAGATCTGATTTTGGTTGTGAATAGGTATGATCAGCATTAGTCTCCATTACCAGATATTAGCGGAATTCTATGTGAACAGGTCTAAGGTATTTACATGTGTACTGTATGTAAATGTCATAATGGTACAAAGCCATGAAACGATAACAGGAAGGCTAAAATACGTATGATATATCCATGGTGCTACTAGATTAGTGTCACTATCTCATTAATATTAAAAAAACAAATTATTGATGTCACTATGCCATTAATGGCAAAGTAATTAGTGCTAATTTGACTATATGATATAACAACTTTCAGTACAATCAGAGCTATAATCGAAAATTATATAAGTTTATTACCAGAAAGCATAGACATGATGTAAAATCTTTTTATTTATTAAAAACTACATAAAAGTGTTGATGAGTGATGTGCACTTATTGATATATCACCCGTTTTATGCCCCAAAGACAACTTAACAATACGTAGACGCTGCATAAGGCTCGTTCACCAATCTCTAATGATCCGGGCAGTGAAAGCTACATTTCATTCATTTAACTTCTGGTAATCAACGTGCTTGCTAGCAGGGACTGAATAACCTAAAAATAATTATAACTTTATTTTACGGTATATACATTTTTGAAGCGATCATAATATTTCGACACCCAAACTTTTTTCTATCGTAAAATAACAGTACCCTTATTTTTTAAGCTATCTAAACAGCTAAAAAAAGGGTTATCAAAATACCGCGCTTACTTATCACAAACTTTGAGAGTCATGCGATTTTACCCGAGCTATATTTGTCGGTAGCAAAATTATGTAAAGGTATAACCTTACTTCTATAATAAACTACCATAATTTTATAACGGTTGTTCCACCTCACAACTAAACTACTTTCGGTCCCTGCTTGCTAGGTGATATAGTAAACTGTAATGGGCTCTTTCATCGCGAGCGCAATGTAATACAAAATTTAACAAATGCAACGTCTCATTGTTATGTTGTCCGTGTTTGACCCCTAATGAACACACAAACATAAATCGACATACAAAATTATGTAAAACAAACAAAAGGACACTAATAAATGGACAGCTTACTTTAGAGATGCAATGTCTCGCCTCCCGTCTCCAATCGTGTGTGTGCAAGTGTGGGTTTCATTTTCATAAACACTCACTTTTTAATATTTTGTATAAAACAATATTTTTCGCATTTTGTATAAAAAAGTAAATTTCGTGTTTTTGTTATATAAAAACCGTAATCTCAATGATGACAGTATGTATTTACACGCTCTGAATTTGAGATTACGATTATATACTTTCAGCTATTCATATACACATGGAAATAAAAATCTATACAACATGTATAACCAATGTTAAAATTTATGACCTCCTGTTTTATTTTTATTTTAATGAAATACTGAAGTAAATTCAGCCCTATTTTTTATACTTACTCGGTCTTTACTTTCAATACCTCTTTTTAAACCACGTTCCTTGAAATTTACTATATTTTTGTTATAGTTACAAATGTATGAAAATAAAAAGTTTGTAAGTCTTCATTTATTTATATTGTATATCGAAGAAAACTATTATTTTTATTTGTGCAATGATCAATGATAAAAAGGGATGATTTATAATAAATTAAAATATTTGTAACATCTTCAGTTCATACCTGAAGTGTAGCTACAAAATACACTAGGCTACTAATTCTTTTTATCAAAAATCAGCCTAGTTTAATTGAAAGAGAATGATGTTATGCTACCTACTTTGTTTTATTACCTCTTGTATAAAATATATTAAATTCATACCAAAACATAAGTTTTATTTAGCTTATACACTAGTAATACTATGTTAATATAACAATTCAGTGCCCATGGAGTGTAGCTAACACTGAGAGAAATAAAAGCAAATTATATAAAATTGTAAATAAATCTAATTAATAATTATAGCATTTTTTCTACTCAAAACTTATTACACTAAACTTTTCCGACCTTACCACGAGTTTCTATAGTTAGTGTTTAAAACACTAACACTTATATTTTATTACAAAAGTTTGAAAATAAATTACAAAAAAGTTACAGCATGACGTTAATGACAAGAGCAGTGATTGCGTTGTTCGAAGTCGTCCTACGTTACGTATACGTGAGACGTAGGTTCGATACCTGGTGTGATACAATGAGGTTTCAAAATATCGCGCACATATTCATCACTAGCTAAGGTGTAGGTATACGTCGTCTGGAAAACCGTAGGCATCTTATTTGTGGCATGTATTTCACAGCACCCCAGTTTAGCAACAGCCTCATCACTTGTCACATTCCAAGGCGACAAAAATACTCTGGTAAAAAGTGACTAAATTATTTCCAGTAATAGACTTCTGTCGGCCTCTCTGCTTTGAGCGTATTTAATTTAGAGCGACCATTTAGCGATTCCACCCGCTTTATTTTGATATTTCATTGTATTTTACATCAATAAATTATGTAACAGAATAAGCGCAATTCCTGAAATTAGTTTGTTCAGTATCGACTACATAATCGACTTCAGCTATTTTTAATATGTTAAAACTTTCCGAATAATTGATTACCATTACCATGACTGAACCTAGGGCCACCTATGGAAACTGTACTATTATTACTCTTTATTTAAGAAATTTGGTAAGACAAATTAAAGTATGAATGCTTCATATTTTTTTATATTAATAATATACCCATCACGTTTAGGGGTCCAATATATCTCGTGAAATGTGGGTATATCCAGTAATGGAATACCTCTGCCTACCCCCTCGGGGATAAAAAAAAGGCGTGAGATTATATATATATTATATATATATTAATATACCCATCACTAATACGGTGGTATGGTTAAGTCCCACCATACCACCAGGGGTATGGCCGGTGGTACGGTGGGTCTGCGATGACTAATTCTATGACGCTTTGTACAACGCGTAACAGAAAAAGCGCAATTCCTCATACACCCCAACTAGTATAATAATATAAAAAAAATATGATGCCTTTGTACTTTAGTTGTGTCTAACCAATTTTCTTAAATAAAAAGCAATAATAGTACGATTTCCATAGGTAGCGCTAAATTCAGCTATGCTAATCAATTTTTGGAAAAAAATTGACACATTAAAAAAAGCTGAAATCGATTAAGTAGTCGATACTGAACAAACTAATTTCAGGAATTGCACTTCTTCTGTTACATATCGTCGGGGATAGTGCAATACCGCTTAAGTAGCATTGGTAAAGGGTGCGTATCTGCACTTGACCAAATTTTACAGGAGAAGCAAAAAAAAGTATTACTGCTTCATTTTTGAGTCCAAATGTCTCGTTTTTGTATATTAGACTTAAATTTACCTACTTTATTTACCAGTAATAATATTTTAGCAAAAACATCGTTTTTTATACTTTTTACACCACTTACGCGGTCTTGTTCTGACCACAGACTGAATATGTGTGACATGAGTATACTTAGTTTCGCGGTATTAGAACAATAATATTTATTAAAATTGCGCTAAATAACATGTTTTCCTCTTAAAATTTACATAGTATATTATAATCTAAAATTTTAAATATAAAATAACTAACTAAACTACTTTGTTACACGTAGTGTCGGCAACGTGCGAGCGCTGTCGGCAGGTAATTGCTCCCGGAATTTCCGAAATACAACTCCCTGTGGCCAGAAGTCCTCCTTCATGAAGGTTTGAAGATAATGGGTTGGTACTCTCACCACAAAAGAATTAAAATTCGTTTTGCGACGAGACTCCAACCATTCAACCCTCAATGAGAAAGTGGACTTCTTCACTATGTAGTCTACGACGTCTTGGACCTTCGTAGACCAGTGTAATCGGGACACATACAGCTGCGTCGACGGCAGCAGGACGCAGCATATGGTTCGCTCCAATCGGAGCAGTGCCACGGGTGTTGAGGCTAGAGGGCTTCTTCTTCTTCCTCTCTACTCTTTGGAAGCCCTCCTCATCACACTGGTTTTTCTTGAAAACCGGTGGGGGCACATGCTTGCGTGAATTGAATTGTCAGTGAATCAGTAAATGAGGGACCATTTTACGAAATTTAGAGGCTTAGGAATTGCTGGAAATTCATAAAAGGAGGAATTGCTCAGTGGCCATTTTAGATCCACTTGAAATCTTTCATTAAAGGTGGGCTTATATTCAATTGTTCCAAAAGGACTATACTCGTACTTGATAAACCTGACATAAACCACGCACTTCGCTCCAATTCCTCGGCTATGTCTGATGGACTCGTGATTTGAGACAGGTTCTGTCTAAAATCTTTGAAAAATGCGTGGTGAGACGGATTCAGTCGTGCTTCTTTGCTACCAGTAAGTGAGGCGTATGAGCTAGGTAAAAAGATATCGTGATTTTTTAACCTCCTTTCTATTACTGAATGAACTGAATACACCTTCATCTGCGTATGGCCCTTTTCCAGAAACTTAGCCTTTCTCCTAACCAGTATCTCATTGTCAATTCCTTTATGCCCTAAGTTCTTATTAATGTCTTCAAGCAAACGATTTCCTTTTATTTTATGTAGGTAATACTCTTGTCCTGCAATCATTTCCTTTTCCTCCCAACTCATTTGGCAGAATTTAAAAAAAATTGTTTAAAACAAAGTCGCTTTCTCTGTCCCTATATCCCTGTGATGTATGCTTAAATCTTTAAAACTACGCAACGGATTTTGATGCGGTTTTTTTTAATAGATAGAGTGATTCAAGAGGAAGGAGGTTTTAGTGTTAGCATTGCACCCGTGCGAAGCCGGAGCGGGTCGCTAGTACTAAATAAAGCAATCACGTAACTAACACTACAGTCAAAGCAATACCGCGTATGTGAATGTTTTTTCTTAATTTGACCTTTATTTGTAGGTAATTCTTATTCTCGAAGTACCAGACTAATTAATTTAGCTCTATCACAATCTCACAATGGTGTACTTCAATTAATTTTGTTATTTTTAAACATAAATCAATACACTAATGACAACAAACAGCAGATCCGCGGAATTGCTTTTTACCGAAAACAGACCCGCGGTATTGCTTTTAAGCCTATAATCACTTCCTATTGGCCGATTCCAAAGTGACGAAGAATGGGCGGGAGCCAATCACGTTAACGGGTGCACTGGCGCGAAATCTCAAATTGGCTACTTTTGTCAGATCCGCGGTATTATCCAAAGCTAGTTCCGCGGTATTGCACTATCCCCGACGATATTGTATATTATGTTTATTACTTCTGTCTATAACGCAAGCGCTGGCCTAATCTATCAAAAAAATCCTATTTAAATTTTAAATAGACGATAAGCCCTCCTCACTACAAGATTCTCTCAGTGCCAACTCGACCCCTGGGCATGACGTCACAAGTGGGCTCACCTGGGGCAGGTCGTCTTCCTCGCGTTCCTTATACTTCTTCACCATGTGCTCCTCGACCGGCTGGAAAAGGAGAGCGGCAGCCCAGACGTTCAGCATTATCCCTCCTAAGATCAGCACCGCGCCCCTTGAAACAGGAAAGAGGTATTTTATATTAGGTGTAAACCATATTGCACTCAGTCACGAAGTTTGTCATTAGTAAAATAAATAAAATAAAAAAATTATAATCTCACGCCATATATCAGGCAGAGCAGTGATAGCCCTTACGGTTAAAGAGCCGGCCGAAAATTAGTGAGGCTCGGGTTCGAATCCTGGCATGTACAGTCAACAAAGTTGTTAGTGTTACATGGCCAAAAATTAAGATTCACTTTTCTCTTAAAGCCTTAAATGTATTTATAGTATTTTTTTGGTAAATTATAGGGTAGGGTAAATTATACCTTTCGAAATAAACATTAATCAATAAGATTTATTTATGACTTCCCCAGAAAAAATAATTCTTAGTTACTAGCCATGTAACCCTAACAACTTTGTTGACTGTACCAATGAGTTTTTCAAAAACTTACGTACATATTTATCACTAGCTCGACGGTGAAGGAAAACATCGTGAGGAAACCCGCAGGTCTCGGAATTAATTCTGAGACATGTGTAAACAGACCCAGTCCGGCGATGGGCATATATCCCTTGAAATGTAATGTATATCCAGTAATGGAATACCTCTGCCTACCCCCTCGGGGATAAAAGGCGTGAGATTATATTATTATATCATTATTATTATATCAGGCAGAGGTTTTAGATTATTATTCCGTTTCTGGATATACCCACTTATCACAAGATAATCTTTGGACCCCTAAACGTGATAGGTGGTGAGCCCATCGCCGGACCGGCAGCCTTATTGTCTAATTTTTATTTGCGGTCGCTTTGGATTATATCTTGTTCATTTTGCCATATAAACAAGATGATATGTACTTCGGACGTCAAATTTCGAGATTTGCATGGAAGCCGTCCGTAAATCCTCCCGAAGTAAATTGAGTGAACTAAAACGCTCTATTTGACAGTTTTGACAACTAAATTGGTATTGTGTAAGGAAAAATGACAGCTGGAACCGGCACGAAAGCGGTTGGGAACTGTCAGTTGAAATGGGTTGCAAATGTGCTGCCTTCTTCAATTTATTTCTCGTTTAATCAGCTAATTTACTGAAATAAAAAGGATGTGTGTAGTGTATTCCACGAATTAATAGTGTAAAATGAATTTCTGGTGCCGATAATCAAGTTATTGTAGCTATTGTTATTCGGGAAATCAAAGTAACGTGATGTTCAAAACTTGCAAATTTTCTATAAATATGTGTTTGAAATCATAAAGCGAGATATCATTTCTTGCCCGGGAAAGGAAAATATCCCTGAAAGAACACCGGCATTCACCTGCGAAGATCACTCTGTGTTGCGATTGTTAATCACCGAGCTCACAATCCAAGTGTAGTGATTAGAAGTCAGTTGGGACTGATGTGATCATCAGTGGTCAAAAAAGTTGATAGGTATTACAGCACTCACTACGACTTAGGTACTTTACTTCCAATATGTCTCATAAGATCAAAACTAAAGTATAGGTATTCCATTTTAAAAATAAGTCTAATAAAATGCAGCCCTATCCTCAAAGAGTTTGTCTGTTGTGTTGAGTGGCGGATTTGAAGTCTTAGCCGCCCTAGGCTCCAGGCCACGTAGTAAGTAGGAGCCGTCCCTTTCTCAATACCCATCATATGGACTACTGCCAATATAAAATAAGTAGGTATAATTTATACTATTTACCTTTAGGTACGAAAGGTTTTGGAAACTTTTTTACCAGGAAAAACTATCTAATCCATAGTGATACGAACATAACTGTTTCTGTCTGTTTGAACTTATCGCTGAGCCATTCTTGATAAAATTTAAGGTTACAAAATATTACCGATATCATCAGGGAGGATATTGACAGATTTTTATTTTGAAATGTGAATAAAGTCACAAGCAAATATTTACTAACTTAAAAAAGTAGATAATAACGTTAGTATACTAAATCTATGGTAGATAATATAATCTTTTAGTCTCTTTATGTAGGAATTATTGTTATGAGTCCATAAACAAGAGAAACAATTCATTTAACTTACTATTTTATTGTTACTATGAAATCCCATTTACATAAGGTTATTAATAAATATGAAAGGAACAATTTGAAAGTTGACGAAGCGAAAGAAGTATGTAAGGATCGTAGCAAGTGGAAAGAAGTGGTCTCTGTCTACCCCTACGGGAAAGAGGCGTGATTATATGTATGAATGTATGTATTAATAAATATTATTTAAAATATTTAAATTTCTTACAGGTATACTCAAATTTCTCTAAGTGCGAAGGTGAATTCTGAATATAAATTGGAGTATCTTGGCAAGTCATAGATGAAGAAGACGCCTGACTGATAACCTTATCCTATAAATATAGGTACATATTGTTAAAGCTATATACTATAACATTATAATATTTAATTGATTGTTGTAAGTGTTTATTATTACCATTACCTTTTCAGCTAGCAGCGAGGTAGTATAAAAATTAGGTCATCTCCCAATTCATATTGGTATTTTGGTGACAGTAGGACAGAATATTGAAACTAAAATAATAAAAAAATGTACTAAAATGATTATAAACAGGCAAAGTTGTTTGTATTGTAGTCAAGCACTGATAGCCCAGTAGTGTAAGAGTCGCTTCTCATTGGTGAGGCTTGGGTTCGAATCCTAGCATGTACCAATGAGAAAAGTTTACTTACATATTTATCTCTAGAGGTCAAGGAAATCATTGTGAGGAAACTCGGAGGTCCCAGATTTAATTTTAATTCACATGTAATAGACCCAATCCGGCTATGGGCTCACCACTTATCAAGTTATGCTCCAAAGAATATACTGGTGAAACATGGGTATTTCCAGAAATGGAATAACTCTTCCTATCCCCTCTGTGATAAAAAGCCAGAGCGTATTAAAGTTGTTATGTTTTAAAGATATAATAACCGTAACTAGTAGTCTAAAACTTAAGTTTAAAAATGCTTTTAGATAGCTAAATCATTCCCGAGTGACAAACCAAGGGGTTAAAGCTAGTCCTTGTTAAAATAAAAATTCTTTATCATACTATAGAAGAAAACGCCTGTCATTAAAGCAGCAAAAGTACCTATAACAATATTGCTATGACAATGTTCTCAGATAGATATGGCATACTGAATTCTAACAAAGTATTCTCATCTTAGCGATGAAAGGATCATAATTATATGTCATCAATAAAACACATACATATTTCATATTGATTTAATCAGAGGAGTGTATATGTATGTAATTATTTTAATAAATTTAAGATAGCTTCGGAGAAGTATTGTCATGTCTCTACAAATATTAAAAATGGGAATGTAACTCGTTGTTACATAATATAAAAATAAATTAATTAGAAATTCGACAAACATATAATAACTTATAAATAATATTTTCATGTCAACATTAAATTAATTTAAGTCAATAAATTGACAATATAGTATAATAATATTTTCCAACAAAAAGCATTTCACAAGATTTTTGAACACATTCACATAGTCAATTACCTTTTAATCTACCAGAAGACTATTAAACATCCTTATAGAATGGTACCTCGCTCGCACTGCGAAACAATTGACAATTCTGGGGAGATAGATTAAGGAATGCCAATTTTCTGCGGCATAGGCGCTTTTTTGTTTGATCTGAAGTTTCATGACAGGCTGAGTTACTTCCACATTTATAATATTAAGTAGGGATTTCATTTTAGGTCCATCAAATGAAGCATCATATTATAAATAATCATTATATAATGATACAGTAGAGACAGCACTTTGTAACGGAGGTATTAGTTAGGGGAGCCGCAGCAGTTGTGGAGACTGTTAGCGGGTTGACTGGAAGTAGTGCACCGAAGTATCCATGGAGAGTTGAGTTTCTTCCTTATGACACTAGAACAATATGTAATTTTGTCAATTTAGAATTATTATTACTGACAAGATTGTTAGTAACTCGGAGACAACATAAATAAAGTATGAGTAGGGAATATGTGGTTAAGTTTAACATAGCATCCATCATATCTATCAATCTTGACATGAATGGACTGAACTATAAATTTATGGAAACTACCAAATAATATAATATACCAAATAATAATAATATCTAGTAGGGATAAAAGTAGTACATGGTTTGACTTATACTTTTCAGTTAAAAAAAGAAAAACTTGTAATTCTAATAATGATAAAGTACCTATAAAGATAATAAAGAGGATATTATATTATGTAGGTTGTATATGATGGATTCATACCTTATTCATACACTTTTTGTATATAAGTCCGGTGTACGACTTGATGGACTATGAATACCTAGATGGTCCATGACAAATGTTATTTTTATGGCTAAGATTGAGCATGTTAGGTCTATACTAGTAAAAGGTCCATTAGGCATAAGACTCGTGCAAGTTTGGCATTTTTGGGAATACTTACTTTAGTCCAATGCTCCGCAATATTTCTCCTGTTGATCTCAATACATTTCGCGTCCTTAACTCGTCCCACAACATTTTGATTGCAATTGCTTAAGAGTTATATTCTTATTCTCAGTTAGTTGGCCGTTGTTGTTGTTACATCAGCCGACACAATTTCCATACATTCCATCCTTGGAGTGATGAAATAAGAGTTTTACTTTGAAATCCAATCACGTATGTTCAGAATTACAATGAAAACAGCTGCATAATTAGTAGTATTTCTGTGTTTTTATCTAAAATTTAAGTTAACCTCAATCAACTTGTAAATAAACATTGTTTTTTTTAAATTGTTTTTTCTTTTTACTGGTGTGGCAAGTGCTATGGCTACCAAAAAATACTCTCATAACACATTTTGGATGCTTTTGTAACACGATTGTGACAATTCATTATTCGTATGGATGCTTTGATATGAATAAAAGTCCAAATTTTGATCCATGATACATAAACTCATATAAAAAATATTTTACTTACCTTATTAGATGACAACTACATGTACGCAATATGGAGAAGTTCATAATTTGGCAACACAGTATGCTTTAAGCCATGTCTAAGGCATGCAATGTGTTAGGCAAGGCCTGTACACTATTAAAAAAAAAAGACCGAGAAATTGCATTCACTTCGGTCATATAGTCGGAAGAAGATTCTATGAAAAATCCTTACACAATACCGTCAAACATGACACGATAGTATGAAGATGGATAAAGATAGAATCTAAAGCGACCGCAAATAAAAATTACACAATTAGGCCCCGGGTCTGTTTACACATGACTCCGAATTAATTCTGGTACCTGCGGGTTTCTTCACGATGTTTTCCTTCACCGTCTATAGTGATAAATAGTCATTAGTAAAGGGTCACTTATACTATTTACAATATTGTGACTAAGTCACTATGGTAGTCAGAGAAAGAAACTTTTTTTTTGGCACAGACAACAGAAAAAACAGAAATTACAGTAACACGTAAAAACAGAGAGTCTCCTTTATCATTAAGCGTCACTATGTCACTATTACAGAGCGACACTATGACAGAGCGTCACTATGACAGAGCGTCACTATGATAGACCGTCACTATGATAGACCGTCACTATACCATAAACCATAACGTTGATAAGATTTAGAACTCACTTGTATCCGTAGGTTTCGAGCAGGTACCGCAGTACTGGAGGCAGTATGATACTCCCAAACGCAGAGCCAGACATGCATATGCCATTGGCTAAGCCCCGCAACCTCGTGAAGTATGACGTCACGATGTACACTGTAGGTGGGAAGGAGAGGCCAGCGCCCGTGCCCACCATCGCGCCGAAACTTGGAGTAAAAAAAATAAAGAAATAGAAAAAATATTTGATGTAATTCTTGGTTTGCTGTTGGAGAAAAATGCTTTTTAAATATAGTCTTGGGTAGTTCGCGAACGACCTAGTTCGAAAGAGCGCTCTTTTAGGTGAACTATGCGAACTAGTTCGTCTACAATCTGGCTCTTAGTTCTTTAAATATTTATTTTTCTGGCGTCCGCTCTTTTCAGGAGTGCGGCGCTGCATGGCTAACTCACTGATTTATTTTTACTCTTACAAGAGTTACATATTAAAGTACAACTTATATTCTATGGTTCAAGCTTTTTACTATAGGTAATAATATGAAAAAAAAAACACTTTTTTATTATCTCCACAGAAGAATAGGAAAAAAAACTATTTAGAACTAGTTCGCTGTAGGACTGCGAACTAGATTGAGCGCTCCCAATGGCGAACGACTATACCCAAGACTATTATTCACTCACTTATCACTCCATAGTATAAAACAAAGTCGTTTCCAGCTCTCTGTCTGTCCCTATGTATGCTTAGATCTTTAAAACTACGCAACGGATTTTGATGCGGATTTTTTTATAGATATAGTGATTCAAGAGGAAGGTTTTAGTATCAGCGTTGCACCCGTGCGATGCCGGGGCGGGTCGCTAGTACATACATAATATGGTCCATTTTCTCGACCGGGTAAGCAGAGACAACATCGATCCAGGCACACGTCTCGCGCTTCATACATCCTTCATCATTTACATTCAACGGTGAAACAAAACAAATACATCATCCTATTGTGTCTGCATCTTGATACTTACCTAAAGTACAGGTAGCTAATCGAAAATGCCCAAAAGCTGAATATCATTCCGAAGGCCGCAAAAGAACCGCCTATCAGCGTCACAGTTCTGTACGACCACTTCACAGATAGGATTGATGATAGCGGACCTGTAATCAACGTTAAAGCAAGTTACAGTACGGCCTTTTTAACTTGGCAGCTCTGAAGTTGCGCAAATGGCTGCGCAATGCCTATGTTCAGAGAAGCCAGGTTAAAACGGCCGTACTGTAATCATAATCTATATTAAAAATAAAAAAATAAAATCTCACGCCTTTTACGAGGAGGTAGGCAGAGCAATGATAGCTTTACATGATGTTAATCTATGAGGCTCGGGTTAGAATCCTGGCATGTACCAATGAGTTTATCAAAACTTAAGTAAATATTTATCACTAGCTCGACGGTGAAGGATAACATCGTGAGGAAACCAGCACGTGCCAGAATTAATTCTGAGACATGTATAAAATATATAGACCCGGTCCGGCGATGGGCTCACCACCTATCACGTTTAGGGGTCCAAAGAATATCTGGTGAAAAGTGGGTATATCCAGAAATATAATCTTCTTGACAAATATGGAGGAGCTGAGGTGGAACGCTCTCCATCGTGGAATAGTCGAGGATCCGAGTATAGGACGACCTTCACTGAGCTGGTAAATAGATGATACGTATTTTATACTAGCAGCGCCCCGCGGTTTTACCCGCGTAGTTCCCGTTCCCGTGGGAATACGGGGATAAAATATAGCCTATGTGTTATTCTGATGTATAAGTTATATAACTGTAAAGTTTCATCAAAATCCGTTCGGTAGTTTTTGCGTGAAAGAGGAACAAACAACCATCCAGACATCCATACAATCTTTCGCGTTTATAATATTAGTAGGTATGTTAAAAAAGATGTCGCGAGTGGGTTGGCTCAAAGATTTCAGTCCAGGATATGATTAAATAAATATTTTAAAATAATTTTTTTAAACATTGCACTGGTTTGGTTAATAGACAAATACATACTCATCACTACATAGTATAAAACAAAATCGCTTTATCCGTCCCTATATCCCTATGTATGCTTATATCTTTAAAACTACGCAACGGATTTTGATGTGTTTTTTTTAATAGATAGAGTGATTCAAGAGGATGGTTTTAGTATTAGCATTGCACCCGTGCGAAGCCGGGGCGGATCGCTAGTCCAAAATAAAGTATGCACGCATCACGCAAAAACCTTTGACAACTTAACTTAATAACATATGAGAAAAAAACCGACTTCAACTTATATAGTTTTCTCATGGATGCCGTTGTAAGAACTGGACGAAATTAAAATGGTAGTAATGGTACTAATCTGAAAGCACTAGCTTTTAAATAAAAAAAGAATCATCCAAATTGGTTCACCCAGTCGAATGTTATGAGGTAACAAACATAAAAAAAACATGCGCTACGAATTGATAACTTCCTCCTTTTTAACCGACTTCAAAAAGGACTTCGTCCAGTGGCATCCATGAGAAAACTCTTTATTTTGAAGTCGTTTAAAAACGGGAATCTTTCACTCACCCAAACTGCTGTAGAGGAAGTAGCAGAGCGCCACAACGCCAGACGACGCGGAAGGCGACGCGTCGAAGACATCGTTGAACTCAACCAGCAGCACCCCAAACGACTTGATCGTCCCAGGGACCAGGATGTTCACCAGAGTCGCTCCTGGAAAGAGGGTGGATTACGATGACTAACAGTAACATCGGTGTGGGCAGCGCTGGATTAGAGAGATTTGGCGAAGGTGCGCTAAAAAAAACTCATTTTCATTTCTCCGGGCAGGAAGCGGCAAACGGCCCGCTGCGCTAAACGAAGTTACCGCTTTCCGCCTCCGTCGAAAAGAAAAATTATACACACATCGGGAAGTAAATAAGAAAGCCTCAGATCACATGTTTGTAGTATGTGCGACATACATGTTACATGTGATATGAGACAATTCTTATTTCACTTCCCTTGGTGTGCAATATACTATACTTGTATGGGGTAGTTTTTAAATCAACATTTTTATTTTATTACTACCTGACCTAATGTGCCTTGTAACTTTCTTAATTTTAACCGACTTCAAAAATGGAGGAGGTTCTCAAATCGACTGTATATTTTTTTATGTTTGTTACCTCAGAACATACGACTGGGTGACCCGATTTTGATAATTCTTTTTTTATTTAAAAGCTTTTACTTCCCGTATGGTCAATTTGGTCCAGTTCTGACAATCGCATCCATGAGAAAACCATATAAGTTGAAGTCGTTTTGTTACGAATAAACTCAAAAACTAGTAGACCGATTTAAAAATTCTTCCACCAATGGAAAGATAAATTATCTCTGAGTAACATAGGCTATATACTATTCCCGTATTCCCACATTAACGAGAACTACGCGTGTGAAACCGCGCGGAAAAGCTAGTTGTAAAATAAAAATAGTTTCAGCATCGGCAGCATGAGACACAGTCCGCTGACAGACAAACGGGCGGACAGCAGTGGCTCAGTAATAAAATAAATAAATAAAAATAAATAATCTCACAGCTTTCATCCCCGAGGGGGTAGGCAGAGGTATTCCATTACTGGATATACCCACATTTCACGAGATACATTGGACCCCTAAACGTGATAGGTGGTGAGCCCATCGCCGGACCGGGTCTATTCACACATTTCTCAGAATTAATTCTGAGACCTGCGGGTTTCCTCACGATGTTTTCCTTCACCGTCGAGCTAGTGATAAATATGTTGGTAAGTTTTTGAAAAACTCATTGGTACATGCCAGGATTCGAACCCGAGCCTCACTGATTTTCGACCGGCTCTTTAACCGTCCGGGCTAACACTGCTCTATAATAAACTAAACTATAACTGCTCAGTAATAAAAAGCTGCCACTTTTAGGTAACGGGATCCCAATAACTCATTTGACAAGGCAGCCAATTACTGTATAGACATGGTCCCGGACCCTGATACAAAAGCAATTCAACTCATTTGTGTCTGTAGGTAACAAATTTCACTTAGAAACGTCAATAGTCTAATGGCCTCTAAACTCGTCCATGGAGATTGGCTGAATGTAAACAGCTCCTCTTTCTCTTTCTTCTTCATCTTTACCGACGAGTTCCTGGTTCCCAAATGCAGTACGAGAAGAAGTTGTTTGCAGATCTTCTTAAAGTCATATCAATAAAATAGTTAACAAAACGTCTCTTTTCCATACATATTTCTGTTTGTCATACTTGTGTCATACATAACCGTAAACACGTTAGTGGATTTCCGTTGGTCACCTTGAATCTGGTCATTATTCAATTTGACATAACATAATGTATTGCTAGCAATAAATGTACGTGACAATAAGCTGTATATTAAATAAACTATATAGTGTATTTTAATAGAATAGAAGAAGTAATATATTTTTACTGTGTAACTTGTAAAGATGCCATCTGCCAGTGCCGACGGTGACCATTTCAACTGTCACGCGACAGTCTCTAAGTTGAGATTTACCTTTAGACACGCACCGTTCACTCGCTGTCAGTAGTTGTCAGCGCTGGTGACCGTTCTAGTTTTCACGAGACTGGATCAGAGTAGAGGTTTACCTTCGAGTCCGCACTATTCACTCGCTGGCGACTGCTTCTACCGCCGACGGTGACCGTCCACGCTGTCACGCGCATAGAATTAGAGGCGAGGTTTACCTACATTTAGACCCGCACCATCCACTCGTTGGCAGCAGTTGGCAATGCCGGTGACCATTCTAACATTTACGAGGCAGTTCCATATCCGAAGTTTACCTTCCACCACGCACCATTCACTCGTCGTCAGCAGTTGTCAGCGACGGTGACCGTCCACGCTTCCATCCGACATAGTATCATGACATGAGACAGTATCATAGCCGAAGTTTACCTTGCACCACGCACCATTCACTCGTCGTCAGCAGTTGTCAGCGACGGTGACCGTCCACGCTTCCATCCGACATAGTATCATGACATGAGACAGTATCATAGCCGAAGTTTACCTTGCACCACGCACCATTCACTCGTCGTCAGCAGTTGTCACCGACGGTGACCGTCCACGCTTCTATCCGACGTAGTATCATGACATGAGACAGTATCATAGCCGAAGTTTACCTTGAACCACGCACCATTCACTCGTCGTCAGCAGTTGTCAGCGACGGTGACCGTCCGCGCTGTCGCGACATAGTATCTGAGCCGTGGTTTACCTACGAGAACGCACCATCCCCACTTTCCGTCCGGCGGGACCATCTCCCAATCGGGTTCCGGCGCTGGGCCGATGGTGAAACGGCCGGCTCCCACGGCTGGGCCCTCATCTTCTGGGAGTTTTACTGTGGACAAAGAACGCATTGTTAGATCACTGGGGGTTACATTATATTTGAAATAGGAAATCCCAGAGTAATTGGATATGGTTGTTTGTTACATTAACAAGCCTAAGCAAAACTAGTTGTGATATTGCAATTATATCTATGAATATCCTAGTTTAGAAAGCAGGGTTTATTAATACCAACATCTCGATGTGTAGCATAAAAGGAGCAAAATACTATATATTTAAATATTTGTTTGTGTAAATAAATTATTATTATTATTGTAATATAAACGAAGGTTTCACCGGAATTTGGTAAATATCATTAAAAAACTAGCTGACCTAACAAACTTTGTTGCGCCATATAAAGAGGGGTGGGGGTAGGGGGTAAAAATTCTTTACGACTCTCTTACCTACATACCAAATATCGAACCGTTTCATAGGAGTTCAACCACAAACACTGTGACACGAGTTTTTATATTAAAAATATATAGTGGTATACTTCTATTTGTTCTTCACTAATATAAGCAGTAAAGAACAAATAGAAGACCGAGCCTCACGAATGAGAAGCGGGCTCTATACAATGGTTAAAGAGCCCCTTCTCATTCGTGAGGCTCGGGTTCGAATCCTGGCATGTACCAATAAGTTTTTCGTACGCTTACGTACATATTTATCATAGCAAAACATCGTGACGAAACCCGCAGGTCCCAGAATTAATTCTGAGGCTTGTGTAAAAGATCCGGTCCGGTAATGGGCTTACCACCTATTAGGGGTCCAACGTGGGTATTTTCAGAAATGGAATACAACTGCCTACCCCTCCGGGGATAAAGGCGTGAGATAATTTAATTTCTTTTCAATATATTTTGCTGATAACATGACCATCTTTGGGTGCGCCCGCGCCTGTTGAAGTATTACGTGTCTAAGTATAAAATGTCACTATGTAAACTATATTCTCGTGGCACAACTAGTCAAGTAGTCTGCTTCGCAAAACTTGTTTATACAACTCACGGTCAATGACTTTGGCATACACTACGTAGGTAACTACGTTCTCTTGTTTAAAATACTTGACGAATGATTGGAAGGATATTTAACGCCTTATACATTTAAATAAGTCATTATAGTTTATGAAAAATAAAAAAAACTAGATTTTGCACTGTTTTGAAATCACTTGGTGTAGAAGTATGAAATTTTACACAAAGCTTCCTCAAATAACGTAAGTGAGCACTAAGAAGGGCTTTGCGGAAATTCCCACGGGAACGAGAATAAACAGGACCAACACAGACAACGTGCCCAGCGGGGGCACCCGCTAGTTCGCTCATATTCTTAAATCTTGCGTCATTACACGAGGGATCCCTGTCTCTATAATTAACTATCATTAATATGCAGAAGCAACACGCGCCGCAATTAGGTGCGCGTGCGCCGATTTGGCATTGTCTCAGAAATGGAGCTGGAAGTTTATTCAATTGTTTGTTAAGTTTTTTAATTGAATTGATTACTTTGAATATTTTTTTTTTAAACTTACGCACTCATTGATGCATTCACGAGTAGCTCGGAGAAAAAAAAACATCACAAGGAAACCTGCAGATTGCAGAATTGGTGTAGGGATCGAGTATATGCTACAAACGAAATTTTTAGGCATATTTATGATAAGGAGAATATATATTTACCAGAGTAATAGGGTCGAAATATGGCCGCTAGTAATTTTTAATAAAAAAAATAATATTTTTGGCACGAAATTTCATTCACTTGTCTTTTTACATAAAATATCGTCCATTGCACTTCACGGCAATATCCATAAAGAAAGACTCTGAAAAATCATGAAAAATCAGCTAATTTTTCAGTCTTTATGTATATTGCCCCTTTATGTATAAAAAACCTGAATTGACGAGTGTTGCAAATTATGAATCAAGAAAATCTGTTCAGTCCGACGATTAGATTATGAAATCAATTCTACTTGATGAAGGGATAGAAGCATGTTACACAGGTCTGCCTAGTCAAGTCTAAATTTGCTATTCTATTACTTCAAGAATATAGTAACCTTGAATTGATGAGGCAGCATAATTTGGAATTTGTACTTGTTTCATGTCAGGGGGTTTTGAATTTAAACTTAAATTATATTCTTGTATTCGGATTACGTCACCTCCATTATTCTCTAGTCCACTTTTATTCACAGCACTGCGCTCTAAATTCATGATTCCAACTCAATATTCTTCTCACACTAGCTATAACTTAATAGGATTGCGTGATACTAAACAATCTACCGAATTCCAGTCAATATACATATTTAAGGGCTAGTAGATACAATCTAAAACTAATTAGAACTCGCTCATAGCTGTAGCACACAGGTTAAGCGATGTTGGGAGCGGCCAGTCAGAGGATGGGATACGTACTAATGGCAAAAAAACGTCTACGACGAGCTTGCTGGCCTATTGTCTATTTACAACCCTAGTGGCAAACGTCTTCATTTTGACGTACGTTGCTTCTTCCGTACATCTGTCATTGCCGCCAGTGTTATCAGAGCAAGCAATGGACTCGATTCTGCAGACCAGCTAAAATTCCTAATTTTAAGTTAGCCTATCCTTCTCCGTAGAATACGCAAGAAAAAGGACAGAAACAAACCATAGAATATAGAGTAATGTCAAACATGTAAAACCCAACTAATTTTTGTCTTATCTGTCACTTGTATCCATGACCTTATTACATCATTGCTAAAATTGCTAAATACGTGTTTTGACTAAGATGTGAATAAGGTTCATAAGGTTCAATTTTGTTATTTTGACATTTGTGACATTGTAAATAAATATGGCGCTTATTTCTTTCCTTTTCCTTTCTGATGCGGTGGAAAAGAATAGAGCTAACTTAAAATTAAGAATTTTAGCTGGTCTGCAGAATCGAGTCCACTGACTGCGTAACAAATGTCAAATAAAGATGATTGCGATTAAATACAATTACAATAGACAACAACACCCCTGCTGGGTCAGTTAGTATTGTGCCTTCGCAGGTTCTATTCCCGCCCGGACCCACAATTGTGCGACATGATTGTTGATTTTGTGATCAACAGCTGTTTATATATATTTAAATATGTTTAATAGTACCCTTAGATTGTCGAATTTCCGAAGGGAACGGGAAAAACGGGATATAATATTGTATTATACAGAGATGGGTTCACCACCTATCACGTTTAGGGGTCGAAATATTATCTAGTGAGAAGTGGGTAAGTATATCCAGAAATGGAATAACTCTGCCTACCCCCTCTGGGATATAAGGCGTGAGTTTTTTTTTTATACAGAGATGCCATATCTATAACGTTTATATATCTATGATGAACTTGAAGATTTAGATTTATTTACTGATATTTTCGACCTTATCGTTAACATGTTAAGAGTAACATTTTTGAAGGTAATCTTTGTTCATGATTGGACCAATAAAAACTACATTACAAGACAGACCATTTAGATCAGATAACTAAGTGGTACAGTGCCTTGCTAACGGGGATTAGGGGCAAAATGCCACATTAGATTTTCTCAAAATGTCACATTCTCAAAACGCCACAACGCAAAATGCCACATTCGCAAAATGCCACATTCGCAAAATGCCACATTCTCAAAATGCCATTTTCGCATAATGCCACAGTCTCGAACATACTGCAAGAAAGGTAGTTGAACAAGTATGGCACTTTGTTAGTGTGGCATTTTGCGAATCTGGCATTGTGCGCCTAATCCGCTAACGGGTTAGTGCGATTCCCGGTTCGTTACAAATATATTTTTCTTGACTGTAGGAAAGTAAAAGTAAGTACTGCTAAGGTAACTCCAAAAAGGTGATTTCTGTTATAATTCAATTCAAATTATAAACCTATGCAAACAATATCTAAAAAATATATGCCCTCAAGGACGTCGGCCCGTCAATATCCCTTGACGGGCCTGTTGGTTCGATCCCCGCTCGAGGCTAACATTTGTGTGAATGAACATGTCTGTTGGCTTCGTCTCTGGTCGTTTAATATTTATTTAAGTATGTTTATCAGTTGTTTAGTACCCATAGAGCAGGCCCTACCTAGTTTGGGACTAAATAACCGTGTGTGAATTGTGTCCCACAGTTTATGATTATTATTCCATTCCAGAAAACGCCAACTTTTCACGAGTCTATTTTTTGGACCCCGAAACGTGACAGGCCCATCGCCGGACCGAGCCACACTTTATATAATAAACTAGCGACCCGCCCCGGCTTCGCACAGGTGCAATGCTAATACTAAAACCTTCCTCTTGAATCACTCTATCTATTAAAAAAAACCGCATCAAAATCCGTTGCGTAGTTTTAAAGATTTAAGCATACATAGGGACATAGGGATATAGGGACAGAGAAAGCGACTTTGTTTTATTCTATGTAGAGTGATAGTGATAATAATATACAATCTTTAATATTTTAGATAGTCTCATAATGTTTTTGTAATTACTACAAATTCGAAATATACACTTGGTTTGTTATAAGTACCTATATTATCTGTTTTTTTTCCGTTCCCATGGGAATTTCGCAAAATCCTTTTTTAACCGACGCCTAGATTAGGTATAGTAGGAATCTACTGTCTCTAGCTTCAGCAGTTTCGGTTTCACCCACGTAGTTCCCGTTCCCGTGGGAATAAGTGGATAAGAGATAGCCTATCTTACTCCCTGAAAAAGTAGCTTTACATTAGTGAAATATTTTTTTTAAATCGGTTTAGTGGTTTACGCATGAAAGCGTAACAAACAAACTCATTTTCGCATTTGATATTAAGTTAGGATTATTTAAATGGTTATAATCATGCCGTATTTGTTTACGCGCTTCAGCCAGTAACCAAGTCGTATACAATTACAGGAAATGTTTGCGTAAGAAATGCATATAAATGCATATTAACTGTAGCCTTGCATATTTACAATCTCAGTCGGCTCCATTACGACGTACATGTGGCTTGAAGTTTAAGATAGAGAATAAAACATATTAAAAAAAACGGGTTAGGCGCATTATGTCCAATTCGCAAAATGTCCAGTGGGCTCAAAATGTCCAATTCTCACAATGTACAAATCTTAAATTGTCCAATTCGAAAATTTTCCAAACATTGTGAGAATTGGACATTTTGAGCCCACTGGACATTTTGCGAATTGGACACAATGCGCCTAAACCAAAAAAACTTTTCTATATATAAGGACAAATTCAGATATTCCCAAGTTGCAAGTTGTGTTGTGTTGTCAATTTGCGACACTTAGTACCCAGCGTTCGAGTTTGAAAACAGTCATGGTCTTCTCAGTGGCCGCTACTTTTGTGATATACCATTTCTGATATACAAGTATCTACCTAACTTGATAGACTTTTTTATGCACAGATACGGGCCCCCCAAGGCCCAACGCACACCGCTGCCTACCGACGGGAAAGAGGCGTGATTATATTACGTATGTTATAAATACACAATAAAGCCCCAGATCAGAAAAATGACAGCAGAAATTTTGCCCTTGACATTATAGTCATACATGCTAATCTGTTGACCGTGCAGAGCATAATAATAAAATCAATAATCATTATGTAAAACTAGTGCGCTCATAGTTGTTTATTGATCAAACAGGTTAAGGATCGGATATGTCCGAAGTTTCAAATATTATTATTAGTAGAGCTGGGAGACCAAGTTTCGCGCTTTCTAACACCTCGCCTCGTTCGGTGGAGATGGGCTGCTGTTTACGGTTAGCCAATCTTCATGGACGAGTTTAGAGTGCCTTGTTATTAGACTATTAACTTTTTAAAGTGTCCTACGGAAATAAATGTATTAAAATTTTTACCAGTGTCGCTAACGCCATCTGCCGGTGAGTGGCCGTATTATTATTATTTTTTTGTAATATTGCATTTTTACAATGCAGTTGAACTTAAAGTGCAAAATTTTATCCGTATACAAAATTTATTTATATTAAAAAAGTTGTAACCGTTTATGAGACACCCGAAATATACATACAGGGCACAGCAAAAAAGAGAGGGGAGCTTTTCAAAACAATAATCTAAATCTAAATACAAATTTAAAAAAAAACAATAATTTTTCATACTAAGTAGGTACTTAAGTAAGCCTCACATTTTATCGCTTAAAAACTCAGCTATGGAATAGTAGCATTTCATATAGATATAATATTTCTTTTTCGCTTCTCATGCTCTAAAAGTACGCCAATATAGCCCTACGAAGCGAGACTAAAGTGACCACTTTAGTTCCTAGGAAGTATAAAGTAATTTTTTTTTTAATTTCCTTAATTAGAAAAAGACAACCTCAAACAGCCAGTAAATATCTGTAGAGTGTGGACCATCTTCATTGCGAAAATGTGAAGAGTTTTAGTTCCATGGTTTTTCCGCGAAGAAGGTGGCGCCATGTGTTTTAAATTGTTTACCTGCAAAGAGATTTAAATCTCTTTGTTAATCTGTGACAGCCTGACAGGTTTAGAAGAAAAAACTGAACGCGAAAATTTCTGAATTTTTATCGAGTGTAAATTTGTTGGGTTTTAAATAAATTTGTACTAAATTGACAATTTTTCTCGCACTCAAAGTGAAAAGTACAGTTTGCACCTCGAGACTAAACGCCAACTTAATATACCCTGAGTTTCATGACTCCCGAGCTTACCTCTGGTATATAATGGCTTCGTTTAGTCCCTCGATATAAAATATACTATTAAGTTATTTACGCATATTATAGGGACTAGATAAGTGCAGTGTTAATCGAGATACTGGCAATATTAATCTATTATCACGACGGAAGGTGTATTTTAAATTTAAATCTTTTTTTTATAGTTATTATTATATCCAATACTTGCGAACAAATTTACAAAGTTCCAAGATGTGGAACGTGGGTATTTCCAGGAATGGAACTGCCACCTACCCCCTCGGGAATAAAAGGCGTGAGTATATTATACTTCATCATACGTTAAAAAAGACCCATTGGTCAACAGTATGTATGAATGAGCCTTTATAGGCACGCGTGCTATTGTGACATCTGACACTACTGTCTACTCAGAAAACAGTGATAAAATGTGTTGACAGTTATTAAGATAACGGACCGGACGGTTGACCTTTAAATAAAGATGATTGGGGTTCTGAGGAGGTTTATGGACATATAATGAGGAGGGATGAGAGTAATGTTGTAAGGCGAGTGTACCCCTCTTTCTATAACCTTCCACATTCATATCAATGAATGTGGAAGGTTATAGAAAGAGGGGTAGACCAAATAAAAGATGGATGGATTGTAGGATGATACGTGCAAGATTGAAGTGAATGTAGATATGACGTATGATAGATCTAAATGGAAGGAAAAAACATACTCAACCAAGGATGATACGTGCAAGATTGAGGTGAATGTAGATATGACGTATGATAGATCTAAATGGAAGGAAAAAACATACTCAACCCCAAATAATGGGAAAAGGGCAAGAAAATGATGATGGGGTTCTGAGGCGGAATGCTCCTCCATCGTGAAAAGGGAAGATTTTCTGCGATCGGTGAAAACTTCGATAGCGCGGTGTAGAACTTGACGTCGCGGGGTGAGTAATATTATTATAGACTAGCGGTTCTGTGCGGTTTCACCCGCGTAGTTCCCGTTCCCGTGGGACTACGGGAATAAAATATAGCCTACGTTACTCCAGGATATTGTAGCTTTCTATTGGTTTGACAGGCCTGTTGGCTCAGCTGGTAGTGACCCTGCCTTCTGAGTCGGAGGTCGCGGGGTCGATCCCCGCTGCGGCTCGGGGCCAACATTTGTGTGCAATGAACATGTCTGTTGGTTTCGTGTTTGGTCGTTTAATATTTATTTATGTTATTTAAGTAGGTTTATCAGTTGTTTAGTACAGTCAACAAAGTTGTTAGGTGTTGTTACATGGCCAGTAACTAAGAATTCATTTTTCTGGAGAAGTCATAAATAAATCTTATTGATTAATGTTTATTTCGAAAGGTATCTTTGATCCCTATAATTTACCAAAAAAATACTATAAATACATTTAAGGCTTTAAGAGAAAAGTGAATCTTAATTTTTGGCCATGTAACACTAACAACTTTGTTGACTGTACCCATAGTACCTACTCCCTGCCTGCTGCCCTAGTTTGGGACTAAAATATAAACGTGTTAGAATTGTGTCCCACGTGTTTCTGCAGGTGTTTATAAAAAAAATATTGTGAAAGAATTTTTGAAATTGTTTCAGTAGTGTTTGAGTTTATCGTTACAAACATACAAAAGATGTGGACGCCCTCCGGCTTACGTTCCAGCATCGGACGATGCAAGCGCTATATAGCCACGCCCCGCTAATAAAAAAGATAACATAAATAAAATAACAAATAAATAATTTCAGGTCTTTTATCCCCGAGGGGGTAGACAGAGGTATTCCATTACTGGATACACCCACATATCACGAGATATATTGGACTTCTTAACGTGATAGGTGGTGAGCCCATCGCCGGACCGGGACTGAACTAATTCTGATACTTGCGGGTTTCCTCCCGATGTTCCTTCACCGTGGAGCTAGTGTTAAATATGTACGCAAGTTTTTGAAAAACTCATTAGTACATTGCCAGGATTCGAACCCGAGCCTCACTGATTATCATCATGTGAAGCAGACTCTTTAACCGTAAGGCTATCACCGCTATTAAAGAAAACAATGACATGAATATCAATGATATTATATGTTATTATAGTACCTATGTATATTATAAAACGGCCCATCACGTAACTCCAATCATGTTATGACTAGTCTTCTTGATAAGGTGCTGTTACACGGGCCATTAAAATTGCCCAATTTTGGGTAATCTATACTAATATTATAAAATTTACAATTTGTTTGTTTGTATTGAATAGGCTCCGAAACTACTTAATAATAATACTTTGTCATCCAACTGTAATGACATTTAGTAGAATTGGCCTCCTGGTTCATTTGCATTGGATTGCAGTTTTTTTTTTTATAAAAGAAGGGGGCAAACGAGCAGACGGATCACCTGATGGTAAGTGACTACCGTCGCCCATGGACACCTGCAGCTCAAGAGTCACAAGTGCGTTGCCGGCCTTTGAATGCCAGCAATTCTCAGTAGGTATTGAAATACGAACCGAGCGGCGAGCTAACCTACTTAGATACGCGTCAGAGAGTCAATTCAACGCCTTTTATTTCTTTTCAAGACAGTAAATGGATCTCTTTGTTTATTACATGACTCAGTGTATAAATTAGCAGTGATAAAAGTGCCCGTTTCTCATCTGTGAGACTCGGGTTCGAATCCTGGCATGAATCTACCAAGGAGTTTTCAAAAAGTTTATTAGTATATTTTATATCGAGGGACTAAACGAAGCCATTATATACCAGAGGTGGTTTGACTCCCGAGCTTGCGAGGGAGTCATGAAACCGAGGGTATATTAAGTTGGCGTTTAGTCTCGAGGTGGAAACTGTACTTTTCACTTTGAGTGCGAGAAAAATTGTCAATTTAGTACAAAATTTAAAACCCAACAAATTTACACTCGACAAAAATTCAGAAATTTTCGCGGTCAGTTTTTTCTTCTAAACCTGTCAGGCTGTCACAGATTAACAAAGAGATTTAAATCTCTTTGCAGGTAAACAATTTAAAACACATGGCGCCACCTTCTTCGCGGAAAAACCATGGAACTAAAACTCTTCACATTTTCGCAATGAAGATGGTCCACACTACAGATATTTACTGGCTGTTTGAGGTTGTCTTTTTCTCATTAAGGAAATTTAAAAAAAATTACTTAATACTCCCTAGGGACTAAAGTGGTCACTTTAGTCCCGCTTCGTAGGGCTATATTGGCGTACTTTTAGAGCATGAGAAGTGAAAATTATACTTATGTGAATGTGGCACTAGCGGTTCTGCGCGGTTTTAGCCGCATAGTTCCCGTTCCAGTGGGAATACGGGGATTAAATATATCGTATGTTACTCAGGGATATTTTAGGTTTCCATTTGTGAAAGAATTTTTAAAATCGGTCCCAGAGTTTTTGAGTTTATTTGTAACGAGGATACAAACATACAAATCTTTCCTCTTTATAATATTAGTATAGATAGATACACACACCGGCACAATTAGCGGAACAGAAAAAAAAAGGAGAAAAAAGAGGGAATTTAGAACAATGAATGTAATTTTTAAACAATATATTATTTAAAATGAAACAACAATTAAATTAACATGTTTTGACATTCATTTGTAACACCATACTTAAAATTTTATAAAAATAAAAATTAAATTAAACAAAATGCATTTTTCTTCGATTTTTAATTATAGAGAAACAGCAGAAAATTCAAGATTTTCCAAAGTTTAACAACAATTTCAATGACTGTTCAATATCGAGTGTTTCCTCCTCGTGCTCTGATGAGGGTTTCCATCCGTCTGGGCATGCTGCGGATGATGTTATCAATGGTTTCTTGGGGCAACCTCTGCCATTCTTCAAGTAATGCGTTTCGCAACTCGTTGAGATTATTGGGAGGGGGCATTCTTGACTTTACACTCCTCTTTAGCAAGTCCCAGACGTGTTCTATAGGGTTCATATCGGGGGACCGTGCTGGCCACTCCATCACCGTTATACCAACATGGTTTAGGTATGTCTGTACTGTGCGAGCACTGTGAGCCCGAGCATTATCCTGCATTAGAATGAAGTTGTTACCAATAAAGGGGGCAAATGGCACAACATGTTCTTCTAAAATCTCCCTGATATACCGATCAGCATTCAGATTCCCGCCATCGACCACTACTAACTCCGTACGAGCTCCTAAACATATTCCTCCCCAGACCATAATTGAACCGCCGCCATATGCAACTGTATTTTCAAAATTAGACTGGATATACCGTTCTCCTTTGCGTCTCCATACTCGCTGCCTTCCATCAATTTGATTTAACATAACTCTGCATTCATCAGTAAAAAGAACCTGTCCCCAGTCGTCGAAGTCCCAATCACGATGTTCACGACCAAAGTGTAGACGGTTTGTGCGATGATGTCTCTCAAGTTTTGGGGCTTTGGCGGGCACATACGAGCCTATACCCACTTCTTCGAATCTTCTACGAACTGTCCGCTCACTCATCCTTACTGCTCGTACCTCTTCCAGTAAATTTCGAGCCTGCACCGCCGTTAGTCTCGTGTTCCGTCGGACTTGAAGTTGGAGAAAACGGTCATCCCTCCTTGAAGTACACCTTTTCCGGCCTTGTCCTCTCCTTCTCACTAGAGCATTCGTCAATCTGTATCGTTGGATGCTACGATAAATCGTTGATAACGATCGACGAAGGCTTCTGGCAATCGATCTGTAGGTTTGACCATTTCTCCTCATTTGATCTGCCCTAATGATTTCTGATGGCGTTAAATCAGGCATAATTAGATGCTCGTAAATTATCAATATGCGAAAAAACTCAAAAGCCTCAAAAACTGCAATTCAAAGCTTTTCAAATGGAATTCACGAACCTTCTAAAAACGGACAAGCGGTGGAAAAAATGAATCAATGAAAATTAAAACAAAAGAATGAAAAAAAGGGCAGTCGCTTAGTATTCCATTTTTAAATTAAAACCCAAATTTAAAAAAAGCTTGTTTAGCCGGCCAGTAACACGCAAAAATGCGTAAATACTCCCTTTTTTTTCTGTTCCGCTAATTGTGCCGGTGTGTGTATATACAAGTATTACAAATGTAGATCATTTTCTATTTTAATTGGATCTCCCACGCGAGGTATCAGATATCAAATCAGGTATCATTGACATACATTTTTAAAAGAAAAAAGAAAAAGTTTTTATTCATAAAAAAAATGTTTTGCAAGACACATTATTACCTCCGCTAAACTGCAAAGCGGGGCCCCAATTCCACTAAATGTCAACGGTTATAGTTGGATGACAATGACATGTCAATGGTCAGTCAATGGTGTTATTTGGCACTTTTTGTATTCAAATAACACCACTTTCAATCTCACCATTAAAATGACATTTAGTGGAATTGGGGCCCAGTTTGTTGGCAGGCGTAGTTCCTTTTTTGTACATGTTAACATTATTTTTTATAATTGACAAGCTTCTATGCGAGTTTCACTGTACTAAACAATATACCACGAACCTGGCAGATCTCTCGTGCTTCATCCACATCCATCAAACGACTATTATGCTTTTGTATCTACTCTTTATAATCTGTATACATTTATATAAATAATATCGAACTCTAAAGAGTAAAAAAACGACTTCAACTTATATGGTTTTCTTATGGATGCCATTGTCAGAACTGGATCAAATTAAAATGAGACCACACGGAAAGCACCAGCTTTCAAATTAAAAAAGAACATCAAAATCGGTTAACCCAGTCGACAGTTCTGAGGTAAATAACATTAAAAAAATAGACGAATTGATAACCAAAAAAAAAGGGATATTTGGAAATTCACACAGGAACGGGAATAAACAGCCGCTGGTATCAATATAAAAACCGGCCAAGTGCGAGTCGGACTCGCGCACCGGGGGTTCCGTACAACCTTGCAAATTTATGGTTTTCGTAATTTTTCTTTATCTATGCTATAAGACGTTGCTTCGTACCAAATTTCAAGATTCTGAGTTCACAGGAAGCACCCTGTAGGTTTTGATTCCCTTGCAAGTGTCGAAAATTTGCGGCATAAACGGCTGTATCTTTTGATTGCGTTGGCTTAGAAGTTTGATTTTTTCACAGCTTCAAGGGACAGTAGACCTGAGTAATTGATATAAATTTCAGCTTCATACCTCCACGCGTTCCTGAGAAAAAGGGTCTTGACAGACGGACGGACGGACGGACAGACGGACAACAAAGTGATCCTATAAGGGTTCCGTTTTTTCCTTTTGAGGTACGGAACCCTAAAAATGTTGATGTAGTAGAAAAAATATATATTTCTTACTCGGTCTACAAAGTTTTACATAATTACAAGACAAAAAGTAAATTGAAGTTCGTCTAAAGAAAAGATGCTATAGCATAGGAAATGTTTTTCTTAAAACGGACACAGCAA
This sequence comes from Ethmia dodecea, assembly GCA_963855545.1. Classification (NCBI taxonomy): domain Eukaryota; kingdom Metazoa; phylum Arthropoda; class Insecta; order Lepidoptera; family Depressariidae; genus Ethmia; species Ethmia dodecea. The sequence continues at coordinate 3,181,626 of OY979454.1, read as the reverse complement.
GCATATTAAGTTGGAGATCTCAATCCAATTGTTTAAGTTTTGAGCATAACTTACATTTCTTGTATCCCGACGTATTAGACAAGTTAGACATTGCGCAGACACTACGAATATTCTTTCAATTTGAACACTTAACACGTTTTAATTAAAAAACTAACATGTGTACCTGACCCGGCACAATCGACGACTCGACTGGCATTTAATTTTGCTTCATACCCTCATAAAAAAAAGGACCTACCCGTTCTCTACGTTTGCAAAACTACCCACATAAAAATATTGCCAATTTTAAAAATATACAACACGTCACAGACAAAGCGCAAAAATATGATGCATTCGTACTTTAGTTTTGTCCTACCTAGTTTCTTAAATAAAGAGCAATAATAGTTCAGTTTGCATAGATAGCCCTAAATTCAGTTATGCTATTTAATGTTTCGACAAAATTTAACACATATTAAAAATAGCAGAAATCGATTAAGTAGTCGATACTGAACAAACTAATTTCAGGAATTGAGCTTATTCTGTTACATATTGTATACATGCACACATAATCTTGAGGCTATTTCCTATAAGGGTAAGCAGAGACAATAGACTGCCACTTGCTACGAACCTGGCAAATCTCTCGTGCTTCCTCCACGTCCATCAAACGACACATGCATGGTGATGGTTTCGGGTTATCTTTATCTGGCTTTTCTTACATACATCGCCGATCTGGTCGATGTAAGTACGCCTAGGTCGTAAACCGTAATCTACCGACACGCCCATTCACAACACTACAATGGACACTAGACTCACTTACGAAATATAAGTAGCAATTCCGTTTTGTTCGTTTTCTTTCCATATTTTATAGTCAGTAACACGTGTGATATTTAAGTGTATTTAAAAAACCGGCCAAGTGCGAGTCGGACTCCGAAGGGTTCCTTACCATTATCTATAAAAACGGCAAAAAAATCACGTAAGTATATTGTAGGTAGAGGATTCGATCCCGGGATCCCGGATCTTGGGATCCCGGGATCCCGGTCATATTTTAGTCCCGAAAATTTCGGGATCAAATTTAATGAATCCCGGGATTTTCGGGATTGATACATTTACATTTACAGTACCTATAAACATTGATCTCTATAACATATTTTTATAGTTTATCTAAATAAGTCTAAAGAAGTAGATTTTTTTAAGTTTATTTTTAGTTTCATAAATTATTTACAGAACAAACTAGGCTCAGTTTGTTTATTTTATAAGAAGAAAGTATAATTTTGCTAAACCGCCTCTTTAAAGATTTGAAACTTAAATATTCTATGTCCTCACAAGGCTTTCTTATTTACTTCCCGAGGTGTGTATACTTTTTTCAGCTCAACAGAGGCGAAAAGCGGCAATTTCGTTTAACGCAGCGGGCCAAATGTTGACGCTTTCCGCCCGGAGATATGAAAAATTTATTTTGATATGTTTTACTGTCTTTTTATTACCACTTTCCATTACCAATACAATCCCGGGATCCCGGGATTAACTTTAGAAAATCCCGAAATCCCGGGATTAGAAAAAGCGACCGGGATCGAATCCTCTAATTTTAGGGGAGTTCCCTTAAATATTTAATTCGGGATTGTTGGCTCAGTTGGTAGTGACCCTGCCTTCTGCGTCGAGGTCGCGGGCTCGATTCCCGCTCAGGGCCAATATTTGTGTGCATGAACATATCTGTTGGCTTCGTGTCTGGTCGTTTAATATTTATTTAAGTATGTTTATCAGTTGTTTAGTACTCATAGTACAGGCTCTGCCTAGTTTGGGACTAAATAACCGTGTGTGAATTGTGTCCCACAATTTATTTATTTTTATTTATTTTATTCTGTTTTTTAGTATTTGTTGTTATAGCGGCAACAGAAATACATCATCTGTGGAAATTTCAACTGTCTAACTATCACGGTTCATGAGATACAGCTTGGTGACAGATGGACGGACAGGGGAGACTTAGTAATAGGATCCCGTTTTACCATTTGGGTATGGAACCCTAAAAATCATTGCTTGTGAAAATTCACAGGTGAAAAACATGATACTTATAAAATATATTTAATAAAGTAGCTATCAATACAAAATCGGCCGAGTTTCCAACTTAGACACAACATGCTGTTATCATCACGCTGTATCAACAGGGAGGTGAGCAACACAACCACTTTCATAACTGTCTTAGATAACAAACGCAGACACTACCTATCTCTTTCTAGCACATTAATATAACCTGTGTAACTTTCCACGACTGCTTTTGTCTAGACAGAATTTATGTTTTTATTTTTAGTTAAGCTGCAGTTTCGTCTTTTATTAACCGACTTCAAAAAAGGAGGAAGTTGGTTCTCCATTCGACTGTAAGTTTTTTGTATACGTATGTTACACAAAGAGACTTTAATATAATAGGGCATCGAGGGGACAAAGCGAGGAAAATTTTAAGTCAAAAGTTATTCCAAGTGGAATAAGTCTAGTACAATTTCGACTGAATGACAGCTCGCGTTCATACTAACTGACATGACAAGGACATGATGCTTAGGCTTCAAAGTTTTGTATGAAAATATTCCCAAGGCCCCCTCTATGCCCTATTATATTTAAATCTCTTTGATGTTACACGATTACTTCGCCAATTATGAACCGATTTTGATGATTCTTATTTTTTTAGGTAGACGATACTTCAGAGGTGGTCCCATTTAAATTTTATCAAAATCGGTCGAGCTGTTTGAAAATAAATCAACAAAAGTCTAAACAATTTATACTTAGATGATATTTTTAGTGCTATTCATTAAAGTCCTTTTTTTTACTTTTTACAGTTCTTTTTTTTTACACATGGGTAGTATAAGGCACAGGTATAAGGTACTATAGTAATTAAATTACGAGTGATAAATCATTAAAGAGATTATCCTAAAACACCTCTGAACATGTATTTCAATTCTCATTTTACAATTATGTCAAATGAAAATCAAAATGTATTTATTTCTGTTGGTAGGTACCTAATTGAAAATTACACTTAAAATACTCAATAGTCTAATAAAAAGGCACTCTAAACTCGTCCATGAAGTCATATTTTAAAATAATCAAAGAAGTGAAGCAATTGAATAGGTATTAAAAATAATGACGTCACAAGATTATTAATTTTACGATAGTGACATTTTACTAAAGTGACCTTTTGCCAGATAAATCTCTTTGCCTTTTGCGAATGTGTTATTTTACAAACGTACACTTAGGACCTACCGACAGTCCTGGATTAGCCTATAAGCTATTTATGCAATTGGTTATGGCATGGCATCACGTCTAGGGGAGCACCAGAGACGACCGAGAAAAAAAAACGAGTAGGTACATGTCATCATCATCAACCCGTAACAGCTTAGCCCACGGCTGAGCTAAGGGTCTTTCCTCACACATGAGGAAGTATGGGCTATAATCTCCCAGGCGAGCCCACCGCGGATTGGCAGATGGTGTTAAGCTAGTGGCCACTTAACAGTCAAATTTTTCAAGCCACCCAAGGGTATCTGATATGGCTTAAAGACTTTCATTGTGACAAACGGGACCAACAATTTAACGTGCCTTCCGAAACACGGAAGCGCTCGTAATATAAATGCTATAGGCGGTCACGCATTCACTGACTGACCGCATCCAACATTGCTTAACCTAAGTGATCGTTACAAACACACTGGCATGGCTACGAGCTCTTCAAGGTACATGTAAGTTAAAGTATGTAATTTCAAAATCCGGGTGTTTTAAATTGTCGTTGACGTTCGGTGCGGTCGCTGTCATGACCTCACTTCATACAGTATTAACATTTTTTTTTATTAATCTTTGTAGTTAATGACAATAAACAAAACTAACCTTTTTTAGAAGATTTCGCTGACACCAAACTGACTTCCTCCCTTGCCGGTACTATCACCAACTCGTTCCCTTCTAAAAGCCTCTGTTCTGCTTCGTCCCCCTCCCCCTTCTCCTCCAAGCCCGACCGCACGGGCGACGCCATCTTGTTTTGTGCGCTCACAAAATGGCGGACATTGGACCCTTGAAAAATATGTTCCTTTTGGAATGTGCTTTATTCTACATAGTAGTCAGTCTTGTCGTTGGCTGGCGTTGTTGCGTCTGAAACAAGAAGAGAAGATTAAGATAAGTGCGTGTGACAGAGACAGTGTTATTAAATAAATAAAATAAAAATAAAAAAATCATAATTCATAATTATTATTTTTTTATGATAAAAAAGGGGCAAACGAGCAGACGGGTCACCTGATGGTAAGTGACATCCGTCGCCCTTGGACACCTGCAACTCAAGAGTCACAACTGCGTTGTCGACCTTTGAGGTGGGAGTAGGGGGATTTTAATAATGTTGCTAAAATGTTGGCATTGACTTTGAGAACCAGACATACTGTTAATAGTCCAGACTCCAGATTGTTCGATCAATTTATTAAAAGCTTTTATTTAACTTGCAATGTATGTATGTAAGTATGTATGTATGTAACTATGTATGTTCGGGTGGAATCTTGCAACTCAATTTTGAAGCAGATATCTTCAACCGATTGAGCTGAAATTTGGTATACTTATGTAAGTGCGGTGACAATGCAATATTATGGTACCACCGAGCTGATCTGATGATGGAGCTGGAAGATGGCCATAGGAACTCGGTAATTAAACGACACAACCCCATTTAGTTTGAGCTCGTTTGATTCATCTTGACGAGTACTTTGGTACTAGATTGTAACCAGGGTCTGATGATGGAGCTGGAAGATGGCCATAGGAGAAACTCAGTAATTAAACGTCATATTCCCATCGAGTTTGGGCTCGTTTGAGTTGTCTTGACGAGTATTTTGGTACTAGATGGTAACCAGGGTCTGATGATGAAGCTGGAAGATGGCCATAGGAACTCGGTAACTAAACGACACAATCCCATCGAATTTGGGCTTGTATGATTCGTCTTGACGAGTTCTTTGGTACTAGATGGTAACCAGGGTCTGATGATGGAGATGGAAATAGGAACTCAGTAATTAAACGACATAACCCCATCGAGTTTGGGCTCGTTTGATTTATCTTGACGAGTACTTTAGTGGTAGATGGTAAACAGGGTCTGATGATGGAGCTGGAAGATGGCCATAGGAACTCAGTTATTAAACAAGATAACCCCATCGAGTTTGGGCTCGATTGATTCGTCTTGACGAGTACTTTGGTACTAGATGGTAACCAGGGTCTGATGATGGAGCTTAAAGATAACCAATTGAGCTGAAATTTTGTATACACGTTTAGTTTGGATAACAATGCAGGGTTAGCCATGTGACGCCCTTCTAAATCCAACTAAAAAGTATAAAATAAATTAAGTAAAAAATAATTTTTAAAACAAGCTTTTATTTTAATGCGCTAAAAAGAACAAAATAAACTTTTCCTTTAAAACTGTCTTAAAACGTCATTACACTTATTATTATTTAATAAAAGCTTGTCGCGGGATTAATTAGGTAACTACCCATATTAACTTTTAGTTAAACGTTAAAAAAAAAGTTAACAGTTAGAGTTACTTATATATTTACTTAAATATGAGTACCTACTCAGATCTCGCGACAAGCTTTTATTACATAATAAATTGTGTAATGACGTTTTAAGACAGTTTTAAAGGAAAAGTTTATTTTGTTCTTTTTAGCGCATTAAAATAAAAGCTTGTTTTAAAAATTATTTTTTACTTAATTTATATGCCTTAACTTGGTAAATTTGGTAATAGACAGCAAAACTGCAAGACTTTTAAGACTCTAATCCATTGCGGAAAACTCCATCCTATATTAATTTTATGAAATTTCCTGTTTACTGCACACTTGCCACATAAACACTGCCTTAAAACACAGAATATATAATAGTATTAATAGTACTAACGTACAGAAGGCCGACTCAAGTACTTTCCTTTGAGTATCATCATCACTACATAGTATAAAACCTAATCGGTTTATCTGTCCCTATACCCCTATGTCCCTATGTATGCTTAAATCTTTAAAACTACGCAACGGATTTCGATGCGGTTTTTTTTAATAGATAGTGATTCAAGAGGAAGGTTTTAGTGTTAGCATTGCACCCGTGCGAAGCCAGGGCCGGTCGCTAGTTATTAAGACAAAGAAGAATAAAACAGCAATTTAGGTATGTGTGCATTCACGGTCAACGCTTGGCAGTCTGTTATCGACGAGCACCCCTTGCGACTCGCCTGTCGAGTAGGCAAAATATTTATCCCTAAACTGCGGAATCGACGTTTGCTTATACACACGACAGTATCTACCTTGCCTGGCTGAATGAAGTACAATGCAGTCTAGATTTAAATTTGGAGGTAGCTAAAAAGGATCACCACTCGAAAGAGTAAAAAAAACCGACTTCAATCTTCAACTTATATGGTTTTCTCATGAATTTCGCTGTCAGAACTGGGCGAAATTAAAATGGGACCAATCTGGAAGCACCAGGTTTCAAATAAAAAAAAGAATCATCCAAATCGGTCAACCCAGTCAAAAGTTCTGAGGTAACAAACATAAAAAAAAAATACAGAAGAATTGATAATCTCCTTTTCGAAGTCGGTTAAAAAAGGGACCCGTTTGTATCTGTTTAAAACGATCGACGAGTCTAACGGGAAATGTTTACCCACCTGCCCCCAGAAGGGTTTTTGGTGTGTAAATATATTAGTTTTTAACCGACTTCAAAAAGGAGGAGGTTATCAATTCGTCTGTATGTTTTTTTTTTTTTTATGTCTGTTGCCTCAGAACTTTTGACTGGGTGGACCGATTTGGATGATTCTTTTTTTATTTGAAAGCTGGTGCTTCCAGATTGGTCCCATTTTAATTTCGTCCAGTTCTGACAACGGAATCCATGAGAAAACCATATAGTAAGTTGAAAATTGAAGTCGGTGTTTTTTACTCTTTAGAGTGGTTATCTTTGTAAAAGTTATATTGACCTGATAACGTCTTGTAAATCAATGAACGCCGGCTTCACGCACGAAAAAGCATGACTCAATGTCACGTTCCGCCTGAGCCGAGCGTGCAAGCGAGAGCGGAACAAGCGATAGAGGCACGATCTTCATCAATGTTTTCTTATGACGTTATCACGCAAAATTATCGCCCGTAAACCGAATTTATTGACCAAAATTTTTTTTAATAAAACTTTTCATAGCGTGTGAATTCTATCGAGTTGGGTTGAGTTCCGTATCAAAATGGGACGAAGCTGTCAAATTAAAAGGGAAGGCTCGTACTATAGCCATTACTAATTAACATACTGTACCGCCTACTGTGGCCTTCAACGCGAACGTGGTCACACACACACACATACATCCCAACAATGATCATGACATGAATAATGACGTCATGTAAGATAAAGCACGTCTGTTTTGCACAGACTAAACGCTGCATAGATCCTGCATGCAACGGCCGGTGCACTCACTTAAAACACCGGCTCGGGCCAACATTTCTGTGGGTGAACATTGGACATGTCTGCTTCGTGTTTAATCGTTTAATATTTATGTATGTTTATCAGTTGTTTAGTTTAGTACCCAGGCCCTAATAACAGGCCCTACCTAGTTTGGGACTAAATAACCATGTGTTAATTGTGTCCCACAATTTATTAATTTAAAACGTTTACTAGGGCCAGTTTACCAGCCTACGTAACATAAGATGGAATGTGGGTGAAAGCGACACAATGTCACATTTAACCTCTCAGACCATGAATCACAGACACAATAGATTTTTAATTGTGTTTCGGTTCCAACTAGAACCGGCGGTTCTTAACTGTTTAAACGTCAAAATGGCGATTATATCCACACTGTATAATATAATCTACATGTATCTACACTAATATTATAGAGAGGAATGATTTGCATGTTTGTAAACTCAAAAACTACTGAACCGATTTTAAAAATTCTTTCACCAATAAAAAGCTACATTATCAGGGAGTAACATATGCTATATTTTATTCCCATATTTCCACGGAAACGGGAACTAAGCTGCTAAAACCGCGCGGAACAGCTAGTCGTGCATCTTTGATGTTTAGATGTGACGTCATATTGTTGCTCTCATCTCTGCCGTGCAGGAATACAATCGTTGCCCTCGACTCCGTCCAGGTAACGAGTCCTTTAGGAACTTTGCGTTTTTCAGAGATTCAGTATATGTGTCTCCAAAAGTTGTAAAGTCCTATAAAATTTCATAAGTATACAAGTCAAAAAAATTAGTTATCATAGTGTATGTTCCCATCGAAAACGGAATACAAAAGTTTCATCTAGATTGTTCAGTTTATTCCAGTTGCATTTTAGATCTGCATATGATCGCTTAACTTCAATAACACGCTATGCGTCTACCGCACTTAAATCGTCAACTTAATTGTCAGTCACAATTTGATTATTACGGGATCTATGGAGTGTTATGTTGCCTGTGGATTTGCTATGCTATATAGGTACTTAATAAGAATTATGTGTAATGGCCGCCTTGTACAAAATGGCGTACGTATGAACAAAACCAGTCAACCAATAGCCCAAAGGTGTACAAGGACAATAGAAAACCGCCATCTCCTACGATTCTGGCACACTTCTCGAGTCTCGTCCACATCCATCAATCAGTTCAAACAGTCATGCTCGTCGGTTTCAGGTACTCTTTATCTGGATTTTCTTCAATACATCGCCGATCTGGTCGATGTAAGTACGCCTAGGTCGCCCTCTGCCGACTCGGCCACTCACAATCCCCTATATATTTGTCTCGTTAGACGCCTTTCATCCATCAGCTCGATATGTCCAAACCTGAGCATTCCTTTCTCACTCTTTGGAATTTAAATAATGATTTTGACCACATTGATATATTTTTTATTTTATTATTTTTAAATTAAATTTATTTTGATCATAATTTGAATTCATTACAATAATTTGCATGCTTACATGTAAGCTGAATACGTTGTACACATTATATAATAAGATCTGAATTTACTGTATTCCTGCAAATAAAGATATTTCATTTCTTTGTCACTACATCCTCTTTCAAAAAACAACGCTCTCGGATTACAGTATTCCTCATTCTATCAATCAATCATACTCCACTCATGCTTCTTAGCGAGCGAATTTCTACTGCATCATAATTATTTTAGTTATTTCTCAATACGTTATCTAGGTTTCTAAGAACATAAGTAGTTGGACTGAGTTATGGCAATCGTACCGAAAAAATTAATTTGTTACAGTCAAGATTAATGTTTGTCAGTGCGTGCTGAGGTATTGAGCTATTGAGGGTTCAGTACATAGAATTTCATAAAAAAATAAATGCCCGGCAGAGGCATTTTATAAACTTTAAAGGTGATCAGCTTTTTGCCATGCCCCAGAATACATTCTGGGAACCTGTAGGTTTCCTCACGATATTTTTCTTCACCGTCGATCCAGTGTACTTACGTAAATACATACATACATATAGCTCACGCCGTCTTCCCACAGGGGTAGGCAGAGACGATGGATCGCCACTTTGCCCGATCTTCGCACACTTCCCTCGCTTCCTTCACATCCATAAGCCTTTTCATGCACGCTCTTTTATTCTTCGCACTCTTGACCCCAGCTTTTTGAAGGACGTCACTAATTTGAACCGTGAACGTCCTTGTGGGGCGTCCTCTTGCCTGGTATCCTTCAACATTCGCACCATAAATCTATTTCGTTACTCTTCTTTTACGTAAATATCTTTTAAATATTTATTTGTATTTTTAAATAATGTAGAGGAGTTTCTTCCCCCGCATCTTCTTCTCAATCACAACATTTAAAACTCATGCCGCCGGACGGTGGAGTTGACAATGACTTTCAAAAAGTGGACTTATGAACTACTACCTTAAATTAAAACGTTTTGACACATTGGTTGGTACACGGTACATGACGCTTTACACTTGTAGTACGAGTCTGACTGTCTGTAATAAGAACGTTACATGGTACAGTCAAGAGCACGCTAAGCTTGACACTTTGGACTTTGAACCGGCCCTGTATTCTATGGCGCGCAGTACAAATCAGAGCTCAGCTTAAACTGGTAGTGTCAAGCATGACTTGCTCTTGACTGTACATGCCCTTACTAGGATTCAAACCCGACCTCCACGTATGAAAAGGCTATCACCGCCGCTGTGACAGCGAATGTGACATTCTGACTAAGGACCCCTAAATAACAAGGTTCGCTCTTACAACGCCAACTTCCTGTTCAAATGTTAATTAGATGATTGTGTTTGTTCATTTCCACAGTATTCGGTCACTAATCTAAGCTATGCCGAACGGAAATTCGATAATTTCGTCATGGTAAAGGACCAGTTAATAATGTAATGACCATTGTACAGAGCCGCATTTATTTATTTACTAGCGACCCGCCCCGGCTTCGCACGGGTGCAATGCTAACACTAAAACCTTCCTCTTGAATCACCCTTTTATCCCCACGGGGTAGGCAGAGGTATTCCATTTCTGGATATACCCACTTTTCACGAGATATTCTTTGGACCCCTAAACGTGATGTGGTGCATCGCCGGACCGGGTCTTTTACACATGTCTCAGAATTAATTCTGGGACTTGTGGGTTTCCTCACGATGTTTTCCTTCACCGTCGAGCTAGTGATAAATAGCTACAAATACTTACGTAAATTAAGATTATAAAGTAAGCTCTTTATGTAACTGTTTCTTGTTTTAAATCACTACATAGTATAAAACAAAGTCGCTTTCTCTGTCCCTATATCCCTATGTAAGCTTAAATCTTTAAAACTACGCAACGAATTCTGATGCGTTTTTTTTTAATAGATAGAGTGATTCAAGAGGAAGGTTTTAGCAATAGCATTGCACCCGTGCGAAGCCGGGGCGGGTCGCTAGTACAAAATATTATAATGCCCGATGTGCCGTGCTGAATATCTTTATGGAGGAGCGGAGGTGGAATGTTCCTTCATCGTGAAAAGGGAAGATCTTCCGCCAGGCGAGGTGATCGTGCCTGGGGAAAAAGTTCCTACGGTTGATGTTGGACAGTTGTATGCAGAACCGCTGGTTTTAAATAAACAGAATGACTTGGCCAGAGAGTGGAGAAGAAAAGGGGTATTTTGAAGACTCCTGAACGGATCACGTAGTATGGGTACATCCCCTAAGCTTTGTTTTATTGATGCGCTTGAAACAGCCTTCAAAACTAGAAAATAATATATAGAGATAAACTTGTATTACACCGGTTATATCAAGGTTAATAACCTCATTAAAGTTTTTTATCTTCGCGCTATCTTCTCGCTGTCCTATCCGTTTTATCGGGCGTTCTAAATTTACTCCATTTAACATTATATTTCTTAGCAACACACAACGGTATAATAACAAAATATTTGATGTAACACACAGCAGTATAGCCAACAGTCAGCCCTATCCCTTTTGACAACATAACACAGAATGTTGAGCGATTAAAAAGGTAAAGAAGTTGAAACAATCATAATGCATAATTTTCACAGCTAAACTGAAGTAATTTGGTTGGTTTTCACAATGGGAAATTTTTCTGCCTAGGCAAACGACTTACTTTTTATGCTCTAGAAGTAAAGAAAGAAAGTTTTTGTTTGGCATGACCATAACAAAAAAAAAACAGAAATTACAGTAACACGTATAAAAACATTTTTATGACGAAAGGACCACTGGGATCTGCCAAACGATAATTTTTTTATAGAAAATGTACAGACCTGCTACGTTAATTTTTCACTTTTTTATTGTTTTATTATTTGCAAATTAGTTATACTAGTAAAATTAACACGGAAATATTTTATTTATAAAAGGAGAGTTTTTATTTTTTTTATGTCGGGCGTAGGTACGTCAGGTGCCTTGTCGCAGCTCGGCCCTGACACCTAAACACGTCAGACGTGACATAATTGACACGCAAGTTGGTTGAGGATAACATGTTTCGCTTATTATCCACTCTTGTGGTGTAGGTATGAAGAAACAGTTTCAATACAAAATGCAATATAACTAAATACATAGTGTAATAGTGAAGATAAGTAGTGAAGCGCTCGTAGCCCTGCGGTTCTAGTGTGTTTGTAACGATCACACTGGTTAAACAAAGTTGGGTGCGGTCAGTCAGTGAATGGGTGACCGCCTAGTGGCATTTATATTACGAGCGCTTCCGTGTTTTGGAGGGCACGTTTAAGCACAATGGAAGCCGTTAAGCCATGTCAGATACCCTTGGGTGGCTTTAAGACTGTTAAGTAGCTATAGCTTAACACCATCTCCCAATCCGCGGTAGGCTCGCGTGGGAGATTATAGCCCATACTTCCTCATGTGTGAGGAAAGACCCTTAGCTCAGCAGTGGGCTGTTGCGGGTTGATGAAGATGATGATGATTGTTTAGAGACCACGGGTTATGGAATAGACATTTATGAGATAATCATTCGTTCTGTTAAATCATAAAACAAAGTCGTAATAGTATAAAACAAAGTCGCTTTCTCTGTCCCTGTATCCCTATGTATGCTTAAATCTTTAAAACTACGCAACGGATTTTGATGCGGTTTTTTTAACAGATAGAGTGATTCAAGAGGAAGGTTTTAGTATTAGCATTGCACCCGTGTGAAGCCGGGGCGGGTCGCTAGTGTAGGAATAAAACACGATTGTTATTAGAGGTCGTGGTAAAAATCTGAATAATGTTGTTATTCGTCGAGCACCGCGCGGATCCAATGGGCACCGTAACAATTAAAATACAATTGTGTTTTCTTTTTTTGGCTTAAGAGGTTAAGCTTGAAACAAAAGGTTCTTGAAATACGATAGCTTTTTAAGAGGTGGTGGTAGGTTGGTACTAGTGATGTGCAAAGTCAAAGTCAAAAAGTTTTTATAAAATGTAGGGGCTTATAAGTCCTCTTATTGAAAGTCATTGCGACTCCACCGCTTCGGTATGTATAGTTGGAGAGAAGTGCCTTGTGGATTGTAGAAGTTGATTGCTTCACTCTATGATTGTGTAATCAGCACTATTTATCTTCGTAATTTCGCAATTGTTACTGTTACACTATCAGTGCGTTTCAATTACAATTTCATCACTCTGGTGCAATTGTTGTAATCATTAGATCAATATAATTGTGCCAATATTTAGTTGTGAGTTGCTAACCGTATTTCTATGCTCATAAAACAAAACCCTATAGCGCGCTCACTTCATCATAATATACAATGCGTAACAGAAAAAGCGCAATTTCTCATACACCCCAATTAGTAGGTATATCTATATAAATAAAAATGAATTGATGTTCGTTAGTCTGATTAAAACTCCAGAACGGCTGGACAGTTTTTGATGAAACTTTTTGTGTGGGTTAGAGTGGGTCCAGGGATGGTTTATACGGTGGCAGAACGACGTCTGCCCGGGCCACTAGTTAATATAAAAAAATTATGATGCAATCGAACTTTAGTTGTATTTGTATCTAACCAATTTTCTTAAATATCGATCAATAATAGCACGATTTCCATAGATAGCACTAAATTCAGCTAGGCTAATTCATTTTTCGGAAAAAGTTAACACATATTAAAAATAGCTGAAATCGATTATGTAGTCGATTGTATACTAGCAGCGCCCGGCGGTTTCACCCGCGTAGTTCCCGTTCCCGTGGGAATACGGGAATAACGGTTATTCTGATGTATAAGCTATATAACTGTTAAGTTTCATCAAAATCCGTTTAGTAGCTTTTGCGTGAAAGAGGAACAAACATCCATACATCTATACTACATACAAACTTTCGCGTTAGTAGGATAGATAGATCATTGGACGTAATAATGTAGTTTAGTGGCTCGACCAACGTCCAGCGGACATCAAGTCAATGCTCGCGGTGACGTCACGTCCGGCCTGTAACAATTGACGATGGCGCCAGGGCTGGCACAAGCACACTAAACAAAATTGAGAATGTTGGCGGTAAGGATGTGTTTTGCTGCAGACATACCCTCGGTTTCCAAAAGGCAAATGACATACATACAAACAGCTCACGCTTTCTTCCCACAGGGGTAGGCAGAGACGATGAATCGCAACTTAGCTCGATCTCTGCATACTTCTTTCGCTTCCTTCACATCCATAAGCCTTTTCTGCATGCACGCTCTTTTATTCTTAGCACTCCGGACCCTTTTTGAAGGACGTCACTTATTTGATCCTTGAATGTTCTTCTGGGGCATCCTCTTTCCTTGCATCCTTCAACATTCACACGATAAATCTCTTCGTTACTCTTCTTTCATCCATTTACGTTAAGGCAAATGAAACAAACTAACATCAGCTGGTAGACTGTGAAAACTCATGTTGGATGTTGAGTACGGTTTTACAGTATAGCCGTTTTAACTTGGCAGCTCTGAAGTTAGGTAAGTGGTTGCGCAATAACATTTTTAGCGATCATTTTGCGGAAAGCGCAGATGGAGCCCTTGTTCAGAGCAGCCAAGTTAAAACGGCCGTTCTGTAATGTTCTAAGTCAATAGATAAAATGTAGCTTTTGAAATACCTGTCCTAATAATATTAGAAATGCTACATGAAAGAAGAACAAACTAACACACTTTTGCAACGTATAGAGATACAGGAACGGGAACTAACTTCGGATACTTTTTATCATCAAGGAAGCAGACGGAATCGCTCGCAAAAGGTACAAACTATAAAAATTAAATAGCTTAAGGTATTTGTGACAGCCCTGACCACCAAACAATTGAGTGGCCGCCGCCTATCAACGCAAGTTGTTTATACGCAGCCCTATTGAGTAGATCATTTCGCAGTATCACAAACATAGCTTGTTTATTGTAGGCCCGTATCATAGCACGATTCTTTAGCCACGAAACTCTACTTGAGGATGTCAGAAAGAGAAGCCGCTATATTAGTCTAATAAATCTGTCCCTTTTTTATTGTGCTCAACTTGTTCTATCATCGATACCAACCCTGCCTTGTCTGTTGGCTTCATGTCTGAGTGTTTAATATTTATCAGTTATTTAGTACCCATAGTACAGACTCCGCCTAGTTTGGGACTAAACCGTGTCTCAACTGTTGTGTGCATAATTATTAGTAAGACATGACGTTGAAAAGAGTTGCCCTTGAGTTTCTTGCTGGTTCTTTTCGGGGTACTGCATTTGGAACCAGCAACTGGTCGGTGGAGATAGGCTGTTGTTTACATTTAGCTAATTTCCATGGACTGTTTAGAGTGGCTTGTTATTAGACTATTGAAATTTTTAAATGTAATCTTTTTACCTACACAAATAAGTTATTTACTAATAAATAAATAAAAAATGTCACGCCTTTTATACCTGAGGGGGTAGGCAGATGTATTCCATTTCTGGAAAAACCCACTTTTAACAAGAATATTCGAGCCCTAAACGTGATAGGTGGTGAGCTCATCGCCGGACCGGGTCTGTATACATGCCTCAGAATTAATTCTGAGACCTGCTGGTTTCCTCACGATGTTTTTCTTCACCTTCGAGCTAGTGATGAATAATGTACGTAAGTTTTGAGAAACTCATTGGTACATGCCAGGATTTTAACTCGAGCCTCACTGTTTATCATCACGAGAAGCGTCTTAACCGTAAGGCTATCACTGCTCACTGCTCTAATTTTAATTCTAATTGAATTTTTTATCATTACTTTTATGTTCTGTCGTACAATTTACTGTCATCAAGATAAGTACCTACTAGCGGTACAGCCACAACGTACAACACTGTGTTACTTTCGCATATTCATTTGTGTGTAAACAGATCATGTGATATCATCGAATGACTCAAAGTAGGTCAGGATCACAATGAACACAATCCCTTTCAATTTTATTGTCTGTATCTGTCCTCTTCGAAACGTGACTCAATTGGTTATCTTGATGATTTTGTTTACAAAAACTTTGTTGTTCCGAAAACTCGTTGTTGTACCCGATTGCGACGCGAAGAGAGTGTTTAAATAACTTATTTAGTTTAATATCTTTTGCCTAAAACTAATAAATAGGATTGGGTAATGAAAATGAAAAATGTATTTATTTTCTGTAGGTAATAAAGAATTACACTCAGAAAAGTCAATAGTCTAATAACAAGGCACTCTAAACTTGTCCATGAAGATTGGCTAAATGTAAACAGCAACCCATCTCCACCGACGAGTTGCTGGTTCCAAATGCAGTATCATATGTTTGCCACTATTTCATGCAACAACTACCGTACGGATTTAAAATCGAACAAAATCACTAGCCTCTGCTAGTATAACATAAACTCAATAAGCAATTTGCACCTAAGTTATTTAGAAAAACTAAAAAACACATTTGCAACTAAGGCACTATGAAAGAAAATTTAATAAAGTATATAGCGCAAGCCCACATCATCGGTGTAACTAGTGCTTGTGCCAGTCCGTCCGTCCATCTGTCTGTAGACAACCGTATCAAGTTGACAGTTGTCATCATCATCATGATCATCGGCCTATCTTAGTCTACTGCTGGACATAGGCCTCCCCTAATAAGCGCCATAGCGCCCTGTCTTCGGCTTGACGCATCCAGCATCTGCCTGCAGCCTTTCGCAGATCGTCATCCCATCTGGCCGGAGGGCGTCCTGCACTACGTTTGCCGAGTCGCAGTCTCCACTCCAGATTACAGACAGTTGTAATTATCACAAAATATGTGTTTCTATTGCCGGTAAAACAACAACGAATAATAATAATTTGTGGGACACGATTGACACACGGTTATTCAGTCCCAGGGTATGGGTACTGAAGAACCGATAAAAACAAAATTAAAATTTACTTCTTACAATAATGGTGTTTATTTTTGGCGTTTTTATTGTACCTGAGGTGGTACGCACCTTATCCGCAACCATCTTGCCCTTGGCCATCATCTACTATATAAAAATAAGTCGGGTTTTCCTTCCTGACGCTATAACTCCAGAACGCACGAACCGATTTCCATGGTTTTGCATTCGTTGGAAAGGTCTCGGGCTCCGCAAGGTTTATAGCAAAGAAAATTCAGCATTGCACCTGTGCGAAGCCGGGGCGGGTCGCTAGTCATTTCATAATTATCTTGCCCTTTTTCCATTATTTGGAGTCGGCACAGTATATTTTCTCCTTCCATTTAGATCTATCAACCGTCATATTTACACTCACTTCTTTCGTGCACATCCTCCTCTCATCCTTCACACAATCCATCCATCTTTTCTTTTGGTCAACCCCTCTTCCTATAACCTTCCACATTCATATCAAGCACTCGCCTTTTAATATTACTCTCATCCCTCCTCATTATATGTATATCGCATCTCCTCTCGCACTTGGCCGGCTTATTAAAATCCCTATGGAGTGTAAGAATCAAGAAAAAACCCATATCACCAGTACAGCATCACAAAATATTCATATTCCTGGAATCCATCTGGCTTAAGTCCAAACGGTCTTGGACGGCGGCCATATTTAACAGTTCCTTGTGACTAATCGTTCGTCTTATTTCTCGTATTTTATCCCACCCGACGAAATAATGGGTACACAGATAGCAGTTGGTACGTAGATGCAGCGCAAAGCAAAGCAAACGCAGAATAGGCTATTTTCTTGAATGAGTTTTGGAATTGATTTTAGATTTTAATGCTGATTATTGAGCCCACTGAAAGGGCATTAAAAGGGAAATGAACATTCATAAAATAAAAATAAATAATCTCAAGGATTTTATCCCGGAGAGGGTGGAGGTATTCTCTTTTTCGGGAGAATATTCAACCCCTAAACGTGATAGGTGGTGAGACCATCGCCGGACCGGGTCTGTTAGTACTTGGTTACTTATATAATCGTGTACAGGCAGTATAATAATGACAGGTATTATAATTTTAAATAAAAAAAACTGACTTCGATCAGGAAACTAAAAAAAGTAAAAAGCACTAGTCGTCACTACGATTCATAAACGACGAAGTGATCCGCGAACACACATAAAAAAACGGTTGAATAGAGAAACCTCCTTTTTTGAAGACCGTTTAAAAATATTCTCTAGCATTTTTAATAAGATGGGCAGTTAAATGATTGACTGCGCAGTTGGATAGACAGTTGGGGAATTGTTGGCATGCAGTAAAAGATATTTAACCAGTTTGATCAGGCGAGTGTCAGAACCAAAACTAAATGCTCAACCTAATATTTCTAGCAAAACCTCAACGCGTTAATGCGCACTTTATTTATTTTACGGTTCAATAACATTTAGGTACTCCACTCGTTTTAAGATATACTGGCGGTTCTGCGTGGTTTCACCCTCGTAGTTCCCGTTCCCGTAGGAATACGGGAATAGAATATAGCCTATGTTACTCAGGGACATTTTAGATTTCCATTGGTGAAAGAATTTTTTAAAATGATGTAGTAGTTTTTGAGTTTATTAGTAACAAAGATACAAATCTTTCCTCTTTATAATATTAGTATAGATTACTTCTTATCTCCATTAATTTTACCTTAACCTTATTTTGACAAAGAGTGCGGTATCGCCGGTATCTCGCATGTTAAGCAAAGACAATAACCTAGTGATTTTAATCCCAAGCGCGAGCGCAGTCGCTTTTAAAAACCAATCATAAAACAGGCAGTTTATTAGAATTAAACCAGAAACTTCCTCAAATGTTTATATTTTGATGTAGAAAAAAACCACTAACCTTGTGTTGTATTTGGTAAGGCATTGAATTGCAGAATGTGGACTCAATTTATAAACGAAAGCAAACATTATCATGGTCATGTCTATACTAATCTTTACTGATATTATATAATACTAGCAGCGCCCCGCGGTTTCACCCGCGTAGTTCCCGTTGCCGTGGGAATATGGAGATAAAATATAGCCTAGGTGTTATTCTGATGTATCCTACTAATATTATAAATGCGAAAGTTTGTTTGGATGGATGTGGGGATGTATGGATGTATGTTTGTTTCTCTTTCACGCAAAAACTACTGAACGGATTTTGATGAAACTTTACATGTATGTAGCTTATACATCAGAATAACACATAGGCTATATTTTATCCCCGTATTCCCACGGGAATGGGAACTACGCGGGTGAAACCGCGGGGCGCTGCTAGTAAACTATATAACTGTAAAGTTTCATCAAAATCCGTTTAATATTTTTTGCGAGAAATAGGAACAAACATCCATCCATATATCATATAAATTAGTATATATATTTTTTCTTTATATATTATATAAATTAGTAGGATAAAATAAGATATAGGTGGGATAAGAATTTAAATGGGACAAATCTGGAAGCACCAGCTATCAAATAAAAGAAGAATCATCCAAATCGGTCCACCCAGTCGAATTGATAACTTCCTCCGTTGTTTGATGTCGGTTAAAAAACAGAAGTAACTGCCTGCTTGTTAGATTTTCACGATTAAACTGGTGGACCGATCTTGGTGTTTGCCTAGACGATAATTTACTACTATAATGAGCAGTGATAGCCCGGACGGTTAAAGAGCCGGCCGAAAATCAGTGAGGCTCGGGTTCGAATCCTGGCATGTACCAATGAGTTTTTCAAAAACTTACGTACATATTTATCACTAGCTCGACGGTGAAGGAAAACATCGTGAGGAAACCCGCAGGTCTCAGAATTAATTCTGAGACATGTGTAAACAGACCCGGTCCGGCGATGCACAGATAGAAAAGATTACTTAATTCAAGTAATATTACTTGATCCAAGAGTTTTTCATATTCGTATATGAGGAAAGTCGTAAATCTCTTGGATCAAGAGTGAAAAGATTTCAGAGTTTATTATTTAAATCAAACAATAAAATACTCTCTACAAAAGCGCATGAAACTTTTATCTAAAATTTTTACGCTCTTGGACCGAATAAATAAAAATTTTAGATTTAATTTGTGTCGTTCTTCATTTCAAACAACAAAGCAAGAACGAGAAATGCTTGAATGAAAAGTTATCGACTCTTTATTTAATAATTGGTGTGTCTTGCCTTAAGGTTTAAAGCTTAGTTTAAGATTTAAAAAATTTGACGTGAAGTATTTAATATGCTTGACACTAACAACTGCGCTTTTAAATTAAATATATTTCTGCTTTGTCGTGAGATTGCGCATTGCTTCCAGGAAATACGATAAATATTTATCCTAAAATTGTGAATGTTTAGTATGAAAGAGACGAATGCTTTTTATAAAAGATTCGCATATTTCAATTAAACATTATATTAATTTGGGCGAAAAGAACATATTGTTCAATATGAAAGTTTCTGATACTTCAATTAAACTTTATGTTAGTTTGGGTGAAAAGAGCCTATTACTTGATATGAAAGATTCTGTTAATTATATTAAACTTTATAAAAGTTTGGTCTAAAAGAGTGCAATTATTAATTTAGGAGAAAAAGTACACGATTTTGTTTTGGTCGTTCTTGGATATATGCTAAGAACAACCAAATCAACATCGGGTACAATTACAAACGAAAACCATAGGTATTGAATTGAGTCATATCGCAAAACTGAAGAACCGTCACAGAATATAGGAAATAGGAAAGAAAAAAAAAACGTTCCAACAGGTAACAATAAAATATGGAAAAGCAAAGCATAACCAATATCTATACAATCAGAATCTTTCATAAATTAAGTCCTAAAACTATTATATTAAAGGAAGGTACTTAATTATTAATTGAAAAAGCTGTATGCAAGTTATTTTATATTCAATTTTATTCATTTGTAAAGTAAACAAACTACTGTGCATTTAAAGTAAACAAACTACTGTCGATTTCACTGATTATACCTACTGAAATACAGATGTATGTAGTATTTCGATCGTCGGTAACATATCGAAAATATGAATAGTCCGTCGAGTA
Organism: Ethmia dodecea; assembly: GCA_963855545.1. Classification (NCBI taxonomy): domain Eukaryota; kingdom Metazoa; phylum Arthropoda; class Insecta; order Lepidoptera; family Depressariidae; genus Ethmia; species Ethmia dodecea. Next base: position 3,160,936 of record OY979454.1, on the reverse strand, counting down.
AGCGACATACCTCAATTTTTTTGCACATACCTACATATAATATTTCGGTAAAAATTCTGAGTTAACGTAGTCCGAGACTTGCCCCATGCGACGCCCGGATGCAGGCGAAGGGTACTTATGGGTTAAAAAATTTAAAAAAATCTCCGCATCCAAGCATACACGTGGCAAGGCTCGGACCAAGTTGACTCGGAATTTTGTTAGGAATAATCAAAAGTTAAATTAATAAGTCACTATCTACATTCTTGTACTTTTGTTCAAAGTCCCAGGATATCTGAAATAACAAAACATGTGTTACGTTACTCTGTCATGATTTATCAGAAAAATACTAAGTATAAAAAACAGGACACTTGGTCAAAGATTTCTCAAGGATGCTACATCGTGGTTACTTACCAGCGTTTGAGCTTTGGAGCTTTTGAGTATTGGAAACTTTTCTATGTACTCATACACCGTCAAGGTTTTAGAATTCTGTCGCTCCACATATGTGTTTTCCCACTTCTTTAAGAGCTCGTCCCACGGCTCATAATTTTGCATAAGCCATAGTGCATCATCTGATGTTCCTAAAATAAAAGAGTACTTGCATTAATTTAAACACACAAAAATATTATGGCTGCAAATAGTCTAGTGTTAGGCTAGGTGATGATAACTGAAGAATGGAATATAACCTAACCTAACCATAATAATAACGGGTGTTATTTAAATGGTTAGCAGAGTATTCGTATTTTTGTGAGCAGAAAAATTTAATCTGTAAGCAGAAATAGCTAATTGGTCAGCTACTCATGGCCAGCAAACATTACAACACCAATCAGCAATTTATGTCATTCTGGATGGCTGTAATTATGTTTGAGCTACAATGAGCTGCTACTGTTTAATAAAATTTTGGTAAGCACTCAGAGGGGAAGCCAAAAAAATTTTTTTGAGCTGCATATAAAAGTTGCAAAAATTATCTCAGCAAACTTGTCATGCGCAAAATGGGCGCATTCCTTACAAAGATTAGGAAGGAGTTTGGATTATGCAACTTTTATGATTATGATTATTATTACGATTACAAGTAGTAGTGGTAGTGGCAGCGGTAGTGGCAGTGGTAGTGGTAGTAGTGGTGGTGGTGGTAGCGGTGGTAGTAGTGGTTGTGGTGGTAGTAGTGGTAGTGGTGGTAGTGGTGGTGGTAGTGGCTGTGGCGGTGGTGGTTGTGGTGGTGGTGGTGGCAGTGGTACTGGTGGTGGTAGCGGTAGTGGTAATAATGTAGTAGTATTAGTAGTAGTTATAGTACAATTTTTTACGACATGTTTTCTCTGCTGTTCAATCATGAAATCTTGCTGACCAAGTAGTTATTTTGCGGACCAAGTAACTATTTTGCAGACTGAATGTTTATTATGCAAACCCATGTTAAGCTGCCTATTTAATTTTTGACCATTATCAAAATTATTTGCCGAACAAGGATTGCTGCCTGATTTTTTTATTTGAGAACAAAATCTTTGTATGCCGTCCAAATGATTTAAATGCTTATTCTAACCAAATTTTATAATTGCTGCTCGTTTAATTACTTCTCAATAATAACCTAAGAGACTAATAGGTACTCATAAAAACTTAAAAAAAAAACATTATCAACTACTTATGCAACTCCTAGCTCCATCATGACACCCACAGTATAAAGTGCTGGTCAAGATGAATTAAATGAACCCAAACACGGTGGGTTTATGCTGGTCCTAATAACATTTCCTAGCTAACAGTGAAAACCACATTGAAGTCTCAGTGGTTTAGGAGGAGTTAGCAGATAACAGATAACAACAGACATGCGCCTTCAATTTATATTTTGTAGTGATGATAGGCAATGATAATTTAATTACTTTACACATATTCAACTGCTTAACTATCACGGAGAAGAGAACTTACCTTGTATTTCTTCAGTGTCTGCTGAATTCACCTTCGGTTAGGTTTCTTTTTTGGATTTTTTTATGCAAGTATTATCTCATACTATACTAAGTTTCATCGACTGAGGAATTAATGTTAGGAATTAACCTTTATTGCCTAAACTAAAGAGGAAAGTAAGGATAGCGTGGCCTCCTCTGCAGATTCCATTGCTTTCACTTCAGGCTCAAAGCAGTAACAGTTATGTCCAGGACTTCAGGAGTTAATTTTCACAAAAATTTGCTGTTTGCTGGTTTTTCCGTTACGACACAAGAAATAGACGTGCACTCGTAAAATTTGAATTGCCAGTTGCCAACTTGCCAGTGACAAATCGGGGTGGCCAGATATGATTGTTCAGATTCCGCCAAACTAATTAACATTTTCCCATTTTTAAAATTCGTTTAAATAAATGCGCATAAACATGAATACGCATAATAAGTATGAACTCGCATAAACAAATATTAAGTTTAGGACTTGTGTTGAAAAATAAAATAAACATTTGTAGGAAATGGATAGAATCGATAAATTGTTTTTGACAAAATCTATCATAGCAACACCATAGACAATAACAAGACCATAGAGTATCTACACTAAGATACTTATACATCTTCATAACAAATAATATTATAATAAGGAAAAGTTAATAGGTGAGTTGACAGCTCTGTCAAATACATACAATTTACATCTTTTTGTCTATGATATGTATTTTGCAGAGCTGTCAAGTCACCTATTAACTTTTCCCTAGTATACCTACCTATGTTTACTATTGAACCTACTAAGAGCAGTGATAGCCTGGACGGTTAAAGAGCCGGCCGAAAATCAGTGAGGCTCGGGTTCGAATCCTGGCATGTACCAATGAGTTTTTCAAAACTTACGTACATATTTATCACTAGCTCGACGGTGAAGGAAAACATCGTGAGGAAACCCGCAGGTCTCAGAATTAATTCTGAGACATGTGTAAATAGACCCGGTCCGGCGATGGGCTCACCACCTATCACGTTTAGGGGTCCAATGTATCTCGTGAAATGTGGGTATATCCAGTAATGGAATACCTCTGCCTACCCCCTCGGGGATGAAAGGCGTGAGATTATATTATATATTTATTATTATATATATATATTATTATATTATATATATATTATATATATATATATTATATTATATATTGAACCTACTACATCGAATTTGGGCCCATTCGATTCGCCTCAATCAGAAATTCTGACCTGGTAGATTCCAAGGGTCATCTAATGATGGAGCCGGAACTTGGCCATGGGAACCCTAAGATGAAACCACCCAACTACGTCGAATTTGGGCTCATCGACTCAGCTAAGGTTGACCGAAGTACGAAATACCGAATGTCAAAAGACCGACGTACGTTTGACCGAATGTACGGCAGTCCGATATACGCGAGACCGAAAATGCCAAAGTATGGGCCGCTATTTTCTTTTTGTTGTGGCTATGATTTTTTAGCTTCACTAGTTATCGTACCTAACTGAGTAGTAACTGACTATCGTACCTAACTGACCGACAACCAGTCAAGTAATTGAAATTTGATTGGTCTCCGTGAGAAATTCCGACCTGGGTGATTTCAAGGGTCTGATGATGGAGCCGGAAGGTGGTCATGGGAACTCGAAGATCTAGCTCCCATAGCCACCTTCGGGCTCCATCATCAGACCCTCTAAATCACCAAGTTTCAGGTCGGAATTTCTTACCGATACTAATCAAATGAGCACCAGTCAACGTAATTGGGTGGTTCCATCTTGGAGTTCCCGTAGCCACCTTCCGGCTCCATCATCAGACCTTTGGAATCACCCAGGTCTAAATTTCTCTCCGAGATGAATCGTACGAGAGCAAGTTCGACTTAGTTGGGTGGTTCCATCTTAGAGTGCCCATGGCCACCTTCTGGCTTTATCATCAGACCCTTGAAATCACTATGTTCCAAGTCGGAATTTCTCATCGATACGAATCAAATGAGCCCAAGTTCAACGTAGTTGGGTGGTTTCATCTTATAAAAATAACTTAAAAAAATACCTGACATCGATGTTTTCCATGACTCACAAGTTACATTCAAACATAAGCTGCTGAAATCATGTCAAGATTTAAAACCGTCCCCCTGAACCGTCCTTTTTTAAGTTTTTTATAGTTTCTTATAATTTTTTATATGTTTTTATTATTAACTTGTCTTATAATTTTACGCAAATGTTGTGCGTGCTACTAATTGGCGAGCATATTATGTAATAGTTTTAGTCTACCTTAAGTTTAAAATGTCACGTTATGTTTTGCTGTAAGCATGCCTAATAAATAAATAAATAAAGGTTATAGTTCCCATGTCCACCTCCCGGCTCCGTCGTCAGACCCTTGGAATCACCCAGGTCGAAATTTCTCATCGAGACGAATCAAATGAGAGAATTTCGACGGTCGTCCAATTTACCATAGATCCAGGGAAAATTTATTTAGTAGCAACACCAAAAAGGCACTAATATTAGTAACCTACAAATTTTTCCGTCCAAGAGTGAAACTTTCTTGGTCGAAAAAAGAAAAAAAAAGAAATTTTAATCGAAACAATAAATACTAAAAAAGTTTTGAGTTAAGAACGTCTAGTTCTTGTGCTAAGAAACCTTACGCTCTTGGTGCGAGTAAGAATTTTGGTTCTAGATTTTGGTCGAAGAATTAATTTTGAATGAAATACTAACAAAAATATTTGAGACAAGAATGAAACGTTCTTGGCCTAAGTACTGGTTTCAAGATTTAAAAACTCTTGAATGAAGATAGAGTGAATCTTATTCTAAAAGCTCTGTTTTCGTTCAAAGTGGCGTGCGTTTTTAAAGGAAGACTTTTGATAGTTCTTGAATGGAAAATGGCGATATTTAACGCAAATGGTAACAATCTTGGGTTAAATAAGAATTGCCAAGAGTTTTCACTTTAACGCTAAGAATGGGAAACTTTTGGTTGGAATAAGTAACTCTTACATCAAAACGGTGTTTCTTCAAACAAAAATTTCTCGGAATCAAACTAAATAAATATAATTTTTGAGGCAATATTTGGGACCCATTTAACTCAAGTAAAGTATTTTATACCAAGATATATATTACTTGCTTGGAGCAATTATTCCAAGAGATTTTTGACTCTTGGTCTAAGTAATCTTTTCTATCTGTGTGGGCTCACCACCTATCACGTTTAGGGGTCCAATATATCTCGTGAAATGTGGGTATATCCAGTAATGGAATACCTCTGCCTACCCCCTCGGGGATAAAAAAAGGCGTGAGATTATATTATTATTATTATATATTATTATATTATTTATATTATGAGATGTGTTGCGTAGCTTTCCCTATTTTAATGGTAGGTTTTCAACTTGGCATGCACTGCACGCCTTCACGAGGAGCCAGAAAGTGACCAAAAAAGCACGCCTGGCTGTTCATGATGGGGTGTTAGTTCCTACCTTAATGTATGGTAGCGAGAGTTGGGTATGGCAGAAGAAGCACGAGTCAAATAAATGTAGAAATGCGCTCGCTAAGAAGCATGAGTATAGTACGATTGATTGAAAGAATGAGGAATAGTGTAATCCGAGAGCGTTGTGGCTCGAAAGAGGATGTAGTGACTAAGATTGAGTAAGGAATGCTCAGGTGGTTTGGACATGTCGAGCGGATGGATGAAAGGCGTCTAACGAGACAAATATATAAGGGGATTGTGAGTGGCCGAGTCGGCCGAGGGCGACCTATTAGGCGTACTTACATCGATCCAGATCGGCGATGTATTGAAAAAAGGCCAGATAAAGAGTACCCGAAACCGACGAGCTATGAACCGATTGATGGATGTGGATGAGGCAAGTGAGGTATGCCAGGATCGTAGCAGGTGGCAGGCTGTTGTCTCTGCCTACCCCTTCGGGAAAAAGGCGTGAGCATATGTATGTGTATGTATGTATGTATGTTTTCAACTTGATCCTAAATTTTAGGACCTTCTTGGCTTTTTTGGTAGTGACTTTACCTTCTGAGCCGGATGTCGCGGGTTCGATCCCCGCTCGAGGCCAATATTTGTGTGCATGAACATGTCTGTTGGCTTCGTGTATGGTCGTTTAATATTTATTTAAGTATGTTTATCAGTTGTTCAGTACCCATAGTACAGGCCCTGCCTATTTTGGGACTAAATAACCATGTGTGAGTTGTGTCCCTCGACTTATTTATTTATTTACTAGCTTTTACCCGCGGCTTCGCTCGCACACGTTTATTTCACCCCCTTAGGGGTTGAATTTCGCAAAATCCTTTCTTAGTGGATGCCTACACTGTATAAGTTATCTATGGTCAAAGTTTTAAGTCTCTAGACCCAGCCGCTTAGACTGTGCGTTGATATATCACCAATCAGTCAGTCCGTTTATCATTTCATATTATAAAGATTATTAGCATTTGCTACTGGCCCGTCTGAATCGTTTACTGCTATTGAAAAAGAACTAAGTAATTATGTTATCTATGAGAGGCTAGACAGCCCTATCACTCAGCCAGATAATGCTGCTAAATGCAAAACAAACATCTGGCAAATTGGCAGAATAGATTATACATTTTTAATTCTGTGGAGATTATAGTTCATAGAGGAAGTCATGTGATCAACAGGTTTCCTGCTTAGTCACTCATCGTTTTAATAGGCTGTTGAAATAATGAATAAAAAAGAAACGGCCAAGTGCGAGTCGGACTCTCGCACCAAGGGTTCCGTGCCATTATCTATGAAAAACGGCAAAAATTCAAGTTTGTTGTATGGGAGCCCCCTTTAATATTTCTCAACTGTCTGTCTAATCATGGTTCAGGAGCTATACAGCGTGGTGAGAGATGGACAGTGGAGTCTCAGTAACAGGGTCCCGTTTTAACCTTTGGGTACAGAACCTTAAATGATAATGGTAACCACTCTAAAGAATAAAAAAAAACGACTTCAATCTTCAACTTATATGGTTTTCTCATGGATGCCGTTGTCAGAACTGGAAGAAATTAAAATGTGACCAATCTGGAAGCACCAGCTTTCAAACAAAAAAAGAATCATCCAAATCGGTTCACCCAGTCGAAAGTTCTGAAGGTAACAAACATAAAAAAAAAACAGACGAATTGATAATCTCCTCCTTTTTGAAGTTGGTTAAAAAGAAACATTACTCTAACGAAAAAGGGACCAAGTTAACTTCGGAAAACTGTTATCCCCGTATATCAACATCGCGATCAGTTTAGCAACAGCAAATAAGTATGTAATCGAAGTTATTTTTTAATAGGACAACGGAAATTATAGATTTTATTCCCTTGCGAATAATTGTGAATCCCGTAAAAAAATTCAACAGTATATTTTTAGACCTCAAAAAATCACAGGTGAGCCCATGGCCAGCCTAGGGTGTTGTTACACATGCCTCAATTAATTTTTTATCTGCGGTTTTCCCCACAATGTTTTCGAGCTAGTGATAAACAAGATGAGTAAGAATTACGGGAAATGGCGTATATATACTACATACTGTGTATGTATTTATCACTAGCAGCGCCCCGCGGTTTCACCCGCGTAGTTCCCGTTCTCGTGGGAATACGGGGATAAATATACTATGTGTTATTCTGATGTGTAAGCTATATAACTGCAAAGTTTCATCAAAATCCCTTTAGTAGTTTTTGCGTGAAAGAGGAACAAACATCCATACATAGAAACTTTCGCGTTTATAATATTAGTAGTATAGTAGGATTAAAACTCCCACTCATACACTTTAAAGCCATAATTAATCGCACATAGTGACATTTTCAGATTGAAGGTAGTGATTTTGTACAAATTGGACAAAATAGGGAAAGGTGGAAGAAAATGGAGGAGGCTTTTACCCAAAATATATCACTAATTTATCACTAGTTTGACGGTGAAGGAAAACATCATGAGGAAACCCGCAGGTCTCAGAATTAATTCTGAGACATGTGTAAATAGACCCGGTCCGGCGATGGGCTCACCACCTATCACGTTTAGGGGTCCAATGTATCTCGTGATGGAATACCTCTGCCTACGCCCTCGGGGATAAAAGACGTGAGATTATTATTTATTTATTATTTACTTTTACCCAAAAGGGGTCCATACCATCGTCATGTAGATGATGTTAGTGTTGTTAGTAGTAACAACACTAATACTTAAATAAAATACATAAATACTAAGATCATTATCAACACATTTGCTATGTACTGTTAATGGTATGGCAAATAAAAGCTTTATTATTATTAGTGACATTCTCATACACTGAAGGTAACTTTTGCAGCCCGGGTTTTCCGCCTTACTATTATTTGGTTGAGATCTGATATTAGGTTTCTACAGTATGGATGGAAGAGTATACTATATAGGAGGCATGGTATGATGTATATAAAAATGTCATTGTGTCATAAATGCGTAATAACTCTGTAGCTTTCTGAGAGATGTGTAAACAGACCCGGTCCGGCGATGGGATCACCACCTTAGGAGTAAAAAGAATATCTCGTGAAAAGTGGGTATATCCAGTAATTGAATACCTCTGCCTACCCCCTCGGGGATTAAAGGCGTAAGATATTATTATTTTATTTTTTAACTCTATAGCACAGAAAAGAGTGTGTAAACAGTGCGCTATTAGGGAAATATTAAGTGAATATGTCATTACATAATTACTCAAATTTTTTATCAAATGAATTGCATGCTTATTCCTAAAAAATTATAAGGACTTTTATGCTACACATTAATTTGTAATGACATATTAATGGCATTATTATAATGAGTATGTTAATGAGAAACACTGCATTGTTTCATAGAAGACTAGCGACCCGCCCCGGCTTCGCACGGGTGCAATGCTTATAAGATTTTCCCACTTTTCTGTTGAAATTTTTCCTGAATTTTCTTTGCTATAAACCTAACAGAGCCCGAGACCTTTCCAACGAATGCAAAACCGTGGAAATCGGTTCGTGCGTTCTGGAGTTATAGCGTCAGGAAGGGAAACCCGACTTATTTTTATATAGTAGATATTAGGTGATCATGAAAATATTTATTAAATGTTGAATTTATTAAATAATCTAAGGATATATGCATGACTCTTAAGCTCAAGTGGCAAAACCAGACAAGATTGGTTACTATTAGATTTCAGAATAGTAACCAATTTAAGAAATTAAAAAACTTATATGGACTTGGACAGAGAATTTAAGAAACCAGAAGGGACCAGACGGGCCTGTTGGCTCAGTTGGTAGTGACCCTGCCTTCTGAGTCGGAGGTTGCGGGTTCGATCCCCGCTCGGGGACAACATTTGTGTCCATGAACATGTCTGTTGGGTTCGTGTCTGGGTGTTAAATATTTATTTAAGTATGTCTATCAGTTGTTTAGTGCCCATAGTACAGGCTCTGTCTAGTTTGGGACTGAATAACCGTGTGTAAATTGTGTCCCACAAAAAAAAAATGTATATTGTATTGGTTGATATCAATTTTGGGGAAGGAAGAGAGAAACCAATGGTTGGATAGTATCGTAAGTGCTACTGGTCTTCTGTGGACCAGATTTCTTCGGGTATGAAACAAATGAAAATTGCTGTACTCTATAGAAGTGTGGTAACTTTGCTAGCACTTCAACATGCTTGGTCATATACTGTATACAGATACCAGGATAAAAGTTTGTTAACTAACAACAAAATGGATCTAACTAGCTGCATGACTGCAAAACTAGTGTAAGTTAGTTTAGTACCTACTTAATATCTTTCATCTTTCAATTAAAAAAAAAAAAATTGTTTGTGTCGGCTATTGACTAAGGCAGCAATTCTTAACGAGGGTTCTGTAGAAAAATCACCAGGGTTCCACAATTTTTTTTTGCACACTAAAAGTTAAAGTAAAGAATGAAATTGTTTTACTTTTAAATGCTTTTAGAGTAATAATAATATTAAAGATCTCACGCCTTTTACCCCCAAGGGGGTAGGCTTAGGTATTCCATTTCCAGAAATACCCACTTTTCACACGTATATTCGACCCCTAAACTGATAGGTGGTGAGCCCATCGCTGGACCGGGTCTATAACACATGCCTCAATTCTGAGACCTGCTCATTTGGTTTCCTCACAATGGGTTTGTAATCATTTGGTATTGGGTATCCATAAAATAAAAGGTACCTAGTTGGTGAGTGTTCCATTATCTTAAAAGTTATAATAGTTAGTATATTTGGCATTTTTTTATTGTTGATTAAAAATTCTGTAAAAAAGGTTTCTGTCTGCCTTGCTTCTGGGTTTCTAGCATTTCAATCAACTGTACTACATTTGTTTTTGATAGAGAAATAAGTATAGGTATTGAAACTGTCTTTTAGTAGCTAAGTGTGTCATTAAATCAGAGTTATTTCCTACAAAACTTATTCTGAAAACATAACTAATTGTATATAATAAATCAAATTAGCTTATAGCTCATTTATGCACTTGTTTATGTAAAGACTGAGATTGTAATGACTCAGAGATCATGTAATTGTAGAACCAAGTAGAAAGAGGCGTCAACACACCCTTTATAGACAATAGGAGGGAGATATGCCAAGGAAAATTCCAGGAATCGCGATGAAAGAAAGGTAGGTTTATCCCCATCAAATTTGAATTATAATGCTTATGCTTACAGTCTCGAAATACTTACAGATATGTCTCGGGGGCCGACGGCTGCCAAAAGACACGAAACAGAGATAAAAATCACAATAATAAAAACACTAAAAGTAAGACACAAAGGAAGAAACTTGAAGCTAACTTAGTAATACACTATGTCTCATGGTATCGCACTCCGTCTTGTCTATATTTCTCACACAATTTTACACAGAAGGGAATTCGCAAATAATTCGGGATCCGCGTCCGTCACACTCCATACTTCTGAGTCGAATGAATGAAAGATATCATTTCAAAATCGTCATTCATCAAACTTGTCATTCCGTCATCGCCGGACAATGACCTCGCCGCAATGAAAATTAAACTCCCACCTTCATATTATGGTTCTAGACCATATTTAAATGAGTCAAAATTGTCGTACAGGCCAACTTTTGCTGTTATTAGGTAAAATAGAACAGAAAATAAATCAGCTGTTCTTTCAAAATTATCTGCCATTTTCTTTTGACTTTTTAAAATGTTGCCAGTGAAAAATAAAGTGTAGGGATGCCTGAACTAAATAACCGTTATTCGTTTTAATAACGGAAAAATAATTTATTAGTTAAAGTATGTATGTACATAACAATACAATAATTCAGTTTTTTTTTAAATACCATAATTTCTGGTTTATACATACATACATACAATCAAACAAATAATAATAAACAACTGAAATTATAGTGCTTTATTTATACCCAATTTCTCTCTACTTTCGGAACAAGAGCTTGCGAATATCAGTGATAAAAATGTTTACAAACAATTTTCAATTTATTTTTCAATTTCTTTCGCTTATGCGATTAATCAAGATATTCACGGCAGTGCATACATCGTATTTGACGAATCTTCAGCAAAAATGATATTGAAATTGTTACTTTTTGCAAGTAAAATCAATTTAATATATTCCATTCCACATGAAATGCGATCCTTACCAAATTACGATATCGTGGAAGAATCAAGAGAAATTTATAATCGAAGACACATGCCACAAAATCTAGAACAAAACCTTGAAGTGGAAGCCGAGAATGATACTGAATATTATGCTGACGGAATATCATACTTTAAAGCTACTAAGCACCATCCACAGTGGCAAAAGGTAAAAGATATAGAGCAAGAAATTGGAGATATACTCACAATGAGAGGAGTAACATATTCATATATGCGAGACACATATTGGAGAACATGGCGAGAAGTGAAAAGTGAATACGGCGAGAGATCCGTAGTTCACTACAGGCTTGATACCACAGCAAATATGGTTTGTCCAAATTGTAGCAGTAGTGGATTTTGGGTATGTAAATAACGTCGTTTTTAACGTACCTATGAAAAATAGAGCTTCTCGCTAAACTACGACTGAAACACACAGGAGGATTTATGCAAAATCGAACGGAGGCCATTTAATTTTTGTATAAATTTTGCGTTTTTCAGTCGGGTAGGCCACAATCGCTAATCGCTGCACAGTTTAGTTAGCATGAACTATCATAAACTCACCTCATCATAATTTCAGCAACAAGATAATCGCTGAAAACAGGACCTTCCCCTTACAAGGGAGGGAAGATCTTTATGCCATGCGTCATGCATGAAACATGATGTAGTTAAAGTATACCTAATACACATGTACCAAGGGAAGTAAAATAAGAAATATCTCAGAGCACGGATGTGATCTGCGGCTTTCCTATTTATTTCCCGAGGTGTGGATACTTCTTTGAGCTCGACGGAGGCAGAGAGCGGCAACTTTGTTTAGCGCAGCGGGCCGAAAGTTGACGATTTCCACCCAGAGAGATGAAAATTTCATTTTAAGAGATAAAAGATAAAGATTTTAAGAGAGTGCAAAAACATAACCTAGGATCGTAATTTTTTATCACTACCTCGACGGTGAATAAAACATTCTTAATATGATGTCTTATATTCAGCAGTACCTTTTAGTTTAATATTGTATTACGTCCAGTAAAGCAAAAATAATACAACACTCATAGTTCGATTGAAAGTAGGTACCTATGTTCATAGTTTGAAGACGGGTTTTTTCACAAAAAATCGAAGGAATAGCGGTATTATTAGTAACAAATATGAGCTAATATACACATTTCCATGTGTTTCTAAATATGACGCGAACATGCCCTTCGTGACGTGTTTTTTAAAAGACGTATAATTTTCTTTTTTTCTATTAAGGAAACCTGTGTCTTTGGTTCATTTGCTAGTTTTTTTCATTAAGCGGTCATATAATAGGCTTGACAGAGCATGGTGTATGAACGACGATGTTTATCGTGTTAATCGTGAACCACTTGAGACCTCCGGGTGCCGGAGATTCCACTGACAGGGCAAAATAAACAACCACCGGGCCCCGGTGAGCTCACTGACGAGGGGAAGCCTGCAGATCCTAGAATATTGTGCATCGTACTTAGATATTGTGTAGTACCACCAAATACGTTAAGAGTTCCGATAAATACATTGGTAAAAATTGGGTAATTCTAGAAATCAAAGATCATAGAAGATACATGTATTTATTTTATTTATAATGGGTGCCCAGTTATGCGTTGATTCAGTCAGTTTATTATACTTATAGATTTTTGTTACAGACTATCGAAGATTCACCACCATGCCCTTACGAAATTGTTTCTGTTATAAACGACGACTCAGTGTGCGCCATTAATTATAACCAATTAAATGAAGATCTGGGACCTTGTCCAAGCGTAATTACTTACAGAGATATAACTAAAACATGTGACAATCCAATAGTCACTAAGTGGCGAGTTGATAAATTACTGAAAGATCAAGAATTGTCTGAACAAAGGAATAAGATTTGCGAAAAGATATTTTGCAAAATTTTAACTGTTTATCTAGTAAGTTTATCAAATATCAAAGTTATCGTGTTCTATTGTGTATCGGAGTTCTATTCTAAGAAACTAAATGCATCTCTTTTTAGCAACTTTTTAGTTACGTACATTACACTAATTCTTTTCTTTCAACTCCTCGGAGGAATTATAATCCATCTCATTATATTTACAGATTCAACCTGAATACGTCGTATTTCGAATAATAAACGCAAACAATACTATCTTTTATTCACGAATAATGAAAAACGACAATGTCACCTACGTGTGCGTTGAAAACTGCGGACGTTACAACAAAAAAACGATGTCGGTTGAAGCCGAGACCGATAAACCAATAATGGAATCATTGGAATCCCTACCGCCCAAAAAGAAGAATAAAAAAAAACAAAGTATATTGGCGCATTTTTATAAAGCCCCAATGTTAAAAATTCCAGCTCTAATCAGAAAAGAGAAGTTTTTAAAGAGCAAACTGTTGCCGTTGCATGCTAGATTTCATATCAACTGAAAATAAAAACTCACGGCCTTTATTCCCGAGGGGGTAGGCAGAGTTGTTCCATTTCTGTAAATACCCACGTATTACCAGTGTAATTTTAGGATCGTGATAGATATTAGTAGTATTTCATGTAAAAACACTAAAAACGCATTTTTTTTTAATTATACATTCTTTCACCGGAAGATGACGCTAGCGACATAATATGACCACTTACCGGCAAATGGCGTGGTTTTAGAACGAGCAAAGCTCGAAGTGTATTATAAATAAAAAACTATTTGGGGATAATTAAAAAATAAATTTAATAAGCTTAATAACTTATAACTATAAGAAACAGTAAATAGTTAACTTCTTAATGTTTAAACACATTTGTATGTACTTAGCTAATTGGCAGTTTCTTTTATAAGTTAGCTGTTAAATTTTACCTACTTAATACTTTTCAAGTAATAAAGTTTTTTGAGACAAACTTGTTTTAATTTTCTATAACAAAATAATGTGGTTTATACATTATATTACTAGCTTTTGGCTATAACTCGGCTTCTAAGCGACATATCAAAATGAAACACCAGATTTTAAATTAGACCGGCATCTGTGAAAATAGCATCCATGATGCAGTAGTTTTTATCGTACAAATGTATAGACAGACATACATCAGACATGAAAAAATTCTAAAAATAGGTATTTGTTTTGTCTATTGATGTTATTAGGACCCTTAATAAGTTTTTTAATATCTTCTATGTAACTATACTTACAGACATTGGCCAGTAAAAAAAAAATTGTAGGTATGTAATAGTTTATAGATACATTTACACACAATATATTTATGTAACAAAAACATTATTATTTACTTTAACAATTCAAATGTAAATAAATTTAACAAGTTAAAAAAAAAGACAATATTATCTATACTAATATTATAAACAGGAAAGATTAGTGTTTTTGTATGTTTGTTACGAATAAACTCAAAAATACTGGACCGATTTAAAAAATTCTAAACAATGGAAAGCTAAAAGATAATATAACCCTGAGTAACATAGGCTATATTTTATTCCCGTGTTCCCACGGAAACGGGAATTACGCGGGTGAAACCGCACAGAACCGCTAGTCGTTTATAAAATCCTACTAATATTTGATATTTATATTATATCGCTTGTATACTAATAAACCTTAATCTTATAAACATGTACATTTTGTAAATAACATGCATTATACTAAAATATCTAATTACTTTAGCTAAGGCACTAAAACCATTCAGTCTTGAATTGTGCTCCATTAAAACAATACTTTTAGATTGGCCTCCCACATATGTAAGTATGTATAGTCATTTGTTTATAATAAATATATTTTTTCTTTATTCGTTCTTCACATAGTAGACAGTGTGACTGCCATAAAACAAATTTATTGCGGAACATGCAAATATTTTCTATACATCTAACTTATAATAACACAATTAAGAACCTAGGGCCTAATACTACCCAGAGGCAAAAAAAGAAAATAATAAAAGGAAAAATGTCATGAAGATAAAGCTCCCGCAGACGGCGGACAGTGTTGTCTGCGTCGAGTTTCATGTTTTTCTCGCCATTTTTATTACAAGGAATGGTGTAATAAAGAATACTCCGTTTATCACAAATAAAACACACTGCAATTAAATGCCCTGAAATCAACGTGGTCACTACTGTCCACCATTTCCATTGGATATGTACCATAGACAGCTTAATAGCTGGTTGTCTCACCTTTTGTCAAATAAGGCTATCATATTACAAGTTCATGAGTCCGTCTCTCCCTTAAAAAGGGTGACGCTATGGTGCTCAAAAGCTATAATAAAAAAGGGTAAAAAAAAGTTTGTGCGTATTAGTTACATCTGTAAGATATTTTGACATGATTGTGGAATAAGCCACGCTGACGCCATGAGACAGTTTTCAGTCACAGAGATAGGTGAGAACGACAAAATGTCACAGTTAAATCTATTGGCTGGGTGCGAAGTAGGGGGTGGGGGAACCACGAATCGATCGCAGCGCCCATGGTGGCTAAAAAAGAAACTCGGGTCGGACGAACTCAGACGAACTGTCACTTTTTACTAGAGAAATTTACGTATTCGTGCATTTTTTGTGGAAATAAATACTTGAACATGGGTAACGAAACCTATTGCGTAGTCAACTGCAAGAATAATGGCAAAAATAGTGATCGCAAATTCTATAAATTTCCAAGAGCAAGTTGAAAACAAGATCAACAACTGCAATGATGTTTTGTATGGCGTTGATGTCACTGAAGTTTGTCTAATTACACTAGCTTCAATGGTGTGGCTCATTTGATTTTCACATTTTATTTCTTTTACATCTTGCAAATGTTGAGCCAAAACTAACTGTTTGTCTTTTGTAGTGGTTTGTGGCTGGAAAACTATATTGTGCGTTATTGTCCGGAATCCAGTTTTTATAATCAATTTGACCATGTCAAAGATATTTTAATCTCTTTGGGCCATGTTGAACTGAAAATACACAACAATCTGCATTATTATCGACAGTAGGTACTGCTATAAGTAATGGTCTACAAGATACATGAAATGCTCTAGTCGATAAATTTTGTCCATTTCTTTACTTATTTCCCGTGAAGCCATGAGAAAGTCCCTGTAGGTATACTGCCTGAAATTTACTGATTGTGGCATTTTTGACGGTAAATAAAAAAGGTCAACATTATTATCGACGCTATAGATTTACAATATCCAACAGGACCTAAGTAAATAACGTTGTTTCACTGAAATTGACTGAAATTATTTTAATGTTTACTTACTTTTCGTAATGACAGCGAGCCATTTGACATTTCAAAGTCCGCCCTAATTGTTACCACTAGTGGGCGCTGTCATCGCGCACCTAGCCAATATGATATAACCACGGTTTATGGCGGGAATCCGAAGGACGTCGTTTTTGTAAAAAAAAACATGGCATGGGAAATTCGATTTAATACATAGGATGGAGAGAATACCAAATTTGAAAAAACCTCTAGTATCACTCTCACCCATCTCATGCTACTGGAGGTGTGCATAAAGATCACTTGTCAGTCTTGTTATGTCTACGTTTAACCTTACCACAAACATGATCAACCATCTGATAATGCCTTTTGAAGGTACAATTGCAGCTGTCACATTTAAATCTACGTATTTTCAAATGCCGTTCCCTTATATGAGACAGCAGGCTTTTCTTCAACATTTCTTTCTTGCAGTAATCACATGTAGCTTTCGAATATTGAGACTTGTCTTTGTGTGCAAATACAGAGCTGATGTATTCTTTGAACCTCTGTTTTTCAGTCACGTCTTTCACATCCAGTTTTTCTTCGGTCTCAGTCTTGATTACGCCATATTTCTTTATGGATATTAGATTGTTGTTCACTTTTGTCATTAAAACGCAGACTTCTGATTTATTGACTCGTTCTACCCATGTTTCGTTTAACTCTTTGGTTACATGCACGGATTCTGTTGGTTGGAGGTTGTAGTGGGTTTTCCTAATGTGGTATTTAAGGAGTCTCTCTTCGCAATAAGTCATGCCACACGCTAAGCACTTGTATTGGAAGGCGTGGTGTTCATCATGTATTTTGAGGTGTATAATTAGATTTCTTTTTTCGCTGAAACAACGCTCGCAGTGGTCACATACGTACATTTTCTTGTTTTTAATACCTGAAATGTTGAAAATTATATGTACAATTAAAAATTATCTAGTTTTTTTTAATATCTACATAAAAAATGTTCTTTCTAGTCTACACTATTATTATAAAAAGGAAAGATTAAATTTTTGGATTGTATTGAAACTATTAAGCTACTAGCAGCACCCCGCGGTTTCACCCGCGTAGTTCCCGTTCCCGTGGGAATACGGGTATAAAATAATATAGCCTATGTGTTATTCTGATGTATAAGCTACCTGTATAACTGTAAAGTTTCATCAAAATCCGTTCAGTCTTTTTTTGCGTGAAAGAGGAACAAACATGCATACATCTATACATAGCTACAAACTTTCGCGTTTATAGTATTAGTAGGAATTCAGAAGTTATACCTGTATGACTGTTCATGTGTTTCCCAAACACATCACTCCTAAAGAATTCTCTCGAACAAAAGGAGCATTTAAAGCGGGCTTTCACGGCTCTATGCTGATACAAATGTGCGTTGAACTTGTACGAGCTACCCACAATCGCTTTTCCGCACACTTCGCAGTGATTTTTCTTCTTGTCACAATTTTTCGCAGACATCATTATTAAAAAGATTTGATTTGTCAGGTTTGCATAAAAACAAAAGAAATAATGAAAATTAATTTGCGAAACTCAAGATTATGGAAGCAAAATTGATTTGCTTTGGTAAATCACTGATAAAGTAATGAAATTATAAGGAAATAAAATAAAATAACGACACGCATGCAACGAACGAAAGAAAACAAATTAAAATTAGTTTTACTTGACAGTGACAGTGACAGCACGTTGACATTGTTTTTGATTGCCAGTCTACCAGGCAAAGGCTTTCTATTACACCTACAATAACGATTAAGAAACAAATATCTCAAGCAATGCATTTACATCTACAGTCTGTTTGCAATGCAACTTTCAGTCAACTGTGAATGAGAATTATCTGGGTTTCCATATTCAGTGGGTCTAAAATGGCCACTTTGAGCAATTCCTCTGAACAATTATCCTTTTCTGAATTCTCAGTAAATCCTAAGCAATTCCTCTAAATTTCGTAAAATGGTCCCATAATTTAGTGATTCACTGTCAATTTAATTCATTAGCAGATTCGTATTTGGTGAAAAATTCGAATATGAATCGAAATAGAATTCTATTATGATTCACCCGAAACGGCCTTTTTAGACCCGCAGGGTGTCTATTTGATAAAGTTTCAAACGAAGTATGTATAGGTATAAATCATCTGGCTGGCTGGATAACCACAATCACTCTATTTTTTGCTCAATGTAAAGCACCGACACATGTAGGAGTTTGTCCTCGCTCACCTAAAATAGTTTTATGCTAACGTGGTATTTAAAGGCCAAACAACGAGTGTTATAATATTCTTGCATAGTGTTCAAATAATATTACTTTTAAATCTGCAAGGTTATTTTTTTGCACACCGTGAAAGTTATTATGACAAAGTTCTAACTCGTACGATCGAATGACATTTGAGCTTGGCTTACGCTTCCGTTCTCATTGTCGTTCGTTTGTTCGTTTCATTTTGTGCAGGAAAATATTGTAGGAATAGAGAGAAAGGCTTTAGGGGTTTATGTAATTTGATGAATTGAAATTGATATAACAACTATATCCCTTGTATCGAACAAAGCCTGCAATCTCGTCGTGCGCGGCACCCTTGGTAAGTACCGTACGTGTAAATCCCCTATATATAATGTACTTTGTGGTGTAAATGTTACGTTTTTAGTCACCATAAATAATGTTCAATAGGTACTTGGAAATCGCATCTTTTGTATCCTATCTATTTATAAAAAGCAACTTAAATTCTTTACTTATCTTTTTTCTGCTAGAAGCAAGGTTCGTGTTGTCATGTTAATCAGCATCTTTAGGTAAAGGAATCTATTTTTAAATCCCTATTATTTTTAATTCCAGTACTCTGGAAATCTCCAGATAAATAAGAAACTTCAACACATCCGTGTCACAAGGTAAGGTTATTTCAACAACTCTAAATGAATGAGAGCATGATCGATTTTTCATGAAAATGTTACGAAAAATATTTATCAATGTCATAGGTACGTAACGTAAACAATGTATTTTATTTACATACCTACCATTTCTGGGGAGTTATAGTAGGTATTTATTTAGACATTAAAATTACATCCTATCCTGTTTACTGTTAACTTTGTAAACTTGTAAGATCATCATTCATTCATTACTGAGGATTAGGTGTGGTTTTCCATAGCCTTACTATGATACCTACATAATGTAATGTAATAAAGATAAATATTAATTAAAATTTTAAAGTGACCTACTAACAACTACATCACTTTTAAAATGTATAAAAAAAAATTGAAGTTCTTGTTGATACAAATGATAGACAATGTGCTTGTGTAATGTGTAGGTACAGTCAAGAGCATGTGGAACTTGACACATTGGACTTTGTAACGTTCTTGTTACAATCGTTCTTGTTACAATCGCACAAGTGTAAAGCTTCATGTGCACATGATTTGTATATACACACACCGGCACAATTAGCGGAACAGAAAAAAAAAGGAGAAAAAAGAGGGAATTTAGAACAATGAATGTAATTTTTAAACAATATATTATTTAAAATGAAACAACAATTAAATTAACATGTTTTGACATTCATTTGTAACACCATACTTAAAATTTTATAAAAATAAAAATTAAATTAAACAAAATGCATTTTTCTTCGATTTTTAATTATAGAGAAACAGCAGAAAATTCAAGATTTTCCAAAGTTTAACAACAATTTCAATGACTGTTCAATATCGAGTGTTTCCTCCTCGTGCTCTGATGAGGGTTTCCATCCGTCTGGGCATGCTGCGGATGATGTTATCAATGGTTTCTTGGGGCAACCTCTGCCATTCTTCAAGTAATGCGTTTCGCAACTCGTTGAGATTATTGGGAGGGGGCATTCTTGACTTTACACTCCTCTTTAGCAAGTCCCAGACGTGTTCTATAGGGTTCATATCGGGGGACCGTGCTGGCCACTCCATCACCGTTATACCAACATGGTTTAGGTATGTCTGTACTGTGCGAGCACTGTGAGCCCGAGCATTATCCTGCATTAGAATGAAGTTGTTACCAATAAAGGGGGCAAATGGCACAACATGTTCTTCTAAAATCTCCCTGATATACCGATCAGCATTCAGATTCCCGCCATCGACCACTACTAACTCCGTACGAGCTCCTAAACATATTCCTCCCCAGACCATAATTGAACCGCCGCCATATGCAACTGTATTTTCAAAATTAGACTGGATATACCGTTCTCCTTTGCGTCTCCATACTCGCTGCCTTCCATCAATTTGATTTAACATAACTCTGCATTCATCAGTAAAAAGAACCTGTCCCCAGTCGTCGAAGTCCCAATCACGATGTTCACGACCAAAGTGTAGACGGTTTGTGCGATGATGTCTCTCAAGTTTTGGGGCTTTGGCGGGCACATACGAGCCTATACCCACTTCTTCGAATCTTCTACGAACTGTCGGGTCACTCATCCTTACTGCTCGTACCTCTTCCAGTAAATTTCGAGCCTGCACCGCCGTTAGTCTCGTGTTCCGTCGGACTTGAAGTTGGAGAAAACGGTCATCCCTCCTTGAAGTACACCTTTTCCGGCCTTGTCCTCTCCTTCTCACTAGAGCATTCGTCAATCTGTATCGTTGGATGCTACGATAAATCGTTGATAACGATCGACGAAGGCTTCTGGCAATCGATCTGTAGGTTTGACCATTTCTCCTCATTTGATCTGCCCTAATGATTTCTGATGGCGTTAAATCAGGCATAATTAGATGCTCGTAAATTATCAATATGCGAAAAAACTCAAAAGCCTCAAAAACTGCAATTCAAAGCTTTTCAAATGGAATTCACGAACCTTCTAAAAACGGACAAGCGGTGGAAAAAATGAATCTATGAAAATTAAAACAAAAGAATGAAAAAAAGGGCAGTCGCTTAGTATTCCATTTTTAAATTAAAACCCAAATTTAAAAAAAGCTTGTTTAGCCGGCCAGTAACACGCAAAAATGCGTAAATACTCCCTTTTTTTTCTGTTCCGCTAATTGTGCCGGTGTGTGTACAAACTTGAGTGGTAACTACTAAAAGCCAAATTGCACTGACTCATTTTAACATCATCAAGAACTTCCAAAATTAATTCTTCCATAAACAATGTAGGTAGAGAAATAATAATACATACAGTTCTAAGATAAACAATAATCAATTCATGTATTTTAATTTTGATGTGACTTGCTGAAGGCGTTCTGGCACTTTCTATATTATGTATTATTGATAATTAATAAAAGTAGGTACCTTACTCATTGAGAAATGATTTTGAGAATTTCCTACGGTGATAAAAAAAATGGTGTCAATGTCATACATAATGTTTGTTCCTAAATTTTGCAATTCCAGAGTAAAAATGTCCACAAAATCAGCAAAGAAGGCCCCAAAACTTCCACCAATGGAGGCGATCGTGACACGTAACCGTTCAGCTCAACTGCGGCGCCAACTCCGTAACACAGACCAGAGTATGAAGAAGATAATCCAAATTACAAAACTTCTCCGGAGTCCTACCAGAGCTGAGATGGCACAAATAAAGTCCACGAAAAAGGTTTTTTTTTAAATAAATATGACGGATTCCTCTCCATTCCTGGAAATAAGTACATTCCACACTTTTAAAAAATATTTTTTAATTTATAAACATCTTTGACAGGTCTGTTGACTCAGTTGGTAGTGACCCTGCCTTCTGAGCCGTCGCGGGTTCGATCCCCGCTTGGGGCCAACATAAGTGTGCACATGTCTGTTGGCTTTGTCTGATCGTTTAATATTTATTTCAGTTTGTTTATCAGTTGTTTAGAACCAGTACATGCCCTGGCTAGTTTGGGATTAAATAACCGTGTGTAACTTCAAACTTGTGTCCCACAATTTATTATTATTATTATCAAGTTGTACAAATTTGTGTCTGTCCCTTAAATAATATATAAATTGTGTATTTTGTTATGAAGCTGACATGGGCCACCCAGGGTGCTCAGGCCTTGATAACAATAAAATAGTGTTAGCGTTATCTGATTAAGGGTTAGACAACCAGCTATTAAACTTTACAAATCTGTGAGACCCCAAAACAAAATCCTCAGATCTGCATTCTAAACACATTGCAGCATCAAGAGTCAAAAAAAGGTACTAAGAGCCCAAAAGCTACACAGAAAAGCCAGAAAAAAGTTGTGAATGGAAATGAATTTTATCCGAACAAATTGAAGAGAATGGTGAAAGCTAAGAAAGTTCTGTTGAAGCCGAAGCATGAAATGAAGAGTATAGCTGTTGGAGTCAGCAAGAGAAAGCTAGGTGTGCCACAGAAAGGTATACATAATTTTGTTTTTTTAAAATCAGAAACTGACTGACTGATCAATCAGTTCCATTGGTTCTAAAAGCATGCGATTTTGCACTAAGCTACCTTAAATGGGAAATTCCCATGGGAACGGGAATAAATAGAATCAGCGTTGCTCGCCGATAGTACCTAAAAAATTATCTCATGCCTTTTATCCGAGGGGGTGGGCAGAGGTATTCCATTTCTGAAAATATCCTGGTTTCATCAGTATATTCTTTGGACCCCTAAACGTGAAATGTGATAGCCCATCACAAAACCGGGTCTGATACACCTGCCTTATAATTAACTATGAGACCTGCGTATTCCTTTACCCTCGAGCTAGTGATAAATATGTAAGTAATTTTTTTAAAACTCATTGGTACATGCCAGGGCTCCAAACCGAGCCTCACGAATGGGAAGTGGGCTCTTTAACCGTACTGTTATAACTCATTAAACCAATACCGGACTATTAATTTTATTATTTCAGAAACAACATCGTCATCACCCAAACGGATGCGGACAGAGCTAAGACATTCAGAGTTGAGCATCATGGACCTGGTGAGGATGTCTGATGAGTCGGAGACATTGAACGATGAGGACCTAATGGAAATCCTCACTTGTGAGAGCCCGGTGTGGTGGGAGGATCCCCCTGATGAAGGGTATATCGAAGGTAAACATACTCAACCATGTTAGGTTAGGGGTAATGCTTTTTTTGTAAGTTAATGTCATTAGGGTATTCACGATTTCCCCACTCCAGATAATAATAATTTAATTATTTAACGACCAACAGAGGATCACAAAAAATATTTAGCACAAGAACTTATTCTATCATATCCTATTTAGTCGAATATAGGGATATAAGGACAGAGAAAGTGACTTTGTTTTATACTATGTAGTGATGTTAGTAACAGCGTTTAAAATAATTAAGTTAAAATTAATTAACATTTTAATGAGTAACCAAATTTATCTTTATAGAAATAAAAACACCTTCATCCCTGAGGGGATGAGCAGATATATTAAATTTTTGGAAATATCCCCGTTCCACCAGTATACACCTAAAGTGAGAGTTGGTAAACCCATCGTCGGACCGAGGTGCTGTTTCACATGTCTCAGAATTAATTCTGGGACCACGGGTTTGCTCCTTCACTGTCGAGGCAGTCATAAATATGTATGTAAGCTTTTTTAAAAAACTCATTGGTACATGCCAGGATACGAAGACGACCGTCATGAAAAAGATGCGGACTCTAACTACTGGGCTATCACTTCGCTTTACTCGAATACGACTTTTTTTTTTTTTCAGATCCCATTTTTCTAAGAGACGAAGCTATTGAAGAAACACATTCAGACCAATCTTGGAGTTTAGAAAAAGGGAGAAAAAAGAAAGTCAAACCTAAAATGTACAAGGCTGAACAACATAATACTGAAACTGATGACAACTCGTTGAAACAATTAGATTCAAAGAAAACTGATGACAAATTCATGAAAAAACGATCAAAACTAGAAAACCTACTTAGCAATATTAAAAATAAACTCAATACAGAATCTGAAGCGACTCATATTGGTGGTTTAGTGACTAATAATAAAGAATCCACTGACACTGTTGATAATTTTGACCAAAAAGTTATGAATATCGATGAAATTGACAAAACAAATGACGAAGCTAGTGTAAATGAACCTGTAACTAACAAAAAAAGTGCAGAAGGTAATACAAATATGGAACAAATGAGTAGAAAAAACAAAAGCCAATCTGAAAGTGAAGGGGAAGACATATTCTCCGGTTTTAGAGACGATGACATATTGAGAAACCTGGAGAACATGGATATACCAATTGGAGAAACAAATAATGGTTGTGAAGATTCTAGCTCAAAAAACGTTAAGAATACTAAGTGTACTTCAAACTCTGAGAAAGATTCAGCGCCTGTTAATACTAGTGTAGATAGCACGCATGTTAAAAGTGAAGACACTCCTGTCGAAATTGAAAATAAGTCTTTCGAGGTTGAAGATGTTACTCTACCAGCTTGCAATAACACAGAATCAAAAGATTTGAAGATCGAATTTGATAAAACGGAACAGGAAATGCAAGAAACTGGAAGCACAGACCTAAATTATATTGAAACAATTAGTAACACTGTAAAGGACGAAAATCATACTGCAGTAAATGAAGATAGCTGTAAAAAGGAATCGTCAGATAAAGATTTAAAAGATCCTGTAACAGACATCAGTAATCTAACTAAAGATACGCCAGATGATATACCTACAACTTTGCCAATATTACAAAAAAATCCTATAAATAACATTGAGAAAATCACTGCGTCTCCTATTTCTGTAAAAAGTGTTATTTCAGAAGATTGTTACGAGACTTCTAGCTTAGTGTCAAATCCTGATGCCATGGACACTATATCGGACACTAACATACACTTCATTGACGACGATAACAGTAGTAAACATTCCGAAGAAAGTTTACGGGAAACTGAAAAAACCGAGGCAGTCAAAGATAATGTAGACGAAATCAAAGAAACTGAAGTCGACATGAGTTTGAGTAAAGTTGAAGGGAATGATAAAATAAACTTAGATTCTGAACAACCTAAATCGAGTGCATCAAATCCATTAAACGTTAAACTTGTTTATAGTAGCATACCTAAAAGTAAGGAATATATGACGGTGTATAAAATCATTACTGGTGACAACATGGATTTAAATTCCAAAGAAACTGAAGTGAAATCCGATAAGGGAACAGAGGAACTAGCTTCTAAAGCATCCAAAGATATGAAGTGCTATGAAAAAGTAGAATATCAGAATGGAAACTTGAATGCATTTTTTAAAATCTGCAAAAACAGTTACCAGAGGCGACCGCGTAAACTAGAAACGATTGTTAATAGTGACACCCAAAACCAAGTTAAAAGCACACAAAATCAACACAACAAAAAAGACACAACGGAAACTATATTAGTGTCCAACACAAACAATGTCAAATACTGCAGGAAATGTTCGTCAATATTCGACACAGAAATATGTGGTTACTGCAACAAAAAAGAAACACACGAACGTTCTGGAAGCAATACTGTTGATAAGCAATATTCTTGTGACTTATGTGAATTTAGAACTAGCTGTAAAAGTGCAATAGTTCAACATGTGACTGACCATGATTGAGGTGTAGAAATAGGAGCCTTTTTTACCCGAATACGATAGATGCCCGTTTAGGGCCGGATCTATCATATGGCTTTTTCGGCCTCTGCCCAGGGCCCCGTGGATTCCAGGGGCCCCCAGCTAAGTCAAGTCAAAGTAAAAAATTGACGATAATGCGAAAAAATCTATAATATCATTAAATTAAACTGATCGTAAGGTTTTTTACGATTGGACTTAACAAAAACTAATATCCTACTAATATTAAAACCACGAAAGTATGGATGTATAGATGTTTGTTCTCTTTCACGCAAAAACTACTGAACGGATTTTGATGAAACTACAGTTATACGAGTAGCTTATACATCAGAATAACACAGGATATTTTATCCCCGTATTCCCACGGGATCGGGAACTACGCGGGTGTAACCGTGAAAAAATATAAATCAAATATTTTATTGTCTTATTTTTTCCTGTACTTTGAGTAATTAGGTGGGCCCCTAAGTAGTATTGGCCCAGGGCCCCCTAAACTCATGGTCCGGCCACCGCTCGAGGCCAACATTTGTGTGCATGATTTATTATTATACTAGCGACCCGCCCCGGCTTCGCACGGGTACAATGCTTATACTCAAACCTTCCTCTTGAATCACTCTATCTATTAAAAAAAACCGCATCAAAATCCGTTGCGTAGTTTTAAAGATTTAAGCATATAAAGGGACATAAGGACATAGGGATATAAGGACAGAGAAAGCGACTTTGTTTTATACTATGTAGTGATTACGGTCCGGGTAACATAGGCTAATTTTTTCCGTAGTCGGGTTGTAGTTTACTATTGATGTTATGTTTGTTTTTTTCTGTTAAATACGGCTTTATATACGTAATTATATAACCTGTCATTATAATTATAAAGGGGTAAGGGTAATGTTTGTTATAAATAAACTCCAAAACTACTTGATGGAAAGCTTACTTTTCTCGTAACAGCTATAACTTTCCCACGGGAACGGGAATTAGGCCGGTGAAATCTTGCGGATATTAATCTATTAACTCTTATATCGGGTCATCACTTCATTACTCTATCTCTTGTATGGGAAATTATACCTTTTCATTTACTGAATAATCACATGAAATGATCTTTTTTATACATAGGTACCTATTCTCGAATAGATCTCAAAAGTTGACTGATATAAAACTTATTGTTGTAAATAACTATTGTTATGTAAACTCGGAAATCATGGACTCGAATTTGCAAAAAAAATATGTTTGACATAAGATAAAATGAATTTTGTATAAAAATAAAAACAACTTTACATACATACATATTTGTATTTTTAATTAATTACTCATTCCAAGTCGACAAGTTATTAAAGATGTTGATTGGAGGCTGTGCTACGCTACGCGCAGCCAATGATATATTTCCAAGATTGAGCGAAAAATACAAGTATCCTATTGGTCAAATGGACGCGCCATTTTGTATTTTCAATTTTGCGAGACGCTACAAGTTCTAGTATCCTGTTTTAAATGTGGAATCAAAACTTCATATTGTAAACGACATTTATTTAAATACCCTTGACACGGTGAGACTGTCACCCTTCCCTGGAAGGTTGTTTTTTTCTAATTTCATGTTAAATCATGGGTATAGTACTTAGACGCCACTGACAGGCGTTCCCCTCTGCCAAAAAAATGTGTCGGTCAACGCGCACACCTGTTAAATACAACTAGTCTTTTTGAGTTCACGGAGTGCTTAGATTGGTAAATGTATTTGTGTGCATCTAGTTCAAGCTAGCGTTTAATTGTTTTGTCAAAAAATGCGTTTGTTTTAACATTATTTGTGTTTGTTTCCTCGTCCCCCCCGCAAAAATTGGCAGACTTTTTTGCAAAGGAACTAGTGCGCGTGACGTCTCCTGTTGGTTGAATACTCAAAGGTATAGTACGAATATAATATAGTTTTTTAATAAGAGGAAAGGCGGTAAACGAGCAGACGGGTGACCTGATGGTATACGTAAGTGACTATCGTCGCCCATGGACACCTGCAACTCAAGAGTCACAACTGGGTTGCCGGCCTTTGAGGTGGGAGTAGGGGGAGGGGAGGAGGGGGCTCCGGTTACCTCACTCACTCAACGAATTGCAATGCAAGCATTGCTTTACGCTGTTTTCTGTGATATGCACGCATAATACGAATATAGCTGTCTTATAAATTTAGATTTATTATTGCTATCGAACTAGACTTCGACTATGGGATGTCCTAATATTACCATTCTAAAGGAAACAGATAAATTGTTAGGACCAACGTTACTTATTTAAAAACAGGAGTTTTATCCATCGGGCAGTGAGAGTAAAAATTTGCAACAATCTTTAATAACTTGTCAATTTCGTCTATTCGTTCATTGGCATGAATCTTCTTTCACACTCCTTCCCGTAAATATGTTTCAGGGTCTGAACGTCGGTTTGACTGAGAACCGTTTTGTGGCCCATTGACAATGTCCTCTGCCATAGAGACTCCTGAAAATAAGAAATGTAAATGAAAAAAAACTCACGCCTTTTATCCCCTTTTTGAAATCAAAAAGGACCGCCAATATAAAAGAAATTGTATTTCCCCGAGGGGACAGGCCGAGGTATTAAATTTCCGGAAATACCCACTGTTTGCCAGTACGTTCGACATCTAAACGTGATAGGTTCATCGCCGGACCGGGTCTATTACACATGTCTCAGAATTAATTCTCGGACCTGCGTTTTTCCTCACGATGCCAAGAGCAGTGGTAGTTTTTCAAAAACTTACGTACATATTTATCACTAGCTCGACGGTGAAGGAAAACATCGTGAGGAAACCCGCAGATCTCAGAATTAATTCTGAGACATGAGTAAATAGACCCGGTCCGGCGATGGGCTCACCACCTATCACGTTTACTGTTCCAATATGTCTCGTGAAATGTGGGTATATCCAGTAATGGAATACCTCTGCCTACCCCCTCGGGGATAAAAAAAGGCGTGAGTGATATGTTTTCCTTCACCGTCGAGCTAGTGATGAATATGTGCGTAACTTTTTGAAAAGCTTATTGGTGCATGTCAGGATTTCAACCCGAGCCTCACTGATTATCATCATGATAAAGCGGGGTCTTTAACCGCTATCACTGCTCAATACTGCTAAATGTCAACCTAACCTGGAATATATTAATTTTTAGTCAGTTCCATACTTCCCAAGATTATCTGAAATAAATTGCTTCAAGCGATAAGACCGACCGTTGTACTTTTTAAAATCATTGTGTCACTTTATTGTATTTTAATTATATTGCTGTACAATTTTCATCCGGCGATGGGCTCACCACCTATCACGTTTAGGGGTCCAATATATCTCGCCTCGGGGATAAAAAAGGCGTGAGATTATATTATTATTATTATTATAATTTTCATTTGCTATTTTGGTAACGACGTGACCATTTTATTTTTATTTATTTTAGGGCAGATTTTTCAAAATTCAGTTAAAAGTTATCTGAAGAATAAACATCACCTGTCACTTTTCCTTCCTATTGTATTAGACAGTGACAGCATCAATATATTCTCCAGATAATATTTATCTGACGAT
This sequence comes from Ethmia dodecea, assembly GCA_963855545.1. Lineage (NCBI taxonomy): Eukaryota > Metazoa > Arthropoda > Insecta > Lepidoptera > Depressariidae > Ethmia > Ethmia dodecea. The sequence continues at coordinate 3,131,376 of OY979454.1, read as the reverse complement.
TTAAAAACCAGCCCTTAAAAATGGTAGATTGTACTTAATTGTTATATTTTTTTTTCGGTCTGTCGGACGTCGCGGGTTCGATCCCTGCTGGGGGCCAAAATTTGTGTGCATGAACATGTCTGTTGGCTTCGTGCCTGGTCGTTTAATATTTATTTAAGTATGTTCATCAGTTGTTTATTATCCATAGTACAGGCCCTGCCTAGTTTGGGACTAAATAACCGTGAGAATTGTATCCTACTTCCTACTAATATTATAAACGCGAAAGTTTGTATGGATGTCTGGATGGATGTTTGTTCCTCTATCACGCAAAAACTACCGAGCGGATTTTGATGAAACTTTACAGTTATGTAGCTTATACATCAGAATAACACATAGGCTATATTTTATCCGTATTCCCACGGGAACGGGAACTACGCGGGTGAAACCGCGGGGCGCTGCTAGTTTATTATTATTATCAATTTTGGGGTGATGATAATATGATGAAAGTTCACCTGTATGGGCTGTACGCTAACTGCGCCTAAGTCGCACGCGCCACACGCGAAGTTTGCGCTCGCGTGGGTCACACTGTCGTAGTCGTAGGGGATGAACTTCAGCCACGCTGCTTCAGGAGTTTTCTCTAGGAGATGCTCTTTGCCTGTAGAATATAATAAATATTGTGCAAAATATGTACCTACATAGGTAGGTAATAGATATGATAAAACATAGTAGCTTGTCCCGATTCGGACATACAATATAAATAGGTCGTGGTACGTGAACTGACGAGGTGAACCACGACCTACACTACACCTGATAAATAGCTATAAGAAATACCTATACACGTTCTACACTCGACATGACGGGCTATGGCAGAAATCAGCAGAATATCAGCGGTTGTGGACTGTCCACAGCCAATGCTGAGCCTTAGACCATTTTGTCCACGCTTTAAACTATTTACATTAAGTTTAGTGCTCTAAGAATTAATTAATAGAACAAATAAATATTTCTTTCTTTCTTTCTATTTTTACAGAGATACTTCAACAGAATAGAATAATGACTAAACCAACAATAATAATAATAAAATACACCAACAATTAGACATTAAAAAAATAAAAATCTCACGCTCTTTATCCCCGAGGAGGTATGCAGAGGTATTCCATTTCTAAATATACCCAATTTTCACGAGATATTCTTTGGACCCCTAAACTGTGTCTGTTTGGGTCTGTTTACACATGCCTCAGAATAAATTCTGGGACCTTTTCCTCAGGATGTTTTCCTTCACCATCGAGCTATACGTGGATAGCATACGTGGTCCGGCGTTCTGGAAGGTCTAGGTAATTCAGTCGATACCTCAGAATAATGCGTGGCCTACATGGTGTTGCCCTGATTACATACTAGCAGCGCTCCGCGGTTTCACCAGCGCAGTTCCCGTTCCCGTGGGAATACGGGGATAAAGTATAGCCTATGTGTTATTCTGATGTATAAGCTAAAGTTTCATCAAAATCCGTTCAGTAGTTTTTGCGTGAAAGAGGAATAAACATCCATACATATAAACTTTTGCGTTTATAATATAAGTAGGATTTATATTGCCGTATTGTACATCAGTCAAGAGCGAGTGGAGCTTGACACATTGGACTTTGTAACGTTCTTATTACAATCGCCTTAGAGGTCAGACTCGCACAAGTGCTCTTGATTGTACAATAAAGATTGTTACTTGCTTACAACTTTTTATCCCATCTCGGACTAAGCAGGGGGCCAATTCCACTAAACGTCAGCCATTGTCATCGAACTATCATTCCATTATGCTGCAACTGGCAACTATGACATCTAATTTGTATTCCACTAAAATCATAGTGGCATTACAATGGAATGACTATGGACTACGTTAGGTGTTGCCTAATATATAATAATATATAACTATTACTACCATGCGTGTCATTAGTTTTATTTCGGGTTTTCGGCACTAAAATCTTTAGATGATTGATTTTATTTATGGTACATGTGACATTTCGATAAGTTTTGAAGAAACTTGTGTATTTTTGTGCATAGACTCTGAAGCAGAGCTAAAATCTGAATTTCGTGTCATGTTTAGGGCTGATGGCTAAATTGCCAATGCCTTAATATAAGGGGAAAAAAGCAATCACTGGACAGCGCCATTCCATGGTAGAAATAGTAGAATACCAAGAGTGGTCAACAATGATAGTTGAATGATTGTGAAAACTGACAGTTAACAGAATACGAAAAGTGTCAAAATTTGACATAATATCACCATTGAGTGACCACAATCATGTAATTGTCATACAACTATCACCGCTGTCATTTAGTAGAATTGGCCCCCAGGTAGTGTAATATAATGTAATACAGCCATTGGTACGATGCTTGAGACCACTGCTGGACTATAGTGAAAGCCCAAATATATTAAAATAGCTGCCCTTGAGTTTCTGGCTGGTTCGTCTCGGGGTACTGCATTTGGAACCAGCAACTCGTCGGTAGAGATGGGCTGCTGTTTACATTTAGCCAATCTTCATGGGCAAGTTCAAAGTGCCTTATTATTAGACGATTGACTTTTTCAGGTACTTACTATTTTATCTCAGATCTCGGACAAAGTAGGTACTATGTTATGTGTTGATACAGTCACCGCTGGACTAAACGCATAGCCCAGCAGTGGGATATCCTGACGTACCTTTCATGACGTTCTTCCAGTGAATGATGACGTAGTTGTCGCGGTCGAACCGGTTTGACATCATGGGCACGCCGAGTATGCGAAGCAGGAAGTTGAGTATGTGCGCCGTATGCGCAGGCGCACCCTCCACCATCGACGACAGCCTTATCGTCTTTCAACATCGGAGATAAAATAAATAAATAAAATATATAATATAATCTCACGCCTTTTTTTATCCCCGAGGGGGTAGGCAGAGGTATTCCATTACTGGATATACCCACATTTCACGAGATACATTGGACCCCTAAACGTGATAGGTGGTGAGCCCATCGCCGGACCGGGTCTATTTACACATGTCTCAGAATTAATTCTGAGACCTGCGGGTTTCCTCACGATGTTTTCCTTCACCGTCGAGCTAGTGATAAATATGTACGTAAGTTTTTGAAAAACTCATTGGTACATGCCAGGATTCGAACCCGAGCCTCACTGATTTTCGGCCGGCTCTTTAACCGTCCGGACTATCACTGCTCTTACTATTATTGCTCTTTATTTAAGAAATTTGGTTAGACAAAACTAAAGTAAGAATGCATCATAATTTTTTTATATTAATACACTAATTTAAATGTGATTTTGCAACACCCTTACCGGGTCTATTTACACATGTCTAGACCTGCGGGTTTCCTCACGATGTTTTCCTTCACCGTCGAGCTAGTGATAAATATGTACGTAAGTTTTTTGAAAAACTCATTGGTATATGCCAGGACTCGAACCCGAGCCTCACTGATTTTCGGCCGGCTCTTTAACCGTCAGGGCTATCACTGCTCTATCACTGCTGCTGCGTGAGATTACTTATTTTATTTTAAACTCGCGTTTCTGCGCGGTTTCACCCGCGTAGTTCCCGTTCCCGTGGGAATACAGGAATAAAATATTATAGACTATAATGTTACTCGGGGATATTCTAGCTTTCCATTGGTGAAATAATTTTTAAAATCGGTCCAACAGACAAAAATAAAAAAAAATACTCTTTTTAATATTAGTATAGACTAAAAATCTAATCTTTCCCTTTATAATACCGACTAGTGTAGAGTAGACTTTAGAGAATGCGGATCACTGACCTGATTACCCTCCTTCACCCCAAAGAAGGGTACATCCTCGCCATCTTTGCTGAAGATGAGCATGTTCTTTGGCAGAAGTACCCTCTCGTCCACCTCCAGGTCTTGGAACTGGAAGACGATGCATGACTTCAGCTCGACTGAGGTCATCGCGTATTTCAGCGCCGTGTGGGCTTTTGTGCCACCTGAAAAGACAATGATCGATCTATGCAGGGTGACTTTTTTTACCGTCTGGAAAAAAATATGGTGTGGTAAGTGTAATAGATTCATTTGGTATTGATACTTAAAAAAATTGTGATTAAACTATATAAATACATCACTGAAATATTTGAAATAGTATTTTAAAAAGAAACAGGCTCATACGCAATCTACCGACAACTGCCAGCAGCTACATATAGTAGTGTGCGTGCATTAAACATGACTATATTTAACAATTAATCTCGTGTATAACTTCGTCTCTAGATACCTCATACGTCATATTTTTATCCAGACGGTAAAAAAAATCATCCATATATACAATATGTAACAGAATAAGCGCAATTCCTGAAATCAGTTTGTTCAGTATCGACTACTTAATCGATTTCAGCTATTTTTAATTTTTGTTAATTTTTACCTAAAAATGAATTATCTAGCGTAACTTTTACGGCTACCGTGCGGCTACCTATCTATGGAAGCCGTAGGTATTATTGCTCTTTATTTAAAAAAAATTGTTATAAGTACAAAACTCGACTAAATCATCTTTTTATATTATTATACTTACTATTACTATTTGAGGTGTATGAGGAGTTGCGCTTATTCTGTGAAAAGCAGTGATAGCCCTACGGTTAAAGAGCCTGCTTCGCATGATGATACTCAGTGAGGCTCGGGTTCGAATCCAGGCATGTACAGTCAACAAAGTTGTTAGTGTTACATGGCCAAAAATTAAGATTCACTTTTCTCTTAAAGCCTTAAATGTATTTATAGTATTTTTTTGGTAAATTATAGGGTTCAAAGATACCTTTCGAAATAAACATTAATCAATAAGATTTATTTATGACTTCCACAGAAAAATGAATTCTTAGTTACTGGCTGTTTTAAGTAAAACTCTCATGAAAATGTATTAATTTATTTTAGAAACAAGTTTTACAAGAATAGCTTTTTAGGCGCCAAGCCATCGACAACTCAAAGCTGTCAAACGCGCGGTGCGTTTTATTATTACATACTAAATGCGTTTTGTTATTGTAAACCAACAACACGTTCCCTTTTTTTTTTACAAAATAAATGAGTGACCAGTTAACACAGATGTTTAACTAAATATACGAAACATTAATGTATTATCACAAATCAATTGCTCTATTACAAAAGATAAGTAATGCACCTTATTCATATTTACAAATAGGTATTAGCTATTATGTACTTAAAATTACCTACAGGCACACTTTCTTTAAACATAAATGTTTTTCTTAATAAAATTAGATTAGGTACACAACTTGTTTTGTACATGTAGCATAGTAATTAATAACATAGGTAGTTTAAGCTTAGCAACAAATTGTTAGCATGATAGAAAATTAAAAATAAATCAACAAATGTAGTCTCTTAGATATGATGGTTTTTTCGCCTCTCTTTTTGGTCTAACATTGTTCGTAACGATAGTTTTCTGAGGCGAATTTACGAAAGAATCCAAAGTTAAAAACTCATCTGTAATTACATGTGAAGAGGAAGTCTGAGACAGTTCAGCTGGGGTTGTGTGTGAGGTATGTTGAGGTTGTGGATGATAATTGGTTGGTTCACTAGAAACTTCAGAATGAGGTGTTTGTACAATATCCACGTCATTGGACCTGGGGCCTAATTGTGTAATTTTTATTTGCGGTCGCTTTAGATTCTATCTTTATCCATCTCCATACTATCGTGTCATGTTTGACGGTATTGTGTAAGGATTTTTCATAAAATCTTCTTCCGACTATATGACCGAAGTGAATGCAATTTCTCGGTCTTTTTTTTTTTAATAGTGTACAGGCCTTGCCTAACACATTGCATGCCTTAGACATGGCTTAAAGCATACTGTGTTGCCAAATTATAAACTTCTCCATATTGCGTACATGTAGTTGTCATCTAATAAGGTAAGTAAAATATTTTTTATATGAGTTTATGTATCATAGATCAAAATTTGGACTTTTATTCATATCAAAGCATCCATACGAATAATGAATTGTCACAATCGTGTTACAAAAGCATCCAAAATGTGTTACGAGAGTATTTTTTGGTAGCCATAGCACTTGCCACACCAGTAAAAAGAAAAAAACAATTTAAAAAAACAAATGTTTGTTTACAAGTCGATTGAGGTTAACCTAAATTTTAGATAAAAACACAGAAATACTACTAATTATGCAGCTGTTTTCATTGTAATTCTGAACATGCGTGATTGGATTTCAAAGTAAAACTCTTATTTCATCACTCCAAGGATGGAATGTATGGAAATTGTGCCGGCCGATGTAACAACAACAACGGCCAACTGAGAATAAGAATATAACTCTTATGCAATTGCAATCAAAATGTTGTGGGACGAGTTAAGGACGCGAAATGTATTGAGATCAACAGGAGAAATATTGCGGAGCACTGGACTAAAGTAAGTATTCCCACCAATGCCAAACTTGCACGAGTCTTATGCCTAATGGACCTTTTACTAGTATAGACCTAACATGCTCAATCTTAGCCATAAAAATAACATTTGTCATGGACCATCTAGGTATTCATAGTCCATCAAGTCGTACACCGAACTTATATACAAAAAGTGTATGAATACCTAAGGTATGAATCCATCATATACCTACATATAATATCTTCTTTATTATCTTCATAGGTACTTAATCATTATTAGAATTACAAGTTTTTCAGCTTCTAAATTAACTGAAAAGTATAAGTCAAACCATGTACTACTTTTATCCCTACTAGATATTTGGTAGTTTCCATAAATTTATAGTTCAGTCCATTCATGTCAAGATTGATAGATATAATGGATGCTATGTGCTATGCTATGTTAAACTTAACCACATATTCCCTACTCATACTTTATTTATGTTGTCTCCGAGTTACTAACAATCTTGTCAGTAATAATAATTCTAAATTGACAAAATTACGTATTGTTCTAGTGTCATAAGGAAGAAATTCAACTCTCCATGGATACTTCGGTGCACTACTTCCAGTCAACCCGCTAACAGTCTCCACAACTGCTGCGGCTCCCCTAACTAATACCTCCGTTACAAAGTGCTGTCTCTACTGTATCATTATATAATGATTATTTATAATATGATGCTTCATTTGATGGACCTAAAATGAAATCCCTACTTAATATTATAAATGTGGAAGTAACTCAGCCTGTCATGAAACTTCAGATCAAACAAAAAAGCGCCTATGCCGCAGAAAATTGGCATTCCTTAATCTATCTCCCCGAAATTGACAATTGTTTCGCAGTGCGAGCGAGGTACCATTCTATAAGGATGTTTATTAGTCTTCTGGTAGATTAAAAGGTAATTGACTATGTGAATGTGTTCAAAAATCTTGTAAAATGCTTTTTGTTGGAAAATATTATTATACTATATTATGTGAATTTATTGACTTAAATTAATTTAATGTTGACATGAAAATATTATTTATAAGTTATTATATGTTTGTCGAATTTCTAATTATTTTATTTTTATATTATGTAACAACGAGTTACATTCCCATTTTTAATATTAGTAGGGACATGACAATACTTCTCCGAAGCTATCTTAAATTTATTAAAATAATTACATACATATACACTCCTCTGATTAAATCAATATGAAATATGTATGTGTTTTATTGATGACATATAATTATGATCCTTTCATCGCTAAGATGAGAATACTTTGTTAGAATTCAGTATGCCATATCTATCTGAGAACATTGTCATAGCAATATTGTTATAAGTACTTTTGTTGCTAAACTTTAATGACAGGCGTTTTCTTCTATAGTATGATAAAGAATTTTTATTTTAACAAGGACTAGCTTTAACCCTTTGGTTTGTCACTCGGGAATGATTTAGCTATCTAAAAGCATTTTTAAACTTAAGTTTTAGACTACTAGTTACAGCTATTATATCTTTAAAACATAACAACTTTAATACGCTCTGGCTTTTTATCACAGAGGGGGTAGGAAGAGTTATTCCATTTCTGGAAATACCCATGTTTCACCAGTATATTCTTTGGAGCATAACTTGATAAGTGGTGAGCCCATAGCCGGATTGGGTCTATTACATGTGAATTAAAATTAAATCTGGGACCTCCGAGTTTCCTCACAATGATTTCCTTGACATCTAGAGATAAATATGTAAGTAAACTTTTCTCTCATTGGTACATGCCAGGATTCGAACCCAAGCCTCACCAATGAGAAGCGACTCTTACACTACTGGGCTATCAGTGCTTGACTACAATACAAACAACTTTGCCTGTTTATAATCATTTTAGTACATTTTTTTATTATTTTAGTTTCAATATTCTGTCCTACTGTCACCAAAATACCAATATGAATTGGGAGATGACCTAATTTTTATACTACCTCGCTGCTAGCTGAAAAGGTAATGGTAATAATAAACACTTACAACAATCAATTAAATATTATAATGTTATAGTATATAGCTTTAACAATATGTACCTATATTTATAGGATAAGGTTATCAGTCAGGCGTCTTCTTCATCTATGACTTGCCAAGATACTCCAATTTATATTCAGAATTCACCTTCGCACTTAGAGAAATTTGAGTATACCTGTAAGAAATTTAAATATTTTTAATAATATTTATTAATACATACATACATACATATAATCACGCCTCTTTCCCGTAGGGGTAGACAGAGACCACTTCTTTCCACTTGCTACAATCCTTACATACTTCTTTTGCTTCGTCAACTTTCATTGTTCCTTTCATATTTATTAATAACCTTATGTAAATGGGATTTCATAGTAACAATAAAATAGTAAGTTAAATGAATTGTTTCTCTTGTTTATGGACTAATAACAATAATTCCTACACAATTCCTACATAAGGAGACTAGAAGATTATATTACCTACCATAGATTTAATATACTAACGTTATTATCTACTTAAGTTAGTACATATTTGCTTGTGACTTTATTCACATTTCAAAATAAAAATCTGTCAATATCCTCCCTGATGATATCGGTAATATTTTGTAACCTTAAATTTTATCAAAAGTGGCTCAGCGATAAGTTAAAACAAACAGACACAGTTATGTTCGTATCACTATGGATTAGATAGTTTTTTCTGGTAAAAAAGTTTCCAAAACATTTCGTACCTAAAGGTAAATAAATAGTATAAATTATACCTACTTATTTTATATTGGCAGTAGTCCATATGATGGGTATTGAGAAAGGGACGGCTCCTACTTACTACGTGGCCTGGAGCCTAGGGCGGCTAAGACTTCAAATCCGCCACTCAACACAACAAACAAACTCTTTGAGGATAGGGCTGCATTTTATTAGACCTTTTTTTAAAATGGAACACCTATACTTTAGTTTTGATCTTATGAGACACATTGGAAGTAAAGTACCTAAGTCGTAGTGAGTTCTGTAATACCTATCAACTTTTTTGATCACTGATGATCACATCAGTCCCAACTGACCTCTAATCACTACACTTGGATTGTGAGCTCGGTGATTAACAATCGCAACACAGAGTGATCTTCGCAGGTGAATGCCGGTGTTCTTTCAGGGATATTTTCCTTTCCCGGGAAAGAAATGATATCTCGCTTTATGATTTCAAACACATATATAAAGAAAATTTGCAAGTTTTGAACATCACGTTACTTTGATTTCCCGAATAACACTAGCTACAATAACTTGATTATCGGCACCAGGAATTCATTTTACATTATCAATTCGTGAAATACACTACACACATCCTTTTTATTTCAGTAAATTAGCTGATTAAACGAGAAATAAATTGAAGAAGGCAGCACATTTGCAACCAATTTCAACTGACAGTTCCCAACCGCTTTCGTGCCGGTTCCAGCTGTCATTTTTCCTTACACAATACCAATTTAGTTGTCAAAACTGTCAAATAGAGCGTTTTAGTTCACTCAATTTACTTCCGGAGGATTTGTGGACGGCTTCCATGCAAATCACGAAATTTGACGTCCGAAGTACATATCATCTTGTTTAAATGGCAAAATGAACAAGATATAATCTAAAGCGACCGCAAATAAAAGTTAGACAATAAGGCTGCTGGTTTTACCTGGGCTTTCAAACTTGGGTTCGCCTGGTGGTAACAACGAAGGACGGATTTGTGATAAATCTCGTCTATAAGTGGCATTGTTAACACTTACCAGAAACGACCTATCGGAAAGATTATCAACTACTGTGCCTTGAGTCCAATGTTTATTAAGAGAGGGTTGTAATTGTACAGAAACTGGCTGACCAATTTCTAAAGTTACTGGATTTTTAGCTCTCTTGTCCTATGACTCTTTTATTCGTTCCTTATTTTTTGTGATGTGTTCTGAAACATGCGGGATAACTTTCGGTTTTAAATGTGATAGAATCATTGGTAGAGTGCCTCTAGTCCTTCTGGAAAATAATCGTTGAACAGGGCTACTATTTATCTTATTCGGTGTGTTTCTCAAACATAGAAGATTATACCAAAAATCCTCTTTATTTTCTAGCGATTTTAATAACAATTTTTTCGCTATTTTGACTGTCGACTCTGCCTTTCCATTACCTTGCGGATGATTTGGGGAGGATGTAGCATGAGTAAATTTCCAATTTTGTGAGAAAAGAGTGAACTCTTGGTTAACAAAATTGGTGCCCCCATCACTGGTGACTAATTCTGGCACTCCATGGCGTGCAAAATTCTTTTTACATGTGTTAATGACCTCCTTTGCTGATAAGTCTTTCAACCTGTCTATTTCGAAAAAATCCGAATAGTGATCAACAGTAATCAAATATTTGTTTTGTTTTCCATTTTCAGTAAAATAAAATACATCCATAGAAACTATTTGAAATGGGTAATCAGGAATTCTGTGACTTTTCATTGTAAATTTCTGTTGACTGGGTGCAAATTTTGTACACACATGACATTTCACTATCATTTCTTTAATGTCTGTAGTCATAGATGGCCAAAATACAATGTCTCTAGCTAACTTTAAAGTATTCTCTAAGCCAGAATGGGCACTATGTAATTTTATTAAAATGGACTTCCTTATGGTGTCTGGTATCAATATGGACTGATTTTTTAAGATTATGTCGTCATGTATAGTTAGTTCTTCTTTAAGGCTGTAATATTTTTTTAAAGCATCAGGGACATCACTTATGTATTCAGGCCAACCATTTATAATATATTTCTTTAATAAATTGTAATTGTCATTACATTGTGATGCCCTAATTATTTCTGTCAACCATTTATCTGATATGGGTATATGTTTAATTGGGTCAATGTTAGCTAGTATCTTAAATATTTTCATATCTTTTGATGATGTTGAATGGTCTGAATTCACATAAAATCTGGACAGAGCATCTGCCATTACATTATCTTTTCCAGGTACAAACATTAATTCCAAATGATATCTTTGTAAACATAAAAGCATTGATTGAAGTCTGCGTGGAGCCTTTAATAGAGGTTTTTTGAAAATATTTATTAGTGGTTTGTGGTCAGTTTTAATAACAGTTTTTATGTTTCCAACAATCAACTGATCAAACCTTTTACATGCGAAGACCACTGCGAGAAGTTCTTTTTCGATCTGGGCATATTTTCTCTCAGTTGGTGTTAATGTCCTGGATGCATATGCCACTGGCTGGTTGTCTTGGAACACAGCTACACCCAATGCTCCTTCGCTGGAATCACATTCAATTAAGAGTGGTTTGTTTCTATCAAAGTATTTTAATGTTTTTACATCACCAATTATTGACTTTAATGTTCTGAATTCTTTTTCTGCCAATTTGTCCCAATTCCAGACTGCCTTATCTAATGTTAGGGAGCGCAGGTGCGAAGATATTGAACTTAAATTCGGAATGAAGCGGCTGAGGTAAGTCACAGCACCTAAAAATCTTTGAAGTTCCTTTTTATTGTTGGGAGTTGGAATATTTATAATTGCTTGAACCTTAGATGGATCAGGCTGAATACCCTTGTTTGTAAAAATATGACCATAATATTTCACAGAGGTTTGTAAAAGTTTTATTTTATTTTTATTTAGTTTGCAGTTGAATTTGATTAGTCTTTGAAATAGACTTTCTAAATTGGAATTATGATTAATTATTGCATCTTTCATTGTATCCCCTACTCCATAGACTAATAAGTCATCAGCTAACACTTCAACACCTGAAAGACCTTGAACAATTTCAAACATTTTCATTTGGAAATAATCTGGAGAAGACGATATACCAAAAGGGAGCACTTTCCAACGATATTTGCCAAATGGAGTCCAAAACGTAGTAAGCTTTCTGCTTGCTTCAGATAATTTTAAATGCCAGAATCCCTTTTTGACATCGAAGGTAGAAAAAATTTTTGCCTTTCACAGTTCAGGAAGAATCTCGTCTATGGTAGTGAATTGGTAGTTAGGTCTTTTAATGGCTTTGTTTAATGGAATTGGATCTAAACATATGCGAAAACTATCTTTTTTCTGAACAATTAAAATATTACTTACCCAATCCGTATGATTCTCTTCCTTTTCAATGATGCCTTCTTTTTCTAATCTATGTAACTCCTCTAGTAATGGTTTTCGAAGGGCTATTGGAACTCTTCTGGCTTTTTGTATGACCGGAGTAATGGCTTCATCTATTTCTATAGTCACTTCTCCGTCAAATCTTCCCTGTCCGTCGAACACTGGGCTATACTTTGCTATAATGCTCTCCGTCTCACTGAAACTGCCTACAACCTCTTTGCAAAATTTAACCAATCCGATTTCAGTACAAGCTTTGCATGATAATATGGGAATATGATTATTATGTACTACTTGAAAGGTGAGTTTGTGTAACTTATTTTGAAACTTAATTGTTATGTCAATTTCTCCGTGAATCATGATGTTGTGTCCCCCAAAGCTAAATAGACATTTTTTAGAGGGTCTCATTTTACTGTTTACATAAGGTTCACCAAACATATCTAAGACATTACGATAACCAATAATACACTCATCTGCCGCTGTGTCTAAAAGAAATTTTGACTTCTTCCAGGCACCGTTCAGCTTATATGACATTTCACACTCAGCTAAGTTCTTCAGTTTTTTATTGGTAATTTTGTTGATGACCGAAATATCTTCATCTGAGGACACATCTGAATCTGTATTTGATGTAGAAACTGTAGACTGTAGTTTGATCTCCTTAACCTTCTTTTTCTTGCAAACTTTGCTGAGATGATTTTTGCCTTCACAAATGGGGCAAGTCTTACCCCATGCTGGACAAACACCTTTTTTGAAAATATGGTTGTTTCCACAAAACTTGCATTTCCTTTTGGTTTCTTCTACACTTTTCTCCACTTTTTTTATTTCAGATGGTTCAGACGGCTCACCGGAACGAGAACTGGGAGTAAAACTTTTTATTTGTTTTTCTGTCACTTCAGCAGCACGACAAATGTTGACAGTATCAAGTAGAGTCAGGTTTTCTTTCTTTAAAAGTTCTTTTTTTATTTTGACTTCTCTGACTCCGAACACTATCTTATCTCTTATCATTTCGTCCTTAAAATCTTTGAAGTCACATTCTTCAGCCAGTTTTAATACTTCGGTATAAAATATTTCGAAGGGTTCTTCTATTTGTTGCGATCTTTGATAGAATAGGTACCTGTTATAGATAACATTTTTTTGTGGTACCATTTGTTTTTTAATAATATCTAAAACTTCGTCACAGTTTTGCTCACTTGTATCATTAATATTGAAGCGATTGTATTTTTTTAGAGCCTTTTCTCCAACTGCAGCTATGAGGATACTGACTTTTCTTGTATTCTGGTCAGTAGGCCATGTGTCCATCTGTGTTGCAACCATGTAGTTGTTCCAGGCTGAATTGAAGATGGAGAAGGCCTCTACAGGATCCATATCTGTATTTAGCGGGGCTGGCCATGGCACATTTATGTTATTTGCGGATGATGCGTTGTTATTACTCGAAAACAATGCTAACTGGCGTTGCATTGTTTCCAGTATTTGCGCCTGTTGGCGTATTACGCTTGATAAATCTTCCATCGTTTTCACGCTGCCACCATGTTTTAAGTAAAACTCTCATGAAAATGTATTAATTTATTTTAGAAACAAGTTTTACAAGAATAGCTTTTTAGGCGCCAAGCCATCGACAACTCAAAGCTGTCAAACGCGCGGTGCGTTTTATTATTACATACTAAATGCGTTTTGTTATTGTAAACCACCAACACTGGCCATGTAACCCTAACAACTTTGTTGTTGTTGGTACCAATGAGTTTTTCAAAAACTTACGTACTACTACATATTCATCACTAGCTCGACGGTGGAGGAAAACATTGTGAGGAAACCGCAGGTCCTAGAAATAATTCTGAGGCTTGTGTAACAGACCCATTCCGGCGATGGGCTCAACACGTATCACGTTTAGGGGTCGAATATTCTCGTGAAAAGTGGGTATTTCCAGAAATGGAATACCTCTGCCGACCCCCTCGGGGATAAAAGGCGTAAGATTTTGTTATTGTCATACTCACATAAATCACATATAGGCACTCACGTAAATCAGAATCCACAGTATACATAACAACGCCTAGAGGCCATCTCTTGTCCTTGTAGAATGCCTCGTTTGCCTCGCTGAGGTGCCTCGGGTCTGCCTCATTCCCACTCCGCCTCGTCCCCACCACTATGGGCCTCGAGTAGAGATTGCCGCACTCCTTGTGGTAATGACCGTTGATGTAGTTACGGTCGGAAGGGTCGAGTAAGTTTTTTTGTGTTCCGTATCTCTGGAATTCATATAATCGTTCGTCGTAATCAGATGTTTCATTTACATTTATCAAATAGAGCTGTTAAGATCAGATTTCACTCGCGTACAGACGGCCGTTTTAACTTGGCAGCTCTGAGTTGCGCAATAACATTTTTTAGCGACCATTTGGTGGTACGAGGGTATTTTAGATGTTCAGAGATGCCAAGTTAAAACGGCCGTACTGTAAGTCCCATTTCCATGGGAAAATTATACCTAGTACATAGTTAGTGCTTTTAGAAAAGTTATATCCACTGGTAAAAGATTTTTTAAAATAGGTCCAGGAATTGTTCAGCTTTTTCGTTATAAGCATACAAATGTTTCCTCTTTATAATATTAGTTAGATGTGTAGACTAACGACGTGCGGGTCCTGTTTATTCCTGTCCCCGTGGGAATTTTCAATAATCCGTTATTAGTGCTTACGCCATTTAAGCTTTGTGCAAAATTGTATAATGCCTCTAGACCCCGTGGTTTCAGCTGTGCGTTCATCGATTAGTCAGTAAGCCAGTCAGTTTCTAATTCTGTAGATACAGACTATAAATATGACAAATCAGTTACTTTTTATGATCTGTCAAAAGGAAATTTTACTACATATGGAAAATAGCAGTGCCCCGCGGTATCACCCGCGTAGTTCTCGTTCCCGTGGGAATACGGGGATAATATATAGACAATGTGTTATTCTGATGTATAAGCTATATACCTAAGTCATCAAAATCCGTTCAGTAGTTTTTGCGTGAAAGAGGAACAAACAGCCATAGGTACCTACATACAAACTTTCGCGTTTATAAATTAGTAGGATAAAGCTCGGGAACCAGTCACAGATGATCATCATCATCATCACCTGAAACAGCAAGGTGTGACAGTGTCTTTTTTATGATTGTTTTATTATTTTTAAATTTCCAATAATTGTAAAGTGAAAACCAAAATAACTAACATGTTTAAAGTTATTTTAATATTTTTAATGAATGACTACTCCCTTCCAATTTCGATGCTGTCAACTACCCCATAATATCTCAAAGAACTCAAGAACGGGGAAAATGGCTTAGCTATATGAATGTTGTATGTTACTAACAAATATGAATTGTAAAAATTTGAAATAAAAATTATTATTATTATAAAGTTACGTACCTTCTCTTCAAACGTTTTCATCAAGTCGTAACTGTTAATTGGTGTGTCTGGAAAAAAGTTGTGCGTTTATAAAAAATATTTGCATTCTTAAACACACTGGGTCATCCTGACCCAACCTCGATGACGCCGGGTTAAAGGAATAAAGGGTTATCCGTGCGCTACGTGCTTGCTCGGAAGGATAGGTACCCTCGTCAAAGAGGTTAGAAAAAAATATATTCTCTTTTCGGAGAGAGACACTTTTTCTTTAAACGTCTTTTATTTGTCAATAGAACACCATTGATCCACTCGCCATCCGAGTACACTCGGATCATGTTTACATGTGAGGATTAGCGTTCAAGTAGACACGATCCGAACACAATCGTACCGTGAAAACGTGTAACACAACTCAAAATAAATCAATTGTGGGCTGTGGCCTATGACAAATTCACACACTGTTATTTAGTCCCAAACTAGGCAGAGCCTGAACCATAGAGGTGCTAAACTGATAGACATACATACATGTATATTGACCGGACACGAAGCCAACAGACATGTTCAAACACACATGTTGGCCCCCGATCGAGGATCGAACCCGTGACCTCCGATTCAGAAGGCAGAGTCACTACCATCTGAGCCAACGGGCCCGTCAATATCAAGAATATGTCTGCCAATCTCCTCGGGGTAGGCGTTAGCGTAGGTAAGTATATTTTAAACCGACTTCAAAAAGGAGGTAGTTATCAATCCGTCTGTATTTTTTTATGTTTGTTACCTCAGAACTTTCGACTGGGTGGACCGATTTGGATGATTCTTTTTTTATTTGAAAGCTATTGCTTCCAGATTGGTCCCATTTTAATTTCGTGCAGTTCTGACTGCGGAATCCATGAGAAAACAATTTATATTAAAGATTGAAGTCGGTTTTTTTACTCTTTATTTATTTTTTATAACGGCGTCTCTTTTC
The DNA here is from genome assembly GCA_963855545.1 of Ethmia dodecea. Classification (NCBI taxonomy): domain Eukaryota; kingdom Metazoa; phylum Arthropoda; class Insecta; order Lepidoptera; family Depressariidae; genus Ethmia; species Ethmia dodecea. Next base: position 3,114,635 of record OY979454.1, on the reverse strand, counting down.
TTGTCCTCGAGCGAAGTTCTGCCCTTGAGGATCGTTCAGTAATAGCCTAAACACCTTTAGATGAGAAGTGAGGTAGATTATGCTCACCATTTTGATCAATGCTGGACTTCAGCATGTCCACAACCATCCTTGCGATGTCTCGTTGGTTGATGCATTTGTATCCGATCACCATGTTCTAGAAACATCATCACGTATTGTAGGTAGGTAGGTACGGGTAGCAAAAATAAATAACACCACACGGGAAGCAAGAGCTTTCAAATAAAAAAGAATCATCAAAATCGGTTCACCCAGTCGAAAGTTCTGAGGTAACAAACTAAAAAAACAATCCGTGTCGAATCGAAAACCTCCTTTTTTGAAGTCGGTTGATAAAAACAATTCATCATCAACTCGTAACAGCCCACTGCTGAGCTAAGGGTCTTTCCTCCCACACGAGGAAGTATGGGGTTTAATCTCTCACGCGAGCCCATCGCGGATTGGGAGATGGTGTTAAGCTAGTGGCCACTTAACAGTCCGAATTTATTAAAAACAATTAACTGGTGAAAATAAAATTATCTCACGCCTTTTATCCTCAGAGGGAGGCAGAGGTATTACATTTCTGGTAATACCCACGTTGCACCAATAGGATTATACCTATTTATTGGACCCGTAAACGTGATAATGTCATTACAATACAACCGAAATGGAGACCGTCAAGTTGGAAGCCTCACCATTGAATTGAGTTGTTCTGATAATGCTAAACAACTCTTCCTAAATGGTGCCCGAAGCATATAAATAATGCTATCATAGTTTCGGATATTTGGTCGTTCAGTGAGGCTGCTATTGACGTCAAAATTGCAGCGTCACTGAACTATATTTTTGTTTGTAATTTGCTCCAAAACTACTGGACCGATTTTAAAAAATCCGTAACCAATGAGAAGCTTACTTTTCTGGGAGTGGGCTATGGGCTATAATGTTCCCACGGGAACGGGACTTATACGGGTGAAATCACGCGGAATAGCTCTTAAAGTATAACCGTGTTTTAACCGAATCAATGTTTACGTCCAACGTAAGTTTCTTACCACAATATTGGTACTGTAATCGTATTGCTCAGGCAGGCATATTTTCCTTTTGTCCGGATTGTTGATGTAAAGTATCTTATCCTTGGCGTTTGAGCTATAATTCATTGGGGTGTTGAAGAATTTTACACACAACTCTCTCTCGAGATTCATAAACGTCGCCATAATTTCATCTTGTGAATGCAGGTCTATAAAACAAGTGTATTTGTATTAGGTAGGTACATCAAAGTAAAGTACCCCAAGAAAAACCAGCAAGAAACTCAAGGGCAGCTCTTTTTATATAAAAGAATAAAATGTTGAGGAGTTTTCCCCTTCGGCTCAATTTACATTGCCGCGAACCCCAATATCCATCTCGATCTGCTAAAAAAACTTTCTAGATATAACAAATAGGTTTGGAGCCTAATTATAATTATCCTAGAAATTCAGAGATGTGTTTTTGATTACTACATTTTTAGTACAGTCAAGAGCAAGTCAAGCTTGACACTACCAGTTTAAGCTGAGCTGTGCTTTATACTGCGCGCCATAGAATACAGGGCCGGGTCAAAGTACAAAGTGTCAAGCTTAACGTGCTCTTCACTGTACAATAATTTGGGCCACTCGCCAGCTCTGGTAGCTCCCGGGCTCCATGGTTCTGATGTCAATGAAATAGGGACTGCATAATCTATTAAAAAATATTTTTAATTTGTCATTATTTTTAGGGTTCCGTATACCTCAAAAGGAAAAAATGAACCCTTAGGATAACTTTGTAGTTTGTTTACGTAACTTAATTAATTTCCATTACTTTATCTCTTTCTTATCAAAGCCTGATTGGGTGTTTTACCCTAATCATTTTAAAATATATTAACAACTTACCATAGTGTTTAGGGTTGATGGCATAATGAACAATTCCTTTGGACCAGAGCATACACCAGGCCCTTTCGAAATACAACAAACATACAAACAGGAATATTCTCATATTTGTTAAAATATCCGTCAAAACAGCGGTTTGGAAATCGGAATAACTTCAAAGATTAGAATTTATGGCAATGAAATAAAACATTTCGAAATATTATTGAAATACAATCAATATCTGAAGTCATAAAAATGTTCCCCTATACACTAATATTATATGTATATTTCTATTTATTATTATATTACTATTATTATTTGTTTGGTATGTTTGTTTGTACTTTTTGATCAATTTTGACTTATTCGTGATTAAATGAAGCAAAGATCCGTTTACGATTCATGACCGTGGCGCTGCTGGGATGACCCACATGTAATGAATAGACTCCGAAACTACTGGACCGATTTTAAAAATTCTATCACCATTAGAAAGCTTACTTTTTTGCGAGTAGCGTGGACTATAATTTTCCCACGGGAACGGGACTTACGCGAGTGAAACCGCGAGGACCAGCTAGTAGATCATTAAAATAAAAATGTATACGATCCGGCCTTATCTCTGAGAGGGTGCGCAGTGGTCCACCATAATAGGAAACATGGCTAAGAACACTTGGTGTTAAGAATATACTTATATTCGTCGCTGCACGTATTGCTTTTGCAAATGACTAGTGCAGCGGGGAGCGGGGAATGCGGAAGGTCTTTAGCCTCGGCGCGTAGAGCCGTATACAGAAAGAAAGCTGATAGTCGGCGCCGATTACCAGCGCTTATCGGCGCTTGTCCATTCTTACATAAAGCAAGCAGATTGAAGCTAAGCGAGCAAAATGTCGTAGGCGCGTGTCTCGAAAATTGTTGGAAGTTGTCGGCGCCGTTCGGTGCTTATCAGCACTTGTTCATATAAATGCCTGCGCCGGTTACCTGCGTAGACCGGCGCATATAAGTTGTCAGCTTTCTTTCTGTATACGGCTTAGCACTGTAGGACACTTCTCTACCAACATTGCGGCCATACACAGCCTTTAAAATTTGTCTGTTATATTCTCAAAATTGTTAAAGTACATTAAATCATTGCATGAAGACTTGTGGCTTCCTTCTTTACAACCATACATCCATCACATCCATCGAAATATAAAAATTGACGCCATAGTCAACACTCGGGATAAAATTATCTATGACACAAAAAAAAAAACTAAACGTAAACCGGTTCATCCGTTTGGGTGGTGGTTCTCTATTTGACCTTTTATGTCTGAAAATCGTTGCTTGAGCTAAAACAAGATCTACTTACATAAAATTAGGTGTCCCACAATGTTGGGTATATCATATTTCAACAGTCATTAACACTATTTAAATGACAGAAAATGGATTAAAAAAGTAATGTATTCTGTAGCGAACAAAACGTATAAATAAATAAATTCAATTATAAATTAGATCTGTTTTAAAATATCAGTTATGCTTTGTCTTATGTTCCAAAAAAAATGGTCGATAAAATACTTACAATATAAAGTCGTTGATAGAAGCTATTTAACATATTAATTCACCAGAAATACATAATCAACCCAGTAGAGCCCACAGCTGAGCTATGGGTCTTTGATGAAGTATGGGCCACAATCTCCCACTCAATCAAGATATTAGGCCAGTGGTTACATTTTCGAGCAATAAGTAATGAGCTGTTTTTATTCCGTTTATATTATCACTTAATTTTTTTAATCGAAAGATCTATCATTTTCGATAAGTACATAGTTTTTTTTTATCTTTAGTGTGAAATCTCTCCTTCTCTCGGTAAATCTCACTTTCTCACCTCTTTAAGTTATCAACTCTTTTTCAATCGCATTATTTCAAGATTAACTAAGTACGTAGTTCTCGTATATTCATTGGTCTATGATATATGACTGATATAGTCGCGAACTAGGTGATTGTCAACATACTCCGTTGAATCTTAAAAGATAATTTTAAACAGAAAAACCGACTTCAAACAGGAAACTAGAAAAAAATAAAAAAAACACTAGTGGCCAATACGATTTTCGAAGGTTCCCCTCGATTTCTCTGGAATGGCATCATCTGATCCTGGTTTCCTTATCATGGTACCACCCTTGAAATATCCCCTTTCCAACAAAAAAAGAATCACCCAAATCGGTTCGTAAACGACGAAGTTATCCGCGAACACACTTGAAAAAAATGGTCGAAGTGAGAAACCTCCTTTTTTGAAGTCGGTTAAAAATCAACAAAATTTCGTACATGGACGGTACCATATATCAGTAAGCTAGTAGTAAAATAAATCATATGAAATAAATACATTAGTTACTTATGAGATCAAAGGTAAATAAATACTTGGACTGACAAGCGAACATTACAAAAAACATAATTTCCACTATCGCCGGTGTTATAGTTAATTATGATATAAGTGCGGTAGGTTGAAAATTACAGCCGAGGCGATATTGCTAACCCGAGCCGTAGGCGAGGGCTACAAGCAAGCAGAGGCTGTAATTATCAAAGCGCACGTATGTCATACGACGTTTTATAACACATTTGCGAGGAAATAAAATAAAACTCGGACTATGGTAAACGAATAAAAAAAATACAGCGTTAAGAAAAAGCGCGCGGCGCGCATCATAATTTTTTTTAGGCAAAGGCACAAAAACAGACAGTATTACTAATAAAGTAAATTAATATTTTTGTGTTTTTGTTACAGATTAATTGGTTGTAATTTACTGTCAAAATTTATTTAATTAAATAATTATGTACATAAATATTTCTTTATTATATTTTATATCCCAAAGTTAATTTTTATCATAAAATGTTGACAACTTTTTCGACATAAAAACTCTTTGCTGAAATTTTAAAAACTACAGTTCGTTTTAAGACGGAGCATCTTGATAAACCGTGCGTTTTACTTTACACTTACCGCACTTGGGCGTAATGAGATACAATACGATATTGAAATTGGTGAAATAAGACACCTTTTACGAGTAAATGTGTTATAAAATATTTAAAGTATGTATTTGTGGAAATATATGTCTTTATCTTAACTGGCAACAGTCAGCTTATGAGCGTCATAATGATTCAGATTCATGCTTTAGAAGACATGTTACATTATTTTATTAAATTGCCGAAACGTTTATAAATATTTTCGTTTCCATTTCTGCAATTTTGCTATTAATCCGAAGATTATTATATTGGTAAAATTATATATGGACAAAAAGTTTGAGCTAGAAACGAGTTCTTGCCCAATTCAAAGCTCAGATTAGTTATATTATTTACAGCAATTCAATTTTATTTTCTAACATTTGCTGGACACACACAATTTTGCTGGATTTGGATGTAAAACTTTTATTTATAATCCTATATTCTTGAAATTGTCTATACAAAATGGCAATTTCATGGGTATAATATTATGTACAAAAATATAGATTTTTATGATACATAAAAAACACTATAATAAAAATATTGCTATATAAAAATATGCTTTTCAGCTTTCCGAAACCAATTCTCGATTTGTGCAAACAATGCTGTCAAATGGAAGAGATCACTTTCACCATTAAGGCCGTAGATATACGTCGACTTATAATTAGGTACAATCTTCTTTCTTCAGGTACATTTAAATAAAACAGCGTGCTTGTTTCTTCAGTTTTTTTAGTCAAGTTCACTTAATAATAACATTATGACAATGTTTTAATCTAATATCTTATATAATAGATTGTCCGTATGTTACTTTGTAGGTTTGAGGATGGTGTGAGGAAAGACTGATCATGTACATTTAATATTTTAATGCAGAGTATTTTTTCTTCATTAGATAAGCTTTGTTTCGCAATCTCTCAGACAATATTGAGCTTTATAACTAGTACGCTAAGGTACAGTCTTGCTTGCAATATACGACTGTATTACCACCTGTTTACAATTGCGGCTACTTTTTTGGGTTGTTATTGTTTACAAGGAAATTTGTTCGTGACAATATTGATATATAGGGTATTTGACGGCCTAGTAAAATGAGTTACTTTTTATTTTAAACGAAAATTTACTATAGAAAATGCACTGAGTACTGAACTGAATGTCATAATCAATTGCATCAGATGATAAGTAAGTAAGTAACAACTCCTTATTGTACACCATTAATAATATGCAACAAGTGACAATGATAAAAAAAAAGTTCGTTTAAATAGATATTTTATTATTTAAAAATTTGCTATAGGTACTGTCTTATTTGTGAAACGAAAATCGTTATATTATACTTTTTATGATTACACGTAATTTAATCTCGATACTGTCAAATACCCTATTATATCATCTTTGAAAAACAGAACTTCCACTATCTAAAGAAACCACATTCTGGTCACAAATTAAAAAATCTATTACAAGGTTTTAATTCCTGGATCATTAACTCATTAACCTCAACACAACCAGTCTTTCCGTCCAAACCGTTCCTTACATGTATACAAAGTTGAATCTGCACAGGCTCTGTGACAGCGAAGAGATGATTGGTCCGTACCCTTGAGCGTTGTCGTATAGCTCGAACAGGGGAGCTGCAACCAGCTTGTAGTTCTTGGGCACAGCGAATAATGCCCGGTCCTGAAGTTGGACAAGGAAGAGACGCTTGTGCTCCTTCGGCTTGGTGATATGGGGAGGAATGTATGGGTACTGGGGCGGCTCGAAGTTCGGTCTCCACCAGTTGCCTGGAAGAATAAATGAAAATAATATAAATTTGATTTTGGACTAGCTTATTCAAAGGTGTTATTCACAAAGGAAGAAAGTTAAAAACTGTTATGAGTTAACCAAATCAAGTCAACTTTAATTAATAATAATAATCTTTATTTCAGGCAATATTTACATTAGTAGATCTTAAATAACGTAAACAGAGGCCCATATTATATACACCTTAAATCTAACATACATCAAGAATAAATAACTAAACTATTTTACACGAAGTGTCGGCGACGTGCATTATGTTATGTTAAGAGCAGTGATACCCCGAACGGTTAAAGAGCCGACCGAAAATCAGTGAGTTTTTCAACACGAGCTCGACGGTGAAGGAAAACATCGTGAGGAAACCCGCAGGTCTCAGAATTAATTCTGAGACATGTGAGACATTAAGTGGTCACCATTAAGCTTAACACCATCTGCCAATCCGCGGTGGGCTCGCGTGGGAGATTAAAGCCCATACTTCCTCATGTGTGAGGAAGGACCCTTCGCTCAGCAGTTAGGTTACCAGTATATATTATTTTATTTTCTTTTATGTGGGTAAGAAAATTTTATTATCATTATATTAAAATTGCTGTTTAGTTTCGTTTATGGGTAATACGAAACTTACCAGAAAATTTAACATGCATGCATAATATGCTCACTAAAGCTCGCTTCAAATAAAAAAAAAATCATCAAAAAACATTAAAAAACCATACAGTTATCAATAACCTCCTCCTTTATTGAAGTCGGTTCAAAACAGTATTTATCTCATCACCCAATGTCAATCAATTTAAAAATAAACTTGGCAAATACCTATCCTGTAATAAGAAAGCTTGAGTGGAGAACACCTGGATACATGCGTTTATCAGTTGTAAACTACTTGCCTGATTAATAATATCATTATTATTGCTGCAATATATATTATTGCAAACCCTACATAAATTATAGCTTCTCGTGAAGGGGACTCTTAAATTTTCAGTAATTAAATATTTACCTATCCAGTGCCTGAACATAGTAGAGAAATGTTGGACTTATTAGTTTGCACAACTAGTATACCTTTACCGCCTATGTAAAATGTAGCTACCTTATTATGCAAATTTAATTACCTATAGTGTCTTCAATAGACCACTCTTGCTTGACGCCATCTTGTCTGCCCAGAGTCTCTGTGAGCAGCCTCTTCAAGCCTTCGATTTCATCCTGCAATTTTAGAAAATGTTGCAATTAACACAATAAATTTAAATTGTGTAACAAGCAACAAGACTCTTGTTGCTAAGCATTGTTTTATTTCTCATGTTACAAAATAAAACATTCATTTATATATATATTTTTTTGTCTCTCATAAACTGTAATAGGTACCTACAGTTGAAGTTTTAGGAATGTTTATTTCTATTGCCTCTTTATCATAATAAAAGTGAAATAAAATATGCAACAAAACCTTTTTTTTTTTCTCGATTTTAATAATGGCATTGGCTATAATTTATCTTTACAAAATTTACTGTTATAAGGACACTACTCTTACCTCTCCAGGGTTCAGCTCTCCGCCAGGCAGCTTGAAAAACGCTGTGCCGAGCTGCAACAGCAGCACATGTGGGAGACCATGCTCGTGGACCAACAGAACTCCCTCCACAGATCTGTCAGACAAGCAGTTTACAACCGATAAACTCCTGTATCCTGTATTCTTTAAAAAAGGATTGGTCTAGCAATAAGAGTAAATGATAACTGGATCATCAAACCCCATTATAATACCCAGAAAAACCTGCTTATGGTCTCTAAAGACAGATTGCAAGTAGCTAAAAAAAATTAGGAAAAAAAAGTTGATTTTTAAATTAACATTCAGGGCCACGATTACTGCTTCTGGTAGCTTATTCCATGACCACACGGATGATAAATATTATAAAATACATTGTGGGAGACAATTCACAGCCATACTACACAATGCTTGTAGTGTGGCTACTAAATAAATTATTATTATTATTATAAATACATATAACCATCTTCTTGTTTCTGTACTGATTTTTTAACTGTTTTTTTGCATAATATATTGTGTTCAAGCAAATAAAGTGTTTCTATTCTATTCTAAGGCCCAGACATGTTTAGCGCACAAATGTTGGCACAAATGAGTCCGAGACCTCAAGCTCAGAAGGCAGGGTCATGGACAGATCATCATTAGAGGCACATCCAGGGGCGGATTTCTGTGAAGAGAGACCTCTTTGGTTGATTGTATTTATTATATCCATAGCGCATCTGTCTATTGATGTGATTTTGTCAATAACTTGTAAAAAACAGAAGAATAAGAAAGACATCGTATTTGTTTAAAATTCTTTATTATAAATATTTGATTGTTAAATCTTCTTATCATTGTCTTGGGGTCACGGACCTTTGGTGGAGCAACCTCCTCAAACTTAATATGGTAGCAGAACAATAAAAATCAACTATGTCAGTTGTGAAAATTACCCCCCTTGGTAAGGAGAACTATGACACTTGGGTGATCCATGCGAAAGCCTACCTAGTCAAGAACAAACTGTGGAAACATGTAAGCAATCCTTTTGTTATCAGCGGTACAACGACACAAGATGAAATTGATGCTGACGAAATAGCTAAATCTGAGCTCAAGCAGGTAAAAAACTGTAAAACAGCAAAGGATGTTTGGGAGACGCTACAGTCCATCTATGCCAGCAAAGGACCCGCAAGGAAAGCGACACTTTTGAAAAGGCTCATCTTAACTAAACGGAGGTTGCAAAGTGTGGGGACAATTTTTCTAGTAGCGTCCCCTTTGGTCTTATATATCAACGATTAGAAAAGTGTGTCTATAGCTACTAGCAAAAAAAAAATACATGCATGCTAGTTTACTCCAAGTTTTTTAGTTACATCAATATAATTCTTCAGTCTAAAATTTTTCGTGCTACTCAGGGAGTAGTGGGTCGCAATCTTCCATAGGCCTAGGCAGCCAAGCCAACGTATAAAATCCACATACATACCTTCTCATGCCAATTTTCGCAAACTCCTCCCGCATCCGCTGAAACCGTGCCGGCACCGATGCATCCTTCTCAAACAGCGGCTCTTTGGTACCGAACGTGTAATTCGTCAACGGATACAAATTTATTGTCCTATTTAGAGTTAGACTTCCATTATTTTGACTATTCTGATGTTGGACACCCGGCCGCGCTGGCCATGGCTTATTGCCAGGAGCTCCTTGCACTGCAGCCATTATTTGCACTTAATATACTGTTTTAAGTCTTTATGATGAAGTCTTTATAATTATACCACTAATCAGATACTTTTATTCACAATAACGAGTTCCGAATTTATAATGCAAGAAGGACAAAACGTGAAGCTAAACAACCGGCAGCCATTATAATAGCACAGTTATAATAGACAATAGTGTTTATTTTGTATTAGTTTACGATGTATTGGCAATTAAGCCATCAGCCTAAGTACTTGTCCATGGACAAATATATCAAACTTATCGTAAATAGATGATAGAGTCTAGATCACATCTATGTACGGTACGAGCAACTATAAAGTTGCTCAAATCGCTATTCCTAAATACATTTTTAGCGACCATTTGGCGGTACGAAGGTGTTTGAGCAAGGCGAAGCTTAGGTTCAGAGAAGCCATGTAGCAAAGATAAAAATGATATATATTTGATAATGATAGCTTAATTGCCAATGCCTTAAGAAATAAAAAATGATCAAACAAGAAGTTATAATCTATGGTGAACCAATCAAACCTCTTTTTGTCTAGAGCTGCGGTCCGTTTTGTGCAAATAGTAAATACGTTCGTAAGCACGCACACGACTGTTCAAAATGATTACGATTGTTAGCATGCAAACAATTTGAACAGGTTTTCGTTTGTCAAAAATGACAGTTCTTTTAATGTTTAGGTTGATACTGTTCTCAGTCGTATTTGAGTCGTATAGTGTCCCTCGAAGCTTCACAATGTAATGCTTCTGTTAATATTAATGACGACATACCTAATTTTAATTAATCGATTACATAACGAATATGAAAAAAGTTCGCGGGAAAAAAAAACACCAAGCACATTGAAGTTTGACAACTGTTTGACAGATCCGGAGACATTGCACTACCTCCTCGTTGTTAGCACTGTTTGCACCAATGGATGACGTCATCGATGAAGTCACAATGCTCATGTCAGCGTACCACAGCGCAATTTGAACAGTTGTTTGCATGAATATAGCGCACACGAGCGCAGAAAGTGCAATTTGGACCGTACCATAGGTATGGATGGGCCAGCTTGGCCATATCATATTGTACTGGCTTTTCTTTTTGTGTTGGTTGGAGGTACAATCACGAGCACATGAAGCTTGACACTTGTAGTGCGAGTCTGACCTCTATATCGATCATATTAAGAACGTTGCAAAGTCCAATGTGTCTAGCTCCATCCACATGCTCTTGACAGTACATACAATATCTTTGCTTGGTGGTATGGTTTGGTTAGTGATGGTTCTCCGTTAACCTGTCAGACAAGTAGAGTAAAAGTGTTCTGTGGTGATGGTCGAAGGTTTGCTATTGGCAGATGGATGAAATCGGATGAATTTTCCGTTTCGTAAATAAAAGTTATTTTTCGGATAATTATTAGTAAAAAGCAGATAAACCATGTCTCAGCAACTGGAATTATTAACAGAAAGCCCATCGCAATGGGCTAGTGTTTCGTACGTGACCCCGGATATTCAGAAGAAAGAAATCAAGCCGTTTGTTGTTTGTAAGTTTTCAATGAGATTCAGTCCAGTTGAAAGAAATATTCAACAAATACCTATTGAGATTCTCTACTTTTTTTATCCCATTGTTTATGTATAAGAATTAATAACAATCCAACAATGTACATATTGTTACTATAATATACATAACACTGTGGCAATAGGTGCACGGGCAACTACCAGCCAAGTTTAATCAAATCTGCTCTAAGAATTTAATTTTGGAGTAGGTAGGTACATGGCTATATATCTATACTTCTATTATAAAAAGGAAAGATTTGTATGTTTGTTACAAATAAACAATGGCTTTATGGAATCAATTTGTGCAGTTTAGAAAACATTGTTTGGAAACCAGCAGGTCCCAGAATTAATTCTGAGGCATGTCCTTCTATCATGCTATTCATGCTTGTGGGTTCAAAGAATTTAATGTTGAAACATGGGATGGGTGATAGTTATTTAATACCTGTAGAAAATAAACAATTTTTGAATTTGAATTTCACATCACATTGAAATTTAACTTATTTTCTATTAATTACCGTTTTTCAGTATTACCTGCAGTATACAGTACAGTGGGTATTTTCGTAAATGGAATACCTCTGCCTACCCCCTTGTTGATTAAAGGCATGAGCATACTCATTTATTTTATATCTTCACAGTGGCTCTCAAAGAGCTGGAGGGCAAACCAGACAGTCGGACGTCCAGCCTGATGAATGCAGATAAGTTTGCAGCCGTGCGGACTGTCGTGAGACACGTGGCTCGATTGCGGTCCGCCACTAGAGAGCCGTGGGGGCACGAGGATATGAGCATGTTCTTGGAAAGCTTACGGTGAACCTCGTATTTATAGCCTCAACTATTGGATTTTCTATACTAATATTATAAAGAGAAAAGATTTGTATTTTTATGTTTGTTATTTTATTTATGTTTGTTACAAATAAACTGAAAAACTACCAAACCAATGTTAAAACTCTTTCACCAATGGAAAGCTAGAATATCCCTGAGTAACATAGGTTATATTTTATTCCCGTATTCCCACGGGAACGGCAACTACGCGGGTGAAACCACTCAGAACCGCTAGTAAATAAATAAATTGTGGGACACAATTCTCAGTTATTTTGTCCTAACTAGGCAGAGCCTGAGCTATGAGTACTAAACAATTGATAAACATTCTAAAATAGGTACATACAAATACATGAAAAAGGTCATTTCATGACTAGCATGATACATGACAACCATGGTCTGTGATGACAACAGCTGTTATTCTCTTTTGCCTTACTTATGAAATTGCAAATTGTGTGAATATCATTGCACTTTTCATATATTATATTTCATTTCACAGTAGCATTTTGAATTTCCATCCTAATTAAAATTCATTGTCTGTGAAATTTCACGAGTGAAATCATGTGGAAAAGACATGGAAAAGATAAGTAATTTCATAATTTGTACAATGGACAAATTATGGTTGTCTGACAGTTGTTAGATAGTGCTTTCAGATTGTACTGGTTTGTGTGTCTGTCCCTTAAATAATCATAAGAATAGTGTATTTTTCTGCTGTTGACATAATGGGTACCCACTGGGTACCACTTGGGTGCTCAAAGCCTTGATAAAAATAAGAATAAAAAAATAAAAATTCATAAATTTAAACTTCTTCCTTTGCAGATTTTCAGCAGACTGCACAGCAGAGCTGACTGCGCTTCTATGCACTGAGAAGCTGTATGAAAGTGTACCTACTCACCTGAGGGTCAAGCCAGGTTTGGCCAGCTTACAGTGGAAGATTGACCTATCACTTAGGTAACCACATTGCTACTAATTCTTGCATTTGCTGACTCTCAAAATACAGGTGGCCCTAGTTTGGGAGTCAGTTGTCACTATTTGTGTATAATACGTTTGCCTCTATGGAGGAACGGAGGTGGAATGCTCCTCCATCGTGAAAAGGGAAGATCTTCCGCCAGGCGAGGTGATCGTGCCTGGGGACCGCCGTTCAACTGTTGATGTTGGACAGTTGTATTTATACAAACTCATTAGAAAACTCCGATAGCGCGGTTTAGAACTCGGCGGTCTATTGGCGCGTTCTATGTAACTCGGCCTTCTATTGGCGCGTTCTATGTAGTGTCGCTACACCTCTTTTACTGTACTTTTGTTCAACGTGTGTCATGCAATAAAAAAAATATATATATACTGAACAAAATCTATCTTCTATCTTTGCTGAAGCGGTGGAGTTGCCGTGACTTTCAAGTATAAGTTGACTTACCTTTCAATAAGCCCCTACATTAAATAAAAACATTTTGGTTTTGATTCGAAACTGGCTCTTCTGATTTGATGGTTTTTTTGTGTTTAGTCGGGTTTGCTCTGGCCACTAGTAAATATTATTGCCCCTCTAAATCATAGCCAAAAATACACTGGTAAAAATACAATGTATCTTAAATAAAAAACATATTTTTTGTTACAGCCAAGCGAATATCCAATCAGAAAACGCTTCCCAAAAACGCAGCAAAGAAATAATTCAACAAGACACCCGGATCATCCTCATACTGAAGCTGACAAACGGACAGACAAACTCTTACAGGCTGTCCGTTAGCAAATTCCATGAGCTAAGATTTACTATAGCGAGTGCATTGAAAAGTATGATTGTTTTAGAGAAGAGAAAATGTATGAGGAAAGACTGACATTTGTCGTCGTGGGGGTAGGCTGAGATGAAAATATCAATGGTTTTGTCACCTTTTTGACATTTGCAAAAATAACGGTAATCAAGCTATGGCGTAAGAATTCGCCGCTAGAGGCGCTAGTGTAGCATGAGGTCTACGAATTCAAATTCATTTATTTTCAGTATGTATAGAAAATACACAAAGTCAATAGTCTAATAACAAGGCACTCGAAACTCGTCCATGAAGATTGGCTTAATGTAAACAGCAGCCCATCTCCACCGACGTTTTGCTGGTTCCAAATGCAGTACCCTGAGAAGAGCCAGCAAGAAACTCAAGGGCAGCTCTTTTTAATCGAAATGTCAAATGTCAAAAGAAACTGGTCAAAGTATAAAGTTAAAGCTTTGTCATGTGACAACACTATTGATATTACTTATTTTAATGAACGGTTTACATTATTCTGTCCAGTAATCCAGTGAATCAGTCCAGCCCGGGATTGGACTGGATGATATAAAAAGTAACTGATTTGAATAGGCAGTCAATTGCTCAATTATCTATCTAATTCAATAACCGAACATAACTTGAACACTAGCGCTGGATTGGTCTTTACCACGATTGGCCCTGGAATGTATTTAAAATTACACCGCTAATTGGAATAGATCACTGGATCCTGTAAATTCTAGTGCCTGTTTAGATGTTTCCAGCTGCAATTCAGTGCTGGATTGGAACTAATCCAGGATTCATTATTCAGACTGGATTCGATCGCTGGATTGGAATAATGTAAGCCGTATGTAACAATATTATCGAAAGACTATTTCATTCCACGCAACATGGTTAGGGGATTTAGGTATAACTATAGCAAATTTAATGGAATTTGACGTTAACGGAATTGTAAAATTCAGGCCGTTAATAGTATTTTGGTGCTACGAATTTTAACGCCTAGCGTTTCGGAAGGGACGTTAAATCGTTGGTGCCGAGTTTTCGTTGTGTATAATATGCACAATGGAAGTCGTTAAGTCATGTCAAATGAATATTATCTTAGAATAAGCGCAATTCTTCATGCACCAAATTATGCATGAGTAATAATAGTACGGTTTTCATAGGTAGCCCTAAATTCAGTTATGTTAATTAATTTTTCGGAAAAATTTAATACATAAAAAATAGCTCAAATCGATTAAGTAGTCGATACTGAACAAACTTATTTCAGGAATTGCGCTTATTCTGTTACATATTGTATATCTCATGTATATGTTGAATATTTACGTCTCTTTAGATTTAAATCGTGTTTCAAATAGTTAATTAATAAACTAAATTGTTATTATCAATGGTGCAAAAGCATATTGCTTTTTAAAGTTTATTTTTATAAATAAAGAAATAAATATATTACAAAAGAATTTTATTATCACAAAATGCCTTCATCTAGACAAACTAGTTATAGTGTTCTGTTCGATTTCACTTTGCTAAAACTAACAAACTCACTTTGCTCTTATTCACATAATACATATGTTGTGTTTAATGTGATCCTATTCACGCCAATACTCGATAACTTGTGATATCTGAAAATAAAGACGTTATAAATATTATAATATACATCCACACATATTATTTGAGATTTTATGTGTTTTTTTATTATTTAACTAGCGACCCGCCCCGACTTCGCACGGGTGCAATGCTTATACTAAACTTCCTCTTGAATCACTCTATCTATTAAAAAAAACCGCATCAAAATCCGTTGCGTAGTTTTAAAGATTTAAGCATACATAGGGATATATGGATATAGGGACAGAGAAAGCGACTTTGTTTTATACTATGTAGTGATTCTTAAAAATGGCAAGAAAATAAAATCCTTGGAGTATCATATCAATGGGGCTCGATAGCTTTCGTAATCAAAATACCTAACATCTGACTATATTTTGTAATTTGTATTTTCGAGCTAGTGATAAATATATACAATAAATATTTTAAAAATACTGTATTTTGTATTTCAAATATCGACTTGATTGACTAATATGAGCAGTGATAGACTTACGGTTAAAGAGCCGGCCGATAATCAGTGAGGCTCGGGTTCGAATCCTGGCATGTACCAATGAGTTTTTCAAAAACTTACGTACATGTTTATCACTAGCTCGACGGTGAAGGAAAACATTGTGAGGAAACCAGCAGGTCTCAGAATTAATTCTGAGACATGTGTAAATAGACCCGGTCCGGCGATGGGCTCACCACCAATCACGTTTAGGGGTCCAATGTATCTCGTGAAATGTGGGTATATCCAGTAATGGAATACCTCTGCCTACCCCCCCAATATCGACTTGAAAATATTTTGTATTTCGTATTTTAAATACATGCGAGATAGTATTTAGTATTTTAATTAAAGCAAAGCATGTATTTTGCCCAGCCCCGTCTACGTAGTACCCCTAGGGAGTTTGCACAAAGTGAATAGTACTTAGTTATGTTGACGCACAATGGAAGTCGTTAAGCCATGTCATACCCTTGGGTTGCTTGAAAAATTCTGACTGTTAAGTGGCCACTAGCTTAACACCATCTCCCAATCCGCGGTGGGCTCGCGTGGGAGATTGAAACCCATACTTCTTCATGTGTGCGGAAAGACCCTTAGCTCACCAGTGGGCTGTTAGGGTTTGATGATGAATGGTGATAAATAGTATTTAGGGGAAGCGAGGGTGATTGCCACTAAGCGAGGTCGATGAGGGTTGAAGAATGTAAGATGTTGCTCGTGTCGAGAGTCGAGATCGAATGTGATCGGTGATCGGGTCTGACCTTTAATGGGCAGATATTATATATAGAAAGACGTGATATGTTACTAGAGCGCGGAAAATGAGGCCGACAAATGTAGTTAATTAACCACATTTTATTTAGTCGCATTGTATTTCAAGTCGTATTTCAAGCGCAACTCTTGACAGATAGCTCTCTTTTTCTTGATTATTCGTTCCGTATCATCTTTCCCCGTCATTGTTGTATGCTATAAATACGAAGTAAGTACCTATGTAAATGTTGTAGCCACTCGTAGCGGATCAATTTTCAATCGCGCGCAGTATGAGTATAACTCATCTTAATCTTAATATAACTCATTCTCAATTCTTCATGCACCAAATTATGCATTTGTACTTTAGTTGTGTCTAACCAAATTTAGAGTAATAATAGTACGGTTTTCATAGGTAGCCCTAAATTCAGTTATGTTAATTAATTTTTCGGAAAAATTTAATACATAAAAAATAGCTCAAATCGATTAAGTAGTCGATACTGAACAAACTTATTTCAGGAATTGCGCTTATTCTGTTACATACTGTATATCTCATGTATATGTTGAATATTTACGTCTCTTTAGATTTAAATCGTGTTTCAAATAGTTAATTAATAAACTAAATTGTTATTATCAATGGTGCAAAAGCATATTGCTTTTTAAAGTTTATTTTTATAAATAAAGAAATAAATATATTACAAAAGAATTTTATTATCACAAAATGCCTTCATCTAGACAAACTAGTTATAGTGTTCTGTTCGATTTCACTTTGCTAAAACTAACAAACTCACTTTGCTCTTATTCACATAATACATATGTTGTGTTTAATGTGATCCTATTCACGCCAATACTCGATAACTTGTGATATCTGAAAATAAAGACGTTATAAATATTATAATATACATCCACACATATTATTTGAGATTTTATGTGTTTTTTTATTATTTAACTAGCGACCCGCCCCGACTTCGCACGGGTGCAATGCTTATACTAAACTTCCTCTTGAATCACTCTATCTATTAAAAAAAACCGCATCAAAATCCGTTGCGTAGTTTTAAAGATTTAAGCATACATAGGGATATATGGATATAGGGACAGAGAAAGCGACTTTGTTTTATACTATGTAGTGATTCTTAAAAATGGCAAGAAAATAAAATCCTTGGAGTATCATATCAATGGGGCTCGATAGCTTTCGTAATCAAAATACCTAACATCTGACTATATTTTGTAATTTGTATTTTCGAGCTAGTGATAAATATATACAATAAATATTTTAAAAATACTGTATTTTGTATTTCAAATATCGACTTGATTGACTAATATGAGCAGTGATAGACTTACGGTTAAAGAGCCGGCCGATAATCAGTGAGGCTCGGGTTCGAATCCTGGCATGTACCAATGAGTTTTTCAAAAACTTACGTACATGTTTATCACTAGCTCGACGGTGAAGGAAAACATTGTGAGGAAACCAGCAGGTCTCAGAATTAATTCTGAGACATGTGTAAATAGACCCGGTCCGGCGATGGGCTCACCACCAATCACGTTTAGGGGTCCAATGTATCTCGTGAAATGTGGGTATATCCAGTAATGGAATACCTCTGCCTACCCCCCCAATATCGACTTGAAAATATTTTGTATTTCGTATTTTAAATACATGCGAGATAGTATTTAGTATTTTAATTAAAGCAAAGCATGTATTTTGCCCAGCCCCGTCTACGTAGTACCCCTAGGGAGTTTGCACAAAGTGAATAGTACTTAGTTATGTTGACGCACAATGGAAGTCGTTAAGCCATGTCATACCCTTGGGTTGCTTGAAAAATTCTGACTGTTAAGTGGCCACTAGCTTAACACCATCTCCCAATCCGCGGTGGGCTCGCGTGGGAGATTGAAACCCATACTTCCTCATGTGTGCGGAAAGACCCTTAGCTCACCAGTGGGCTGTTAGGGTTTGATGATGAATGGTGATAAATAGTATTTAGGGGAAGCGAGGGTGATTGCCACTAAGCGAGGTCGATGAGGGTTGAAGAATGTAAGATGTTGCTCGTGTCGAGAGTCGAGATCGAATGTGATCGGTGATCGGGTCTGACCTTTAATGGGCAGATATTATATATAGAAAGACGTGATATGTTACTAGAGCGCGGAAAATGAGGCCGACAAATGTAGTTAATTAACCACATTTTATTTAGTCGCATTGTATTTCAAGTCGTATTTCAAGCGCAACTCTTGACAGATAGCTCTCTTTTTCTTGATTATTCGTTCCGTATCATCTTTCCCCGTCATTGTTGTATGCTATAAATACGAAGTAAGTACCTATGTAAATGTTGTAGCCACTCGTAGCGGATCAATTTTCAATCGCGCGCAGTATGAGTATAACTCATCCTTAATTTAATATCTTTTGCTACCTCTATTTATACCAGTTGTGTACATAAATAATGAGGGTCGATACATTTTATTAAACCCTGTAGGTGGGTACCTATAAGTACCTTCATTCCCCGTTGGCGTGCTTGGCCTGGTGGTGCGCCCTGAGCGAGGCGCGCTGCGTGAACCGAGCGCCGCACGCGCACTTGAACGGCCTCTCACCGGTGTGCGTGCGCAGGTGAACCGTTAGGATGCTGTTGCGCTGAGATGATTAATGAGTTAGCAGAAAAAAAATATTTTGAATTAAAATAAAAATCATTATTTTCTGTAGGTACAAAAACTAATAATAATAATAAAAATTTATTTATTTTCTCCACAACTATGTAAGGCTTACGGATACATTCCTTATTAAGGTAGTGGGAGACTGGAGCCTAGGTTCAAGACCTGTGTTACAGGTCTCCAGGACCCACCCCAAGACGATAATAAATTGTGGGACACAATTTACACACAGTTATTCAGTCCCAAACTAGGCATATAACATGTACTATGGGTACTAAACAAGTAAACAACTGATAGACGTACTTAAATAAATATGAAACAGCCCAGACACGAAGCCAACAGACATGTTCATGCACACAAATGTTGGCCTCGAGCGAGAATCGAACCCGCGACCTCCGACTCTGAAGGCAGGGTCACTACCAACTGAGCCAATAGGCCCGTCAATTGATGTTGAATATGCAGAAAGTCTCTAGTGGTATTTTTGTTTCACATTTTGATTATCATAGTGAAGTCGAATCTTTCCCTTTACAGTCAATTCAAACCGGAGTGGCGGCATCAAACCATTTTAAGCTTTATCCACATTACAAAATGGATAATATCGCTTGAAAGGAGACGTTTCATGAATTTATGGAGACTGGGCCTGCAATATGTACACCAGTTTTTTAGATAAATATAAATAAAATAATAAATAGTTTTATTCATGATTTTGCTCATATATGTCTAGTTTCGTTGCACAATACACTTTAATTTTCATTAAACTACCATCGCGGCGACCGAAAAAAAAATTGCGGCCTGACCGGTAAAATGATAATTGACATTATTTTGATGTTTGTCGGACTCATTTACAATAACATGGAAATTGGGCTTAAGAAGTTAGAAATAGTATTATTTCAATATGATTCCATGCGGATCCATTGAAGTTTAATTACTTTTGTGCAATTTAAATAGATGGAAATGTTTTTTTCATTACTAGATTTTTCTCTTTCACGATGGTGAACAATGTGCAGGCCCAAAATGGAACGTCTCCACATTTTGATTTTGACTTACAGTGAAGACTTTCTTGCAGACGTGACAGCAGAGTTCAGCCACGTGCCTCGCCCCATGCACCCTCCTCACGTGACCCTGGAGGGACTCTCTGCTGCTATAAAGCCTCGAACACATGTCACACGAGTAGCTCTTCGGCTTGCCGTGAGCAGTCGTCAAATGAACCGACAGTGAGGCTGCCGTGAAGAATTTTTCGTCACATTGTTGGCATTCGTGGCTGCAATGTATTTAAGAAATTAAACTAAAAAAAAGTCATAGTTACATACATACATATGCTCACGCCTTTTTCCAGAAGGGGTAGGCAACACAACAGCCCGCCACCTGCTACGATCCTTGCATACCTCTCGCGCCTCATCCACATCCATGAATCGGTTCACACAAGCTCGTTGGTTTCGGGTACTCTTTATCTGGATTTTTTAATACATCGCCGATCTGGTCGATGTAAATGCGCCTAGGTCGCCCTCTACCGACTCGGCCACTCACAATCCCCTTATATATTTGTCTCGTTAGACGCCTTTCATCCATCCGCTCGATATGTCCAAACCACCTAAGCATTCCTTTTTCAATCTTAGTCACTACATCCTCTTTCAAGCCACAACGCTCTCAGATTACACAACAAACATAGTCAAAAATAATTTATTTTCTTTAGGTATAAAAAGTACACGTAGAAAGCTCAAGTCTAATAACAACTCGAAACTCGTCCATAAGATTGGCTAAATGTAAAACAGCAGCCCATCTCCAGCGACGAGTTGCTGGTTTCAAATGAAGAACCCCGAGAACCAGCAAGCAACTCAAGGGCAGCTCTTGTTAATCTCATGTCTTACTAGTAAATATGGTTTACGATAATAATTAAGTATGAGTATTAATCATACTTCATTATTATTATACTCGACGTTCTATGTAAGGCTATTGCCGGTTAATCCCATGCATGTTGGCCTACTAAATAATAAATAAATAAATAAACCAGCTTTTGGACTTGAGTGACGTCACTTTATTTTTCGAGTTACTCTCAGCAAGCCCTTTCATTTAATTGATACCCATTTTGTAGGAGTGCATTAAAAATAACTAGTCAGCCATCTTGGGTGTTCCACCATGTTGGATTTAGGCTAACTTAACCATGCATTGTCATCCAAACTAAACGTGTATTCAAAATTTCAGCTCAAACGGTTGAAGATATATCCGCTTCAAAATTGAGTTGCAAGATTTCACTACAAACAAAGATACATTTCAAGTTAAATAAAAGCTTGTAAAAATATAAGGCATTTTACCCCTCACCACCTAACACGTTTAGGGGTCCACAAAATGTAAAGTTGAGAAGCGGGTATTTTCATAAATAGAATACCTCTGCCTACCCCCTCGGAGATAAAAGGCGTGACCATATTTATTTATCATTATTAATGTACTTACGTATAAGATGAGGCATCGCGATGTCTTTTAGCTTTTTTGAAATGCAGCCTTAAGTTATCCTGAAAAAAAAATAAAACAATCATTCAATACGAAAAATTTAATTCAACAATGCATGGCTGCTTACTCGTATGTACAAGTATTAATTTATCTTTTTTTTTTTGGGTAAAAATCTGTAAAAAATAAAAATTTTATTTAAATTGAAATAATAAAAAAAAATATTTAACTTAAAAGTGTGTGTGTATTAGTTTAGGTCATGTCTTGCAACACTGGCAAACCACTGAAAATTTGTTTAGGTACATAATTTATACCTTCTCGTGACGGGGATGTTGTTATGTGTAAACTCACCGATAACTTGAACCTGATGGAAACTATATCTAAACTCACTGGTGACTTCAACCTGTCGCAAACTATGTCTAGACTCATCGGTGACTTGAACCTGACAGAAACTATGTCTAAACTCACCAGTGACTTTAACCTGATTGAAGCGTCTAAACTCACCGGTGACTTGAACCTGACGGAAGCGTCTAAACTCACCGTCGCGTCGACTTGAACCTGACGGAAGCGTCTAAACTCACCGTCGATTGAAACCTGACGGAAGCGTCTAAACTCACCGTCGACTTGAACCTGACGGAAGCGTCTAAACTCACCGGTGACTTGAACCTGACGTCGCACTCGACGCAGTAGTAATCGCCGTGCACGTGGGCTGCCTGTACGTGTTTCTGCAGCAGCGAGGGGTATATGAAACGGCGCGCGCACTGCCCGCACTGGAGCGCCTTCGACTTGTCGTGGCGGCTAAGGAGATCACATGATTACATGTTTATTTATTTGGTTCACCAACTGTTACACCAAATCATGTTCAGGTAATTCGCACGGCTAATCTCCAAAAAGACGAATGTCCAAAGGCTTATATTCACCACATGCAAAAGGGGCGTCACATAATGTTGAAAATAGATTAAAGAAAAACTAAATAAAAAAAATGAAATTTTAATTATAAATACATAAAAACTGCTAAGAGCAGTGATAGCCTTTAGCCTTTAGAGCCGGCCAAAAATCAGTGAGGCTCGGGTTCGAATCCTGGCATGTACACAATGAGTTTTTAAATATACGTACACTAGCTCGACGGTGAAGGAAAACATCGCGAGGAAACCCGCAGGTCTCAGAATTAATTCTGAGACATGTGTAAACAGACCCGGTCCGGCGATGGGCTCACCACCTATCACGTTTAGGGCTCCAATGAATCTCGTGACATGTGGGTATATCCAGTAATGGAATACTTCTGCCTACCTCCTCGGGGATAAAAGGCGTGAGATTATTTATTTATTTATTAAAATATAAATTATTTTTTAGTCGAATATTTTTATTAGTCGAAAGTAGTAGGCGTGGAACAGAAAAATGTGAACTGTCACCGAACCCATGCTACGTGAAATAGACTATAGCAATTCAATTTCGATACATTGAAATACCCTATTATACGACTTGTCTTTTGGAAATAAAGAAATTTGTATTTGTATTGTAACCTTTGAGTATTAAACCAACCGGAGACGCCACTGACAGACGTTCCCCTCTGCCAAAAAAAAGTGTCAGTCAACGATCATACCTGTTATATACTACTAGTTTTTTTGAGTTCACGGAGTACTCGGATTGGTGAATGTATTTGTGTGCATCTAGTTCAAGCTAGTGTTTCATTGTTTTGTCAAAAAATGCGTTTGTGTTAACATTATTTGAGTGCGTTTCCTCGTCCCCCGCGCAGAAATTGGCAGACTTTTTTGCAAAGAAACTAGTGCGCGTGACGTCTCCTGTTGGTTTAATACTCGAAGATTGTAACCTATTGAATAATTTTCTCTAAACTTACGTGGTGTGCACTCTAAGCGACTCTATGTTCTGGAAGAGCCTCCCGCACTCGTGACACGCGTGCCTCTCTGTCTTCTTGTGTGTCCTCACGTGTCTTTGGATCACTGTCCGCTTGCTGACAAACATACGAATAAAATACACACACCGGCACAATTAGCGGAACAGAAAAAAAAAGGAGAAAAAAGAGGGAATTTAGAACAATGAATGTAATTTTTAAACAATATATTATTTAAAATGAAACAACAATTAAATTAACATGTTTTGACATTCATTTGTAACACCATACTTAAAATTTTATAAAAATAAAAATTAAATTAAACAAAATGCATTTTTCTTCGATTTTTAATTATAGAGAAACAGCAGAAAATTCAGGATTTTCCAAAGTTTAACAACAATTTCAATGACTGTTCAATATCGAGTGTTTCCTCCTCGTGCTCTGATGAGGGTTTCCATCCGTCTGGGCATGCTGCGGATGATGTTATCAATGGTTTCTTGGGGCAACCTCTGCCATTCTTCAAGTAATGCGTTTCGCAACTCGTTGAGATTATTGGGAGGGGGCATTCTTGACTTTACACTCCTCTTTAGCAAGTCCCAGACGTGTTCTATAGGGTTCATATCGGGGGACCGTGCTGGCCACTCCATCACCGTTATACCAACATGGTTTAGGTATGTCTGTACTGTGCGAGCACTGTGAGCCCGAGCATTATCCTGCATTAGAATGAAGTTGTTACCAATAAAGGGGGCAAATGGCACAACATGTTCTTCTAAAATCTCCCTGATATACCGATCAGCATTCAGATTCCCGCCATCGACCACTACTAACTCCGTACGAGCTCCTAAACATATTCCTCCCCAGACCATAATTGAACCGCCGCCATATGCAACTGTATTTTCAAAATTAGACTGGATATACCGTTCTCCTTTGCGTCTCCATACTCGCTGCCTTCCATCAATTTGATTTAACATAACTCTGCATTCATCAGTAAAAAGAACCAGTCCCCAGTCGTCGAAGTCCCAATCACGATGTTCACGACCAAAGTGTAGACGGTTTGTGCGATGATGTCTCTCAAGTTTTGGGGCTTTGGCGGGCACATACGAGCCTATACCCACTTCTTCGAATCTTCTACGAACTGTCCGCTCACTCATCCTTACTGCTCGTACCTCTTCCAGTAAATTTCGAGCCTGCACCGCCGTTAGTCTCGTGTTCCGTCGGACTTGAAGTTGGAGAAAACGGTCATCCCTCCTTGAAGTACACCTTTTCCGGCCTTGTCCTCTCCTTCTCACTAGAGCATTCGTCAATCTGTATCGTTGGATGCTACGATAAATCGTTGATAACGATCGACGAAGGCTTCTGGCAATCGATCTGTAGGTTTGACCATTTCTCCTCATTTGATCTGCCCTAATGATTTCTGATGGCGTTAAATCAGGCATAATTAGATGCTCGTAAATTATCAATATGCGAAAAAACTCAAAAGCCTCAAAAACTGCAATTCAAAGCTTTTCAAATGGAATTCACGAACCTTCTAAAAACGGACAAGCGGTGGAAAAAATGAATCAATGAAAATTAAAACAAAAGAATGAAAAAAAGGGCAGTCGCTTAGTATTCCATTTTTAAATTAAAACCCAAATTTAAAAAAAGCTTGTTTAGCCGGCCAGTAACACGCAAAAATGCGTAAATACTCCCTTTTTTTTCTGTTCCGCTAATTGTGCCGGTGTGTGTATATTTTTTTTTAAATGCTCGACGAATTCAACATGACTGTATTAGTGTATGTAACTTTTTTTTTTAATTATAATACATAGCATTTACAAACCACTAAGGTTTGCTTAATGCTATCAACAGTCTACATAAGCATTAAATAAAGATAATTAATCTCGTGTATATTTTTTTTATTGCTTACTCTTGACCTCAGACTTGCTCAAAGGCAATGAGGGGCCTACGATGGGCTTCGTAACTTCGGCTCTAGATAACTTATACGTCATATTTTTATGTAAAGGTAAAAAATAATAAATATGTACATATAATTACCATGTATTTACTATCATTATGTTATATTAAGATATTAGAGTACGTTTTCTTTGTTTTTCTGCAAATTTTATGACATTCCTAATATTATATCATCCACTTTCGAAACATTTCCAAAATAATCAAAACTTATCTAAAAAATCATCTAGTATAGATGGTCTCTTACATGCGTAAGAAATTGTATTATTATAAAATATTGTTCTTGTAAACAACCAATAGATGGCGGCTTATTCTTAGTTTATATTCGCATTTAACAGAATAAAGCAATACTGTACTTAAATTGAATACTTTGTTTTGATTGGTTGTCTAAATCGGCACTTCTGATTGGCTGCCATCTTTGGTTATGAGTGGGGAAAAAAAAGGGGTAGCATCGAAAGTGTATGAAATAGTGTGACGCCGTTGCATTCGGACAGTGTTGTTGTGAGAAGTGATAAGTGGTGAGTAAGCAGTTTTTATGTAAATATTAATTAAAAATAAATAAATGGGTGTGCTATTTCGTGAAATATGATGCTACACATGCTACTAATGAAGTACCCCACTCACTTTGTAGTGAAATAGCACTGTTTGCAGGTGTAGCTGGCAGCAGCGGCGGTGTGGGCAATGGCGTGGTGTTCTAGAAGATGCTGTCGAGACAAACGGACCGCCCCACACACCTTGCATTTGTATCTAGTCGCAAAGATATTAAAGTAAAGATCAGTTATATTCCGCGTTTGGATATTGTTCCGCTAAGAGTGGCTACAACATGTACTATCAACAAAAGTTCCGCCTGATACTACACCTAAGGATCATTTTTGCATCCAGCTCTTTTTTCCTACATAGCGCCCAATTGCAATAAGATACGTGGCAACAAAGCCCTCATGCAGTTATAGTGACAATGAAAATGATAAAAAAAAGTGTTTCTTTCATGTTTATGACCACTTCGTGTCGATGAAAGGGATTTGACGTTATAGGACAAGTTCTTTTTACGACTTTTTCTGCATTTGTCCATTTCTTACTATGCCCAGTAATGGAATTTTAAAAAACGGTGTTACTGGCTTTTGCATGTTTAAAGCTAATTAGGGGGCGGGATAGTAAAATCTTGATCGTTCAAGCGATATTTTTTAAAATGTTTCAGGCTTAGCGTTTGTCGATAGTACATACTTACCTCTTAGCGTATTTAGAAGATACAACAATGACGGCGAATGATAATACGGAACGAATGATAAAGAGACAGATATCTGTCAAGAGTTTCGCTTTAAATACGACTTGAAATACAATGCGACTGAATAAAATGGGACCAATTATCTACATTTGTCGGCCTCAGTTTTCGCACTCTAATAAGATATTAAGTAAAATAATCTCACGTCTTTTATCCCAGAGGTATTCCATTTTTGGAAATACCCACTTTTCACGAGAATATTCGACCCCTAAACGTGATAGGTGGTGAGCCCATCGCCGGACCGGGTCTATTACATATGCCTCAGAATTAATTCTGAGACCTGCGGGTTTTCTTACGATGTTTTCCTTCATCGTCGAGCAAGTGATGAATATGTACTTACGTAAGTTTTAATAGTAACAGTAATAGAAGAAGTAATAATAGTAATATAATAATAATAATCTCACGCCTTTCATCCCCGAGGGGGTAGGCAGAGGTATTCCATTACTGGATATACCCACATTTCACGAGATACATTGGACCCCTAAACGTGATAGGTGGTGAGCCCATCGCCGGACCGGGTCTATATACACATGTCTCAGAATTAATTCTGAGACCTGCGGGTTTCCTCACGATGTTTTCCTTCACCGTCGAGCTAGTGATAAATATGTACGTAAGTTTTAAAAACCTCATTGGTACATGCCAGGATTCGAACCCGAGCCTCACTGATTTTCGGCCGGCTCTTTAACCGTCCGGGCTATCACTGCTCTTATAGTAATATAAGTTATAATAGAAGCGCTCGTAGCCCTTTGTAACGATTACACTAGTTAAGCAAAGTTGGGTGCGGTCAGTCAGTGAATGGGTGACCGCCTAGTGGCATTTATATGGAAGTCACGTTAAACTGTTGGTCCCGGTTTTAGTTGTGTTTACGCACAATGGAAGTCGTTAAGCCATGTCAGGTACCCTTGGGTGGCTTGAAAAATTCTGACTGTTAAAGTGGCCACTAGCTTAACACCATCTCCCAATCCGCGGTGGGCTCGCGTAGGAGATTATAGCCCATACTTCCTCATGTGTGAGGAAAGACCCTTAGCTCAGCAGTGGGCTGTTACGGGTTGATGATGAAGTCAGTATATTACCTAGTAGTGTGGGATTTGATGTGTCCTCGTAGCGACACAGTACTGGGACAATACTGAGTGCAAATGTCACATTGATATTCACCATTCTCCTGAAAAACTCAGTCATTATTTTACACAAATGTAGAAGCACTTATTTATATTATAATAATCCTACCAAAGACGTTTAAAGAAAAAGTTTCTGTAGAGAGAATGATTTTCTTCCAACCTCTTTGAATCCTACTTATATTATAAACGCGAAAGTTCGTATGTATAGTATGTAGATGTTTGTGTATAGATGTTTGTTCATCTTTTACGCAAAAACTACTGAACGGATTTTGATGAAACTTTACAGTTAAATAGCTTATGCATCATAATAACACATAGGGTATATTTTATCATAGTATTCCCACGGGAACGGGAACTACGCGGGTGAAACCGCGGCGCACTGCTAGTATATAATAAATTGTAGCAATTCACACACGGTTAATTAGTAGAGATGCACCGAAATTCGTTTCACATTCGGTAAAACCGAAGTTCGGCAGCTTTTACCGAATTTCGGCTTCGGCCGAACTTCGGTGACAGGTACCGAATGTTCGGTAGTTTAAAATAAAACCCAAATTATACTAATTGACACACAATTTCTGCACTAAGATACTTGTCAAGTTTTATAAGTAAAATAAAACGATACTAGCTGATGCCCGCGACTCGGTCCGCGTGGATTTTATGTTTTACCCGATGAATCCTAACCCTAGGAATTATGTTTTTTTTTCAGGATATTATCAATTTAGCAGTCGTAGTCCTACTTGCCATATTTCATCAAAATCGGTTAAGTAGTTTACTAAAGAAAATGGAAGCGATAATTAAAACACGTCGTAACGAATCGTGACCTGTCCGTCATAAGAGCTCCTAGTCTTACTGAATTTCGGCCGAACTTCGGTCGAAGTTCGTCTTCGGCAGATTTTTGAACCGAACATTCGGCCGAGTTCGACATTCGGCAGAACCCACATTCGGTGCATCTCTATTAATTAGTCCCAAACTAGGCAGGGCCTGTACTATGAACTATAAGAAGATAAACGTATTTAGTGCAATACAAAAGATGATAGTAGACCTTAGAATGTTTCTCCAAGTGGCCATGTAACACGTCTTCGAAATTGAATCCCTTTACACACCGCTCACACTTATAAAGAGACCGTTTGTACTGCTCACTCTCTGATCTCTCTTTCATTTCTTGCAGCACCTGATAAATCACCATCATATGAATTAATTTTTTTTTGCTTCAAATAAGGTTACATTTCAGGTGGTCTGTCAATATGGGAGGCATATCGTATTTTACCATTGCAAAACCCTTTTAAAAAATTGTAAGGAATAAAAAATAAACCTCAAAAAACAAATGAGGGTACACTGTAGTAACATAATGGTACACTATGGTAACGAAAGGGTAACATGCGGGTACACTATGGTAAAGTAAGAGTAACACGAACGTACACTACGGTACCTAAGCAAACTGTACCCATTAAAAACGTTGTAGTACCTGTTCTCTAGTCAATTTGATGACCAAATACTCCTCAGTTTCTTGAACCATTCGCGAACTGAATCCTTCTCGGACCATCTTTTTTGGTTTCTTGTGTTTTTTGGGTTCCTGTGTACCTAATTCTTGTTTTATATACATTTCTGTTTTTATTTCATCATTGCTTACTATTCCGTTTGCCTGGAAAAAGAAAACTAGATATAGCGACATCTATTGATCTCCCGTAAAACAAACTAAATCGCCAAAGGACCTGATGTCACAATTTCTAAGCCGCGCTATTGAAGTTCACACGAGTTTGTATAAATACAACTGTCCAACATCAACCGTTGGGCCGCGGTCTACGAATAAGGAGACTTATTCCTTATTCGTAGGCCGCGGTCCCCAGGCACGATCACCTAACCTGAAGGAAGATCTTCCCTTTTCACGATGGAGGGGCATTCCACATCCTGCTCCTCTACGAATATTTTACTTTAGACTAAATGCAGATTTTGGTCTCTCCAGAATGTAAATACAGAGAAATGAAGCATTTAACATGTAACGGTAAATGCATACAACTTGAGACAGGTTTTTTGTATGTACCTAAATGCATACAAAAAACCTGTCTCAAGTTGTATGCATTTCCGTGTGTAAAATAATTTATACAGTAGTAGGGGTTTAAACCGTCACTCCTAGTTTTCGTTTTTACACAAAATAAGAGCTGTTAAGTTAATATCAGATACTCTTAGGTGACTTGGAAAATATGATACTTCTTCGAGTGTCAGAAAAACCTGCAAATCCTTTATTTATACTAATTACATACCATCTCAATGTTTTTAGTCCTTCGTCTCTTTGTCACTCTATTGGCTGTATCATGTGTCTCCACACTGTTTTTACTTAACATCATCAGCGGAATTTCATCATCTTCGCTACCTCCATCTTCATGGTCGGTCATAACATTGTCGTCTTCCGTTTTTAGGTCATCCAGGTCTGGGTTAGTGCTGTAATCTGGGCCTAAGTAGTAATTTTGAGGTGGTTGTGTTATTAAATTGTGACTCGTTGTCAGTGTGTTGGCTGTGAGTGTAGATTCCTGAAAATTAGCTATTTGAAGTAGTAGACCATTAAGATGCTCTCTTACCAAGAACATTTGCCTGAAATGTAGAATTACATTACATTCAGTGAGGGAGAACCGAGCATTACAGTATATTATTTACCACTAGCTCAATAGTGAAGGAAAACATCAGAGACAACCAGTATCTTACAGAATTTGTTGCTAGGCACATGTAGCAGCACTCTGGTCCAGGATACTTTGAGTAATAGAATACTTCTGCCAGCTGCTTTGGGGACAAGGCGTTACCATATATTCATTTACTTACTTTGCTGGCTTCCAACACAAACAAAACCTTAAAAATACTTCTAAGACAATCTCTAATTGAATAAATAAATCTATTTATATAAAATGATAAACTGACTGACTGATTGGTGATGTAGCAAAGCACAGCCTAAACCGCTGGGTCAAGAGACTTGAAATTTTGCACATAGATAGCTTATAGAGTGTAGACATCCACTAAATAAGGATTTTTCAAAATTCAACCCCTAAGGGGGTGAAATAAATGTGCGCGAGCGGAGCCGCAGGTAAAAGCTATCTTGTTATGTGGGACGAAAGATTGGGACCAACGAGGAACAAACCATCTTGGGTTACAATACCTGAACAGTCATTTGACTAATAAAATAATTGGCTCTTCGACATTGGATGGTGAAAATTGTGAATTTCTTGATCAGGTATCCACACAATATACAAATGTTCATTTTACAATCTATCTTTGGCATCTGAAAAGAAAAAAAAACATCGTGTTATCATTGTTTCACTGCTTCATCAGGCAGCTATCATAATTTTATTTTTATTTATTTACAATGTATAGCAGATAGAGCCAAAACACTACACAAGGCAACAGGAGAAAGAGAAAAAAAAACAATACAAAACACAAAATAATAATTCTAAAAATTCACAAAAAGACAACACTTCCTTGCATACACTCATCCATCCATCCGCAAACACATCATTCTGCTGCCTATAACTTTACTGCCTCATCATTACTATTATTCTACCCCTTTATCATAAGGCTATTATATTATAGAGGCTATTGTCATACTACTGCTTCATTATAAAGTTATTATAATTCTCCTTGATAATCATCAGGTTATCATTATTGTACTACATCATTGGGTTTGATTCTGCTTTACAGCGATTAAACTTATTTTAGTTTCTGTCCTGTCTTTGTCTGACCTCAAAAAAAGGGATAGAAGATAAACTACCGAATTTAGTCCTGTCAGAGGCTCTATTTTAGTTGTAACTTCTTTACTTATGCACTAAACACATTATGAAATGCCCTAGTGGACAGGACTACCTAAATATCTCTCATCTTTTTTCTTTTCTAGGAGAAAGAAAATGACAGGAATAAACTAAAATAAGTTTAGTCGCTGTAAAACAGAATTGAACTCATTATCAGGTTATCATAATTCTACTGCCTTATCGATTGGTTCTCTGTAACTAAAAAAATAATGGCACAAATACATCTAAATGTGTATTTTACTATTACATGTAAATTTTCCTGACTAATGTAGGTTTTTTTTTTTTTATTGGTACTGATATTTATTCTAACGGAATCCAAAATAATAATTAAAAGTTATTACATTTTAAAAACTATTACAAATAGAAAATTTCGTCCAAAGCTCTGCATCGGGGCAATGTTCCCAGAACACTGGCAGCATTCCCCCTCTGAACAGCAATACTAATTCTTTGGGAGAAGTAGCTGCCAGCCCTCGGGTCGCCACTTGCCTCGATCAGACGCGCGGATATGTCATTTAAAAACATCTTAGCCTCAGGGCCCCAAGGGCCCATCGTCTCTATTGCAAACGGCACAAAAAAGAAATTCCCAACCAGACCCAAATATTTTGTCTTTGACGCTTCGGCAGAAACCGCAGCCGCACCAGGGCGAGAAGCAGGTTCTAATGTAGGTTGTATTTTATTTTATGTTGATAAACCAAAGCGACGCGAAGACCGGTCGCTAGTCTGAACCGATATTATAAAAAGATTTGTGTTTTGTTTGTAATGAATAATCCTCTCTCCAATGGAAAGATTACTTGGAAGAACTGTACAATATCTGACGTGGAATTTAGGGGTGGTAGGGGGGTGGGGGGTAGTGGGGGGAGTGGGGAACCCACCCCCCATCACCCCCGCCTGCCGGAAACGCATAGTTTTTTTTTTACGAATTTTTCAAAATTGAACATTCTACTAGTTTCTGGGGCGGGTTTGATTTGGGTGGTCATAAAAAAAAATAACCTGAACCTAAACATTCCACTAGTTTCTTGGGCGGGTTTGATTTGTGTGGTCATAAAAAAAAATTACCTGAACCTAAACATTCCACTAGTTTCTGGGGCGGGTTTGATTTGTGTGGTCATAAAAAAAAATAACCTGAACCTAAACATTCCACTAGTTTCTGGCGCGGGTTGGATTTGTGTGGTCATAAAAAAAAATAACCTGAACCTAAACATTCCACTAGTTTGATTTATGACCTTGCGTCTATTTGTACAGTTTTGAGGTTAATTTATTACAATTTCAAAAAATTATATCTCGAAAACTATTGATTTCCGAGCTCTGAAATTTTGGTAAATAAACCCTCTTATATACCTCTATCTACAAAAAAAATATGAAGCAGAAATTCCATGTCACGCGATTTTTCACTAGGCTCCATGTCAACTGAAAATTCATAAATAAAAAACTATGCGTTTCCGGCAGGTGGGGGTGGTGGGGGGTGGGTCGCCCACCCCGACCCCTTACCCCTCCGCCCCATCCACCCCTAAATTCCACGTCAGATATTGTACAGTTCAGCCGTTAGTTTACTATAAAAACATGACTTCAACCTGGACAACAGTTTGATACCAATCCATTTCTTCTCTAGACATGGGACGAATATCATTACTTGTCTTCAAACAAGCCCGACAAATAAACTGCACATCCAATGTATTATTACTGTGGTATTCAGTCATATTTATATGAAAAATTTGGAAAATACAAAACAGCACAAACAGATTAGATTCCCATTTATTTGTCAAACTTGAAGTTTCGTTTACACCTGAATTTGACATTTTTGTGCTAGTGCATGAAAACAAAGCATAGAAGGTCGCTCTTTACGTAACGGTTCTTATACGACTCGCCAGCAAATTTTGAATCGCTAAGATTATTTTCCATACTTCTGCATAATGTTTATTCTACGTTGGTTGAATGCAGCTATATTAATTTAGGTACCTATTTTACTACGTGTATAGATAGATCATAGGACAAGCTACAGAATCAATTCTATAAAAAAAATTAGACTACCTACACGGCATTTACCTAGGGCCGTAAATAGTCGTAATCTGACTTGTAAGGTATTGATTTCAAACTTATCTGCCTTTATTATTTTATAAATTTGTTTGTCATTCAATGTCCATAGCTTGAGGATGGACTGAGAGACGGACACAGTACCTACAACAGCTGGATAATATTAGCACAGACCAGTTTAAATATTAATTATTTAAACTTTGTTTTAATTATTTTAACTTCTCTGATATTAGTTACGCATAGTAAAACTTTGTTTTATTTTGTACCAAAACATACTCAGAGCAGTGATGGCTTGTGGTTAAAGAGCCCGCTTCTCATCCGTGAGGCTCGGGTTCGAATCCTGGCGAGGGAGTACCAATACCATAATCGTTGAGGGGTCCAAAACATGTGGGCATTTTCGCCAACTTCACTGTTTTGGGAGAACGAGAAAAAAAGTTCAAAATTAGAAGTAAAAAGGGTCAAAGTGCATAAAGGATCATTTGAACATCAAAAATATGTTGGATTGCACCGAATCTGTATCTTAATTTACGAGATATTTAGCAATAAAGTTTTGGTAAGGACATTTTTGGACCGGTAATGACAACTTTTAAAAACTCTGAAGATGTTTTGAAGGGTTTGTATCCACGGATATTAGCCACGGATAACGACGAGTTGTATGAGTTGGGCTAGTCTGAATACATACTACATATACATTTTAAGAACATTCGAAAATAAAATTAGTAAAATTTTGGTAGCCATCAACATTCCGCATACATTAAGGTGGTGTTTTTTTATACAAATGCTAAAGGTATCGGCTTTTTATTTACCCTCTTGAAGAATTCCCTTGATTTTCGTGTCACATTGTATAGTGTTATAGAATCAGTCTTTATACTAACGATTTCTGTAAATAACTAAAAACACAAAACTTTTTAAAAAACATTTAAAAAAAACAAATAACTTTTTGCCAAACTGTAAATCTGTCGTAACTTAGGTAAGCACTTTATTTTATACAACAGTCAAAAACAAATAATATAATTTGAACATTCATAAGAAATAAGAAATAATAAAAGACTTTTACTTGAATTAACTAAAACGTTTTTTCTCCAAAATGTAAAAGAAAGATACAAAACAAAAACACTCTTGCTTCAAATGCTAATAGTTTTTTATAACATTTAATGCTTAAGTATATTTATGTTCTAAATAACAAACAATAATTCTTTAGTTTTTAGTTTTAAATGATACCCTTAAAAATAAATAAATAAATAATGTTCATTTAGTACTTTAATATTCATATTATAACTTGATATCCTTTATAGCCCAGTCATATTAGGGGTGAAAATAGCTTTTTCGCAAATATCTTGGTTCCTATTGCTTAAATGAGATTTACACTTATTATAAAAGTTGTCGAGTATACAATTTTTTACAACTTTTGTTTGAAATTTTATACTTTACAACTTTTATAATAGGTGCAAATCTCATTTAAGCAATAAGAACCGATATATTAACGAAAAACCGATTTTTATTACCTTTGACCTTCAATATCTTAAGACGCGAACATGATAGCATTTGTGACTTTTGAGACAATATTTAGGACGACAAAACAAAGTTTTATACCGATTTACAGCTTATTTTCTTTCATTCCGAGGTTGAGGTCCCTTTTTTACCTAATATGACTGGGCTATTAGGATAATTCTTTCTATAAAAAAATTAAATGTCATTCCATCCCAAAACTGTCCTTACCGCTCTACTTAACAGGACCCGGCGAGGACAGTCGTGGTAAGGACATTCGACGGTTTTTGTGACTTCATTCTAAAACTTTTGAGAAAGCGCGGGAAACGTGAAAGTTGGCGGGTGTTTTTTTCGTTTCGGCTTTTTACAAAAAATATTTTAATTGTATTAATGTAATTATTAGTGGATTAATTTAGGTTTTTTTTGTGTGCATATTATATATTTATCTTGTATTTTGTCGTAGTTTTTAGAAAACTTACCTGGGAGACAGGTAAGTAATTTTTTATTGTCATGGGCGATCCGCCCGAGGATCCTGGGGGAACAGTCCCCCAGGTTTCTCACTATATTACGGTAGAAAGTAATAAATATGTTGATTGCGAGTCGAGTATGGACACTGATGGTTCAGTGAATACCGGTGGTAAGGAGAATGGACGTAAGCGAGTTACCGCTCGTCGTATTTGTAAACACTGCAATAAAAAACGTAAACACCATGACTCAAAAAAAAACCGTCCTAATGACTGCCGATGCAATGATTTGGATATTGACGCACATGTCGGCAAGGTCCCACCAAGCTCTCCCCTGGACATTTCCGTCCCCGTCATTGACGATGTACCTATTGAAGGTGGTACTAGCAGCAGAGTTGCTGGTACCACTAGTAATGAAAAACCAAATCGCTCCGTACCTGGTGATATTCCAATAAATCCCAGTTTGATACGTCCTAATGTTGGTCGAATTCTGTACCAATCATCTGATGCTGCCCCATATATAGTCCACGTTCAAAAAATTGTCACATCACAGAACGATCCATCCACACTTCACCCAGTCACATTTGGAAGGTTTTTAAAAAATAATTCTTTTGAAAATATTATCAATGGCAGCCTGAAAAGAATTGGTCGAAACAGACTAGCTTTGTCTTTTACAGATTATTTACAAGCCAATAATTTTGTTATTAATGAGACTCTCACCACCAACAACTACAAAGCATTCATTCCAACTTTTAACATTACTCGTATGGGTTTGGTAAGAGGTGTACCCTCAGACTGGTCTGAGGAAGAAGTTTTGGAAAATATGACAGTACCTATAGGTTGCGGGAAGATTTTAAAAATAAGAAGGATTAAAAGAAAAAGTTTTAATAATGAAAATGTACTACAATTTTTAAACACAGAAACTGTGATTATTACTTTCGATGGACAGGTTCTTCCCAAGAGGGTTTATGTATGCTATTCTGCATTACCGGTCGACCTCTACATATATCCCACAATTCAATGTTATCACTGTTGTAGATATGGTCACGTCAAAGCTCAATGCCGTTCCAAGCCCCGATGCTTCAAATGCGGTCAGGGTCACTCGGGTGACAGCTGTTCGGTGGACAGTGATTGTGTGTCATGTTGTTTGTGCAATGGTTCACATGTAGCTACCAGTAAAGAGTGTAGAGAACATGAAAGACAAAGGTCTATTAAAGAATCAATGAGCAAGAGTTGTATTTCATATGCAGAAGCGGCAAAACTCCATCCAACTATTCCAAAAATGTCATATGCAGATGCTGTTAATTCTAGAAGTAAACCCTCTAATTCTTTTCAATCTGTGCCCCCTCAAGTTCAGTCTCCATCAAATGTGCCAGTGCAGTCTTCATATAAAAAAACTGTATTTTTAAAACCTCGATCCCCTCCAAGGAATTCCAAAGGTTTTGACCAAGAGGCTCATGCAGCCCTGGTTAAAGACTACAACATGCCTGCTCCTGCTAATGGGTGTGCATTTAATGAAGAACTGAATGTGTCCTCAAAAACTTCTATTACTGACCTCATTATGCTTTTATTTAAACTTTTGTCAAATTCAAATATTTTTTCACCGCCCGACGTTGCTTCATCAATAGATAATATATTAGGTAATATCAACCATAATGGACCTACACGCCAAGGTAATTCAGTGGAATTGCCGAAGTATCACTAACAAGAAAAGTGACATTGTATATTTAGTTAATAAATTTAATCCTTTTTTATTTGCCTTTCAAGAGACATGGCTTAAACCAGACTCCATCTTTAGGATTCCTGGTTATGCCTGTGTCCGAGAAGATAGATCTGATGGGTATGGGGGAGTTGCCATGCTCATCAAACATTCTTATAATTTCTCTCTTATTCCTATTCATGTACATAACGAGAACTTTTCAATAGTTTTCAATAGTCGCTGTAAATATCAATAATGTATGTTTTGTATCTATTTATATACCTCATCCCTCTTCTTCCATTTTTGGTGAAATAAATAATATTTTTGCTTCACTGCCTAAACCATTTATAATATTGGGGGATTTTAATTCTCAGCATGTATCATGGGGCAGTAAAACAAGCAATTGTTACGGTGGAGATATACTTGAAATTTTAGACACACACAATCTTTGTTTACTGAACACTGGTTCCCCTACACGTTGCACTCGTCCTGAAGAAGGGAGTAGTGTCCCAGATTTAACTATTGCAACTCCAAATTTAGCTTCATCTCTTGCCTGGAGCACTCTTCATTCTTCTTTTGGTAGTGATCATATCCCAATAATCATCTCGTTTCCCTGGAATAATAAATTGAATATAAAACAACCTCCACGCTGAAGCTGAAATTGTTTACCGCAATGACATGACCCCGGAAAACTTTGATTCTCTCTCTGATATTATAGCTAGCACTCGCAAATTATTTAAAAATAAAAAGTTTGATAGTTGGAGAAACTTTTGCTCTAGGATTTCTCCAGATGTTTCCCCATCTGAAGTTTGGCGTAGTATCAGAAGGTTTAGGTCGGCTTTTCGAGAATCTTCCAGTAATGCCATGCCTTCTAGTTTAGTTGATAATTTTTTGGATAAATTAGCTCCTCCATTTGTTCCTGATGTTGGATCTTTACCTTGCTCCCTACCTCCTGTGATTACTGACCATTTGACAGGTCTTAATTCTCCTTTTTCTATTTCCGAGCTTAAAAATACAATAGTTAATCTTAAAGATTCCGCCCCTGGCAGTGATGGTATTCCTTATTCCTTTTTCACTCATCTCACTGAAACCTCGCTTTACTATTTTTTAAATATTGTCAATTCTGTAATGATTTCGGGTAACGTTCCTGACATATGGAAATGTCAGACTGTGTTGCCAATCTTAAAACCGAATAAACCCCCATCCGATGCTTCTTCTTTCAGGCCAATCGCTCTTTCTTCGGTTCTAGTTAAAATTGCTGAACATTTAGTTAAAAATAGGTTAGAATGGTATTTGGAGAGTAATGGCTTGTTACCTGACAGTCAGTACGGATTTAGAAGAGGAAAGAGTACTTTAGATAGTTTAAGTATATTCATTACTGATATCCGATTGTGTTTTTCCCGTAACGAATCAATCGTAGCTGCTTTTCTGGACATTACGGGTGCATATGATAATGTTGTCTTATCAATTCTTAAACAAAAATTAAATGATTTACAAATTCCGGTAGTTTTGTCGAATTTTATTATGAATATTTTATCGGAAAGAACCATTACCGTTACCATAGATGATAATACTTACTCTAGACTGGTTTGGAAAGGCCTGCCACAGGGATCTGTGCTCAGTCCTTTACTATATAACATCTACACACACGATCTTGAGTCGTCCCTTGGTCACATCAATATTCTTCAATATGCTGATGATCTTCTTTTATATGCATCCGATAAATCCATTGACAAGGCTTCTTCTTCGTTAGATTCATCCATTGCTCTGTTAAAAATTTGGCTTGACTTGAATGGTTTGGAATTATCTCCATCAAAAAGCAATATTGTTCTATTTTCTAGAATGCGATTACCTCCCCCCATCATTATTTCTTACAACGAAAGTTTATTTCCTGTTAAATCACATGTCAAATTTCTTGGACTCATTTTGGATTCGAAGCTCTCAGGTCTCCCACATTGTGACCTTATTCCTTTTTCACTCATCTCACTGAAACCTCGCTTTACTATTTTTTAAATATTGTCAATTCTGTAATGATTTCGGGTAACGTTCCTGACATATGGAAATGTCAGACTGTGTTGCCAATCTTAAAACCGAATAAACCCCCATCCGATGCTTCTTCTTTCAGGCCAATCGCTCTTTCTTCGGTTCTAGTTAAAATTGCTGAACATTTAGTTAAAAATAGGTTAGAATGGTATTTGGAGAGTAATGGCTTGTTACCTGACAGTCAGTACGGATTTAGAAGAGGAAAGAGTACTTTAGATAGTTTAAGTATATTCATTACTGATATCCGATTGTGTTTTTCCCGTAACGAATCAATCGTAGCTGCTTTTCTGGACATTACGGGTGCATATGATAATGTTGTCTTATCAATTCTTAAACAAAAATTAAATGATTTACAAATTCCGGTAGTTTTGTCGAATTTTATTATGAATATTTTATCGGAAAGAACCATTACCGTTACCATAGATGATAATACTTACTCTAGACTGGTTTGGAAAGGCCTGCCACAGGGATCTGTGCTCAGTCCTTTACTATATAACATCTACACACACGATCTTGAGTCGTCCCTTGGTCACATCAATATTCTTCAATATGCTGATGATCTTCTTTTATATGCATCCGATAAATCCATTGACAAGGCTTCTTCTTCGTTAGATTCATCCATTGCTCTGTTAAAAATTTGGCTTGACTTGAATGGTTTGGAATTATCTCCATCAAAAAGCAATATTGTTCTATTTTCTAGAATGCGATTACCTCCCCCCATCATTATTTCTTACAACGAAAGTTTATTTCCTGTTAAATCACATGTCAAATTTCTTGGACTCATTTTGGATTCGAAGCTCTCAGGTCTCCCACATTGTGACCACTTAGTTTCTAGGTGCGAACGCATTTTAAACATTCTTCGGTGCCTTTCAGGTGTCTGGTGGGGTGCTCACCCGTATTCATTGAGATTACTATATGTCGCTTTAGTTCGCAGTGTTCTCGATTATGGAACGTTTTTGTTGGAGCCTTGTAGTTCAGCCGGGCTAAAGAAATTAGAGTCTATCCAATATAAAGCTTTAAGGTTAGTTTTAGGTGCCATGAAGTCCAGTCCCACTAATGCCCTTCAGGTTGAGGCTGGAGATCCCCCTTTAAGATTGCGGAGACAGTATTTATGTGATAGATTTCTTTTCCGATCCTTACAATACATTAGACACCCTCTTTTCTCAAAACTTTCTGCTCTTTCAGATTTTATACATACCTCTGGCTACTGGACGCATAAAACAACGCCCTGCCTCATTCTAAGTTTTCGTAAATACATAGCCCTTAATGCCCCTACTTACAGATCTCTGTATTACCCCCTTTTTTGTTGTGAATATGAGTCACTTATTTTATCACCCAAGGTTTATTTAAACTTGGGAGTTAGTAAAAATGCTGCTGATGCCAATATCGTGTTTAATGCTGTTAAAGATAGGGATTGGTATGACAGTCACCATATTTATAGTGATGCGTCTAAACACTCAAAGAATGGGTGTGTTGGTGTGGGAGTTTTTCATGCTCAATATAATATAATTCAAAAAATTAAGTTTCCGCCCGAAACATCCACCTTTACTGGTGAATGTTTTGGCATTTTTAGGGCCGTTGAGTATGTTTTGCTCTTGAAACTTAAGAAGGCTGTTATTTTTACAGATGCGAAAAGCGTTTTGCAGGCTTTAGCAAAGTCCCCTTTTAAATCGAAGCCAACCTATCCCTTTATAATAGAAATTCGAAAATTATTACTAAAATGTTCTCTTAAAGATGTCGATCTTTCGTTTGCTTGGATACCAGGCCACTCGGGTATCCGAGGGAACGAATGAGCTGATGAACTTGCTAATGAGGCCGTGGAGTGTGGAGATTTGTTTCCGTATCAGAACTATTCCCATGATTTGATCGCCCTCTCTAAAACATTCCTAATAGATTCCTGGCAAGAACTTTGGTTGAGTAGCAGTCAAGTCAAGGGAATGTATTATTATAGAATCCAACCTAATGTAATGTTAAAACCATGGTTCAACTCATTTCATTTGCCAAAAAAATGCACTACTTCTATTATCCGTATGAGACTGGGCCATGTGGTTTCTCCAGCACACCTTGCCAGACTTCGCATTGTGGATGACGCTGGCTGCGAGTGTGGGTCGGATTTTGCCGATATTAACCATATTTTTCTGTCATGTCCTCTTAGAGATTGCTCCGTCCTTTTTGATTCTTTGGTGTCCCTAAACCTTCCACTGCCTACCTCCATTCCTGTTCTCCTTGCTTCCAAGGATATTAATTGTTATAGATTATTAGCGTTATTTATTTTAAGTAACAATATAAATATATAATTTTTTATGATATTTTATTTATTTATCCGAGTGTGTAATATAACAT
Organism: Ethmia dodecea; assembly: GCA_963855545.1. NCBI lineage: Eukaryota > Metazoa > Arthropoda > Insecta > Lepidoptera > Depressariidae > Ethmia > Ethmia dodecea. The sequence goes on along the minus strand of OY979454.1, from coordinate 3,072,782 downwards.
TTAATTATTATATAAATTAGTCTTAAAGTAGTAGATGTACATAGTAGTTTTAATAAAATATTTACCTTTATTAATCCTTCTCTTCCAATTCAAAATTCCGTTCCTATATTTCTTTTATTACCTAAAAACGTTTCCTCGTTTTATAAAAGTGGCAAATGCACAAGCCGTGCGACGCCAAAAAAAAAAAAAAAAAAAACTTTCCAATATTACACCGGTTTTTTAGACGTATTACGCACAAAAAAGCTGTTTTTATAATATATCTAGGACTCAGACATATATAAATAGTACTTACCTTAAATCTGGAAGTGGTGCCGGTGTGGACATATTTTCAAATTTTTAGAAGGAACGCTTGTACAGCAAAAACAAAGGCGCGCAATCTAAAGCTTGGGTCCCACGGTCCGTAAAATCGCGGATGCACGCAGACCAGCTCGCACGACGCACCGTGGGACAGAACGTCTGTGGCGGTGCGCCCGTATCCATCGTGAGTCGGTAACTTCAAAGGTGCGTTCAAGTGCGGTGCGTCTCCGTCTGCGATGGTCCGAGCGCATCTGCATCCGCACAGACGACAGGTCAGAACTCGTTCATTTACTGATACGTCTGCTCGTTTGCCCCCCTTTTTTATCATAAAAAAAAAAGGTTGTCGTATCGTGGAGGTGTATGTGCTTGGAAAAAAATGGAGTGGACGAATGAACTTATTTTTGAGTTTTTGAATCTATATCAAAATGAACCAACGTTGTGGAATTCTGCGGCGCCAGAGCATAAAAACAAAGCTGATGCATACGACGCTTGGAACCGGATAAAAAACAATTTAAAGGATGGTACAATACCAATTAAGGATATAAAAAAGAAGCGAGACAATTTAATGTCGACGTACAGAAGGCAAAGAACGAAAGTAAGAGAATCTAGGGGAACTGGTAGTGGAACAGACGATGTTTACAAGCCAGAGTGGCCTTTCTATGACATTATGGCTGGTTTTTTGGATGAAATTTATAAACCAAAAAAAACTAAGAGTTCTGAGGTAAGTAAATATATTTATTACAATTAATCAGAGAACTTACGACTAAGATAAAATGAGATTAGCCCTCCGAGTTTACAAATATGTAGGTAACTAAAAAAATCCTGCGCGTAGCATATCAATAGGTACCTATCCACATCTTAATCGTAATTATTTTGCCACGCTACAGCGCCATCTGTTACAAAATAATCTGCAAATTTATCTCTCATTGCCTTAGCTGAAAGAGGTGCTCTTATTGGTATATTCCTTAGTGATGACAAGGAAGTAAGTCCTTCAGGATCATTTCGCCAAGAGCCTGGACGCAATTCGCCTTCATTCTCGGTATCAAAAGTACCGGGTGGATTGTACACACTGCGGGATTGTTTAGATCGCCTCAAAAAGTTGTGCAATAAACAACATGTCATTACAATATTCGTTACTTTTTGTGGTTCTAATAGACACGGTTTCCTTAGTACTCTGAAAACAGCCGATAAGATGCCAAAAACATTCTCTACTATTCTTCGAGCACGCGACAAACGATAATTGAAAACTCGTTCTTTCGTCCCTTTAGCGTAAAGACCGGGATACGGCTTCAACATGTTTTCAGTGAGAGCAAACGCACTATCTGCCACAAAGACATAAGGAAGTGGTTCGTCCCTGAGAGGCAAACTCATTGAGGTTGGCAAATTCAGTTCATTTCTAGATATTTTTTTATACAATTCTGTGTTTCTGTACACACCGCCATCACTTATTCTGCCTTGACATCCGCAATCCACAAATGTGAAAGTATAGTCAGCATCAACCAAAGCTAACAGTACAATGCTGAAAGTTCCATGATAGTTGATATATTCCGAACCACTGTAACAGGGGCTTTGTATTACCACGTGTTTCCCATCAATCGCGCCAAGGCAATGAGGGAAATTCCATGTGCTGTTGAAATCGTTTTCAATTTTTAACCATTCTGCTTCTGTCCGAGGTAACTGAAATGAAAATATTCAAATTAAATTTTCATTTTTTATAGGATCCACTGGACGATGAGGATACCGAAGCAGAAGAAGATAATAATACACAGGCGACATCGGAACAAACATTTAAGACTCCCAAAACGTTTGGAAAATATAATTCTAAAAAAAGGCGAACAAATGCGTTGGACGAAATGAATACACGCAGCGATGAAGCTTACAATATTTTAAAACAAATGACGAATACCGAGCCTGACACATCTTCACTATATTGCAATTTATTATGTAGTAAGTTGAGAAGTTTACAGGAAAGTACTAGAGATATCGCCATGATGAAAATAGATGAAATAATGTATGCTCTTAAACAACAAGACAATCACACAAGAAATTTCCCAAACACAGCTTTCCAAGGTTACTCTCATTCATCTAACTCACAGCCACCTCTACAATGTCAAGTCTCACTGCCATCCCCAGGTAACTCTCATTCATCCAACTCACAACCATCTCCACAACATGAATTCTCACTGCCATCCCCAGGTTACTCTCATTCATCCAACTCACAACCATCTCCACAACATGAATTTCCATTTCTAAAATTTATATTTCTACGCTCAACGGACGAATGACGAGCTTGCCTATGCACAGTGATGCGCCTGTATGTGTGCGGTGCATAGTTTACTTATGCTTTAACATTTTGTTACGAAAACCGGTAAGGACAAAAATTGCTACCAGAAGTTGTAACGTTGTAAATAACATGTTTATGAGGCACCTACAAATTTATTTTCTATTTTTACTTAATACTAAAACTATATTCTAATGTATAAAATCATAAGTAAGTGCAAATTTGCTAGTAATTTTTTTGTACACCGAGTCAAAGTTTTAAAAGTAGAAATGCAGCACACGTTACACCCCGATTTTTTGTTTCAGTCCAGTATTACTTCCAATTTAAATGAGTTGTTTGAAAGACAATCTTATAAAAAGTAAGTTAATAAGGCATTAATTGGTATCGTAACAGAAATTTCACATTTAATAAAGTAATTTTTACAAAATCAGGTTGCAACCAGTTTTTGGCCCTTTGGCGAAAAGTCCCATGTACTGGTGAAAAGTGGGTATTTTTTCAAAAAAGGAACACCTCCGCCTACACCGCTGGGGATGAGATATATATTACACTAGAAAAATGTAGTCCAAAGAAGAACCATGTTGAAGTGTCCAGAATCGTGGCTGGCTAAATTCCCTCACTCGCTGAACCTTTGACAGAGATAACTGAAAGTCTTCTCACCTTAGGACCAAAGGCGCTACCTAGGGTTGCCAAAATATAGTATAAGTACTAGCTTTTACCTGCGGGTTCGATCGCGCACGTTTATTTTACTCCCTTTGGAGTTGAATTTTGCAAAATCCTTCCTTAGTGGATGCCTACACCGTATAAGCTATCTATGTGCAAAATTTCAAGTCTCTATACCCAGCGGTTCAGGCTGTGCGTTGATACATCACCAATCAGTCAGTCAGTTTATCATCACTACATAGTATAAAACAAAGTCGCTTTCTCTGTCCTTATGTCCCTTTGTATGCTTAAATCTTTAAAACGACGCAACGTATTTTGATGCGGTTAGCATTGTACCCGTGCAAAGCCGGGTCGGGTCGCTAGTTTTATATATATTTCGAAATAAGCAATAAAAATACATCTAGTACATTTAAAAAGATATATTTATTTATTATTAGTGATTATTTTGTTTTGTTTTTTGCACTTCTTTCATAATTATCAATTTGATGTCTAAAGTAAATTTACATTTCATTATTATTTAGCACATTCAATTATTAAAGTGATGTAATTAAAGGTTCAGCAAACCTTTACCCTCCATACACAAACATTTAGCCCTCATTGAGTTTTTTCGAACTGTCATTGTGCTGTTTGCCCTAATGGCTTGACAGCATTTACAAAACTAGAGGTCGGGATACAAAAAAAATATATACCTACACAATGATTTCAAATTGTAAATATTTAAAAACATGAATTAATAAGCACATACCTATATAGATAGGTATATAACAAATACTTACATGTAAAATTAAATGTTTGATATATTATTAAAAACCAAAATCATCACAAAAATTTTATTACAGATTACCGATTTTACATAATAAACTGATGTGGCCCTCTCTAAACACTTATTATTATTATTTTGTATAAAATTCGCATTACCAATGGACAATTTTGTCATATTAACGTAATTTGTGCGCCACTTCATAGGTACATAAATCAACCCATCAAACTGTCAAATCGGTAAACTAAAGGTGATTATATTAATTAGGTTTAACTACTTATTTAATTACAATATAAAAAGTATAATCTCACGCCTTTTTTATCCCCGAGGGGGTAGACAGAGGTATTCCATTACTGGAAATACCCACATTTCACGAGATATATTGGACCCCTAAACGTGATAGGTGGTGAGCCTATCGCCGGACCGGGTCTATTTACACATGTCTCAGAATTAATTCTGAGACCTGCGGGTTTTCTCACGATGTTTTCCTTCACCGTCGAGCGAGTGATAAATATGTACGTAAGTTTTGAAAAACTCATTGGTACATGCCAGGATTCGAACCCGAGCCTCACTGATTTTAGGCAGGCTCTTTAACCGTCCGGGCTATAACCGCTACAATTACAATATGTACATAAAAAAAATCCTCCAAAGAGGAACCAAGTGGAAAAGTGACCCAAGAATTAATAAATTATCTATAATTTCATAAATTTAGTTGAGCTGTTTAACTTATTTCTATTGAAGCACAAAAAAAAATTAGGGTAGCCCAACTGCATCCATACTAGGTAGCAGGGGGCCAATTCTACTAAATTTTAACGGTTACAGTTGGATGACAATGGCAATGAGAGGGTCAGTCGATGGTGTTATTTACTCTGAAAAGTGTCAAAATAACATCATTGTCTGAACATTGATAAGTCATAGTCATCCAATTAAGACCGTTGACATTTAGTAGAATTGGCCCCCAGATAGGACTCCCCCCTGAGAGATGAGATGGATGGACCTCCATCAAAGGTACCCAGAATAAAATTAATATTGACTATTAACCTACTAACATTACACTATGGATGATCATCCGAAATAAATGATGATTATTATTAGATATTGAAAAATCTTGTCTTCACAAATCGCAGATTAAAAACAAACATAAAACAATAAAAAGCCGCAGTTTACACAAATTACAAGCAGCTGTACTGGGGGGCAATTCCACTAAATGTTAACGGTTACAGTTGGATGACAATGGCATGTCAACGGTCAGTCGATGGTGTTATTTGCTCTGAAAAGTGCCAAAATAACACCATTGACTGACCATTGACATGACATTGTCATCCAACTATAGCCGTTGACATTTAGTGGAATGGGCCCCCTGTACCTCTGGCACAGAATGTTAATAGTACTCCTCTGGATAGGCAAGACTTAAGTTCCCGTCATCAGCACCTATACCCACATTAAGTACTATCAACAGTTATGACTTATGATTATGAGTTACCTAACCAAATCCAATCATCTTAAATTAATATACTTACTGAGACAGTCTAGAGCACATGAAGCTTTACACTTGTAGTGCGAGTCTGATCTCTAAAGAGATTGTAATAATAACGATACAAAGTTCAATGTGTCAAGCGCTATGTGCTCTTTACTGTACAGGGACGCGGGATTGTAAATATTCAGTCCGCCATTTTGAAGTAGACGCGTCATGCTCATACAAAAATTATTACGAAAATATTTAGTACCTATTTTTTATTTAACCCAAATGTTGCGAACCCATAAATATTTATTTACATAATTTATAGGTTCTCTTGATGGTGACTTAATGCCAACCCTAAAATAAATAAAGTATGTGTATGTTTGTGTATTGTATATCAGGATGTGTATGTTTGTGTATTGTTTATCGGTTTAAGAATTAAAAAGCCATTAAAACCTATTAATCTACATAATCATTATGTAATATAAAAAATACAATTAACTATACCCTCTTTACTCCTCTAGGCCCAAGCACAGCGACACGACACTCGAGCGTGAGTATACGCGAAGCTATTTGCATCTCTTTCACGCTCTTGCATGTCGTGCAACATCAGCATTGAGTGTTAACTTGTCAAGTACCATTCCAAACTTGAATTGTCTGCTGAGGGCTAAGGGCCTAAAGGCACAGATAAGCTTTCAACACTGCTAATAAAGAATGAATTGTCCGCCTGCCTGACTCCTTTTATTTTCTTTGCCTTATTGCAGTGGTGCTGTAGATACTGGTATGCCCTTTTGAAAGACCTGTTACAGTTATTGCAGTGATGTTTTTTTAAATTCATATGTATCTCTTGATAATGTTTTTTGTAATCCTTTTTGACGTAGTACTTCTTACACAATTCGCAAACAATCTGAACGCAGCTGCTACCTTTTGTTGGGTATAGATGACTTAAGTCTATATACTTTGGGGTTCCATCATTGATTTTGATACCTGTGTTTTTATCCAATTTCTTCATTACCAAAGTATTATTTCCAGTTTTTTTAATTTCCATAATGTTGTTTGAGTTCAACACTCTCTCGAACCATATCTGGTTCACTTTTTTCATTTCTGCATTCGGGATTTTGGCCTGGAGGTTGAAATGCATCTTCCTTATGTGGTACCGGAGTTGGTACGGGTGGGTGAAAGCTTCGTCGCATGCGTCACAAGATGATTTCACACTCGGTAGTACACCGTTGGGACCAGGCTGTACTGTTTTATAGCTGGAAAAAAGATAATTACCTATATTGTAAAACAAAAATAAAATTTAACAAATTAATACCTACACATGCATGTTCCACATGCCCAAATATACACTGGTGAAAAGTGTGTACTTAAACAAACAGAATACCACTGGGAACCTACTCAGGGATATGGTCAGAGTGTATATTTATTTATGTTCCAATAAATATAAAAATGAAAGGGTGTTATTTAAATGGTTAGCAAAGTATTCGTATTTTTGTGAGCAGAAAAATATAATCTGTAAGCAGAAATAGCTAATTGGTCAGCAACTCATGGCCAGCAAACATTACAAAACCTATCAGCAATTTATGTCATTCTGGATGGCTGTAATTATTTTTGAGCTGCAATGAGCTGCTACTGTTTAATAAAATTTTGGTAAGCACTCAGAGGGGAAGCCAAAAAATATTTTTTGAGCTTCTTATAAAAGTAGCAAAAACAATCTCAGCAAACTTGTCATGCGCAAAATGGGCGCATTCCTTACGTAGATTAGGAATGACTTTGGATTATGCAACTTTTATGATTATGATTATTATTACGCTTACAAGTAGTGGTGGTGGTGGTGGTAGTGGTGGTGGTGGTTTTAGTGGTAGTGGCAGTGACAGTGGTGGTGGTTGTGGTGATGGTGATGGTGGTAGTGGCAGTGGCTGTGGTAGTGGTGTTGGTGGTAGTGGTAGTGGGAGTAGGAGTTGGCGTGGGAGTTGGGAGTGGGAGTGGGGCGTAGGAGGGAGTAGGAGGGAGTAGGAGGTAGTAGGAGGAAGTAGGAGGTAGTATGAGGTAGTAGGAAGTAGTAGGAGTTAGTAGAAGTTAGTAGGAGTTAGTAGGAGTTAGTAGAAGTTAGTAGGAGTTAGTAGGAGATAGTAGGTGTTAGTACTAGTTAGTAGGAGTTAGTAGGCGTCAGTAGGAGTAAGTAGGATTTAGTAGGAGTACCTACCCCCTCCTACTACCTCCTACTAACTCCTACTAACTAGTACTAACTCCTACTAACTCCTGCTACCTCCTACTACCGCCTACTACCGCCTACTACCTCCTACTACCTCCTACTAACTCCTACTACCTCCTACCACCTCCTATTAACTCCTACTAACTAGTACTAACTCATACTAACTCCTACTAACTCCTACTAACTTCTTCTACCGCCTACTACCGCCTACTACCGCCTACTACCTCCTACTACCTCCTACTACCTCCTACTAACTCCTACTAACTCCTACTAAACCCTACTAACTCCTACTAAACCCTACTAACTCCTACTTAACCCTACTAACCCCTACTAACTCCTACTAAACCCTACTAAACCCTACACTAACTAGTACTAACTCCTACTAACTCCTACTAACTCCTGCTAACTCCTACTACCACCTACTACCTCCTACTACCGCCTACTACCTCCTACTAACTCCTACTAACTCCTACTACCTCCTACTAACTCCTACTAACTCCTACTAAACCCTACTAACTCCTACTAAACCCTACTAACTCCTACTAAACCCTACTAACTCCTACTAACCCTACTAACTCCTACTAACTCCTACTAACTTCTTCTAACTCCTACTACCTCCTAGTACGTCCTACTACCTCCTACTTCCTCCCACTAACTCTCCTCCTACTAACTCCTAGTAACTCCTACTAATTCCTACTACCTCCTACTACCTCCTACTAACTCCTACTACCTCCTACTAACTCCTACTACCTCCTACTTCCTCCCACTAACTCCTACTAACTCGGGGTTAGGCAGGCGTAGGAGTTAGTAGGTGGGGGTAGGAGGCAGCAGGAGGGGGTAGAAGGTAGCAGGAGGGAGTAGTAGGAGGGTGTAGGAGGTGTTATGATGTTGTAGGAGGCGGTAAGAGTGTATAGGAGGCGGTAGGAGGGGGTAGTGGGCGGTAGGAGAGGGTAGGAGGGGTAGTGGGCGTAAGAGGGGGTGGGAGTGGGAGTGGGGCGTAGGAGGGAGTAGGAGGTAGTAGGAGGTAGTATGAGGTAGTAGGAAGTAGTAGGAGTTAGTATGAGTTAGTAGGAGGAGAGTTAGTGGGAGGAAGTAGGAGGTAGTAGGAGGTACTAGGAGTTAGTAGGAGTTAGTAGGAGGGGGTAGGTACTCCTACTAAATCCTACTTACTCCTACTAACTCAACTATAATTATTCACGACATGTTTTCTCTGCTGTTCAATCATGAAGTCTTGCTGACCAAGTAGTTATTTTGCGGACCAAGTAACTATTTTGCGGATTGAATGTTTATTATGCAAACCCATGTTATTGTAAGCTGCCTATTTCTGATTTAATTTTTGACCATTATTAAAATTATTTGCCGAACAAGGATTGCTGCCTGATTTTTTTATTTGCGAACAAAATCTTTGTATGCCGACTAAATGATTTAAATGCAGATTTTTTGTGGCTAACCAAATTTTAAAATTGCGGACCATTTAATTACTTCTCAAAATGAAAAGCATAATGGAAGAGAGTAGTTAATGGATCACTCATTCCGAACGACAAATACTACAGCAAATTATCTGCTTAATATGGTTATAGTATACCGATCGCAGATAGGAGTAATAAAAAAAAGTAATAGGTATATTAACATAATGCTTTACTACATAATTTGATTATGGCTAGTCTGGAAGCCAACAAGGGTAGCTGACCACGGGCTGAGTAACCTTCGAAACCAAACTCCTGAAGTGGAAATGGGCTAGGCTCATTATGATGCCCAGAAAAATGGAACAAAACTATCACAACACAGTATCCCAGAAATAATAGAAGACGAGGAAGGCAGTTCAAGGATGGCATGATGAATTGTGGAAATGGTTGGTAGGACGTGGACTAGAGTGGCACTGGACAACAGAGAGCGGAGAAGATTGGGGGAGGCCTTTGCCCAGAGGGATGCAGATAGTTAACTTTTTGTTTACAGTAGAATAATATGCAAGTATGTACATTATTTAAAAGCATGAGTCGAGTACAATTGATTGATCGAATGAGTGTGGTCCGAGAGCATTGTGACTTGAAAGAGGATTTAGTAACCAAGATTGAGAAGGGAATGCTCAGGGGGTTTTTACATATAGAGCGGAGGATGAAAGGCGTCTATAAAATAGGGGATTGTGAGTGGCCGAGTCGGCAGAGGGTGACCAAGGCGTATTTACAGCGATCAGATCGGCGATGTATTGAAGAAAAGCCAGATTTAAAGTACTCAAAACCGACAAGCATGTATGAACCGATTAATGGACGTGGATGAGGCGCATGGGGTATGCCAGGATCGTAGCAGGTGGTGGGTTGTTGTTTCTGCCTACCCTTTCGGGAAAAAGGCGTGAGCATATGTTTGTATGTACATTATTTAGATTCTCATACATGGCCATAAATAAATGAGTTTGGAAGCCAAGTGCTAAGTTTCGAGATAATATGAAACATATGTTTGCATATTCTTGAAAATCCTTTGTGCACAAGTATGTATTAATGTATGTAGTTTTATTAATTTATTACACACACAAACTAATGGGTATGTATACCTAATAATTTTTGATTACTGTCAATTTAAATATCGAGAAAAATAAAAATTAATAAGAAAATACAACGCAATGACAATGATAAATGTTTTTTTAAACATTGATAATGGTTTATTACAAGCCAAAATGCCAATAACTCAATTTTGGACAAAATATTTTAGTAGGATTATCTTCCAAGCTATCCAAATATTGATTTTTATATAATAACAATAATAATTATAAAACACACATAATATTTACAAACTAAACTAAAGATAAAAAAATGTCCTCCAGCGCACCATGTTGAGGTAAGGCACCCAAAATGCTGGCAGCATTTTGGGTGCCTTACCTTTCCAAATATTTACCTCCTCTTAACTTTAATTGTAAGTGGTGGTCTCATTAACACACTATCAGTTAAAACTGTATTCTCTGCTTTAAGTTCAGCTTCTGGGGTACACATATTTACTACCTAGCAAAGGAAATTGTATGTAATAAAAATATTTTATGACCTATATCACATTGTAGGCATAAAATCAGCTGGAATATTGATTTTATGTACTAGTAATGTTATGTACTGGCTCAGTCTAGAAACTATTTAAGTCTAGACCAGAGAGAAAGCACAATCAATACTTCATCCCATCCCTAACTGAGGCTGTATGCTTCTTTGCCAAGTACACAAATACATTTAAAAACTTATAATTTTTTAAATGATAAGTTATTCGCACTCTTTTTTGATTAGGTACATACTTAAGTGGTTAAACTTTTAAATTTGTTACGTACCTATAGTCTCGGTGAATGTGTATAGAGTGAGTAGTTAGATTCCCTCGGTTCGTGAATTCTAAGTTACACCAAGAACACTTAAAACTTTTCTGTTGTTTTTTACAGAAGCGATAATGCTGAGTTCGGAAGTATTTGCTTTTGAACTCTTTGTCGCATCTATTGCATTTGAATTTCTTCTTTGGTTCTGGTTGTTCGGCCTGACTACTATCGCTATCACTGTCACTGCTAGACATGTTTTGCACAGAATTTAATAGAAAACAATACAGCCTATTAATATTACGATTAAATATACAATTTTCTACATGAATATCGTGTTTATATAAAATATATCGATTTTTTAATGATTTACATTCATGCATTTGACTTGTTTTTCTTTTGATTTGATTTGACACTGACAACCGACTGACAACTCTGACAAGTGGATATTTTTATTTTATCCTTTTCGTTTGGAGGCACCTCGCAGCTTTCGTACAGTATACATTTTTGGAAAATGTGTGTAAATAGAGAAGTTAAGATTTTCGAAGAAATAAATCTTGTGATGCTCGTGAGCGCTCCTGTTGTTAAGAGCACAACGAGATATTTTTTTTTAAATTGATTTAGTATTCCTAACCAGTCTGTGGTCTTCAGTTGACAGCCATTCCTTTCCTTCCAAGCTAAAAAAAATATACATTAAACATAAACAAATATAACAAATATTTTTGGCGCGAAGTGGAGTTAGTTAATGTTTTGTTTTGTGTGTGATACTTTTCTTTGATATTTTTTATGACCTAGTTTTTCGAAATTAACAACCCGTAATAAAAATACGAACAAAGAATGGCTAGGACGAAAGCTTCGGTTGGTGCCAAAGGTAACATAACCTAAAACATACTGGTACAGTTTAGTTAGTTACTCTATTATGTACTCTTTATTATTACTCTATTACTATAGTAAATAACCCTTAGCAAGGGCAGGGCATCCTCAAGTAACAGAACCAGTGTAAATATATTCAAGAGAAAAGTTCAAAAGTAATTTTTTCTAGGTCAGTTTACTAATTCTCTGCTTAGTGCAAAAGTCAAGCGTTTGTATGGATCAATATGTGCATAAATCATGTAATAAGTGACTCTTAGATCCCGATATCTCAGGAATGGTAACTCTTAGGAAACAAATTATCAGGACCATTTTTTGTAGAGAATTTTAAAATCTACAACTTTGGTTTGAGTTTTGTTAAAACTTACCGTTTTCGAGAAAAATCCAAAGAACCTCAAATTTTGAGCTTTTGCCCCAAATAACTTTTGTAGCACACACAGGATCGATGGGGATTTTTAAAACTTTGTAATGGTAAACCCCAGCTGTCCACCAAAATTAGGCTCTCTGGGAATTTTTGTTATTTGACCACTATTTTTATTTGCCCGGACTATTAGCTCAACAGTGACCTATTATGGGTTGATGTTGAAATGTTGAATATTAAGCATAAGTATGCTGTACTTTAATTCCAGTGGCCTCCGGGAAAAGTAGCAAGGCACGGTGCAGTGCAGCTCCTCCCCCGAGCAGCGCAGGCAGTGGCGGTGAGTGAAAATAGGTGTCCAAAAAACTGTATACACTACTAGGTGTTTCCCGCAATTCCACCTGCGTAAGTCCTGTTCTTATGGGAAAATTATTAACTAGAAAAGTAAGTTGTCTATTGGTGAAAGAATTCTTTAAATCGGTCCAGTAGTTTCGGAGCTTATTCATAATAAACATACAAAGACACTAATCTTGCCTCTTTATATTATTAGTGTAGATATGGTGTAATTCAATGGCCATAGCACACATACCTTCCCATACCCACTCTTTGTTTTCTGTCCATGAAAATATATGTTCAAATATTTTTTTGCAAGGGGGTGGCAGAATCCATACCTAGAAATCCCGTTGTGTAAATGTTATGGGTTGATGATGATTTAATTTTGATCTGATCATATATCTGTGTTTCTAGGGAGCAGTAGTACATCCTCCCGTGCCAGCCACTCCGGAGGCAACTCAGTGTGCCCTCGGGAGACTCCAAAATGGCAGAGACCAATAACCAACTTCTTCATCGGCAAGGACACAAGTCAAGACTTCGATACTCAGGATAACGAGCATACTGAAAATGGTGGTGGGAATGTTATAAACTATTTTTGTAGATTTAGTTTCTAATTAATTATTAAAGTAGTCTATTTATTCGTTCCGAGTTTTCTGAGGCCTCTAGTTTTCTTCACAATATTTTCCTTAACCATGATAAATGTGTACTAAAGTTTTTGAAAAACTCTTTAGAAAAACCTACCTGAAATAGAACCCAAGCCTCACTCATGAAAGATAGTTTCCTAGAAAGTAAAGTTCCTACAGAAAAGTGCAAGGTGCACCTTACAAAGCGCCCACGAAAAGCCTGTGTGAGTGTTGGATAAAAGTACTCAAAAGCACTGGTGGACTAAGGTAAGGGTCTCTGGTACTGGGGGGCCTCCAAATTTAGTGAAAAGTTCTCTATCAAATCCTAATCAAAGATAAAAGGCAGTTGGGTGTTGGTTGGAAGTACCATAGATACAAATACGATTAAAGCTACACTAAATTCGGAGGCTCCCTAGAACCAGAGGCCCGCGGAGGCCTGCAAATCCGAAAGTTATAAGACGACGGGGGCCTCATTCAGTTTATCCGCGCCCTGGGCCTCCGAAAGGCTTAGTCCGCCACTCAAAGTCCACTTTATTTTCAAATTGAATTACACTAAGTGCTGACACTACTTATAATAATAATAATATAATCTCACGCCTTTTTTTTTATACTGGATATACCCACATTTCACGAGATATATTGGACCCCTAAACGTGATAGAGTGAGCCCATCGCTGGACCGGGTCTATTTACACATGTCTCAGAATGAATTCTGAGACCTGCGGGTTTCCTCACGATGTTTTCCTTCACTGTCGAGCTAGTGATAAATATGTACGTAAGTTTCTGAAAAACTCATTGGTACATGCCAGGATTCGACCCGAGCCTCACTGATTTTCGGCCGGCTCTTTAACCGTTCGGGCTATCACTGCTCTTGAGACTACTTCTGGTAGCTTATTCCATGATCTGACCACTCTATCAACAAATGTCTAAGGATATCATCTCAAACTGCATACTACTGTATCACACAGTAGTATGCAGTTTGAGATGATATATTCTTATTGCAGTAAATGTACAGAAACATGAATAAATATACATTTTATGCCATTCAAATTAATTGGGTAGTTGACAGCATCGAAATTAAATTGCGAGTAGTCATACATTAAAAAGATTATACCAAAACACCTCAAAATATGTATTTCGATTTTCAATTTACAATTATAGCAAATTTAAAAATAATATAACAATCAAAAAAAGTGCTGCAATTGAGTACTACAAACTATGACGTCACGGTTTGCTATTTCAGTACATTTTCCATAGTAAAATTTCGTTTTGACAGATCGTAAAAAGTAACTGATTTGACTAGGTAGGACACAACCCTATTATTTAGTTTTTTTATTTCAGCAGGCAGCTCAAAGGCTAAACCAAAACGCAACATCATAGAATCAGACGATGAGGAAACCCTAGAAGACAAACCGAAGAACAACATTCTTGATGAAACGCCAGAAGACAAACCGAAGAACAAAGTTCTTGAAGAAACACCAGAAGACAAACCAAAGAACAAAGTTCTTGATGAAACCATAGAACTGGAACCGCTAATTGGCGATGACAGCCATAAAATAGAAGAATATTACCCCCATAAAGGGGAAAAAGGTAAAGGGAGGGGGAAGAAGACTAAAAAAGAAAATATTAATGGTAACTCAGAGAAAGATCAGCAGAGAAAGTCTGTAAAAAGAGATTTTGAAGAAAGTGTTGAAGAACCAATTAGTAAAAGAGTTAAAGTGAATTGACGATATTGAATATTGTCTTTATAGTTGTAAAAAATAAGAAATCATGTGATTGAGAGCTAACTGTTGATCTTTAAATTTGGGTGATCCAATACTTTTTTAATGTGTGAATCTCTGGAAGATAATACATAAGTTTATATTAATACAGTGTCTCAAACATAGCTTATCAACATACTCATCATCATCAACCCGTAACAGCCCACTGCTGATGTAGGGGTCTTTCCTCCTACAAGAGGAAGTATGGGCCGTAATCTCCCACGCGAGCCCACCGCGGTTTAGGAGATAAAATCTGACCGAGGCGTCATTGCATTACCAAAATAAATGCTGCTAATAAAATACTAATAACCCGTCAGCATTCCAGGATGACCAGGAATGTATGCCTTTCCTCAAAATTCAAGCTATATTCCTGAAAAGTTTCATAAAAGATTGTTACTTAAAATTTTCCATTCCATTGCTGTGGTGAAATATGTTGGGACAATATTTTTGTATGTAAAATCATGAATTTTAGGTAAATAAATTCATAGTGCAGTCAACCCTAGTTCTAATCTTTTAGTTTCATGGATCCCTAGGTTGCATGGAAGAGATAGAAAGCGATAAGACCGCCTATTGTACTTTATTTTTGTATTGTTCTAGGTGTACAATAAAGACTTATTCTATTATCTTTTCATGTATAAACTGCAGAACTGTATTTTTGTTGATTATAAAAAAGAAATATTATTTATATATTCTTGCGATCACTTGTGTTTGACGTATTCTGTGTAGACTTAGAAGATAAAGTTTCCCTTAGATTTTTTTTTGTCTTTCTTACTACTGGAAGCCATGGTCATGTCGCACAAATGTGTAGGGCTCGTTAACAAATAATTTGAAACACCATTAGGTAATAAGTTGTATTTTGTGACCTGTATTTATAATGTTAAAGTTGCATATTTAATTAAGTTTATATAAGTTATGTATCTAAATTAAGTTTTTTGACGTTATGAACTTGAATAAAACGTGAAATTATATAAATATTTTTATTTCCCATCTTATCTGCACTTCTGCACTACACTATTATAAAGAGAAAATATAATATATTATGCTAAATAAATATTGTAATGAATATGCTCTAAATGTAGTGAACTAATTTAGAATTCATTTACAAATGGTGTGCACTGGGGTTGCTGTTATACATGCTTCCCCTGAAATTTTTTTTAATACAGAGCCCAACATACTTTAAGTGAGCAAACACACTTGGCGGAACTTTCGGTGAGCAACA
The DNA here is from genome assembly GCA_963855545.1 of Ethmia dodecea. Taxonomy (NCBI): domain Eukaryota; kingdom Metazoa; phylum Arthropoda; class Insecta; order Lepidoptera; family Depressariidae; genus Ethmia; species Ethmia dodecea. The sequence goes on along the minus strand of OY979454.1, from coordinate 3,056,668 downwards.
TACATTATGGTTGACGCGTGAGGCAGATCCATTTATCTTTAAAGTGAAACGTCAATGTATGTTGTTGACGGAAAGTTCCGCAAGTGTGAGGAGCGGAGGTGGAATGCTCCTCCATCTTGAAAAGGGAAGATCTTCCTTCGAGGTGATCGTGATTGACCGCGGACCAACGGTTTTTGTTGGACAGTTGTATTTGTACAAACTTGTGAGAAAACTTCGATAGCGCGGTTTAGAACTTGTGACATCACGTGCTTTGCTTTCCGTCTTTGGCGCTTTACTTAGTTCTATTTAGAATCGATTGATGGCGCTACAAAGTTGCATAGGCTACTTCTGAGCTCTGGGCTAGACTGAAGTCAGGAGTAAGGCCAATAATATTAGGTTTTATTTTTTAGTCGGTTACCTATGAAATTGACGTTTTGTATGGAGTTTTTAAAGCAGATATTTTTGGAACTAACATTTTATTATTTATTTCTGGATCTAAACATCCAAATAATACAAAATCTTGTGAGTTTGTTGAACAAATCTTTAAGTTTAATAGAAATTACTGCCATGGCTTATGTATGAGAGATGGAAGGAAATGATAAATAAAATACGTTCTTAGTTCAATCTCATACATGTTATTGTACTAAAAAAATCTACATACGTTTAAAATGTTGTAAAAAACTGGAAAATCTGCAAAAACACCTATTTTGATTACAAACTTCTAATGTTTAGTTATTTCATTATATATTTCACTCGATCGAAGCTATTGTACATGGCGTAGCCACAAATTAATTTAAACGAATAAAGTGACAGGGAAATGAACAACCCAAAGAATCAATGACTATTATATTTTCATTGATTCTTTGGGTTGTTCATTTCCCTGTCAGTCCTGTCACTAACATTCGTTTAAAAATTAATTATTTTACTTTCTGCGAATCCGTGAAATCTCACTACTGGAATGTGGACCTTACGTAATGAGCATGGGCCGTGAGGTCCCAAGAGAGCCCACCCTGGTTTAGATGACTGGAATTTTTAAGATTTCTAACTACTTTTGATGTGCGCTAACTCAGTGCCATAGGGGTAGTGCCCCCGAAAGGTTACACCATGTACAAATAAAAAGCAAATACATTGTCTTGATATAGTGAGTAATTTTTCAAATAAATATATCTTAAACAATAAAATTTTACAATTTCAACCTCAGATTATGAAAAATAGATTTTCGGATATTATTGCACAGGATAGTATAGTACCGGGTTCGATTTCCGTGTAGGACAAATATTTTACTATAGGATATTGGACTGTATCGAAATTAATGGCAAGTAATCATTAATTAAAAACATTAGGCCAAAACACCTAAAAAGCAAAGTCCATTGAATACTAAAAATGACGACGTCCCAAATCAGTACTCAGTACTTTTTAAATAGCAAAAAGCAAGCAAATAAAAAAAAGGAACTACCCTTTTTGATATAACTGCTCTCAAATTATTATTTTTGATTTTTCTAATATATTTACTTGTTTTAACTTTTCTATGTATAAATATAAAAGCAGTTATATAACCGAAAGTCTATTTTTGAGAATCAGAGTTTCCAATAAATACATCTTAAGGTTATATTCAAAATCAATGTAAGATTTTTGTACCTATACTAAAAATCGCAGATACTTAGCGACATTGGGTGTATAATATTTTTCTTGTTAGATTAAAAAGCAAGTTGTAATGTTATTTTTTATATAAGTAACCTAATAAATAAAAAGTCTATTTAGAAAAATCCTTTTTACTAAGGTGTGGACGCAATAAATTAAGTACATACGAGTATATGAAATTCTTCGTTTAAATAAAAAATACACTAGTCAAAACTATATATTTCCTCAAATTGGATACCTGTTCCAAGTCTTGCCGGTATTTATTATATTTATGGAATTTCAAAATTGTATGAATGTATTTGTGATTTTATATAAATATTGGATTCGATTCTGCTTTACAGCGACTAAACTTATTTTAGTTTAGTCTTGTCTTTGTCTTACCTCAAAAAAAGAAAAGGGATAGAAGATAACCTACCGAATTTAGTCCTGTCAGAGGCTGTATTTTTAGTCGTGATTTCTTGAGTACTAAACACGTTATGAAATGACTTAGTTGATAGGACTACATTTAATTTGCCAGGACTAAATATCTCTCATCTCTTTTCTTTTCTAGGAGTCATAAAATGACAGGAGTAAACTAAAATAAGTTTAGTCGCTGTAAAGCAGAATCGAACCCATTATACTTAACAAATTTAAGTATGACACTAAACAACTTGCATTTAATCCAATAAGATTGTTATATAAATATCTAGTAACAGTATAGATAGTGGGTATGTATTGCTTATACATTATCTAACTTACATACTATATCCGATGAATTTTACCAGTTTGGTATCCAGATATTTAAAATTCGATTTATTGTAAAGAAGTAACTGATTTTGTTTACTAAACTTATTTTTTCATTTTAATTTCAATTTAGTGATAACAAAATGTGTAATTGGTTACATAACATTGGTTATCTCTGCCTATCCCTTCGGGAAAAAGGCGTGAGCATATGTATGTATGTATGGTTAGATAACATGAAATCATCTTTGTAATTTTTTTTTAACTTTTTTTGCTATGAAAGAAATTTTCCTGGCAGCTTTATTTGACATGCCCTAAATTTTTGAAGTCATTTCAATAAATCATTTTACATAATGGAGTTTTTGGAAAGACGTATTTTAAAAGACCTTTCTTTTTATAACCCGACTGCAAAATAAGGAGGGTAGTGTTCTCGGGTCTAAGTACGTACGTACGCTCTGACAGATTTTGTGGTGTCTTAAGATTCACCTTCAACTCCCGAATGTTTTATACAAAGAGATTAAAATATAATAGGACATAGAGCATTGGGAATATTTTCATACAAAACTTTGAAGCTCAAGCATTATGTCAGTTAGTATGAACGCGAGCTGTCATTCGGTCGAAATTGTACTAGACTTATTCCACTTGGAATAACTTTTCGGCTTCAATTTTTCTTTGCTTTGTCCCCTCTATGCTCTATTATATTTCAATGTCTTTGGTTATAGGCAACCTCTGTCCGCCAGACCAATGTGCGTCTGCACAGTTTTTAATTTTAGTTTTTCTTCTTTCGATATAAAGTTTTATTATTGGTAAATTTTATCATATAAACTCAATGACTGAACAGACGCCTAAGAGTTGATTAAAAGATATTTATAAAGACAATAATAAAGCCATTAAAATATCCAAACCGATAAACTTTTTAAAAATTGTTACACATTATTCTAAACTATGAATATAGGTGGCGGTGAACTGTTTTTGTATTTAAATATTGTGATTATGTATTTCAACTTCATAATTCATAGGGTTTATTTGATATTAGGCAGGGGAGTCTATGGCAAGATTTCATTACAAAAAATTTTTTTTTTACAGTTTGCTTTACGAATGTGTCTCGTTTAGACAACTTTACGTTTGAGCAGCATGATCGTCTGTCTGTTTGTATATCAAAATTCAAAATAAGCATAGTGGTCAACTTTTCTTTCTCAAAAAATATAATCAATTCCTTACTTAAACCCAAAAACAGTTGCCAAATCAATAATACTCTTTTTGCTTAACTTAAGTAATAGTTCTACACATACACAGAAATATTAGACTTTTAGATCCCGAGTGTACGAGCTGCCAATACTGGCTAGAGAGAGCAGCGGCCTGAAAAATCTGCTGGCTAGATATTAATAGTCCGAGAAACACTGGCTAAATAGCTGTGGCCAGGGTAACACACTGGCTAGATAGCTGCGGTCTGGGACATACTCTGGCTAGATAGCTGCGGTCTGAGAAATACTCAGGATAGACAGCTGCGGTCTGAGAAATACTCTGGCTAGATAGCTGCGGTCTGAGAAATACTCAGGATAGACAGCTGCGGTCTGAGAAATACTCTGGCGAGATAGCTGCGGTCTGGGTAACACACTGGCTAGATAGCTGCAGTCGGAGAAATACTCTGGCTAGATTGCTGCGGCCTTGGTAACAACCTGGGTAGATAGCTGCGGTCTGAGAAATACTCTGGCTAGATAGCTGCGGTCTGGGTAACACACTGGCTAGATAGGTGCGGTCTGAGAAATACTCTGGCTAGATAGCTGCGGTCTGGGTAACACACTGGCTAGATAGGTGCGGTCTGAGAAATACTCTGGCTAGATAGCTGCGGTCTGAGAAACACTCTGGCTAGATAGCTGCGGTCTGGGACATACTCTGGCTAGATAGCTGCGGCCTGGGACATACTCTGGCTAGATAGCTGCGGTCTGGGACATACCCTGGCTAGATAGCTGCGGTCTGGGACATACCCTGGCTAGATAGCTGCGGTCTGAGAAATACTCTGGCTAAATAGCTGCGGGAAGGTTAACACCCTGGCTAGATAGTCGTGGTCTGGGAAATACCCTGGCTAGATAGCTGCGGCCAGGGTAGCACCCTGGCTAGATAGCTGCGACCAGGGTAACAACCTGGCTAGATAGCTGCGGCCAGGGTAACAACCTGGCTAGACAGTTGCGGCCTGTGTAAAACTCTGGCTAGAAGATAATAATTCATTAACAATTTAAATTCCTCTTAATTTGCTTCTTGGTTTCTCATTCGAATGCAGAAGATAATCACTACATAGTATAAAAAAAGTCGCTTTCTCTATCCCTATGTATGCTTAAATCTTTAAAACGACGCAACGGATTTTGATCCGGTTTTTTTAATAGATAGAGTGATTCAAGAGGAAGGTTTTAGTATTAGCATTGCACCCGTGCGAAGCCGGTGCGGGTCGCTAGTTAAGCATAATTTGGTTACTGAATTTATCTCGTCGCCACTCCGTCCGTCTATGCGTACCCTTAGGTACCTAAAGGTCTGATACTTCTCCTTAACAATACAGTCGAATACAAAATGATTATTTAACTATTTATTAAAAATTTGGCTGCCGTTATTGTACCATCAGCGATTAGCCTTTTCACATATAGCCTTATCTCTGTCATTCCTATGTTAACAGTATTGGCAGGAAAAGAGATAGAGTATGATCACGATTTTAGAGGATATTCTGTTATTAATTTATGACAATAGTCTTAGCTTTGCCTTTGATTTTTAGCTCTGATTTCAAGTCTATGAACAAAAGCAGAAAAACTCGTCGGTGGAGATAGACTGTTTCCAGCCAACCTCCACGAACGAGTTTAGAGGCCATTGTATAACCCAGGTAGCAATTTCAGACGCCAACCTTGAAATGACGTCTTTTACCAGTCATTATAAGGTCAGTCCGGCGACGGTCGTGGATGTATGTCCTACTGACGTACGGTTATCGACGGCAACAAGTTATTCCAGATACAGTCTTTGGTGCACGTACCAACGACGTACTTACATGACGTCTTTTGGATCCTTTGGTTAGGACCAGAAAAGAACGTTTCTAGAACATGAATCTGTAAACGTCTTTATGACGTACGCAACAGATCATTCTGGAACCATCCGAAAAAGTATAGAATACTGTAAAACCAACCATTACCGTTCGAGTGACCGAATGAATTATTATTATTATTATTAATCAGGCAAGCAGTTTACAACTGATAAAGCCTGTATCCAGGTGTTCTCCACTCAAGCTTTCTCATTACAGGATAGGAATTTGTCAAGTTTATTTTTAAATTGATTGACACTTTTAGATTGACATTGGGTGCTGAGACTACTTCTTCTGGTAGCTTATTCCATGATCTGACCACTCTGTTGCTCAAAAAGTGTCTGTAAGAATTGTATAGGTTAGTCTGTGATGCTAGTAAAAAATGTAACGTTGGATGATTAATTATCTAAAAAGTTAATCCTATAACCAACACAACTTGAACTACCTACACTTTATACAATTTTCAATTAATAGGAGTTCTACTTATATTAGTCAAATTCAGCCCTCAGTTGCTTGTGAGTGCTATCCTGCACCAGAAGACTGAACTGTGACTGTGACTGAACAGCAGCTACTATAGGTTTAACAAAACAATTCATGACTTCAAACCTCATAACTGCAAGCTGAAGTGTCACTAAACTTGTAAGTTGTACAAGACGCCTAGTTTGGTTAAGACACCACCTTTTTATAAAATATGATGGAGTTGACTTTTAAAAATAAAAAAATAGGTAAGTATATAAAAACTTGTCAATCGCATATTCTTATGCCGCGGTAGACGTTCACCAATTCAAAAATAACTGCCACGTACCACGTAGGTACCTACTGTATGTTGAAGCTAAATTATGAAGGGCTTGGTTTTTCTAGAATTATGATTTTGAAAATCCATTGTATTTTTTTTTGTTTTATGATTTAATCTAAACGAATGTCCAAAAATTCTATACAAAAAAAGTTCTGAAAAAAGTAGGTAGGTAAGTGTGTTTGTTGTAGTTTGTTTTTAAATTTTATTTATGATATAAGTTTTAGTTTCAAGAAGACGTCCTACCGACACTTACATGAGACGTACTACTGACGTTTATGGTATGACGTGTAGCGACACTACATAGAACGCGCCAATAGACGGCCGAGTTCTAAACCGCGCTATCGGAGTTTTCTAATGAGTTTGTATAAATACAACTGTCCAACATCAACCGTTGGACCGCGGTCCCCAGGCACGATCAACTCGCCTGGCGGGAGATCTTCCTTTTCACGATGGAGGAGCATTCCACCTCTGCTCCTCCATACTGGTGACCCCTCGACACCTGGACATCAGCGCAACCTTCTGTAACACCTGGACTTCAGCGCAAACTTCAGAAGCATCATCACATCGTCATTACTCAATCACACCCACAACAACCTTCACTCAAGGTCAGCAGCAGCAGCAGTCGCACAGCAAGCCAGAATCAGGCTCATCGCATGAGGAGCATTCCACCTCCGCTCCTCCATAGACGTGTCACAGACGTTTATGGTGTGACGTGTCACAGACGTTTATGGTGTGACGTGTCACAGACGTTTATGGTGTGACGTGTCACAGACGTTTATGGTGTGACGTGTCACAGACGTTTATGGTGTGACGTGTCACAGACGTTTATGGTGTGACGTGTCACCGACGTCTCGATAAGACGTCATTGGGATAAGACAAATCCACGTCACTATAAGATCCTACAAACGTCAAATTTTGACGTCATCTATTTCAAGATGGACCTTATTTGGCCGGCGCTTCTACGTCATTTTGCTACCTGGGAAGGCTATTGACGTTTCTAAGAGCAATTTTTGTTTACCGACAGAAACAAATGAACTTTAACTTGAATGGTTTTATACATTTCTTTTGTCAATTGAAACTTGTGATCATATTCTATTTAATTTTCGTCCCAGTCTTTACACACATAAATTTCAGCAAAAAAAATCACATTTTTTTCATAATACCACAGAGTATTACTCTAATACTAAAAGCGTGAGCATTTATAACACAGTCGCGATCAGTTTGCCGATTTGACATACATATAATATGTAGTTGGATATTTGCGTTATATATACCGCCTGATTTTTTTTACTGTCTGGAAAAAATATTCCCATAAAAAATTATCAATATATTTTTTTCTTGCTTTAACTAATATACATTGCTCAATTGTAGTCAATATTACACACTGAAATATTCGAAACAGTATTTCAAAAAGAAACAGGCTCGTAGCTTCCATTCATGCGCTATCTACCTACAACCGCCAGCTGCTACATAGTAGTGTGCGTAGTTTTCTATTTTGTAAATTGCATTAAACATGATTATACAATATGTAACAGAATAAGCGCAATTCCTGAAATTAGTTTGTTCAGTATCGACTACTTATTCGATTTCCGCTATTTTTAACATGTGTTAATTTAAACAAAATGAATTATCGTAGCTGAATTTAGTGCTTTCTATGGAAATCGTGCTATTATTAATCGATATTTAAGAAAATTGGTTAGACACATTTAAAGTTCGATTGCTTCATATTTTTTTTATATTAATATGCTAATTGGGGTGTATGAAGAATTGTGCTTTTTCTGTTAGGCATTGTATTTAACAATTACTCTCGTGTATAACTTCGGCTCTAGATACCTTATACGTCATATTTTTTTCCAGACGGTAAAAAAACTCATCCAGTATATCATCAACCCATAACAACCCAGTACTGGGCTAAGGGTCTTTCCTCACACATATGGATGTATGGGCCATAATCTCCCACGAAGTGTTAGGCTAGTGGCAACCTTATTGTCAGAATTTTTAAAGGGCTTGACATGGCTTAACGATTTCCATTGTGTGTAAACACAACGAAAACTGGAACCGACGGTTTAAAGTGCCTTCCAAGCCACGGAGGCGCTATATAGTGCCACTAGGCGGTCACCCATCCACTGAATGACTGCACCCATCATCATCATCATCAGCCTACATTCGTCCACTGCTGGACATAGGCCTCCCCTGATGAGCGCCATAGCGCCCTGTCTTCGGCTCGACGCATCCAGAATCAGTCTGCAGCCTTTCGCAGATCGTCATCCCATCTGGCCGGAAGGCGTTACGTTTGACTGCACTCAACTTTGCTTAACCACTGTGAAACACACTGGTTTCGCGGGACTACAAGAGCCTTTTGATATTTTTTGAGTGAAATGTGATATTGACGTAGTTTGTGCGTCACTTCGTAGGTAAGCACTTCAACCAATTAATACAACTGTCAAATAGTTAAACTGATCGCGAATCTACTATAGAATTGGAATATAAAAATGGAATTTTAGATATGAGCATAGAAAAACGCCTTTAAAAATAAATTAATGTCATGATGATGTGTCGTTACTTCAGCATCTGCGAAAGACAGAAATTTGCATCAATTAAAGCTTAGTATGTATTTAGATGATAAAAGAAGGATAAAGTCGATTTTCTATAAAAAAAAAACAATTATAATTAATCAGTTAAGAACCGTCGGTTCTAATTGGAACCGAGACACAATTAAAAATCTATTGTGTCTGTGATTCATGCTCTGAGAGGTTAAGTAAAAGAAGATTTTATTACTATAACATTTTTTGAAATATACTTTTTACTTTAGGAAATATGTATGATGTAAGTGACTACTTATTTTTGTTTGTCAAATTATAGGATTATCTTTTGGCCTTGTCAGCACGTGACCGTTTTATACTATAAAGAAAATAATCGCAACTCACTCAGCCCTACACGCTATCAGCGGGGCTTTGAAACTCCGCGAGGGCGTGGATGGGGCTCGGCTGCTTCTTTTGGCTTCCGCGGCGAACCTTCGCGCGGACTTCCTCGGGCTTCTCCGGCCTTATCAGGGGCTTCTTCTCCGGCGCCTTCATGCGCCACACTACGATTGGCGACTGGAGAAGAATGGAGAATTAACCATTGGAACTGATTTGTCTTTTTTTATGGCCTCGCGCCACCAATTTCATTAAACTGGGAAACGGATTCATATTTACAAAAAGAAAGGAACGGAATTTTGAAAAGGAAAAAAGGATTTCTCTTGTATAATGTTTAAAGAAGGGTGTCAAATAAGAGTGCGCTATTTAAATGTGGCAACTCGGAAACACAAAATTTTACAGCGATAAACACTATACAACATGTAACAGAATAAGCGCAATTCCTGAAATTAGTTTGTTCAGTATCGACTACTTAATCGATTTCAGCTATTTTTAATGTGTTAAATTTTTCCGAAAAATGAATTAGCCTAGCTGAATTTAGTGCTATCTATGGAAATCGTGCTATTATTGAATATTTAAGAAAATTGGTTAGACACAACTTTAGTTCGATCGCATCATATTTTTTTATATTAACATACTAATTGGGGTGTATGAGGAATTGCGCTTTTTCTTTTTTTTTCTGTTACGTGTTGTATATATTTTATATGTACAGTCAAGAGCACGTGGAGATTGACACGTTGAACGTTGTAACGTTCTTATTACAATCGCCTTAGAGGTCAGACTCGCACTACAAGTGGAAAGCTTCATGAGCTCTTGACTGTACCTATATACAAGATATATATTTGACGGGCCTGTTGGCTCAGTTGGTAGTGACCCTGCCTTCTGAGTCGGAGGTCGCGGGTTCGATCCCCGCTCGAGGCCAACATTTGTGTGCATGAACATGTCTGTTGGCTTCGTGTCTGGTCGTTTAATATTTATATAAGTATGTTTATCAGTTGTTTAGTTCCCATAGTACAGGCCCTGCCTAGTTTGAGACTAAATAACCGTGTGTGAATTGTGTCCCACAATTTATTATTATTATTATTATTATTATATATAAAAAAACATGAAATATACAAAAACTATACTTGTTTCCATTTACTTAAAAATGCTTAATTTTAAAGGTTTATTTTTAGCAAACAGAATGTGTTCAGAATTATTAATTTAACTCTTTTATATTAAACACAATTTATAAAAAAAAAAACTACTTAAAGAAAATTCTGTTCATGCATTCAAGGTGTTACTCAGTGCCTACCAATTGTTAAATGAATACAGTGCGCGCAGCGAGAGTTAAGCCGAACACAGTACTCACACAGACATAATTTTGCATTCAGAATGTTGTATTTTTAATAAAATAAAATATAAATTAGAATTTTTAATAAAATAGAATAAAATATAGCCTATGTTACTCAGGGATCTTCTAGCTTTCCATAATAAAGAAGTTTTAAAATCGGTCAAGTAGTTTTTGAGTTTATTCGTAACAAACATACAAAAATACAAATCTTTCCTCTTTATAATATAAGTACAGATTATTATATTATAAACGCGAAAGTTTGTGAGTATGGATGTATGGATGTTTGTTAATTTTTCACGCAAAAACTACTTAACGGATTTTAATAGGCTATATTTTATCCCCGTATCACGGGATCGGGAACTACGCGGGTGAAACCGCAGGGCGCTGCTAGTATTATACGATATGGGCGACCCAGCTTCGCTTGTTCTAACGCCATCTGCCGGTGAGTGACCGTATCATATATAAAAATCTTTAATTTTGCGTTACAGGAAAAACAAGTGCAGTTGAACTTAAAACGCAATAGTGTATCTATATACAAAATTTCATCATAATAGTTAGACCCATTTCCGAGATACCCGAAATATAAATACATAAGTACAACAATTGCTCGTCTAATGTATACTGTGGCGACTAAGAATGTGAAGTTATACGGCACGTAATTTTAAGATTACGCATAAGTTAGATCAATAAATAAGTCACATCATGTCATAGCAATTGTACCAAGCTTTTTGGTACATAATTTAAATGAGACTGCAGATGGATTTAGTCTGTTTTATTTTAACGTAACAACTGCATATACTATGACAAGATGTGATTTATCTATTGATCTAACTTATGCGTAATCTTAAAATTACGTGCCGCATAACTTCAAATGCGGTGTCGCCACATATACCTATCGGTTTAACTGCTGTTAGTGTAAGTTGGCAAATAATATTTTTTATAACACATTTGCTCGTAAAAGGTGTCTTATTTCACCAATTTTAATATCGTTACCTATCTCATTACGCCCAAGTGCGGTAAGTGTAAAGTAAAACGCACGGTTTATCAAGATGCTCCGTCTTAAAACGAACGGTACTTTTTAAAATCTCAGCAAAGAGTTTTTATGTCAAAAAAGTTGTCAACATTTTATGATTAAAATTAACTTTGGGAGATAAAATATAATAAAGAAATATTTATGTACATAATTATTTAATTTAATTAATTTTGACAGTAAATTACAACCAATTAATCTGTAACAAAAACACAAAAATATTAGGCATTAGGTTCGCCATGTGTACATTTTCTTGGTACATAAAGTTAAATAAATAAATAAATAAAAATATTATTTTACTTTATTAGTAGATAATAAGTACTGGCTGTTTTTTGTGTCTTTTCTTAAAAAAGAATGATGATGCGCACCGCGCGCTTTTTCTTAACGCTGTATTGTTTTTATTCGTTTACCATAGTCGGAGTTTTATTTTATTTCCTCGCAAATGTATTATAAAACGTCGTATGACATACGTGCGCTTTGATAATTACAGCCTCTGCTTACTTGTAGCCAACTAATAATATCGCCTCGGCTGTAATTTTCAACCTACCGCACTTATATCATAATGTACTATTGCATTGAGTTTTGTTTTATATTAGTACGGAGAAGAATAATTCGATAACGTAATATTATCTATATATTACAATTCACGGTCATGCAGACACACATATATTGTACTACGACTTACGTAGTTCTGCCCAGCCAGCGTAGCATAATCAATAATATTAAAATGCGCACTTTATAGTATTCTATGCATTAATTCAGACCGGCTGGAGTCTCGTTCCATTCATGTTTTCGTTATTTTATTTACGTAACAATTGTACAGTCAACAAAGTTGTTAGCGTTACATGACCAGAAACTAAGATTCAGTTTTCTCTTAAAGCCTTAAATCTATTTATAGTTTTTTTTTTGTAAATTATAGGGATCAAAGATACCTTTTGAAATAAACAATCATGAATAAGATGTGATTATGACTACCCCAGAAAAATGAGTTCTTAGTTACTGGCCATGTAACCCTAACAACTTTGTTGACTGTACACAAGTTTTCGACTACTTATCTTTTCCCGACTTAACTTTGATTATGTGAGGATTCAGAAGTTCCAGAGATTACAAACAAACACACAAATTTACATATTTTTATTATTAGTTATTAATTAAATAATAAAAATAAAATAAATAATCTCACACCTTTCATCCCCGAAGGGGTAGGCAAAGGTATTCCATTACTGGATATACCCACATTTCACGAGATACATTGGACCCCTAAACGTGATAGGTGGTGAGCCCATCGCCGGACCGGGTCTATTTACACATGTCTCAGAATTAATTCTGGGACCTGCGGGTTTCCTCACGATGTTTTCCTTCACCGTCGAGCTATTGATAAATATGTACGTAAATTTTTAAAAAACTCATTGGTACATGCCAGGATTCTAACCCGAGCCTCACTGATTTTCGGCCGGCTCTTTAACCGTAAGGGCTATCACTGCTCTATTATATAGTTAATAATTATTTAGAATTGTTATTAGGAAAGAGTCGAGCATGAATGGTACGGAACCCTTTAACCGTATGCGGAACATTCTTAATACACGAAGTCTACCGCACAACCTTTTCAAGAGTAAACTTGACTATGGTAAGCCATTGACACATTACCACCCTTTAGTGACATCGAGGTGTCGGTAGTGTCAAAATGTTTTGATGTTACTATAATGGCGATCAGATGATTAGTGTCAATGTTAATTTGACACTAATTATTTGTACCACATCACCATCCACTATTGGCATTGAAGTGTCAATAACTGGTGTCAAAATCTTTTATCCTCGAGGGGGTGGCAGAGGTATTCCATTTCTGGAAATACCCACTTTTCATCAGAATATTCGACCCCTTAACGTGATAGGCGGTGAGCCCATCGCTGGACCGGGTATGTTACACTGTTACACATGCCTCAGAATTAATTCTGAGACCTGCGGGTTTCCTCACGATGTTGTCCTTCACCGTCGAGATAGTGATGAATATGTACGTATTTTTTGAAAAACTCATTGGCACATGCCAGGATCTGGACATAACAGGCCAATTCCACTAAATGTTTGCTTTAAAAAGTGCCAAATAACACCATTGACTGACCATTGACATGTCATTGTCATCCAACTATAACCGTTGACATTTAGTGGAATTGGCCCCCAGTATTTTGACACTAGCGACATATACGACTTGGTTCTAACGCTTGGTTGTGCGGTAGCCCTCATTAAGGGTCGCGACACATCTGCGGAACGTACAGCGCCGAAGGTACGGTGAACAACATACATTGACGTTTCACTTTTAAGATAAATGGATCAGCCACCCGCGTCAACCGTAATGTATGTTGTTCACCGAATCTTCGGCGCTGTACGTTCCGCAGATGTGTCGCGACCCTAAGGGAGCTTAATAAAATTCAGCTTAAGCTTATTATAGGACGCATGCAATAATGGGAGATCATAAAAAAGTGTAAAAACCCGACTGCGACGGAGCTATGTAACTGAATCGATCAAAACACTATTATAATCGATTTAGCCGGCTTTCTAAGTAGTATAAGGGGATACATACATACGTAACTAGTAATGTTATTTGATTGTTAATATTACCCTCCTTTTGCGCGCAGTCGGGTGGAAAAAAATTATTCAGAAATCAGAAGTTCACTGCAGTTTTAATAACTAATAGATTATGTTTCCACTATTGCACCATATTGGATTATATTTTTATTCCATACAAGATAACTTATAGATAGATTTAGTCTTGAGAATGATTGACAAAATGTATATGCCCTATATGGTTATTAATGTTATAGCAACCGTCTTTTTTGACATTTGTTACCCAGTCAGTGCTTGCTCTTACACTGGCGGTAATGACAGATGAAAGGAGCAACATTGTTTTCGACTGTATATTTTTCTGAGAGATTTTAATGTATAATAAAACATTGTCTTAGGCTATAAAAAACCAGAGTTATGAATAATAAAAAAACAGGGGATCAGCAATGTGCTTTTCAGTTCATTTTTCTGAAATAGTTATCACATTAGCGACATTTATTGATTAGTGTCACCTGTCCGACGGTACCCCTAAACTATTGACAAGTGACAGATGGTGTCGTAATGGTTGGTTGATTGATTGATGGACGGAACGTGATTGATTGATGGACTAAACATGATTGATTGATTGACTGAACGTGATTGATTGATAATACTCACAGCAATGGTGCCCTGTCTGGTGTATTTAGTGGAGGCGACGTAGGAAGCCTTCACGGTGAGGACAACGGCATTCATCAGGTTCTTGGCGGCTTGGATGAGGGAGGTTGCGCTGTCCAGCTGTGGGGGATGGTATCAGTAAAAGTTATGCCTGATACTCCAAGTGTCATTTTTGCTTCTCTTCATCTTTTACCACAATCTTATTTATCTTATATCTTGTAACCATAGATTTAGTATACTAACGTTAAAGATTGGCAATAGACCCAGTACGGCGAGACCAAAAAAATTGACACTTCTGTGCGTGTAACGTGGATGTGTGCAAGACAAATAGTGCTCTCCCTAAACTTGTAGCTCTCGATAAAAAATAGGCGTGTGGTTTATTGTGTAGTTTGTCCTTTGCCAGTCACGTTATCGAAATGTGGTTAATCGATATTACGACAATCACTATAAAATTTAGGTTAGAAATACAAGAAATTCACGTATTTAATATTTCGATTAAATGAATTCTTATACATTTAGAACATTTATATAATAAAAAGCAATGTTATTACCTATCTATTTGTGCACGATTTGTTTTTCAGTTTTCTATAATCATTGCATTTAGAGAATTAAATCTTTCAATCGCACTTACATGTAAAATGACAAATTCTGTGGATTTTCTTTCCTAGATGAATTACAACCGGTACTGCACACGTAACCATAGCTGTTTACGTCTATTAAACATCAAACTTACGCTTTTAATACGCGAGATTAATTAAAATAAGCGAGATTTGTTTTGTTCACAACTGTCGTCGGCCCGGTAGAACCCCGTAGAGTTGACAAAAATGGTCTCGTCTCCCTATCTCGCTCTAACACACGAGTACCTATGTTCTTTCTCTGTTGCAATGCCAATCTAAGTATACTAAATCTATGCTTGTAACAATGACAAGCAAATAAAAGGTACATATTGATGTGACATGTGGTGGGACGAGTGACTTCTTACACAGCTCATCATCATCATGATCAACCCGTAACTGCCCACTACTACTACTTATAATGACGTCGTTCGCGAATATGGAGACAGACTAGACTTATTCGACTGTAGATTAAAAAGGTTCCAAAATAACTTACTTTATGTCCTCAAGTAAATCCCCAAAATACCCTCTAAATTTAATATTTTTACTTTTATCTTTTATCATTTAAGAAACGCAAATTGTTTTGAAAATACTTGAACGAATTTGTTTAGAAATTTCAATGGGGGGTTTTTCTTTTTGTTTTTTTTTACTCTTCCCTGTTCTCTGGATAGATGGCGCTGAACTTGCTAAGTTACTGCTAGGAACGGAACGTCACATAATTTTTTTGATATCGTAAAACGAAACGTATATAAAAGTAAATGTCACTGTCACACACAAACAAAACAAAGATAAAACAACAAAACCAAAACTTAACGAAAACAACGAACAAAAAAAACTGAATTTTAACAAAGCGCGAGAAAACTAGGTTACATTCAGAAGCAAGCAGCAAACGAAAGTGTCGTAATCACAGATTATAAAGATTAGGTCGTTCGAGGAAGTCGCGGTTATAAGTTACTCTATGGTGACGTGCCGCATTTAGTAGTAACGTAGTAAATTCAACGCCATCTACAGAGTTCTTGCAAACTATGTTTTTTTTTAATTCTTAAAAAAAAAACCTCTCATTGTACCTACCTATGTATAACTTTTAACAGATTTATTTCGTCATTCCATAAACAATTTGTACACACATACTTAAGGGTTGCAATCTCTGCAGGTCTTATTACAAAGCTTTGTTAATTGTAATCTGTTTTGTGTATCTAATAAATAAAATAAAACTACTGAGCTTAGGGTCTTTTCTCCGGTTAAGCCATGTCAGATACCCTTGGGTGGCTTGAAAAATTCTGACTGTTAAGTGGCCTCTAGCTTAACACCATCTCCCAATCCGCGGTGGGCTCGCGTGGGAGATTATAGTCCATACTTCCTCGTGTGTGAGGAAAGACCCTTACAAAAATGCGCATCCGTAATTCTTTCACCCGGAACTCTTATATTAAATAATCTTCTATATCTACACTTCTACGCTAATATTATAAACAGGAAAGATTTGTATTTTTTTAATTTTTGCATGATTGTAACGAATAAACTCAAAACTACTGGACGGCTTTTGATGAAATTTGGTGTGGAGATAACTGAGTAACTGGGTCAACGTCTAGAGTAGTTTTTGCAGCGGGTTAATGTCTCATTCCCATGGGAAAATCAAAGAACTGGGTAAAAAGAGAAATACGCACTACTCCGAATCGATAACAGCTAGAAACTTGAAATATAGTAAGTAGGTGTCTTAAATGTCGTAAGCAACCGCTATGAGAGGATTTTTAGAAATTCCCACGGGAACGGCATAAAGTAGATCCACGCGACTTGAACGTGAAAGGTAGAGCGGTTTTTAGAAAATCAACAAGTCTAAAAAATTTATACATCGATGATATTTTTAGTGTTTTTCGTTGAAGTCGATTTTATGTATTGCTTTTGGTGTGTTGTATACTCAATGGGGTAGTGTCCTGTTTAGTCAAATCAGTTACTTTTTATGATCTGTCAAAACGAAATTTTACTATGGAAAATGTACTGAATAGCAAGGTCTGGTACTCAATTGCAACACTTTTAATGATTGTTTTATTATTTTTAAATTTGCTAAAATTGTAAAGTGAAAACCGAAACACATGTTCAAAGGTATTTTTGGATAATCTTTTTAATGAATGACTACTCGCAATTAAATTTCGATGCTGTCAATACTCAATTACTTACCCCGCTAACAATGAGCTCTCCGGATATGTTCTGAACGTCGGCCTTCACTTTGCTCGTGATCTGGATCTGGTGGCAGTATAGCGCGATGCGCTGCAGATAAGCCAGCAAATCTTGCTTGGTGGATGACTCGGGGCACTGGAAATACATATAAAATATCATCACTACATAGTATAAAACAAAGTCGCTTTCTTTGCCCTATATAATATAATATATAATAATATAATCTCACTCCTTATATCCCCTAGGGGGTAGGCAGAGGTATTTATTCCATTACTGGATATACCCACATTTCACGAGATATATTGGACCCCTGAACGTGATAGGTGGTGAGCCCATCGCCGGACCGGGTCTGTTTACACATGTCTCAGAATTAATTCTGAGACCTGCGGGTTTCCTCACGATGTTTTCCTTCACTGTCGAGGTAGTGATAAATATGTACGCTTCCTTCCTATATCCCTATGAATGCTTAAATCTTTAAAACTACGCAACGGATTTTGATGCGGTTTTTTTTATTGATAGAGTGATTCAAGAGGAAGGTTTTAGTATTAGCATTGCACCTGTGCGAAGCCGGATCGGGTCGCTAGTCTTCTATATATATAAAAGAAAGTCGTGTTAGTTACACTATTTATAACTCAAGAACGGCTGAACCGATTTGGCTGAAAGTTTGTGGGAAGGTAGCTTACAACCAGGAGACGGACATACGATCTTTTTATTTCGATATTCTCACGGGAATGGGACCGGGAACTACGCCGGCGAAACCGCGTGGCGCTGCTAATATATAATAAAATAAATCTCACGCCTTATATACCCGCGGGGGTAGGCAGAGGTATTCCATTTCTGGACATACCCACATTTCAGTAGATATTCTTTGGACCCCTAAACGTGATAGGTTACTAAAAAGTAAAATATTTGTAAAATTTGTATATTACACAGCCTCGAACGTGACATGATACTGGGGCAAGTTGAAGGCAAGCGCGCTAGAGGAAGAGCTCCGGCAAGATGGTCGGATTCCATTAGACAAGCATGTGGTTCCATGCAGAGGGCAGCCCACATAGCCCTTGATCGCGTTAAATGGAGGGATATAGTTCTTGGTCGCGATCCTCAGTCATGAGGGAACGACGAAGAAGAAGAAGAAGAAGTATATTAGTAAGGATTATTACTAACATAGGCTAAATTTACTAACATGCTGTGGATGACTGTTATCTGCTAAACAAATGAATTATCTACTATATAAAAATAAGTCGGGTTTTCCTTCCTGACGATTTAACTCCAGAACTGACGAACCGATTTCCATGGTTTTGCATTCGTTGGAAAGGTCTAGGGCTCCGCAAGGTTTATAGCAAAGAAAATTCAGCATTGCACCCGTGCGAAGCCGGGGCGGGTCGCTAGTTATTATTAAATTTTTGGAAAGTCATACCTGTTCAGCGATTTCTCTCGTCAGCTTGTCGAGCTTGGTGCCAGCTTCGGATATTTTCTTGGCAGCGTTAATCACATCCATTGTCGTCTTGAGCGGACCGCGGCCCCTGGAAACAGAAATTCAAATTTGAATCATTAGCTCTACAGTGAAGGAAAACAGTGGGTTCGAATCCTGGCATGTATCAATGAGTTTTTCAAAAACTTACGTACATATTTATCACTAGCTCGACGGTGAAGGAAAACATCGTGAGGAAACCCGCAGGTCTGAGACATGTGTAAATAGACCCGGTCCGGCGATGGGCTCACCACCTATCACGTTTAGGGGTCCAATGTATCTCGTGAAATGTGGGTATATACAGTAATGGAATACCTCTGCCTACCCCCTCGGGGATAAACGGCGTGAGATTATATTATTATTGAAGGAAAACATCGTGAGGAAACCCGCAGGTCAAAGAATTCATTCTGAGACATGTTTTTTTTTATTAAAATAAATTTATAATATATAGTGGTGTTACTTAATTATAACCTCGCCAAACTTTTACGTTTGATGGCGAGAAGCGCTCTTTTACATAACAGTGAACCACCTTATGCAGTTATCTACTACTTATATATAGGTTATTGTTTTCATCTTAACGTATACTACGGCCGTTTTAACTTGGCTTCTCTGAACATAGGCTTCGCCTGCGCAAACCCCCTCCTACCGCCAAATGGTCGCTAAAAAATGTTACTGCGCAGCCATTTGCGCAACTTCAGAGTGGTCAAGTTATAACGGCCGGGGTGTATTTACTTCACTTAAATAACGTATGTGTAACAGGCCCGGTTTGGCGATAGGTTCAACACCTATCACGTTTAGGGGTCCAAAGAATATACTGGCGAAACGCGGGTATTTCCAGAAATGGATAACTCTCTCGGGGATAAAAGGCGTGACATTATTTATTTTATTATTATTTCACTTTTCAAAATTTCATACCAAAAAATTGGCTTAAGGTAAACTTTTTTTTTTAATCCTTTATCACAAACCTGTGATACTGGGAAGTCCGTCATCTCCATCATAACAAAGCCAAATTGTCCCTTAACCACTGGCTATGACGATGATATTCTAAGATGATAATGCAGAGCGATGATATTGGACTCGATTCTGCTGACCAGCTAAATTTCCTAATTTTAAGTTAGCTCTATTCTTTTCCACCGCTTTCGAAAGGAAAGCGACATAAATAAGCGCCATATTTATTTACAATGTCACTAATGTCAAAATAACAAAATTGAACCTTATGAACGCATTCAAATACACGTGTTTAGCAATATTAGCAAGGATGAAACAAGGTCATGGATAAAAGTGACAGATAAGACATCAAACTAGTTGGTTTTTACATGTTTGACATTACTATATAACCTATGGTTTGTTTCTGTCCTTTTTCTTCCGTATTCTATATGGACAAGGATAGGCTAACTTAAAATTAGGAACTTTAGGTGGTCTGCAGAATCGAGTAAATTCACAGTATAACCTTTAGTCAGTGCAGCACCTGTTGCACGTCAGGCGTTGGCGCATATGCCCACCCTCCTGGAGCCGGTGGGCTCACAGACTGGAGTCATAATATAAAAAACCTAGTGAAGTCGTTCATCTTCATGCTACCTAAGATGATACTGCAGAGTAATCACAGTATACAGTATCACAAACCTGGTGCAGTCCGTCATCTCCATCATCTGAACTAGTAAAATCAGTTATCATTTCGAACGCCGTGTGTTACCATGCTGTCCTATGATGAACTGATCCCAGTATACAGTATCACAAACCTGGTGAAGTCGGTCATCTCCATCATCGCAATGCCATTTCGACGGGCTGCTTTAAGATGATAACGGAGAGTGATCACACTATACACAGTATCACAAACCTGGTAAAGTCCGTCATCTCCAGCATGATCATGCACATGTGCTTGGCCAGCATGATGATGTCGTTGCCGGCGTCGTCCCACTTGGCGACCTCGTTGTCGAAGGTCATCTTCTCTCGTCTGAACAGCTCCACTTGCTGGAGGATCTTCCGTTTGTCCTCCTCCGTCATTTTGCGCATCGCTTCCTGTTGATGTCATACATCATACATTAAGTATCTATACTAATATTATAAAGAGGAAAGATTTGTATTTTTGTATGTTTCTTACAAATAAACTCAAAAACTACTGGGTCGAATACTCGTGGAAAGGGTATTTTCAGAAATGGAATACCTCGGCCTCCTCGGGGATAAAAGGCGTAAGATTATACAAATAAAAAGTTTAAATATATAAAAATAAAGCACTAATTTTGCGCAATTCTCTAAAATATGAATTTGTGAGTAGACGCGGAAGAATTTAACTTATTACTTAATTGCGAAAATTAAGGTATTTTTTAATCACCTAATTCAAATCTGTAAAGGCAACAGAATCAGCAAAGGAGACGTTTCATTTTGGGCCTGCACATTGTACATACACCAGCGTGAAAGATAGAAAAAGATCTAGGGATTATCAGAAAATTATTTGAAAAAATCATTGCCATCTATTTAACTTGCACAAAAGTAATTAAACTTCAATGGATCCGCATGAAATAATATTGAAATAACACTATTTCTAACTTCTTAAGCCCAATTTCCATGTTATTGTGAATTAGTCCGACAAAAATCAAAATAATGTCGATTGTCATTTACCGGTCAGGTCGCAATTTTATTTTTCGGTCGCCGCGATGCTAGTTTAATGAAAATTAAAGTTTATTGTACAAAGAAACTAGACAAATATAAGCAAAATCATGAATAAAACTACAGTTATTTTATTTATATTTATCTAAAAAACTGGTCTACATGGTGCAGGCCCAGTCTCCATACATTCATGAAACGTCTCCTTTTAATATTTAGATTACTTACCCTTGCATTAGTTATTCCGCTTATGTCAGGATATTCATCGACTCCGTGCTCGCCGGTGTGAGCGCTCGCTATCAACATACACACATATTATTATTATATATGAAAAAGGTATAATGTACAGTTAACGTTCGGTCTGTCAGTTAGTCTGGAATTTCGAGGTTTTGTATGTAAAGGTATGGGATTGTCAATATACATCGCCACCGGCGAGTTAAACATATTTTTACAGAATGATTCGATGATTAATTCAAATATTATATAATATTGTTTTGTACGGTTCTATTGTCATTTCCAACAAAATACATTCCAAATTAATAAGGTCACAATTTAGTAAAAAATAATAAGATATTTTTAGGTACAAATCATGCGAACAATAATAAACACAGAAAAATATTAATTGTAACACAGTAAACATGAGTTAGAGGTCTTTTAAACTTACATTAATTTTAGCAACTATTATGGAAAATATAAACAAAAAATACAAGTGAGAGCTGACTAGTCTCATTTGGATCGTGTCAGACAGACTGACAGACAACACAGCCCAAACCAGATTTAGAGATGTAAAATTTAAAGGAAATATTTATTGTTCCATAGATTCTCATGGAAACCAAAAAAAAAACGGGTATCAGTTTAGATTAATGCAGTTCTTCTCATCTTTTTTCGGTTGGTCACATGTCATAATATCATAGTTGGTCCTAATGAACGGGCTAGTTCTTGATTAATCTGTTGTTTAATTCGACAACAAAATTTTTAGATAAGTACTTGGTTATACATATAAGTTATACCAAAAAAGTTTATGCCAAAAATTATTCAGGCCAGGCGATTGTATTCGAAACAATACTCTATCAAAGTTTATGCCAAAAAAATGAGAACTTTTAACCAAGTACAGATATCAGGTATTGCATCTATACTCTCGATGGAAGATGGTTTTGGAGCTATTGGGAGACTTGGAGGAATGAGTTGGAGCTAGGAAGACTTACATCGACTGCGCGTTTCCATGGTCATGTCCTCGACTGGCTCGAATTCGGTGTCGGTGTCGAGATCGTCACTGGTCTGGACATGCACACGACACATTTAGCATGCGATGGTATGAGTCTGTTAGCGCCTTAATGGTATAATGGCGGGTTGTGTCCATCTAAGCGAGGGTAGCCTTTTTTTTATTTTATTTTTTATTTAGAAACAAACAGTCACATGTTGTAGGTAATAGTATTGTAAATAAATTACATAAGATCTAAACTTACAGTTTTCTTACGCGTAGGTTTAAACCACGGTTATATGTGCATCGGGTCAAAGACATTTAGAGGGTGTCCCAAAAAAAATAAAAATTCTATATACAGCGTGTAAAATAATTAACGCACACATAAACTAGTTAATAAAAATAATATATAGGGTGTTTTTGTTAGGAATAATGTAGCTTTCTTTTAGTGAAAAAAATAATTCAAATCAGTTCAGTAGTTACAGAGATTACCCCCGACATACAATCAAACAAAGTTTTACTTCTTAGTAATATTAGTATTAATTTATTCTTTTTTTTATAAGCATAAACTTAGATATTTTCATTACAATAATAATTCATTATAACATAGATAGTTTTACAGACATAAGGTTCAATTTTGAATGACCGATAATTATTTTTATTTATTATTAAGTAGTCTGTTTATTATGTCACAAGCTGTATTCAAATGAAACTTCAAATGCCAATCAACATCTAACCTAACCAGGTAATGTGGCGTGTAGCTTAGATGGACATAACGGTAAAGACAACACATAAAAAAAACATTATACACAAACGGCCATGCGCACAGTTGCATGCATCACATGAGATGATACCCTGTTAATGGTTGGTGCTTGAAAATGTGTCAATAAAATCGTATATTTAGATTGTAATATGAATTTATTCTGAGGCATGTGTAGCGTGTAGCGGCACCCCAGCGATGGACTCAAACATTGTGATAAAGAGTGGCAATTTTCAGAAATACCTCTACCGACAAACTCCGGAAAAAGCGAGAGTATTTTTTAAATTTCTTTTGGTAAGAGTTTTTAATTTCATTCACAAGTTATAGAGAAAAAATACAATAACGTAAAAAAAAAAAATTACCAGTTCATTTATCAATAAGTAAAAAAGGAATAAATAAATAAGGAAAAGACTGGACTATACCAATACAAAAATAAGGTAAATTTATACCAAAACCAAAAGTCATGACTTACTTTTAGAAATTATCAATTTTGAAAAAAAAATCCTTTTTGAAATTTGCAGACTCATTATCGGGGTTCAAGTGTTTTTGAATCAACTTTATAGAATTTATGCCAATATTAAGATTCCTTATAGCAATAATCAAACTAATGAAGGTTTCTTGCACAATATTGCAACAAAGTGGAGCCTCACATAATACCAGTGTTGTGGCGCTGTTTGTTCAGCAAACCGCCGCAGCTTGTGCTGATGGAGGTCCCGTTACGACACTGAATTATATTCTATTGTATTTAAGTCTTAAGAATTCAAGGTGTTCTAATAAAATATTTTCTTTCTTTCTTTCTTAATTATATTGTATTGACACACGTTCAGACACAAGACACAGTTATGCGACACAGCATTCGCATGACAGACAGACAGCTCCGCTCACATTTGCTGCGGGTCTCCAGCGTGTAGTGCTCGTCGAGGTCCACATCTTCAGGGTCCAACTCCTCCTCTTCCTACATTTATGTACCAATGTTGAAGAATTTATACCAACTATACTAAATTCTAGGAGTTTGTACAAACTATGCCAAGATTCAAGAATTTATGCCACAATCTTACGAGTTTATGCCAAGCTGTAGGATCAACGGTCATTTTTCAAGCCATTGTTTTGTTGTAATGAGACTTAGGCAACTAAACTCCGTTCGAGGATGCCACTATATGAGCTGTAAATTTTTAATTGTGTTTAATCAGTTTCATACTTGAGGATCGTTCTGTAATGGGAATTCAAAGTCAAAATGTTCACTTATTGAAAGTCATTTCAACATATATGGCCTTAGATCGAAGGATGAGTTTTAAAAGTAAATTTATCTATCGCCATCTTCAGTCAAGACTGTATATATCATTTTTAATACACTATGTAAATTTAAATCAGCCTGTATATCAAACTTACCCTGTTCATGAGCACGGCGCGTCGTATCTCCCTGACGGCCTCATACACGAGCCTTGAGGCGTCGATGAAATCGTTTTCGTCGAGGGCAGCGCCGCCTGCACCGCCCCCGAGAGCCGACACCGCTGCATCGACGCGCACGGCGAATTTCGACATCACTGAAAATAATAATAATCATCATCAGTCGGAAGACGTCCACTGTTGAACAAAGGCCTCCCCCAAATAATAATAATATTTTTTCATTTTGCCGAGCGGAAAGCGGGAAATTTCGACCCGCTGCGCTAAACGAAGTTAGTTTCTCGACTTGGACTTAGGGGAAGTAGTTAAGGCTTATATTAAACTAGCAGCGCCCCGCGGTTTCCCCCGCGTAGTTCCCGTTCCCGTGGGAATACGGGGATAAAATATAGCCTATGTGTAATTCTGATATAATTTTATACTTAACTATATAATAATAATATATATTTTTTACTATATAATTTTTATTTTATTTTATTTAGTCGGAAAAAAAACAGTACATAGTGTATGAAAATTCTTAAAGAATTATGTATTTCACTTACTTAGGTAACACTATTGCCCATGGACATTTCTCGCTAAGATGTAATAAAGAAAAACTTGAAGTAATCCAGTTAGAATTTGAAAAGACAGAAATGCAAAGTTTCATCAAAAACCATTAAGTAGTTTTTGCGTGAAAGAAGAACAAACGTCCATCCATACAAACTTTCGCGTTTAAAGTAGTAGGATAGGATTGTTGTCTTCAAATGCGCTCCGCCGCGCTTCTAGCGTTGTGCGCTGGGCCTTAAGCCGTATACGGAAAGAAAGCTGATAGTCGGCGCCGATTACCAGCGCTTATCGGCGCTGGTCCATTCTACATAAAGCAAGCAGATTGAAGCAGAGCGAGCAAAATCTCGTACGATGATTGGCGGGCGGCACCAGCGCTGACCGGCGCCTGTCGAAGATTGTCGGCGCTTGTTCATATAAATGCCTGCGCCGGTTACCTGCGTAGACCGGCGCCTATAAGCGCTGATAAGTTGTCAGCTTTCTTTCTGTATACGGCTTTAGTGCGAGTGCACTTGGTCGGATATTTCAGATTTTATAAATTTCATTTGATTATCACAACAAGTGACTACAGAATTCTGCGAATTTAGTGTTATGATGGCCCCGTTCGGTCATAACATAACTCTTAACTTGCGTAATATCCTTGACCCTGTGCTGTATGGATACCACCTTGACTTGGAATGGACCACTTCCACCGTGGAGGGGAGAAGTATTATAGGAGCGAGCTTTACGGATGAATTATTTCTGCTTAGCCTGATGGTTGACTGGTAGATAATGCCTTTAGGCATTAAGTTCTCCATGTGTACATTTTCTTGGTACATGAAGTTATATAAATAAATAAAAATAAATAAATGACAAATTGCAGTTTGAAAGCAACTGCAATGGAATCAATGGCTGTTAAGTAAAGCTAATGATAAATATTTACGAAATTAAAAACTCATTGGTACAGTCAAGAGCACATAAAGTTTTACACTTGTAGTGCGAGTCTGACCTCTAAGGCGATTGTAATAAGAACGTTACAAAGTCCAATGTTTGAAGCTCCACCTGTGCTCCATCTGTGTCCGTGCTCTTGACTGTATATGCCCACGCCAGGATTCGAACCCGAGCCTCACGAGTGAGAAGCGCGCTCTTTAACCGCACGGCTATCACTGCTAAGTAAATTTAGTTGAATGCTTATTTAACAAGGTGTAATGTATTTATACCATTTATAATAAGGTAGACTGTTTTAAAATATATCTCATGATTTTTACATTTAGGCATTATGTTCGCCATGTGTACAATTATGTTAGTGCATGAAGTCAAATAAATAAAAAAAACAGTTACCCGAAAATATTACCCTCCTTTAGAGGCAGTAGGGTTTATAAATTGAATACCGTAAAATACTAGAAAATCCGTATTATAAAATAGCAATCGTAGATGATAAATTTAACTTCTCAAAGAAAAGAATATCGCTATCCTTGCTCCACTTATAGATATTCTTTTGCTGTTACCAATTTTGATAACTAGAATTAGTTTTGAAGATGTTAGCACCTTGGGCTAGCGATTAAAACATAAGCCTACGAAAACAGAGGTCGGGGTTTGACATAATAATAATATAATAAGAAACAAATTTATTTCGACCAACATGGATCATAGACAACTTTTAACAGTAGACACAGCATCAAGAAAATTGTATTTTATATAAAAGAAGAAAATGGCTGACTGATCGATCAATGCAAATCCGAAACCTAGGTCTAGAAACATATAATTTTGCACTAAGGTTCCTTAGATGACGCGAGTACATAATAGGGAGTTTTGGAAATTCCCACTGGAACGGGAATCAACAGGACGCGAGGTACGCCGCAGGACACCCGCTAGTATATTTAATAAAACTAACACTGACTCACTGACAGACCACGCGTAACGTAAACTTAAACTACGAGTAAGTGGGCTTATCTTCAGAGTAATTCAAACAAATTTAAATGTATTAGCAAGGGTATAGAGCGGCCAAAGCTAACAAAATTGAAAACAAAAGTTTTTACCTAATGGTCATAAATCTAGTGTGGTACGATACGTAATAATGACAGCTCGGTTCGTACTTTTTTTAGTTTACTATAAGATGAAAATATTCCCAATGGCCCCTTATGCCTTAATGGCCTAGTATATTTAAATCTCTTGGGTGTAACGACTAACGTAGAGCCTAAGCCTAGCCACCGAATTTGGGAAATGCGGATTCTACACTTTTTTTGTCTTTGGGCTTCAATCGTGTGCCATTGAAGCCATTACACTTAACTGTTATGTTTTAACTGCTGATTTTTAACTGGTTTATAGAAAAACCTACCAGTTTTATCACCATTCTGCTTTCAAAGGTCAAATTGATCCTATGTTATTACATAAAACCAATTATGTATAAGCTATGAGTAGATATTTGAAACATCAATGTTATTTGTAAACGGCTACAATACGAAATGTAGTATGACAGGTTTATTTGTTTAGCTACAGAATGTCATTAAATCGTGTGTTTTCGGGCTAAGTTACAAAAAATTTCAAAAACTTACGTACATATTTATCACTAGCTCGACGGTGAAGGAAAACATCGTGAGGAAACCCGCAAGTCTCAGAATTAATTCTGAGACATGTGCAAATAGACCCGGTCCGGCGGCGATGGGCTCACCACCTATCACGTTTAGGGGTCCAATGTATCTCGTGAAATGTGAGTATATCCAGTAATGGAATACCTCTGCCTACCCCCTCGGGAATGAAAGGCGTGAGATTATTTATTTTATTTTTATTTTACAAAAATCCTATGAAAGAGCAGTTATAGAACCGTGTGTAAATGTTTTTTTTTTTACCGCAATCGGCTTTAAGCGCCACCTATGTATAGCAAATTTAGTTAAGTATTACTAATAACTATATCTGATACTGCCCTGACCCGAATTTATACACAGAAATAAAACTGTAAGGAGGCCGTGTCTGAAATATTTTTAGTAATTTGCGGTAGTGTAAATATACTTGAAATATTATAGTATGTGTGGGTGTCTTCCGTAGGCAACCGCTATGAAGGAATTTTTGGAATATCCCACGGGAACGGGAATAAACATACATAGACGTCACAAAACATACACAAACGTATAAGTCAGACATAAAGAGTTTGACGCCGAATCATGTATATGCACATCCTACTATTATTATATCATACTATCATTATAACGCGAAAGTTTGTAAGTATGTATGGATGCTTGTTCCTCTTTCACGCAAAAACTACTGAACGGATTTTGATGAAAATTTACTGTTATATAGCTTATACATCAGAATAACACATAGGTTATATTTATCCCCGTATTCCAACGGGAACGGGAACTATGCGGGTGATATAATAATGATGACATTTGCCTAAATGTATACAGATTAGACAGCCTAATGATACCTAAGGAGGTAACTCCTTACTCGACTGCGAAAGGTCACGTTATGTAAAACAAACAACAAAGGCCTTGGTGGCACGGAAAACATACGTATTGATTTGTTAGGCAAAACTTAAGATTAGCTGTATAGCAAACAAAACAAGGACGAAAACTTATAGTTGGGTAAAGGGCAGACAAAACTGCTCACTTGATATTGTAATTAAAGATGTGTTAATAATAAAAAAATAACTAAAAAAACAGTTAAGTGCGAGTCGGAATCAGACACGAAGGGTTTCGTACAATAAAAAAATCGAGCAAATAAACGTATACAAACACGTTTTTTGAACGAAGAACCGAAACCTTTAAATTTTAACATTTTTATTTTTTTGTTTATATAGTGACTATAAGAATAGGTAGATTCTCTGTGAACGTTCTAAGCGGGAAAAAACATGTTTCTTGTATTGTGACCCGCTCCAAGTTTCAATTTTATTTACATAGATAAATAAAATATTTATTTACATTTCTTTCTTTCATTCTTTCTTTTATTTACTTCAGCACATAAAAAGGGTATAAGTTCATAACAATGGTGACCAATTTAAAAAATATATAATATACCTTCTGTACATGTGCTGCTAAAGCAAAAATTTTTTTATATGTTGTTCTGTGTAAAAATAAAGTGTTACAGTGTATTCTAACAGACAGACGGCCGGACAACGGAAGCTTAGTTTGTTACTAACGGGATCTTATTTGACGGGCCTGTTGGCTCAGTTGGTAGTGACCCTACCTTCTAAGCGGCAGGTCGCGGGTTCGATCCCCGCTCGGGGCCAACATTTTGCATGATACGAATCTAACAGACGTGTTGCATGAACACGTCTGTTAGGTTCGTATCTGGGCGTTTAATATTTATTTAAGTATGTTTATTAGTTGTTTAGTACCCATATTACAGGCCCTTGCTACAATTTATTATTATTGGTCCCGTTGGCTCAATTTGGGTACGGAACCCTAAAAAGAGTGCAAATTACAAACACATCGGCATCGCACGGCTAGCTTCTTTGTTATTCGACCTCGTGCAAACTAGATTACGTGTAATGAAAATGAGAACGGAACGTTTTTTTATGAAAGAGGATGCGATCGATTACCGGGCGAACTAAGTTTGGCTTGAGTTTAAGAGATTAAAATTGGCAGTCAGTGGATTGGTGTTCAAGTATTTTTAATTTTATTTGTAGATTTATTTTAAAATAATTTATTTGTGGTAGCCGATAAAAAAGGTAATAAGGGTTACACACTATTACACAGTGTTAATAACCTATAATAATTGACAGTATCGAAATTAAAACAACTTTACCATGTATTTCCAAAGATATTAAAGTAAGGATGAGTTATATTCATACTGCTTGGGTTTGAAAATGGATCCCCTACGAGTGTGCTACAACATGTACATACTTAACTCTTAGCGTATTTATAGGATACAACAATCACGGGGAAATATGATACGGAACGAATAATAAAGAAAAAGAGAGCTATCTGTTAAGCGTTGCGCTTAAAATAAGACTTGAAATACAATGCGACTAAATAAAATGTGGTTAATTAACTACATTTGTCGGCCTCATTTTCCGTGCTCTAGTGACATATCTACGTCTTTCTATATATAATATCTTTGTGTATTTCGTTTTTCACTTTACAATCATAGCAAAAAAAAAGTCCAGTCAATATCTGAACTTTTTTTTATTTTTAGTTTGCTCTGCTTAGTTTGGGACTAAATCGTGTGTGAATCACATCCCACAACTTATACAACATGTAACTGAATAAGCTCAATTCCTGAAATGAGTTTGTTCAGTAGCGACTACTTAATCGATTTCAGATTAATTTGTAAAATTTTTCCGCAAAATGAATTAGCTTAACCTGACCTGAATTTAGGGCTACCATAGACCTATTAACACACGTGTGTTAATAAATCTATGAGGGCTACCTATGGTAACTGTACTATTATTGCTCTTTATTTAAGAAATTATGTTAGACAAAACTCAAGTACGAATGCATCATATTTTTTTAAATTAATATACTAATTGGGGTGTATGAGGAATTGCGCTTTTTCTGTTACGCGTTGTAAATTATTATTATATTGTTTATATTATTATTACTCAGAGTGGAAATGTTTGCGGAGTGTCTGCTAGCGGTGTACGCGGTGTCGGCGGTGGCTAGAGCAGAGTACTACCACACTTTCAGTGGGAGGCAAGTGTCACCGGCGACTTACAATGAGTATCGGAACAAGAGACTGGTGCCGTGAGTATTCATGTGTTTGTCGCTATATACAATACTAGCGACCCGCCCCGGCTTTGCACGGGTGCAATGCTAATACTAAAACCTTCCTCTTGAATTACTCTATCTATTAAAGAAAACCGCATCAAAATCCGTCGCGTAGTTTTAAAGATTTAAGCATACATAGGGACATAGGGATATAGGGACAGAGAAAGCGACTTTGTTTTATACTATGTAGTGATAGTGATATCATTATTATTATAAGAAGAAACGGACTGGTTGACCGACTGATCAACGTACCACTGAAAGCGCTAGGTCTAATCGCGTGAAATTTTACACAAAGAGTCAGCACTAAGAAGGGATTTCAAATTACATACTTATCGATAAACTTGGTCGACTGAAAAATTAGTTATTTTTAAACTATGCAGTAAGTAAGTAACAACTTTATTGTACACCAATAAAGTATGCAATAAGTGTCACAATGATTTAAAAAAAGTAAAATGGGCGGTCTTATCGCTTTAATTAAGCAGTAATTTATAAAATCATTCATTCTCCAAATAAACGGTGGCAACCTATCAGAATTATTGAAGGCACCCAAGTAATCTGCACTTATATTATAAAGAGGAAAGATTTGTATGTTTAGGAGGTAAAAAAATCAAAAACTACTGGACCTATTTTAAAATTCCTTTCTCTAATGGAAAGCTTACTTTTCTGGGAGCAACATGGGTTATAGTTTTCCCCCGGGAACGGGATTTACGAGTGAAGTCGCGGGATACAGCTAGTCAGCTATATTATCCCTGAAGGTTAAAGGTACCGGATTTTCCAACATTCAACACGCATCACTTCGCGCAGTTTTATTAATTACACACAATGCGATTTGCTATTAAAATTTTGCTCGGGAGTGCCGAGTAGTTTTCCGGTTTATAAATGAATCAAGTTTCAGGTTTTAATTACTATAATATGTAGTAGATAGTAGCTTTTATCGGATAAAAGGCGTGAGATTATATTATTATTAGCTATTATCTGCGACGTCTATTCTATGCGTATTTTTATTTTCAATAACTTTGTAAAGGAACATTTCGTCCAAATATTTACAAATCTTTTGTAAGGAGTATATTTGGGTTTTCACGTATCCGGGCGAAAAGCGTCAAATTTCGGACCGCTGCGCTAAACGCAGTTGCCGCTTTCCGCCTCCGTCGTCGAGCAGAAAGAAGTATACATACCTCGGGAAGTAAATAAGAAAGACTCATATTACATGTTTGTATTAGATTTCGGCTTCGCTTCGGTCGACAATTACATATGTGATCTGAGAAATTTCTTATTTTACTTCCCTAGGTATATATGTAACATACCTACTATTCCACTGTCTTGTTAAGACCGATTACTCATAACCATAGTTTACACACCTGTTGCTAAACCTAACAAATAAATTTTCAGCTACTGCGCGATAGAAGTGAAGAAATGCGACGAGAAGGAGCGCCGTCGACTCGATTACTCCTGCAACAACCTCCACTACCCGTCACGGGGGACAACCCTGACCCCCTACCGAAGAATGCTGCCCCCCGAGTTTGGGGCTGACAACTTCCACCGCCCCTCCTCTTCGGGGCAACCCCTCCCAAACGCTAGGGCTGTGCGCACCGCCATCATGACAGATGGCAGGGTTGCCAGCGACACCTATACGCATTTGGTCCCAAATGGTGCTGTGTTGATTACTGGGGATATCACTTCTGTGCACGATACGGTAAGCTATGATAACGTATGACATACTGCCCCCGAGTTTGGGGAAGCCCCTCCCAAACGCCAGGGCTGTGCGCACCGCTATCATGACAGATGGCAGGGTGGCCAGCGCCACGTACACTCATTTGGTCCCGAATGGCGCTGTGTTGATTACTGGGGATATCACTTCTGTGCACGATACGGTAAGCTATGATAACGTATGACATACTGCCTCCCGAGTTTGGGGCAGCCACTCAGAAAATAATTATGATTGTATTATTTTATCATTGCAAAAACTAAATTTTTTGTATTAATCGAAAGTAATTAAGTGTAAAACGGAAAAATGTAAACTGTCACCGAACCCATGCTATGTGGAATAGACTAAAGTTTCGACAATATCCATCAGGTGAACTACGTGGGGGTCACGACGACTTGCTGCGCTCCTGGCGGGCAAGCGGACCCTCGCTGTATGCCCATAAGGGTGCCTGAGGACGACGTGCATCTCCGGTACAGCCGCGTCCGCTGCCTAAACCTGACCAGGGCCATCACGTACCAGGACCTCGGTTGCGTGCCGAGGACTGTACAGCTTGAGAGGGTGAGTCTAACCTAGTTACATACAAACATAAAGCTCACGCCATTGTCCCACAGGGGTAGGCGGAGACGATGGATCGCCACTTTGCTTGATCTCTGCATACTTCTTTCGCTTCCTTCACATCCATAAGCCTTTTCATGCACGCTTCTAACCATCCATCATCTTTGAAAGAGCTATTATAGTTCAGAAATGTTTTGTCTCAAGTTTAGCTATAAAAAATACAGTTTGAAACGTCAAGTCTCAAGGGACTCTACACTCGTCCATGTAGGTTGGCTGAATGTGAGCAGCAACCCATCTCCTCTGACGATATGTTCGTTCCAGACATGTTCCAAATGCCAGAGAAGAACCAGCAACAAACTCAAGGGCAGCTAGTCTTCTAACGTCATGCCATCATCATTATAACGGGCCTATTGGCTCAGTTGGTAGTGACCCTGCCTTCTGAGTCTAAGGTCGCGGGTTCGATCCCCGCTCGGGGCCAACATTTGTGTGCATGAACATGTCTGTTGGCTTCGTGTCTGGTCGTTTAATATTTAAGTATGTTTATCAGTTGTTTAGTACCCATAGTACAGGCCCTGCCTAGTTTGGGACTAAATAACCGTGTGTGACTTGTCCCACAATTATTATACATATTATTATTATTATCATCCTGATGATCCCTTGCAGGTCAACTCTGCCCCCCCAATGCTGGACCTCTCAGTCATCTACGGCAACGACGAGGCGGGTGTTAGGAGGGGCCGGGAGTTGAAAGGGGGGAGGATGAGATCTGACATAGCAGACGGGAAAGAATGGCCTCCGAACGGGTCAATGTTTTGTCTCATGAATCAACCTCCTGCTGAGACTCGGTGCCATGACTCACGTGAGTATATGTTATTATAAACTGTCACAAAGCTCGTACAGCACTTGGTATCTCTAAAGTTGCCCAAATGGCTGCGCAATAAAAAAAATTGCGACAATTTAGCGGTATGAGGCGGTTTGAGCCTATGTTCAGACCAGCCAAGTTAAAACAGCCGTAAATGTAACGCCTTTTATTCCTGTAGTAGGCAGAGGTATTCCATTTTTGAAAATACCCAGGTTCCACAAGTATATTCTTAGGCTTATATTATTATTTGTTGTTGTAGCACTAACAGAAATACACATTCTGGGAATAGAGTGTCCTGCCTAGTCAAATCAGTTACTTTTTATGATCTGTCAAAACGAAATTTTACTATGGAAAATGTACTGAAATAGCATAGTTTCTATCTCCAATTGCCAAACTTTTTTCGATTGTTTTAATTAATATAAAATTGGCTACGAGTATAATTGTAAAGTGAAAACCGAAATACATGTTTTAAGGTGTTTTGGGATAAAAATTTTAATGAATGACTTTTCGCAATTTAATTTCGATGCTGTCAACTACCCAATTGTTAATATTTATAAGATTACAACATAATAGGACATAGAGGGGCATTGGTAATATTTTCATACAAAACTTTGAAGCATGTTTGAAGCTCAAGCGTCATGTTAGTTAGTATGAACGCGAGCTGTCATTCGGCCGAAATTGTACTAGACTTATTCCACTTGGAAAAACTTTTGGCTTAAAATTTTCCTCGCTTTGTCCCCTCGATGCCCTATTATAACTAAACTGTCAGAAAAATGTTTACCCGACACAGCACAGATTTATCTTTTTTTGGTGTATCAACAATCAAATGCGCGTTTATTTCCTTATTGCAGCCAATCCCAATGCAAACGCTCTCATTGGCGCCAACATCTTCGTTATCTGGCTGTTTCGCAGCCACAACTCTATTGCTCGCCGGCTGGAAGCCATGAACCCTTGCTGGGACGACGACAGGATATTCCTGGAGGCACGCGAGATCAACATCGCTTGGATGAACCAGATCTGGTACTACGAGCTGATGCCTACGCTGATGGGTGAGTGTTTCGTCTTCTTAATACATTGGTGCAGTTACATCATTAAAAACCCGTAACAGCCCACTGCTGAGCTAAGGGTCATTCGCAGCAAGCAAGCAGTTCTTAGCGCAGAAGTTACAGTAGCGCTCATAGCCTTGCGGTGTTAGTGTGTTCGTAACGATCACACTGGTTAAGCAAAGTTGGGTGCGGTCAGTCAGTGAATGGGTGACCGCCTAGTGGTATTTATATCACGAGCGCTTCCGTGTTTCGGAAGGCACGTTAAATTGTTGGTCCCGGTTTTCGTTGTGTAGTCGCACAATGGAAGCCATGTCAGATACCCTTGGGTGGCTTGAAAAATTCTGACTGTTAAGTGGCCACTAGCTTAACACCATCTCCCAATCCGCGGCGGGCTCGCGTGGGAGATTAAAGCCCATACTTCCTCGTGTGCGAGGAAAGACCCTTAGCTCAGCAGTGGGCTGTTACGGGTTGATGATGATGTAGGTTGTGACGCAGACTCTTTAACTTGAAGGCTATCACTGCTCTTTCGTCATTAATTCCAGGATATGACTACCTCCTGGAAAGGAAAGTGATATACAACACAATGGGTCATATCGACGACTACGATTACACCCTTGAACCCCGCGTCAGCATAGAGTATGTTGTCAGCACGAGGTGGTTCCATACAATGCAGGAGGGACGGCTGAAGTAAGTCATAAGAGTTAAATAGAATAGAAAGACATTTATTTGCTTGGACAACACACGTATACGTACAATACAAACAAAAAGAAAGAAATAAAAACCTGTACACAGGAAATTGGCGTGTAGCGTATCGTGCAAGCAAAAGGGCCATGACTCAGCACTGCGTCACAGCTGCGAGACTGCGATTGGCTATTGATTCTGTCACAGCCCAAAGGAAGCTGTCACACAATAGTTGTACACGATAAATATTGCACCCATTCCTTTTGAAGGGTCTGTTGGCTCAGTTGGTAGTGACCCTGCCGTCTGAGTCGGAGGTCGTGGGTTCGATCCCCGCTCAGGACCAACGTTTGTGTGCATGAACATGTCTGTTGGCTTCGTGTCTGCTAATTTAATATTTATTTAAGTATGTTTTTGTTTGGTACCTATAGTACAGGTCCGTCTAGTTTGTGACTAAATGATCGTGTGTGAATTGTGTCCCACAATAAAAAAAAACCCTAAAGGCTTCTATTTTAAGAAAACCCTGATTTCACCAGTGCGGTCTCAGGGTTGCCAGTGGTACCACTCGCACCTTTTAAAGGTTTACATTTGTGTTGTGAACGTGTACAGGTATCACCTGTCTTAGAATATTACTAGCTGTTCCGCTCGCCCGTGTAGTTTCCATTCCCGTCGGAATACAGGTATGAAATATAGACTCAGAAATATTGTAGCATTCTAATGGTGAAAGAATTTTTCAGATCAGAAAATTATTTTACTGATGCAAGGCTGCACTATTCATTGGTTACATTCGCTTAGTTTTAGTATTGACTCGGGTGTAACAGCGAAGCGCAGACATAAATAAATAAAATAATAATGAAATCCCAGGCCTTTTATCCCTGAAGGAATAAGCAGAGGTATTCCATTGTTGGAAATACCCACATTTCACGAGTATATTCTATGGACCCCTAAACGTAATAGGTGGTGAGCCCATCGCCGGACCGGGTCTGTTACACATGCCTCGGAATTAATTCTGGGACCTGCAGATTTCCTCACGATGTTTTCCTTCACCGTCGAGCTAGTGATAAATATGTATGTAATATTTTTGTAAAAGTCATAGATATAGATAGATGATCCGTTTCCAGTACCTACAGCCGCAAGGGAAAGTTCCTCAACCAGATGCCCGCAGTGGACATGACCCTTCGCACTGGGATCCTGGCTAACAACAGGACCCTCGAAGGTCTCACCCAAGGGTCTTTCCGACAGTCCTGTGCTGCTGCTGACAATCTGATAGACCCTGATGTAAGTATCTCTTAAATTCAGATTGAGTAACAAGTTTTTCGTAAGGCACGTTAAACCATTGGTAATGGTGCTCATCGTTTTTACGTACAGTGAAAGTCGTTAAGTCATGTCATGAGAGTTGGCCATAGACATTTGGCAGGTGGCCATTAGCCTAACACAATCTCCAAATCCACGGTGGGACATGATGGACCATACTTCCTCCTAACAGTATCGGAGCCTGGTAAGCAATGTACTAATGAAATAAATGAATGTGCTCACGCCTTTTATACCCGAGGAGCTAGGGTTTTTTTCTGGAAATTCCCGTTTCACCAGTTTATTCTGATACTAAGTAATTTTTTTATCAGATGGGTGAGCGAGTACTCGGCTCGCTCCAGTTCGTGTCGGACGTCATGAGCAGTGACATTATGAAGGGCAGGGAGGCCGGGCTGCCTCCTTACAACAAGTACAGGAAGATCTGCGATCTGCCCGTTGCACGGGATTTCGACGAATTGCGGTATTGGATGCGGGAAGAGGTTTGTCGTTTTTAGATTTCCGTAACCACGGAACCCTATTGAACCTACGCGGCCTGTCTTATCTGGTCTACCCTTTATTACGAGTTCCAAGTTATTCATAGAAGTTTATTAATGGAAACAGTGCAGGTGTGGAATGCCGCGTCTGCCGACACATATGCTCTATCCCAAATAAGTACCACCTCTGCCCGAAGCGGCCCAAATATATGAGTTATCAGGGCATTCGGTAGCGGTTTTAGGTGACCAAAGGGGTTCCAGTTATCTTTGTCAAAGGATCAGCGTAGCTATCCAGAGAGGGAATGCCACCAGACTGTTCCACATTGTTCCTCTTATAAGGAAATGTTTATCTTGAAATATTGTAGTTTTAAAGGTGTTTTCAATGTCATCCAACATTATAATTCCAGCAAGTAGACGCCCTCCGTCAGCATTACGAGACAGTGGACGACATCGACCTGCTGGTGGGCATCATGGCTGAAGAGCCCATGAAGGGCGCCGGGCTGGGTCCAACCATGGCCTGCGTCTTGAGCGCCCAGCTGCTCCACTGGAGGCGAGCTGATAGGTTCTGGTATGAGAACAGTGTACACCCTGGCGCGTTTACTCCAGGTTTGTGTAACCCCTGGTTACTTTATTATTGATCAGCTGGTGTTATGGCCCAGGAGCCCTTGAGTAGCCAGGAGCCCATAAAGGGCAGTGCTAGGCCTCACCCTGGCTTGCGTCATGAGCGTCCAGCTTCTCTACTGAAGGCGCGCCGACCAGATCTGGTAAGAGAACACGTTACACTTTGGCGTGTTTAATGCAGGTTTGAGTTACCACTGCGAGTCCTGGGCACTTTATATCGACCTTCTACTATCAGGGCCCAGAAGCATAAAAAGGCCCCATTCTAGTCTGCGTCATGAGCTCAGCTGCTCCACTGGAGGCGAGCTGATAGGATCTGGTTCAACATTGTGCACCCTGGCGCGTACAAGTTTGTGTTACTGGGCACTTTATTGTCGACCTGCTGGCATTATGGCCGAGGAGCCTTCATCCCACACGGACAAAAGTACAATTTACTAATACAGAACATTAGTACTAATTGCCAGGCTCTGCCGAGTTTAGGACTAAATAACTATGTGTGAATTTATTTACAGAGCAACTGTACGAGATACGGAAGATGACGATGTCCCGCTTCATCTGCGACTTCGGAGATGAGGTCGATTATATACAGCCAAACGCTTTCTTGGTCGCTGGATACGGGTAACTATGGATCGGTCGAACTGGCGACGTTTTTTCTTTTTGTTTTTTTTTTTCTTTCTACTGATGTAACAATATACCATCAATATACCTAAGTACAACAAGCCAAATATTTATACCGTTAAGTCGCTGACTCCCTAATGGATCACCCGCTGTATCCTTCTCTAAAAACACTGGGGTGTTCCTCCTCGCAGCTCCAGGGTTTTCAACTCAAAAACTACTGGACCGATTTAAAAAAATATTTCACTAATGAAAAGCTGCAATACCCTAGAGTAACATAGGATATATTTTATTCCCGTATTCCCACGGGAACAATGCAGGTGCAATAAATTAATAGTGTATTCTATAGATTTATAGATGTAGAAATGCACATAGCTCTCTTTGCTTGAACCAATTTCCATTTTACATTTAATTTTTTTTTATTATTTCCAGTAACGAGATGGTAGACTGCAAGAAGCTGCCAGTATCCCGACTGGACCCTTGGAAGGATCAGAGATGCTTTGTCAAAGAAACTTCGAAGGACTCTAACCAGCAAGATAATCCTTTCAACTTTAACAAGCTGTATACAAGTGTTAGCGATTATTTCAACTTATGGGGTCGGTGATTGTTATACTATAGGTTTTCAGCGAGTATTGTACCGCGCCTTAGCACTTACATAGCGCACATAAAGCTAACAATCTAATATAAGCTTTAACGACTTGGACATACGGTCAATAAAGTTTAATAAAGGTCAATAATGCTCTTATGGGCGCTCCGATAGCCCCGCGCGTATTTATTCTTTTCATCTCTCCGGGCGAAAAGCGGCCACTTACGGCCTGCGCTAAGCGAAGTTACCGTTTTAAGACTCCGTCGAACAGAGAAAGTATACACACCTAGGGAAGTAAATAAGAAAGCCTCAGATCACAATATGTTTGTATACATTACATTACATGTGATCTGAGACATTCCTTATTTTACTTCCCTTGGTACGTTATATACTATTTCATGCAATTATTGACCGTATGTCCAAGTCGTTAAGGCTTATATTAAATTGTTGTTTTCAAATGTGCTCCGCCGCGACAGGCGTGGGGGGGAGGGAAATCGTGGCAGAGGTCTGATCGGGGGTCTGATCTGCATCCCCGTCTCACCGTGCAGCTACCTATGGCGCGGTACAGCGCTAGCGGTCAGTCTTTATACCAACTGTATGTGTTATTTATAAATAGCAAAAAGTAATTATAGTTCATGAAAACTTAAAAAACTAGTTTTTGCATACAACGCGTCACAGAATAAGCGCAGTTCGTCATACACCCCAATTAGTAGGTATATTAATATAGAAAAAATAATGATACATTCGTAATTTAGTTTTGTCTAAACAAATTTCTTAAATAAAGAACAATAATAGTACGGTTTCCATAGGTAGCCCTAAATTCAGTTATGCTAATTCATGTTTCGGAAAAAATGCTGAAATCGATGAAGTAGTCTATACTGAACAAACTAATCTCAGGAATTGCGCTTATTCTGTTACATATTGCATAATGGCAGGCGTCATACAAAATCAAATGAGATGACACTTAGGGGTTTACGAGTAGCCATTGAGGAGTTGCATATCCACCTCCTGGCTAAATCATAACAGCCCCCCTAGCCAAGTGGCATTGAACAATCTAATCGAATGTTCTTTTAGATTGAGAAGTATGGGATTGACGTTAGGGTTAGCGCTCGTTGGCAAGTGCTTATGTCAATCCCATACTTGTCAATCTAAAAGAACATTCGATTAGATAAGCAGTGATAGCCCGAACGGTTAAAGAGCCGGCCTAAAATCAGTGAGGCTCGGGTTCGAATCCTGGCATGTACCAATGAGTTTTTCAAAAACTTACGTACATATTTTTATCACTAGCTCGACGGTGAACATCGTGAGGAAACCAGCAGGTATCAGAATTAATTCTGAGACATGTGTAAACAGACCCGGTCCGGCGATGGGC
Organism: Ethmia dodecea; assembly: GCA_963855545.1. Classification (NCBI taxonomy): domain Eukaryota; kingdom Metazoa; phylum Arthropoda; class Insecta; order Lepidoptera; family Depressariidae; genus Ethmia; species Ethmia dodecea. Next base: position 3,015,706 of record OY979454.1, on the reverse strand, counting down.
TCACCTCCTATCACGTTTAGGGGTCCAATATATCTCGTGAAATGTGAGTATATCCAGTAATGGAATACCTCTGCCTACCCCCTCGGGGATAAAAGGCGTGAGATTATATATATTATGAGATTATATTATATTGTGCAATGCCACTTGGCTAAATCAGACCAGATCAGGTCGGGGTAAGTATGCCAAATTTCAGTAAAATCGGTTGGAGGCTGTTTCAAAAATTGCGTTTCAAGATTCCACCCGAACATACATACATTGCAAGTTAAATAAAAGCTTGTAAAAAGTATTTGATTTTGGGCTTAGGAAAGAGAGTCACAGGGTTCTTTTTTGGCAATCTATCTCTATATATATATATATATATATATATATATATATATATAAAATGAACTGACTGACTGATTCGTGATGTATCAACGCACAGCCTAAACGGCTGGGTCTAGAGACTTGAAATATTGCACATAGATAGCTTATACAGTGTAGGGATCCACTAAGAAAGGATTTTGCAAAATTCAACCCCTAAGGGGGTGAAATAAACGTGAGCGAGCTAAGCTGCGGGTAAAAACTAGTTAATTATAGATGGGTATGATTGCTACACAAATCATTTTCATTTGATCAGATTTTAAAAATTCTTTAACCATTGGAAAGCTTACTTGTCTGGGAGTAAGATGGGCTATTATTTTCCCATGGGAACGGAACTTACGCGGGTAACAGCTATTACTGTATCTATGTTAACGCGGGCTTGTTTCCGAACCTCGACGTCTTTTCTGCGCTTATTTTGCGTGCTGGTGGGAATGGCTCTACTTTTGCCATCCCAGCTCCTCCAGGAAGCCCAGCAGCGATACTGTACTGTATAAAACGTCTCAACTTACGCGCCTACCTCGCAGACGTCTGCTCGCTCAGGTGTGACCGATGCTTAAGATAAATAACCTTGTAAAATTATCAAGGACTTAAACTATGATTCATAAATATTGATTTTAGGCTTTGATCCTAATACAATTAAATATTCATTGAATTTTAATATTCAATATGATACAATGAAATGGAGGTTCAATTGAGTGATTTACATTTTCCACGAAACGAGTTTATAAGCAATTGATATTATAACTCATATTATGCAATCGTTTGAATATTTAATTAACTCGTTTTGGAACAATCACGCGACCTGCGGCGTCGCTCGTCACGAGTGAAAAGGAAACACAAACAGACTGGCTTTCTCATATATCCTAGCACATCTTCGAGTAGATAGTTTTATACATAACTAGCAACCCGCCCCGACTTCGCACGGGTGCAATGCTTATACTAAAAAAAAACTTTCCTCTTGAATCGCTCTATCTATTAAAAAAACCGTATCAAAATCCGTTGCGTAGTTTTAAAGATTTAAGCATACATAGGGATATAGGGATATATATTGGGCCGGCTCGACCGGAGTGATACCACGGCCTCACAGAAAACCAGCGTAAAGCAAAGCATTGCGTTTCGTTGAGTAAGTGAGGTAACCGGAGGCCCCCTTCCCCTCCCCTCCCCTCCCCCTACTCCCACCTCAAAGGTCGGCAACGCAGTTGTGACTCTTGAGTTGCAGGTGTTCATGGGCGACGGACGTCACTAACCATCAGGTGACCCGTCTGCTCGTTTGCCCCCTTTTTTATCATTAAAAAATATATATATAGGGACAGAGAAAGCGACTTTGTTTTATATTATGTAGTGAAGGGGCAATATACATAAAGACTCTGAAAAATCTGATGATTTTTAGAGTCTATGTATATTGCCGTGAAGTGGACGATATTTTATGTAAAAAAAAACAAGTGAATGAAATTTCGTCCCAAAAAAAATAATTGAAAAATACTAACGGCCATATTTCGATAGGGCATCCTGGTAGATATATATTCTCCTAATCATAAATATGCGTAAAATTTGGTTTGTAGCATATACCTACACTAATTCTGCAGCCGGATCTTGGCCCTGCCTTTTTTTGGACCAAATAACAGTGTGTGAGTTGTAAAAAAACCGCATTTGAGAGCAATATGCAATCGCTCCACGGTTGAATGCAATTCACTAAAGAACACAACATATCTATATCCATACTAATATAAAGAGGAAAGATTTGTATTTTTGTGTTTGTTACGAATAAACTCAAAAACTACTTGACCGATTTCAAAAAAATCTTTTACAAATGGAAAGCTAGAAGATCCCTGAGCAACATAGGCTATTTTTTTTCCCGTATTACCACGGGAACGGGAACTACGCAAGTGAAACCGCGCAGAGCCGCTAGTCTATACTATAAAATGTCAGTGGGCCGAACCACAGATATAACAATACGAACACAATTCGAGTAGACTTGTCATATTTATTTTATACACCAAAAAAGATAAGGTCAAATCTGACCATACGCCATACAATTATAATTTACGATACAGGAAGAGACGTATCAAATTCCTTATCAAACTTGGCATCTTTTTTACACGACACTTTTTTGGCACGTCTACTCCAAAACCAATAATAGTATAATATACTGGTATTATAGGTGTACATTATATAACAATGAGTTTAAAACTTACGTAATATTTATCACTAGCTCGACGGTGAAGAAAAACATGGTGAGGAAACCCGCAGGTCCCAGAATTAATTCTGTGACATGTGTAAACACAGACCCGATCCGCCGATGGACTCACCACCACCTATCACGTTTAGAGGTCCAAAAAATATCTCTTGAAAAGTGGGTATATCCAGAAATGGAACACCTCAACCTCCCCCTCGCGGATAAAAGGCTTGAGTTTATTGTATGTTTATGCCTTCCGAAACACGGAAGCGCTCGTGGTATAAATGCCTCTAGGCACCCATTCACTGACTGACCGCACCCACCTTTGCTTAACCAGAGTGATCGTTACAAACACACTGGCACCGCAGGGCTACGAGCGCTTCATAATTATTTATGTTAGATTAATTTGTGTTATTATAACTGTTTGTTTCCCAAATAAACAATGAATAAATAAATATTCTTGATCATATTTTATTGATTTCAAAACGATTTTTTGAGTGACTCAAATAGCAAAGTGAGGAACGTGGAATAGCCCAGCGTGCGCAGGCGCAGACCTTGTTCGAGTCAAGTTGACGGGCCGGGAGGATCTCCGTGACCTGATCGATGACGCTTCAACACACGAATCGGTTTTGTGTCGCCGCCACAGATGTAAAGTTTGTAATACTGACAAGCTGAGAGAAGATAACATAGAACTCTTAAAGAGTAAAAAAAACGACTTCAACTTGTATGGTTATGGTTTATGGTCATGGATGCCATTGTCAGAACTGAACGAAATTACAATGGGACCAATCTGGAAGCAAAAACAATTTTAAATAAAAAACAGAATCTTCAAAATCGGTCCACCCATTCGAAAGTTCTGAGGTAACAAACATAAAAAAAAAGAAAAAAAAAACATATAGACGAATTGATAACCTCCTCCCTTTTTGAAGTCTGTTAAAAAACTTGGCTCTACGTGAGATCTGATAACTTTTTTACAGTGCGAGTCTATCGCTCCGCTAGGAGTAATAGTGTTCTGTGCTATGGCTCGTCTAGGCAACATTTTACACATAGGTACCTAAATAATGCCACTCTTAAATAGGAAAGATAGAGTGAGAGCCCAGGCTTGTCAGACCTTCGTCATTTTGTAAAACCTCCAAGTTTGTCTGTGTATGTCCCTACTACAGGTGTAAACGATCCCCGAATATGAAGTTTGGATAACGGTTCCTTTGGAAGTTATCAAGCAGCAAAGGTCCATAAAGTTGCACCTCAAATTCGTTAAAGTTTAAAGCCCAGTTTTTATATATTTTATTCGGATTAATATTAGAAATCACGTCGTCCATTGTCAGACACTTGGTGCGGTGGAAACCTCCTGTCAGACCCTTGAATCGTGGTGAATTGATATACTTATTGATATATTTTTGTACACTTCTATACTTTGACGATGTTATTGAAATGATACTTTTTATATTGCGCAATAAAGGAGCTATAAGATAATATTTTTTAGGCTCTTGGGATACACAGTGCACACAGCCATTCGTCCACCGCTGTCAGAGCAACTAAGATGGCCGCCAGCTGATGCATAAACGACTTATAACGACGCACTTCACGTGTATTGCTATCTCTTTCCTTAACAAAGTTATAACTGTCGGAACAACTAACCCTGGGAACTTCCAACCCCGGCCTCCCCTAAATGTTTTTTTTTTATTTATTTATTAATTTGTAACATTATTTTGTTTTTATTCTAAAAGTCCTCGCCAAACTGAGATTTTGATGTGATAAAAATCTTTCTTCTTTATAATATTAGTGTAACGTCGAGACATGACTCACAAAAGTTAGCTTGCTTTATCTATTCGGCTCTACATCTGTGGTCGCTACCATTTGCGGTGAAAAATGCGTGGCTTCTTGCGCGCTTCATCGTTTACAGCTAAAGAATGCGAGGTACCTACCAAAGAGGTGCAATTTAAAGTTGCTTTATCCACTTTTTTCTATACTAGTATTATAAAGAGGTAGAATTGTTTGTAACATACAACCTTTAACCTTTGAAACTACTGGCACCTTATCGTTTCCTAGTAGATGCTTAGTGGCGTTGCCCGCGCGGAACCTATTTGTTCCCGTTCCCGTGGGAATTTCCAAAAATACCTACTTATACTGTGGTCTGTTTCGACATTTAAGGAAGGAAAGAAGGAGGAAGGTGTGTCAATTGTGTCTCATTATATATGATTTATTTATTTTTGTAGGTAAAAAAATTGTGTAACACAATTTATTTTTTATTTCTGAAGGTAAACCCCAACTTAGAAACCTTAATAGTCTAATAACAAGTTACTCTAAACTCGTCAATGAAGATTGGCTAAATGTAAACAGCAGCCCATCTCCACCGACGAGTTGCTGGTTCCAAATGCAGTACCTCGAGAAGAACCAGCAACAAACTCAAGGGCAGCTCTTTTTAACGTTACTGATACTATGATTACTTTACTATAATTATTTGAACATCCAATTTGGTGCAGTAATTTTTGCGTGCATACGGACAGATGACGAAAATTCTAAAAATATTGTTTTGTCTTCTATTGATGTTCATAGAAAAGCAAGATAATGTCTCACGGACACCCGATCTAAAATAAAAACAAACTTTAATTTCTATTAAACCTCAAGCTAGCTAAAATTATTATAAAAAGTAAAAATTGACAGAAATTATTCTTTAATGGCCGACCTAACCTATCTAGTCCTCTACTTGATACCAAGGGCATAATAGAATAAACTTAAATAATACTACTTTATCGACTTATACTTTTATTATCATTATTATATTAGAGCAGTGATAGCCCGGACGGTTAAAGAGCCGGCCGAAAATCAGTGAGGCTCGGGTTCGAATCCTGGCATGTACCAATGAGTTTTTCAAAAACTTACGTACATATTTATCACTAGCTCGACGGTGAAGGAAAACATCGTGAGGAAACCCGCAGGTCTCAGAATTAATTCTGAGACATGTGTAAACAGACCCGGTCCGGCGATGGGCTCACCACCTATCACGTTTAGGGGTCCAATATATCTCGTGAAATGTGGGTATATCCAGTAATGGAATACCTCTGCCTACCCCCTCGGGAATAAAAAAGGCGTGTTATTATATTGTTATTATTATTTATCATTATTATTACTTTTAGATGCGTTAAATAGATATAAACTACTGAACGGATTTAGATGAAACTTTACAGTTATATAGCTTATACATCAGAATAACAATTAGCACCCGCGTAGGTCCCGTTCCCGTGGGAATACGGCGACAAAATACAGCCTATGTTACTCAGGGACGCTGAAGCTTTTCATTGGTGAAAGAATTTTTAAAATCGGTCCAGTGGTTTTTGAGTTTATTCGTTACAAACAGACATATCTCATCTCTTTATAATATTATAGCTATACAGCTGTGACTAAGTCCAACTGGCAGATACCACAAAACCATAAACACGTTCCCTGTACGGGGGCCCCTTTTATTTTGCCTATAGCGGATATAGAAATATGAACTGTAAAAATTTCAACTGTCTACCTATTTCAGTTCATATGATACAACCCACTGACCGACAGACGGATGGACAGCGGAGAAACTCTTTGGGTACGGAACCCTAAAAACTAAAATAGCATAACACTTTGCAACAAAAACAGAAGATTATAGAAAAGGTGTTCTTTTAAAAAACGTCAACAGGCAATGGAAGCAACAACTGATATTTATGAGTATGCAAATGAAAATTCTTATTAGGTATCCTTGTTCTTCATCTAGAATAAAGACTGGGCTAGACTGCTTTTGAAAGGCACATCCTAGTCTATTCATATAACTAGCGACCCGCCCCGGCTTCGTACGGGTGCAATGCTAATATTAAAACCTTCCTCTTGAATCACTCTATCTATTAAAAAAAACGCATCAAAATCCGTTGTCACTTTAAAGATCTAAGCATACATAGGGACAGACAGCTGGAATCGACCTTATTTTGTACAATGTAGTGATAATACTCTAACGATACCGTGTCTGTACATGAAATATTTTTGAAAATTTTAGCGGTTAGTGTATACAACGCGTAACAGAAAAAGCGCAATTCCTCATACACCCCAATTAGTATATTAATATAAAAAAATTATGATGCAATCGAACTTTAGTTGTGTCTAACCAATTTTCTTAAATAACGATTAATAATAGCACGATTTCCATAGAAAGCACTAAATTCAGCTACGCTAATTAATTTTTGGGAAAAATTCTACACATTTAAAATAGCTGAAATCGAATTAGTAGTCGATACTGAACAAACTATATTTCAGGAATTGCGCTTATTCTGTTACATGTTGTATAGATAGTTATCGATGTAGATGGAGCTGAAATTCTGTATACACGTTTAGTTTGCATGACAATGCATAATTAGCTGTTTTTTTTATTGCTGATGGATATTTTTATTACTCTTGACCTCAGACTAGCACGAAGTCAAATACGGGGCCTACGATAGGACGAGCTTCCCCAGAAGATGCCTGTTCATTTGAGCCTTAAAGGCTGACGGGTTATACATACATACATACAGCTCACGCCTTCTTCCCACAGGGGTAGGGAGAGACGATGGATCGCCACTTTGAACGATCTTCGCAAACTTCGCTCGCTTCCTTCACATCCATAAGCCTTTTCATGCACGCTCTTTTATTCATCGCATTCTTGACCCCAGCTTTTTGCAGGACGTCACTAATTTGATCCGTGAACGTCCTTCTGGAGCGTCCTCTTTTCTTGCATCCTAAATCTCTTTCGTTACTCTTCTATCATCCATACGTTCTAAATGACCAAACCAGCTTAACATACCCTTCTCTATCCTTGTCACTACATCTTCTTTCAAACCACACTTCTCTCTTATATTCGCATTCCTCACTCTATCACACAATTTCACTCCACACATTTTCCTCAAAGATGACGGGTATGAACTCGGAAATACAGATGCCGGCAGGTGTTTCCACTCCTTGGCGTCATTGTGTGACGTCATTCTAAATCCAAGATGGCGGACTATTTATTTTTAATGCACTCCTGCAATATGGGTATCAAATAAAAGGGCTTGCTGAGAACACCTCGAAAAATAAAGTGACGTCACTCTAAATTCAAAAGCTAGTACTACAATATATTTAAAAAATAAATAATCTCACGCCTTTTATCTTTATATTTATTTCACGAGAGCAGTGATAGTCTTACGGTTAAAGAGCCGGCCGAAAATCAGTGAGGCTCGGGTTCGAATCCAACGGCATGTACCAACGAGTTTTTCAAAAACTTACGGAATCCCGCAGGTCTCAATAGTAGATTGTGTCATAAGGGAGCAAAACTATATTTTTACGACGAGGGCGTTTTTTTAAATCACGAACATAGTGAATGATTCTAGGATAGAATCCCGAACGTAGTGAGGGATTCTAATGTAGAATCATGAACGAAGTGAGGGGTTTAAAGTACGTAGCCCAAGGTAAAAATAATTTTGCGACCGAATGATACACTCTGCTTTTCATACCTCTCTATGAGAAAAATTGTTGATGACATTGTTTGCTTCTTTTTTAAATATTTTCCGGTGTTTAACTATCACTGCAGTCACTGCTACTTGAATACATTTTAAAATATAAAATACACAAACAATTTGACAATTTGGTGTAAAATAAAATGTAAATTGTGAAAAATAAGTATGAAAGCGCGCGCATTGCCACAGCAATTTTTCTGACAGTGTGGCACAACCATCGAACCCCATTCAGCCTTGTCAGCATATAAGTTACTCTATGTTTGTCAGCCTAATGCGGCGAAAAATGGAACTAATGTTTTGTTATAGTACTTAAGCTACAGTGGCGCCAACCTTAGATGCAAACTTATTTTGTTAATCTCTTTGGCTAAGAATGTTGCGGGATATTTTTAATTCCAAATTCAAAACACTTTTATTCGCACTTATTAAAATCCTATCGGAAAAGACTTACTTTGATCCCTGTTATTGAGGACCAAAACGTCACTTTTCGAATAGATGGTATGAAAAATTAATTCTGAGACGTGTAAATAGACCCGGTCCGGCGATGGGCTCACCACCTATCACGTCTAGGGGTCCAATATATCTCGTGAAATGTGGGTAAATATATTTTTTACTTTTAATTTACCTATTTTACCGCCAGTGTACACACAACTCAACTAGAGAATGAACTTTATAAAGGATGGTGATAATTAATCAGAATGATTTACATTCCCGCATAGATTACTCATAAAACATAGTCATAAATAACGAACAAAGAATTTGGATGCCTAGATAATTATGTAATCATTGAGGTCATAAAATGGATCAATAAACATGTCTACACTCACACTTTATCTTAGAGTGTATGCACAGGTATTCCATTCCGTGTATTTTCAACCGATTTCAAAAAAGGAGGACTTTGAGAATTTATTCGACTGTATGTTTTTTTTTATGTTTGTTACCTCATAACTTTCGTCTGGGTGAACCGATTTTGATGATTCTTTAAAAAATAAAAATAAATAAATAAATAATCTCACGCCTTTCATCCCCGAGGGGGTAGGCAGAGGTATTCCATTACTGAACATACCCACATTTCACGAGATACATTCGACCCCTAAACGTGATAGGTGGTGAGCCCATCGCCGGACGGGGTCTGTTTACACATGTCTCAGAATTAATTCTGAGACCTGCGGGTTTCCTCACGATGTTTTCCTTCACCGTCGAGCAAGTGATAAATATGTACGTAAGTTTTTGAAAAACTCATTGGTACATGCCAGGATTCGAACCCGAGCCTCACTGATTTTCGACCGGCTCTTTAACCGTCCGGGCTGTCACTGCTCTTTTTTTTATATTAATATACTAATTGGGGTGTATGAGGAATTGCGCTTTTTCTGTTACATGTTGTATAGATACATACATACATATAATCACGCCACTTTCCCGTAGGGGTAGACCACTTCTTTCCACTTGCTACGATCCTTACATGCTTGTTTCGCTTCGTCCACTTTCAATATTCCTTTCATACATGCTCTTCGGTTTAGGGTACTCTTGACCTGGCCTTTTTTCAAGACGTCCCCAATTTGGTCTCGAAACGTCTGCCTAGGTCTACCCCTTCCCACAGTTTCATTCACACTCGCCTTATACACTTTTTTCGTCAATCGTTCGTCATTCATTCTCTCGACATGGCCAAACAATCTCAGCATATCTTTTTAAATTTTTGTCACTACATCTTCTTTCAGATACATAGATACATAGAATTCAATATTTGGTGGTAACTATTAATTGCCCGTTAAAGCTAAGACCACGTGCTCGATGCTTCGACTCATCAATATATTCTGATAATTTCGACGACGCACCAGCCTTGGCGTATTGTATATAAGGTTGGTGCGACATAGCAGTACGCAGTTGCATTCAGGTCACCAGTGTGAACACAGCCTTAAGATGGTGAGTGTTGCCAGTGTTGTTAGCTTAATTAATTAAGTTAAATATTATAATTTAATTGGGTCGATTGAGTAATATTCTAATTCAGTTAAAGATGTTACTGAAGGACGTTGACGTTATTCGTGTGGTTCAAAATGTGTTCGGTCTCACCGGAATAAAATATAGCCTATGTTACTCAGTGATAAGCTTTCCATTGATGAAATAATTTTTATAATCGGTCCAGTAGTTTTTGAGTTTATTCGTTACAAACATACAAAAATACAAATCTTTCCTCTTTATAATATTAGTATAAGTATAATCTCACGCCTTTTTTATCCCGGAGGGGGTAGGCAGAGGTATTCCATTACTGGAAATACCCACATTTCACGAGATATATTGGACCCCTAAACGTGATAGGTGGTGAGCCTATCGCCGGACCGGGTCTATTACACATGTCTCAGAATTAATTCTGAGACCTTTATAATATTAGTGTAGCTTTAAGTAAATGGGTGACCGAGCTCTGATCTGTTTGGCCAGACACAAGTATCTGTTTACATAACTTAGTAAATTTAATAGAAAACGCTAGACCTGTTTCAAGTACGCAATTGCAAATACTCGTACAATACACAAATTATCTTAACCTCTCAGACCATGAATCACAGACACAATTGATTTTGAATTGTGTCTCGGTTCCAATTGGAACCGGCGGTTCTTAACTGATTAAAACAAGGAACGACGCAATAAAGTGACATTGTTTGATTGTTGCGCTTTCACGTCTACAGCACTAAACTGGTTTTAAGCTTTCTTAGGCTATATTTTATCCCCATATTCCTCGGGAACGGAAACTGCGCGGGATAAACCTTTGTTGGCTCAGTTGGTAGTGACCCTGCCTTCTGAGACGGAGGTAGCGGGTTCGATCCCCGCTCGAGGCCAACATTTGTGTGAGTGAACATGTCTGTTGGCTTCGTATCTGGTCGTTTAATATTTATTTAAGTATGTTTATCAGTTGTTTAGGACACTGCCTAGTTTGGGACTAAATAACCATTTGCGAATTGTGTCCCACAATTTATTTATTTATTATATTGCCAGCAAATAATCATGAATAGCTGACAAGTCTTCTCTCTATTTTGCCAAAAATTGATAGAACAGAAGCCGGTCGCCGGCGGGCCCTACGCGGCGTATCAACACGAAACATGTTATAAATTTTAAGTTAGATCGGCAACAATACAACTGAAAACCGCATCGGGTGCAGTAGTTTTTGCGTGATGAGCAAACATTGGTTAGAATTTCATCTTTTTGGTGGTTACCCTGATTGTGTTAATTTGGGGACAACGGGGCTGGTTGCATAGCTGCTAATACGTAAATTAAGATTATAAAGTAAGCGTTTTATGTAATCGTATGTTGTCCTACATAAATAAATAGAGATAGAGCATATTTTCATAAAAATCTCAATCGATAGTTCAGTTAGTACAAACGCATGTAATTCGGACGTAACACACTAAACATATTTTGTTCTCTTTGGCCGTATATTTAAATCTCAGATGTAAAGCTGGGTAAGATAAGAACTTTTTCATCTCTCCGGGCGGCAAGCTGCAAATTTCCGCTTTGAAGTTGCCGCTTTCCGCCTTCGTCGAAAAGAAAAATAGTATACACACCTCGGGAAGTAAATAAGAAGGCCTCAGATCACATGTTTGTAGAACTCGACTTCGCATCGGTCGACTATTACATGTGATATGAGACATTTCTTATTTTACTTCCCTAGGTGTGTAATATACCATTTCAAGGGCGCAGTTATAGCTATTTACGGCTGAGTCCCACTCGCGAAGGCGTGGGAGCAAAAGGCCCAGTTCTGAGCTGCATCCTTTTCACCGTTCAAGGGCCGCGACTCGAATTACTGCGTTGACATTTGCTGAACTTTACATAACAAGGGCGCGGGTGTGGTGGCAGGCGGAGCGGGCAGCATAGCGGAAAAGCTTTTAAGTGGTGACTGTGTTTATGAAACTGTGTTTTTGTTTTTCTTTACGGCACCAATGTATAAATACCGGAATCGCGAAATAATGTCTGTTGTGTGCATATAATTATTTGTTTAATGCAAAGAGAAAAAGTGTTCTAATCGTGGCTGTTTCTTGCTAAGGTTAGAAAAATATGAAACTTCTTTTAACAACCCACATACACAACCTAGCGATACAATTGATATTTCATAATATAAAGCGGGATACGGAATGGAAAGGCCGTATATTACTGCATACATATCATCATTTGTATGCCCTTTTCACAGGCCGGCGCAGTTTATCTTCTTCCGTTTATATCTATCAACCGTCATATCTACTTTCTAATCCTTCGCACACATAAGTACCATTGCAATTTCTATATACATATGGAGAAGACTATATTGAACTTATGATTATGCACTGCCAGGTTCCTATCATAGAGATTAATATATATTAAGATAATTCAATGCCTTAGGACCCTAATCTGAGTGAAGTCTCTTTCTCTATTGTCTATGGTACACAGCCCCCGCAGCCAGCACTGATAGCCTTACGGTTAAAGAGCCGGCCGAAAATCAGTGAGGCTCGGGTTCGAATCCTGGCATGTACCTACCAATGAGTTTTTCAAAAACTTACGTACATATTTATCACTAACTCGATGGTGAAGGAAAACATCGTGAGGAAACCCGCAGGTCTCAGAATTAATTCTGAGACATGTGTAAATATCCGGTCCGGTAATAAAAGGTCCGGCGATGGGCTCACCACCTATCACGTTTAGGGGTCCAATATATCCCGTGAAATGTAGGTATATCGAGTAATGGAATACCTCTGCCTACCCCCTTGGGGATAAAAGGCTTGAGATTATTATTTTTTTACACAGCCCTCGCTCCGCTCAAGCAATGTGTCCACACCCGCGAACATAATGAACTTAATATTTTGGCGAGCCATGTCGTAACATGTCACTCATCGGAACAGAACCGTTGTGAAACATGCAACTGATGTGTTAAGCGGGTGATACACATGCCAGTAGCATAGCACGACAAGAGGTATTCTATCAGAGTAAAAGTCAAGAGTTTTTATTCAATTCAATTACAATATTAAATTATTCCTTAGTTTAGAACGTCTATTGTTGGTTCATACATGCTCGTCGGTTACGGGTACTATTTATCTGGCTTTCTTTCCATACATCGCCGATGTGTTCGATGTAAGTACTCCTAGGTCGCTCTCTGCCGACTCGGCCACTCACATAGTAATTGTAAAGATTAAAAAGTGGAATTTATCCAAAGAGATTAAAATATAATAGGACATAGAGTGGGCATTGGGAATATTTTCATGAAAAACTTTGAAGCTCAAGCGTCATGTAAGTTAGTATGAACGCGAGCTGTCATTCGGTCGAAATCGTACTAGACTTATTCCACTTGGAATAACTTTTGGCTTCAAATTTTCCTCGCTTTGTCCCCTCTATGCCTTATAATAATTTAATCTCTTTGAATTTAATATATCACAGTTATTGTCAATAATCAAAGATATAACTCCCGGCGTGTGTATATGGCTTTAACGCCGTGTCACTAGTGTGAGACTCGGAAACGTATTATTACGGTAATGCGTGCCATTACGATAGATCTTCTCAATAGAGGGGTAATTTTAAAAGTCATGTGCTGTGGGTGTTGCAACAAACAACAGCGAATAGGTAGACAAAATTCGAACGCTGAGAATCAAAAGGAAGGGATGAGAATCTCACCAGGATGATGATCTTACCGGGATGAGAATCTTACAGGGGTGAGTGACAAGTTTGTACAGAATCCGACTCGCACTCGGCGGGTGTGTATATTGAAAGTCAAAATTTATTTATTTTTGTAGGTAAAAAAAAAAACAAGTGACCCGAAAAGAGCCAGCAACAAATTCATGAGCAGCTCTTTTCAACGTCATGTCTTACTAATAAATTCTATTGATAATTATAATTCGATAGCCTAACTTAGCATTAGAGTCCTAATCCCATGCACGTACTCGTAGGTCTATTAAGTAGTACGTAATTTAATAGTCGCCTTTTTAAGCACCGATTTAGACGAGCTTCTCGGTACTGAAAGAGACTTATATATATATAATATATATATGAGACTTACCTACTAGTGTAATATATCCCCTAAGTGTGCACAACTCGATAATTAGGGGATATTTTTTCCACGAAAGTGGCTGCCACTACTACAGCAAAGCACTAAAACTATGTAACTTGTACTTTGTATTGTATTGATTGTTTAATTAAAAGAATAATGTTTTGAGGAGAATACAATTTTACGAATGTTGTCGTAGGAAAATGGCCTACACTTTCGAGAAAAAAATATCGCCTAATTATCGAGTTGTGCACACTTTGGGGATATACTAAACTAGTAAGTCTCTTTCAGTACCGAGAAGCTCACCAAATCGTTGATTCGAACGGGGTGGCCTCTCCTTGTTATTGTTTAAAATTCCTATCTGATATTAAGAGGATTAATTTATTACGTGATAGCCTTTTGATGGTTTATTATTAAGTTACAGACTTTCAGAGACTCTGGCAAACATTTATATCAATTAACTATACGCGCCACAGAATAACTCGCCCGCCATAATGCGCGGGATTGTTGACAGTTCCTCGTGACGTCACGCGTAGAGACGTAGTTCCAATAGAGTTCGCTCGAATCTATATTTATGGGCTAACACTATATTTTCCTAAATTTCCTGTTTACCCCCAGAAATTCCTGATCCTATCAGCGTGCCTGGCGCTGGTCGCCGGAGACGTGTCCCACGTGCTCCGCCAGAACAAAGACGACCGGTCCGCTCAGATCCTCAGGCAGGAGTTGGACCAACAGCCCGACGGGACCTACTTCTGGGAAATCGAGACCGACAACGGGATCGGTGCGCACGAGCATGGCGACTTGAAACAAGTCGGGCAGGTGCGTTAGCTTGGCTTCTATATACTGGATGATTTTTTTTACCGTCTGGAAAAAAATATGACGTATAAGGTATCTAGAGCCGAAGTTATACACGAGATTAATTGTTAAATATAGTCAAGTTTAGTGCAATTTACAAAATCTAGAAAACTACGCACAGTACTACGCGCTGCTGGCGGTTGTAGGTAAATTGCGCTTATATGGAAGCTACGAGCCTGTTTCTTTTTAAAATACTATTTCAAATATTTTAGTGTGTATTATTGACTACAATTGAGTTTAGTTTAAGCAAGAAAAAATTTTTTTGAGAAAAAAAATTTTTTTGTTAAGTAACATTGCCAAATGAATCTATTACACTTACCTATCACACCAAATTTTTTTCCAGACGGTAAAAAAAGTCACCCTGTATATATACAATGTAATTCTATCTATACTATTCGTTCACACATCATGTACACACACATACCCTCACTCCACACTTACACATTTCTTTTTAATTAGTTTTAAAAATAATAATTTAGATATTGCTACTTACCTTAAACTGTTAGTAACTTAGTCTATGTTTAATCTGACTCTGGAAGAGCGGGGTCCTAACACAAGTTATTTCATCATCAACCCGTAACAGCCCGCTGCTGAGCTAAGGGTCTTTCCTCGCACATGAGGAAGTATGGGCTTCAATCTCCCACGCGAGCCCACCTCGGATTGGGAGATGGTGTTAAGCTAGTGGCCACTTTAACAGTCAGAATTTTTCAAGATACCCAAGGGTATCTGACATGTCTTAACGACTTCCATTATACGTAAACACAACGAAAACCGGGACCAAAAATTTATTGTGCCTTCCGAAACACGGAAGCGCTCGTGATATAAATGCCAACAATACAAGTTATTATATAAACTTAAAAGGAGCAGTTCATCACCATGTACTCTAGATTAAGTTCAGATGAAGTAATAATATTTTTTTATACAACGCTTAACAGAAAAAGCGCAATTCCTCATACACCTCAATTACTATATTAATATTAAAAAAATATGATGCAATCGAACTTTAGTTGTGTCTAACCAATTTTCTTAAATATCTTTGAGTATTAAACCAACAGGAGACGTCACGCGCACTAGTTCCTTTGCAAAAAAGTCTGCCAATTTCTGCGGGGGGGACGAAGAAACAAACACAAATAATGTTAAAACAAACGCATTTTTTGACAAAACAATTAAACGCTAGCTTGAACTAGATGCACACAAATACATTCATCAATCCAAGCACTCCGTAAACTCAAAAAAACTAGTTGTATTTAACAGGTGTGCGCGTTGACCGACACTTTTTTTTGGCAGAGGGGAACGCCTGTCAGTGGCGTCTCCGGTTGGTTTAATAAGTTAAATATCGATCAATAATAGCATGATTTCCATAGATAGCACTAAGTTCAGCCATGGTAATTATTTTTTAGAAAACATTTTAAAAATAAAAAAATAAAAATCTCACGCCTTTTATCCCCGAGGTGGTAGGCAGAGGTATTCTATTATTGGATATACGCATATTTCACGAATTTAACACATTAAAATTTAAAAAAATAACACGTTTTAAAAATAGCAGAAATCGGTTAAGTAGTCGATACTAAACAAACTAATTTCAGGAATTGCTTAATCTGTTACATATTGTATACAATTTCACCGGTAAATCGATGGAATACAATCAGGAGGTAGATGAATAACTGATTAACATTCCGCATACATATATTCTAAGCAAGCTCGTCCCCTCGTAGGCCCCGTCTTTGCCTTCGGGCAAGTCTGGGGTCAAGAGTAAGCCCATCACAATAAAAAAAAATACTTTTGCGCTATTTTCTAAAATACGATTACTCTGAATTTGCCATATACACGCCGGCGGTCATTGGCCACGCGCAGCTGATTTTACGAGTATACGCTAAAACTGAAGAATTTAACTTTTCAATTCGGAAAATTGAGGTGGTATTTTTTTTTATATAATATCTAAATCTAGAAAGAGTAAACGAGTTTATTCGTAACAAACATACAAAATTACAAATCTTTCCTCTTTATAATATTAGTATAAATACAGTTCAATAATCCCGTACATCTTCCAGGACACCGTCCTGTATGCCCACGGGATGTCTCAGTACACATCGCCTGAGGGCGAGATTGTACAGCTTGCCTACACCGCCGACGAAAACGGATACCAGCCAACGGTATGTACCCATTTTAACGATGTAGAAGTAGAAGTAGCCTAAGTAGTAGTAGCCTAAGTGGTAAGAAGTAGTAGTAGAATACACCGCCGAAGAAAACGGATACCAGCCAACGGTATGTACTCCTTTTAACGATGTAGAAGTAGAAGTACCCTAAGTAGTAGTAGCCTAAGTGGCTAGAAGTAGTAGTAGAATACACCGCCGATGAAAACGGATACCAGCCAACGGTATGTACCCATTTTAACGACGTAGAAGTAGAAGTAGCCTAAGTAGTAGTAGCCTAAGTGGTAAGAAGTAGTAGTAGAATACACCGCCGAAGAAAACGGATACCAGCCAACGTTATGTACTCATTTTAACGATAGAAGTAGAAGTAGCCTAAGTGGCAGAAGTAGTAGTAGAATGTTGCCAATATGATTCGATTAGAATAGAAAAAAAATTAGACTGGTAATGATTGTGTCAGTGTAATGTTTTACGTTTAGTCTACTTCTCAGTTCTCGACTCGCGACGAGTTGGAAAATACGGGATTTCCTGTGTTCTTAAGGAAATGACACTAGGTATGTCAGTTTTACCAATTATTGACCCTTTCATTTTTTCCAGGGCTCCCACATCCCAACACCCCCGCCAATCCCACCAGCGATTCTCAGGGCTCTGGAGTTCATCAAGAGAAATCCTCCAGTAGAGCCCCAACAAAGGAAGTAAACTCACCCCCAAAGAGCTTAGGGGATAACTATACTCATAAACATAACTAAGGAGATGGCTGTACCTTTGGGGTGAGTCGCCTTAGCTGCAAACGTACGCAGCTAAGGGGACTTACCCCAAATGTATCACTCAGAGTTTATACTCATAGACTATATAACTTTAGAGATGATTCTCCACAAACGTACAAAACTAAGGGGATAGTTACCTCCAAAAATATAGCTAAAGGGATACTTACCCCAAAGGTATAACTTAGGGGTTATACCAATGGATTAAACTATGATGGTAATCCACAAATTTACAGAACAAAGGGATATTTACCTCCAAAGATAAGGGGATAGTTATACCCAAAAGTACTAGGTGTATATTATTGTTAATAAACTTATTATTAGTTCATAATGTAGATTTCACCACAGCACGTAAATGATTTCTGACCACTTTTTATAGGATAGGCATCTATGTATATGTGTATATAAGTAATTATACACCTATTATTCGACGACCAGCGGGCCTGTTGACTCAGTTGGTAGTAACCCTGCCTTCTGAGTCAGAGGTCGCGGGTTCGATCCCCGCTCGGGGCCAACATTTGTGTGCATCAACATGTCTGTTGGCTTCGTGTTTGGTCGTGTAATATTTATTTAAGTATGTCTATCAGTTGCTTAGTACCCATAGTACGGGCCGTGCCTAGTTTGGGACTAAATAACCCTGTGTGAATTGTGTCCCGCAATTTATTATTATTATTCACATACATGCATATTAATAATTAATAATATACATATTTACGTATCTATACTGTTGCCTATATTACTTTTAAGATTATGTTAAAATACTCATAATTTGTAATTCTGTAGATATATAATAAATAGATAACATTATAGATTTCCAAGAAATCTTCACCTGTGAACCTTCTGTATAAAGTGCCATTTTTACTATTTATGTAAATATAAATATATGTACTATAAATGTTAATGATAAATTAATAAAATATGTGTCCAATTAAGTTTTTTACTTATAATTCCTAATCATCTTCTTTTATCATCTATCCATGCTGATCTACAACGCGTAACAGAAAAAGCGCAATTCCTCATTAACCCCAATTAGTATATTAATATAAAAGAATTATGATGCAATCGAACTTTAGTTATGTCAAACCAATTTTCTTAAATATCGATTAATAATAGCACGATTTCCATAGAAAGCACTAAATTCAACTACGCTAATTAATTTTTGGCAAAAAATTAACACATATCAAAAATAGCTGAAACCGATTAAGTAGTCGATACTGAACAAACTAATTTCAGGAATTGCGCTTATTCTGTTACATGTTGGGTTCGATTCTACATTACAGCGACTAAACTTATTTTAGTTTATTCCTGTCTTTATTTTACCTAAAAAAAAGAAAAGGGATAGAAGATAACCTACCGAATTTAGTCCTGTCAGAGGCTGTATTTTAGTCGTGACTTATTTACATATGCACTAAACACGTTATGAAATGCCTTAGTTGACAGGACTAATTTTAATTTGACATAACTCACTCGCCTATTTTCTTCTCTATGAGAAAGAAAATGACAGGACTAAACTAAAATAAGTTTAGGCGCTGTAATGCAGAATCGAACCCGTTGTATACCTATAATTCTATACTAATATTATAAAGAGGAAAGATTTGTATTTCTTCGATTCGATCCCCGATTGAGGCCAACATTTGTGTGCATTAACATGTCGGTTGGCTTTGTATCTGGATGTTTAATATTAACTTAAGTATGACTAGCAGTTGTTTAGTACCAATAGTTACACTAGTAGCACTGCCTAGTTAGGGATCGAATAATCGTGTGTAAATTCTGTCCCACATTTTTTTTGTATATAAAAATTAATCCCTATTTCCCTTGGTCACATCACGCGTAAACGGCTGAAACAATTTCGCTAATTCTTTTTTTGTTGTATTTTTTATTGTCATGAGGTTCTTATGAAAGAAAAAATAATAGAAACTTGCGCGGAACATTAGCAAATTTAAGAAAACATAACGACCATTTTAAATCTTCTAATGTAACCTTTTTGTGTTTGACATAACTGGAAGTTGTACAGCGTATTCAGGGAGCTTCGATATTCGATTTCGGAAAATCTGTCGAACACTTTCGAAATGGGCTGATGCAGGTATCGAAAACTAATGTCATATTTGACATAAGGATTCGGAAAATTTTCCGTGGCTGTCAGAAACGCATAGAATAAAGTTTTAAATTTTTCACTCGATCTGAATCGAACGGAAACGGTATCGAGTCTCCGTGAATACGCCTGCAGGACAGCGTCTGTCGGGTCAGCTAGTTTATTTATATTATTAGACATTTTTATGTTTTATTTTTAATAAAATTGTAATACAGTCACCAGTCCGCCCATGACCTATAGAGCACAAACGTCGTCAAAATCACGTGGCATTATGGAAATATACTTCACGTTACGAATTAATTCACTCGACTTAACCACAGTAAGGGACCATCCATAAATTACGTCACACAAATTGCATGATTTTTTGACCCCCGACCCCCTGATCCCCCCCCCCCTCCCTAGTGTGACGTCACATAAATTGCAATTTTACAACTAGACGTTGAATTGAAACAGCAGTTCCCTAATAAGCTTTATTTGAACTTATATTATTTTTAATAAAATCAACAAGAAATCAGAAATTCGAAAAAAAATTTACTAAATATTACATTTTGGAATGTGACATCACAAAATGTAGCCCCCTTATCACACAATGTCACAATTCTTCGACCCCCTCCCCCTCTTTCACGCGTTGCGTAATTAATGGATGGCCCCTAAATATCTAAGTTAAGGCAGTACGGTAACTATGTATATTCAAGAGCACGTAGAGCTTGACACATTGGACTTTGTAATTCTTATTACAATCGTCTTAGAGGTCAGACTCGCACTACAAGTGTAAAGTGCTTTTGACTGTACAAACGTTCGAAACGACTCACTTACACAGACTCGCCGAAACGGAAAATGTTACTCAGGGATATTGTACCTTTCCATTGGTGAAAGAATTTTTAAAACCGGCCCAATAGTTTTTGAGTTTATTCGTAACAAACATACAAAAATACAAATCTTTCCTCCCTTATAATATTTATATAGATATAAACCGAAGCAAAGCGAGGGCCGGGTCGCTGGGTTATTATAATACTCAATAAAAAGCTATTAAAAAATAAAACTACTTCATTTCATTCGATTATTTCAGCATCCTAGAACCCAAAATAAAAATACACATACCTAATAAAAACTTAACAATAAAAAAAATAAGACGACCTGCTCGAAATGATAACCAGAATAAACTAAAAACCACCTTTTCAAAACTAAAACTATTTACATCGGGACCCCCTCAATGGTTATAAAAATACACAACGAAATTCCTAATCAGCTTAAAAACATTGCAAGTTATACCACATTCATTAAACAATTAAAAGAATTCCTAATAAATAAGAGCTACTACTCCCATAACGAATTTATTAGTGATATTGATAAGTAAGTAAATATTAATTAATAGTAATTTAAGATTTTTATTTAACTAAGGTTAAAATTGTAACTTGTAGCCCTCTCCAAATTTGCTGTGCCTCTACGGGGCGTCATATAGTGTTATATGTAAACATGTAAGCCTATACAGGGTGACTTTTTTTACCGTCTGGAAAAAAAAGTGGTGTGATAGGTAAGTGTAATAGATTCATTTGGCAATGTTACGTAAAAAAAATTTTTTTTTGTCAAAAAATTTTTTTCTTGCTTAAACTAATATACATTACTCAATTGTAGTCAATAATACACACTTTGATATTTGAAAATTTTTAAAAAAAGTATTTTAAAAAGAAACAGGCCCATAGCTTTTATTTAAGCGCAATCTACCTACAACCGCCAGCTGCGCGTAGTACTGTGCGTAGTTTTCTAGATTTTATAAATTGCACTTAGCATGACTATATTTAACAATTAATCTCGTGTATAACTTCGTCTCTAGATACCTTATACGTCATATTTTTTTCCAGACGGTTAAAAAAATTATCCAGTATGTACTGTGCAATAATTTGTAATAAATAAATAAATCTAAATCTAAAGGATCTCTGAAGCAAGGCACAGTTGCCGTACTCCTTTAGCTTATTTATTTACTGAGACTAAACTGACCTTCAGTTATAGAGACGACCCAAAGTCGTTTTCTGACATTTGAATTGATTTTAATATTGCTTTATGCAACGCATTAGGTTGTCGTGTTTCCGCATTCTGATGATGATGTTATGTTTTTAACCTTGAACTGGTGTTATGTAATAGTTCATACTGCATTAGAGTCGAGATTTATGAGTGAAGATTTGAAGATTCGAGTGTGTAGTTGACTTTAAAGATATTAAATATCAACTAATTATTCGATTTTTTTTTTCTAATTCCTACCTAAAAAAAACTTTTCGATTCAATTTTACAATTCAAAGCAACTTCTTTGCATAATAAATCTAAACATCAACTAAAAACTTGAAAACCATCGCACATGATTTACGGATATCACTAAAATCGTCGCACACCAACAAAAATGTCCGGTTATCACCTAAAATCGTGGCAAATCACGAAAAATTTACGCATAACACCTAAAATCGTTGCACCTCACCAAAAATGTACGGCTATCACCTAAAATCGTCGCACACCACCAAAAATGTACGGTTATCACGTAAAATCGTCGCACACCACCAAAAATCTACGGTTATCACCTAAAATCGTCGCACACCACCAAAAATGTACGGTTATCACCTAAAATAGTAACAAATCACGAAAAATTTACGCATATTACCTAAAATCGTCGCACATCACCAAAAATGTACGGCTATCACCTAAAATCGTCGCACACCACCAAAAATGTACGGTTATCACGTTAAATCGTCGCACACCACCAAAAATCTACGGTTATCACCTAAAATCGTCGCACACCACCAAAAATGTACGGTTATCACCTAAAATAGTAACAAATCACGAAAAATTTACGCATATCACCTAAAATCGTCGCACACCACCAAAAATGTACGGCTATCACCTAAAATCGTCGCACACCACCAAAAATGTACGGCTATCACCTAAAATAGTCGCACATCACCTAAAATAGTCGCATATCACACACAGTAGACATGACTTACCTTGATCCCGTAGTACTGTAACAGCCTCCAGCACACGCTTGGTGTAGATGCAGGGCTCGTAGTTGTCCATCTCTTGAGTCACCACGGAGCAGACCCTGGTGGGAGGGAGAGAGCATGAGTAAATTGGTACAAATGCGTTTTTTTAACACTAACGGGCAGAGGGAAAATAGTTACCGCCAAATATTGAACTCTATGTAATTGAAATAAGATTCAAAACCAATGAAAAATTTAAACTACCTATGCCCGTTAAAGGGTAAAGTGATTCAAGAGGAATACGAAGCGAAGCGAGGATGGGTCGCTAGTATTTAAATAAAAAAAGTTTAATCATCATGTAAAGTTTCATCATCCCAGCCGTTTATGCAAACAGGAGAAATCATAGAGTTTAAAAAACTGATTTTACAAAGTAAGTTAAAAAAATCATGAAGCCAGTTGCGCGTTCTTAGCTCAGTATTTCATATTTAAATAGAAAATATCCCTGCCAAACATTCAAATATTAAACTAAATAAACGTCTCCCGTAACAGCCTACTACTGACCTAAGGGCTACGAATAAGGAACCTTATTCGTAGCCTAAGGGTCTTTCTTCACACATGACACATGAGGAAGTATGAGCCACAATCTTCCACGCGAGCAAACTGCTAAGGGTATTTTCTTCCACATGAGGGAGTATGAGCCACAATCTCCCACGCGAGCCCACTGCCAAGGGTATTATCGCCCACATGAGGAAGTATGAGCCACAATCTCAAATGCGAGCAGACTACTAAGGGTATTTGCTGCCGCATGAGGGAGTATGAGCCACAATCTCTCACGCGAGAAAATTGCTAAGGGTATTTTCCCACACATGAGGAAGTATGAGCCACAATCTCCCACACGAGCCAACTACTACTAAGGGTCTTTCCTTTCACATGAGGAAGTATGAGCCACAATCTCCCACGCGAGCCCATTTCTAAGGGTATTTTCTCCCACATGAGGGATTATGAGCCACAATCTCCCACGCGAGCAAACTGCTAAGGGTATTTTCTCCCACATGAGGAAGTATGAGCCACAATCTCAAATGCGAGCAGACTACTAAGGGTATTTTCTGCCGCATGAGGGAGTATGAGCCACAATCTCCCACGCGAGAAAACTGCTAAGGGTATTTTCCCACACATGAGGAAGTATGAGCCACAATCTCCCACGCGAGCCAACTACTACTAAGGGTCTTTCCTTACACATGAGGAAGTATGAGCCACAATCTCCCACGCGAGCCAACTACTACTAAGGGTCTTTCCTTACACATGAGGAAGTATGAGCCACAATCTCCCACGCGAGCCCAATACTAAGGGTATTTTCTCCCACATGAGGGATTATGAGCCACAATATCCCACGGGAGCAAACTGCTAAGGGTATTTTCCCACACATGAGGAAATATGGGCCATAATCTCCTAAGCGAGCCCACTACTAAGGGTATTATCCCACTGCTAAGAATCTTTCCTTATACATGAGGGAGTTAGTTAGATTGAGGCCATTTCCATGTCTATGGGGTGTTGTATTGGTGTTTCATGTAGCTTACCTGGTGGCACGGCCGCGAATAGCGCCAGCGGTTCGCTCTAGAGAGTCCGGATCGCCCTCTTGTAGCGCCACCACGCACTTGTTCACGTCTTCCAGAATGTGGTTCTCTGTTCGAATAAAATTTTTTAATAATTGAATTGAGAACCTCTATACTAATATTATAAAGAGGAAAGATTTGTAAGTTTGTTACGAATAAACTCAAAACTTACTGGACCTATTTTAAAAATTATTTTACCAATGGAAAGCTAGAATATCCCTGAGTAACATAGGCTATATTTTATTCCCGTATTCCGAAGGGAACGGGAACTACGCGGGTGAAACCGCGCAGAACAGCTAGTATAAAATAAATAAAATAATCTCACGCTTTTTATCCACGAGGGTAGGCAGAGGTAATCCATTTCTGGAAATACCTACATTTGACTAGAATATTCGACCCCTAAACGTGATAGGTGGTGAGCCCATGCCGGACCGGGTCACACATGTCTCAGAATTAATTCTGGGAGATGCGGGTTTTCTCACCATGTTTTCCTTCACCGTCGAGCTAGTGATGAACATGTAAGTTTTAAACTCATTGGTACATGAAAGGATTTGAACCCGAGTCTCACTGATTATCATCATGAGAAGCGGGCTTTTTAACCGTAAAGCTATCACTGGGAAACTGGGGGTTAACGTTGACTTCAACTTATATGGTTTTCTCATGGATGCCATTGTCACTTTACCAAATTGGGACCACACGGGAAGCACTAGCTTTGAAATAAAAAAATAATCATCAAAATCGGTTCACCCAGTCGAAAGTTTTGAGGTAACAAACATAAAAAAACCGGCCAAGTGCGAGTCGAATCTATAAAAACGGCAAAAAAAAAACGCGTTTATTGTATGGGAGGGAGAAAATATTTATTTTGTTTTCAGTATTTGTTGTTATAGCGGCAACAGAAATGCATAATTTGTGAAAATTCAACTGTCTAGCTATCGCGGTTCTTGAGATGCAGCCTGGTGACAGACGGAAAGACAGCGAAGTCTTAGTATTAGGGTTCCCGTTATTACCCTTTGAGTACGGAACCCTAAAAAAACAGTCGAATTGATAAAATTTGTAACGATTTATTATTCTTGAGTGATAAAAAATGATGTAGGAATGTCCTAAAAAGTAAACTTAAAAAATATCTGATCGACCAAATCACATAACTTTAACGGAAAAATTGTAGTGTAGTTAGTTGAGTTAGTTTTTTAGTTAATTTAGTTTAGTTTCTTTGTAAAGTAAGGAGCGCAATGCACCAACAAACTATTATTTACAGTTTGTCGCAAATATTGTTTGTAAGATCCGTAAAAATATGCCAATAAACGTTTTAATTATTATTATTACTAGGGACCCGCCCCGGCTTCG
Organism: Ethmia dodecea; assembly: GCA_963855545.1. NCBI lineage: Eukaryota > Metazoa > Arthropoda > Insecta > Lepidoptera > Depressariidae > Ethmia > Ethmia dodecea. Next base: position 2,989,899 of record OY979454.1, on the reverse strand, counting down.
CACGGGTGCAATGCTAACACTAAAACCTGCCCTTTGAATCACTCTATCTATTAAAAAAACCCGCATCAAAATCCGTTGCGCAGTTTTAAAGATTTAAGCATACATAGGGACATAGGGATATAGGGATATAGGGACAGAGAAAGCGACTTTGTTTTATACTATGTAGTGATAACTAGACATCGGATAAAAATAGCGTTTTATAGCGTTATTGCATATTTCGGTACTTCTTCATTAACAGTGCTTATTTCAGTATTTAGACGTGTTTGATATACAGGGTGACTTTTTTACCGTCTGGAAAAAAATGTAGTGTGATAGGTAAGTGTAATAGATTCATTTGGGACTTACTTAAACTAATATACATTACTCAATTGTACTCAATAATACACACTGAGATATTTGAAATAGTATTTTGTTAAGAAAGAGGCTCGTAGCTTCCATTTATGCGCAATATACCTACAACCGCCAGCTGCGCGTAGTACTGTGCGCGTAGTTTTCTAAATTGCTCTAAACATGACAATATTGAACAATTAATCTCGTGTATAACTTCGGCTCTAGATACCTTATACGTCATATTTTTTTCCAGACGGTAAAAAAAATCATTCAGTATATAGCCGTCGATGCCACAGGTTGAGGAGCCTATAAACTGATAATAAGTGACAAACGTCACAAGTTAGCTGTAGAAAACCTGGAAAAATATATTATTGTTTACTGTCAAAAAATTATAATAAATAAGTAATATTTTTCTAGGTTTTCCGCAACATTTATAAGACTTATAAATCTTATAATCTTACATACATACATAATCTCACGCCTTTCATCCCCGAGGGGGTAGGCAGAGGTATTCCATTACTGGATATACCCACATTTCACGAGATATATTGGATCCCTAAACGTGATAGGTGGTGAGCCCATCGCCGGACCGGGTCTGTTTACACATGTCTCAGAATTAATTCTGAGACCTGCGGGTTTCCTCACGATGTTTTCCTTCACCGTCGAGCTAGTGATAAATATGTACGTAAGTTTTTGAAAAACTCTTATAATCTTATAAATAATAATAATTAAAATAAATGTCAAATTCTTATTATAAATCGTCTTTTGATTGTGCATATTTTGTGCATATTTCACCCTTTTTTAGTGCATATTTGCATGCATATATTGGCATTTTGATAGTGCATATAATCCGATGTCTAATTATAACCTTCTCCTTTTTTGAAGTCAGTTGAAAACTCACCGCTAACGGCCAAGAAGTCGTCGATGGTTGTGATGTCGTCTACGGCTTCGGTCAACAGCTTAACTCCCGCCTCCCAGGCTCGAGCAAAAGCGGTCGCGTTTTCTTGAGCGACGCGGGAACGTGGGCGGGCAGCCAGCACACGCGCTGCGTTTATCACCTGGACCATACGAGTGAATTATTACTTTAAATTATGGATGCATAATAATAATAAATTTACATTACACAGTGCATGTTGTGTTTGCCTTAATATAGCTATGCACTTAACTTTATATACTGGCAACATAAATTTAAGAATTGTATTAGTGTATAAGCTGCTAGAGGACCTTAATAAATAAATAAATAAAAATAATAATATAATAACAATATAATCTCACGCCTTTCATCCCCGAGGGGGTAGGCAGAGGTATTCCATTACTGGATATACCCACATTTCACGTGATACATTGGACCCCTAAACGTGATAGGTGGTGATCGCCGGACCGCGTCTACTTACACATGTCTCAGAATTAATTCTGAGACCTGCGGGTTTCCTCACAATGTTTTCCTTCACCGTCGAGCTAGTGATAAATATGTACGTAAGTTTTTGAAAAACTCATTGGTACATGCCAGGATTCGAACCCGAGCCTCGCTGATTTTCGGCCGGCTCTGCTATCACTGCTCTATGCTCTATGGATGCATCCGATACCGGTATATCGGCGATACTGCGGGTTTGCCGATATATCGGTATCGGCGATATTTTTGTGGCAGATTCAACGATACTTTTTAAATTTCGCGCTTCAAAAATGTAATGTAAACGTGTTGTCCCATCTATTTCGATGCAAACGAGGCACGAACTATGCTCGGGGAAACCCCGCGCTTTATATTTATAAATGTTAATTTTGATTACTAAAAGTAACTATTCTCTAATCTGAGCTAAAACTATAAATTCAATGTGTTTTATTTATTCTACCTTCTTATTTGAATTCAATAAGCGTATCGGTATCGGTATCAGCATCGCCGATATGTTTATACGAGTATCGGTATCGGTATGGTATCTTCTTTAATTCTTATATTTATAATAAATAATAATAATAAAGTGTGGGACACGATTATTCAGTCCCAAACTAGGCAGAGCCTGTACTATGGGTACTGAACAACTGATAAACATACTTAAATAAATATTAAACACCCAGACATAAATTTTGGATCCGAGCGGGGATCGAACCAGCAACCTCCGACTCAGAAGGCAGAGCACCAGCAGAACCAACAGGCTCGTACGTTAGATCTATCATATTACTTTCTTGTATTTTTATATTATGTTTTCATATTTCGGGTATCTCGGAAACGGCTCTAACGATTTTGATGAAGTTTTGTATAAAGATACAGTTTTGCATTTTAAGTTCAGCCGCATAGTTGTTTCCTGTTGAAAATGCAATTTTACACCAAATAAACAAGTCTAAAGACTAAAAGCGCTCGTAGGCCTGCGGCTCCAGTGTGTTTGTAACGATCACACTGGATAAGCAAAGTTGGGTGCGGTCAGTCAGTGAATTGGTGACCGCCTAGTGGCATTGATATCACCAGCGCTTCCGTGTTTCGGAAGGCACGTTAAATCGTTGGTCCCGGTTTTCGTTGTGTTTACGCACAATGGAAGTCGTTAAGCCATGTCAGATACCCTTGGATGGCTTGAAAAATTCTGACTGTTAAGTGGCCACTAGCTTAACACCATCTCCCAACCCGCGGTGGGCTCGCGTGGGAGATTAAAGCCCATACTTCCCCATGTGTGAGGAAAGACCCTTAGCTCAGCAGTGGGCTGGGCTGTTACGGGTTGATGATGATGATGAAAGACTAAAAAACCGACTTCCACCAATAGCACTAAAACATATCATCAAAGTATATTTTTTTTATCTTTTAAAAACCGCTAGACTGATTTTGTTCAAATTTAAATGGGACCTCTGAAGGTCCTACTTCAAACGGTGATAGCAAACAAAAAATTATCATCAAAGTCGATTTATAATTGGCGGGATAATCTCGTAACATACATTAAAAATATACAGTTGAATTGAGAACCTCCTTTTTTAAACTAGCGACCCGCCCCGGCTTTGCACGGGTGCAATGCTAACACTAAAACCTTCCTCTTGAATCACTCTATCTATTAAAAAAAACCGCATCAAAATCCGTTGCGTCGTTTTAAGCATACATAGGGATATAGGGACAGAGAAAGCGACTTTTTTTTATACTATGTAGTGAAAAGGAGGCTCTAGAACGAGCTAAGCTCGGTCTCTACGGTACTGAGACCTTATATAAGAAAAATATAACACAAAATTGGCACATTCAGAGATGGAATAAACAAGATGGGGTTATTGATCCGTACTTTTAAAATTCAAAATCATTTATTTCTGTAGGTAACAAAAATACACTTAAAAATGAATTTGATTAGCATTCTAAACTCGTTCATGAAGATTGGCAAAATGTACTCTGATTAGGCGCACAATGCCACATTCGCAAAATGCCACATTCTCAAAATGCCACACTAGCAAAATGCCACACAGCAAAATGCCACATTATCAAAATAACAAGGTTTTTCAACTACCTTTCTTGAAGTAGGCTGATGATTTATGAATTAGAAAATAAAACTTAATTTAATTATTTTAGTATTTAACAACATTCTTTATTAATTTCTATAATAATTAAAGAATGCAATAATACCTAATAAATTAAAAATGTAAACTGAAATTATGAATGCCTCTGAGAATCGTTACAACTTTATACAAAAAAATACAACATACAAAAACCATTCGAGAATGTGACATTATGCGAAAATGGCAATTTGCTAATGTGACATTGAGAATGTGACATTTTGCGAAATTCCAATGTGTCATTTTTTTTTTTACTACAAATTGGGCTTGCTCTTGGCCCCAGACTAGCCCCAGAGCAAAAACGGGGCCTACGTTGGGACGAGCTTGCCCAGATGATGCCTGTTCACTAGATCCTTAAAGGCTTGTGGGTTATATGAACTCGGAAATACAGACGCCGGCAGGTAGTTCCACTTTGCGAATTTCCAGTCATTTTGCGAATGTGGCATATACATATAATAATAATAATATAATCTCACGCCTTTTTTATCCCGAGGGGGTAGGCAGAGGTATTCCATTACTGGATATACCCACATTTCACGAGATATATTGGACCCCTAAACGTGATAGGTGGTGAGCCCATCGCCGGACCGGGTCTGTTTACACATGTCTCAGAATTAATTCTGAGACCTGCATGAATGTGGCATTGTGCGCCTAAATCATATACTCACTTGTGGGCAAAGAGCCTCAATCTGCTGAGCCGCGTGACGCACCATCTTCACTCCGTCCTCGTTGTTTGACATCGAGCACACCAGGTTAGCCACCTGAGCACAGTAAATGATGGTTTTTTTTTTTTATTTTTTTTTTTTGGTACACCTACAGCAAATTAAGAAATATAACTAACACCTAAAAATAAGTCAAAGAAGCCATTTACAGGTGTTTGCATATAGTTAGGTACAAATTTGGATGAAGACTGTCAAGCTGGGAAAAAAAACAAATTCAGGCACTGTTTATAGCACTTAGCATTACAAAGTTAAATATTAAGTATTTAAGTGTTGTTGCGCTAGCGACCGAGTATAGCCAAAGAAGTTATTGCTAAATATTTGCCTTATTTTTACGGGTTTAGTAAGTAAGTAACAACTTTTTATTGTACACCAATAAAAATATGCAACAAGTGACACAGTGATACTAAAAAGTACAATGGGCGGTCTTGGGTTTAGAACAGAACAAATCTAAATTATTATGTAATTTTATCAGATTATTGAATGGATGAATTTCGACGGTAGTTTGTTTTCGCTCTGGGAACAAATAACGTTTTCTTATGCCTAACAGATATACTACGGGGTACATGGATACAAACATTTTCAAGAAGGCCAGGACAGTCAATTGTTTAATGGCAGCGATCAAAGATAATTTATGTAAATAAAAAATAATAATTTAAAAAATCTAAAACCCGACTGCCTAAAGGAAACAAGACGTATTAGTGAAGTCGGAAGTAAAAACCATGTGCTGCACAATGTTACAACAATCTCATGCAGCCGGCGGTATCTTCTCAATTCAACCAAAGAAATTATATATAGAAAGACGTAGATATGTTACTAGAGCACGAAAAATGAGGCCGACAAATGTAGTTAATTAACCACATTTTATTTAGTCGCATTGTATTTCAAGTCGTATTTTAACCGCAACTCTTAACAGATAGCTCTCTTTTTCTTTATTATTCGTTCCGTATCATCTTTCCCCGTCATTATTGTATCCTATAAATACGCTAAGAAGTAGTATGTACATGTTGTAGCACACTCGTAGGGGATCAATTTTCTAACGCAAGCAGTATGAATATAACTCATCCTTACTTTAATATCTTTGAATTCAACAATAAAGACATACTGCCGCCGACTGCATGAGATTGTTGTAAGATTGTGAGTGTTCATGAGATACAGCCAGGTGGCAGACTCCCACTTGGCTGTTTTTTTTAAATATTTTATTTTCGCATCTCTTTGGTATTGTTTTTGGTGTACAAAGTTACAGTATTGTATTGTACCTCGACGAGCTTGTTGGCGTGTTCTGTGAACACTAGAGCGTATTCCTCGACTTCTTTCTCGTTGCCGTTGCGAGCTGCCTCCATCAGCACCAGCAGTGGGACGTTGGTCTCCAGGAAACTGAGGATCGGAATACGCAACGAAATTGACACTTTATTTAGGGACTATGACATTAATTATGACACTAATTTGTAGATAGGCATATATTATATCTTGATTACGTACTTCAAATAACGACTATATTTTTTACTAGCTGTGCTGCGCGGTCTCACCCGCGTAGTTCCCGTTCCCGTGGGAATACGGGAAAAAATGTAGACTACACAGACTACCTGGCTGAAAATGGAACCAATCTGGAAGCACCAGCTTTCAAAAAAAAAAATAATTATCCAAATCGGTTCACCAAGTCGAAAGTTCTGATTAAACAACCATAAAAAACAGACGAATTTATAACCTCCTTTTTGAAGTCGGTTAAAAATAGTCCCGAGGCAAAATAAGAGGTAATTGTCACCTGTCGGAGACGTGGTCGACAACTGCCTTCCTCAGCTGCCTTCGCAGGTCCCTGGTCTTCCGGCACATGTTCTCGATGGCTCGCTCTAGGCCTTCCGTCTGTTCCGGCTTGCCCGCCTGGTCATGAATTAAAAGCATAAAACCGGCCAAGTGCGAGTGGGACACGCCCCACTGAGGGTCCGTGCTAATTTGTAGATAGGCACATTTTATACCGCGATTACGTACTTCAAATAACGACTGTATTTTTACTAGCTGTGCTTCGCGTTTCCACCCGCGTAGTTCCCGTTCCCGTGGGAATACGGAAATGAAGTATCGTATGTTACTCAGTAATGATGTATCTTTCGACAAAAGAATTTTTAAAATTGGTCCAGTATTTTTTGTGTTGATTCGTTACAGACATACATTAATTTTAAACAATAAACCGACTTGAAACAGGAAACTAAAAAAATAAAAAGCACTAGTCCCCGCTACGAATTTCGAAGGTTCCCCTCGATTTCTCTAGGATGCCATCATCAAATCCTGGTTACCTTGTCATGGTACCACCCTTGGGATATCACTTTTCCAACAAACATAAAATCAGAAGCGGTTCATCAAGTTATCAGCGAACAAACATAAAAATATAATATAATATACACATAAACGGTCGAATTGAGAAACCTCCTCCGTTGTTGAAGATCAACCCTTCAAAAAAGGAGAAGGAGAAAAAGGAGGGTATCATGCGTAATGGGACTTTATGCGAAAGGGACTTTTTGCGAATGGGACTTTTTGCGAATGGGCCCTTTTGGGAATGGGACTTTTTGCGAATGGCCCCTTTTGGGAATGGGACTTTTAGCGAATGGGACTTTTTGAGAATGGGACTTTTTGCGAATGGGACTTTGTGCGAATGGGACTTTTTGCGAATAGGTCTTTGTGTGAATGGGACAGTATGCGAATAGGTCTTTGTGCGAATGGGACAATATGAGAATAGGACTTTATGCGAATGGGACAGTATGCGAATAGGTCTTTTTGCGAATGGGACAATATGAGAATAGGACTTTATGCGAATGGGACAGTATGCGAATAGGTCTTTGTACGAGTGGGACAATATGCGAATAGGACTTTATGCGAATGGGACAGTATGCGAATAGGTCTTTGTGCGAGTGGGACAATATGCGAATAGGTCTTTGTGCGAATGGGACAATATGCGAATAGGTCTTTGTGCGAATGGGACAATATGCGAATAGGACTTTATGCGAATGGGACAGTATGCGAATAGGTCTTTGTGCGAGTGGGACAATATGCGAATAGGTCTTTGTGCGAATGGGACAATATGCGAATAGGACTTTATGCGAATAGGTCTTTGTGCGAGTGGGACAATATGCGAATAGGTCTTTGTGCGAATGGGACAATATGCGAATAGGACTTTATGCGAATGGGACAGTATGCGAATAGGTCTTTGTGCGAGTGGGACAATATGCGAATAGGTCTTTGTGCGAATGGGACAATATGCGAATAGGACTTTTTGCGAATTGGACATTCTGCGCCTTAACCTTTCGAAGTCCTTTACTCAGATTCTCCAGCTGAAGACAAGGCGCTATGGCTTTCATTAGGGGAGCCTATGTCCAGCAGTGGACAAATGTAGGGTGATGATGAAGATGATGATGACTCACGTTGGTCATGTACTCGTGGAGCAGATCTTGGAGCGCTTGGCGCACCGCGTTGCATTCCGCCACTATGCGCTCGCGACGCTCGTCCCTGCAAAATATAGTAGAAATGAATTAGCATAACTGAATTTAGGGCTACCCATGGAAACCGTACTATTATCATCACTACATAGTATAAAACAAAGTCGCTTTTTCTGTCCCTATATCCCTATGTCCCTCCCTTTGTATGCTTAAATCTTTTAAACTACGCCAAGGATTTTGATGCGTTTTTTTTAATAGATAGAGTGATTCAAGAGGAAGGTTTTAGTATTAGCATTGCACCCGTGTGAAGCCGGGGCGGGTTTTTAGTTGATCTATATTTAAGAAATTTGGTTAGACAAAACTATAGTACGAATGCGTCATATTTTTTGTATATACAACGCGTAACAGAAAAAGCGCAATTCCTCATACACCCCAATTAGTATATTAATATAAAAAAATTATGATGCAATCGAACTTTAGTTATGTCAAACCAATTTTCTTAAATATCGATCAATAATAGCACGATTTCCATAGATAGCACTAAATTCAGCTAAGCTAATTTTATTTTTGGAAAAAAATTAACACATAAAAAATAGCTGAAATCGAATAAGTAGTCGATACTGAAAAAACTAATTTCAGGAATTGAGCTTATTCTGCTACATATTGTATACTAGCAGTGCCCCGCGGTTTCACCCGCGTAGTTCCCGTTCCCTTGGGAATACGGGGATAAAATATAGCCTATGTGTTATTCTGATGTCTAAGCTATATAACTGTAGTTTCATCAAAATCCGTTCGGTAGTTTTTGCGTGAAAGAGGAACAAACATCCATCCAGACATCCATACAAACTTTCGCATTTATAATATTAGTAGGATAATGTACAGACTTTATTACAATAATTTGCTATAGAATTTTTTAGGATCTATTCTTTTTTTTAGACATTTTAGTGGTAACTGTGGCATTTTTAGACATTTCTGGGTTTGGCATTTCTCGACTTTCAGGGGTACGGTTTTTTAGACTTTTTAGGGTATAATACTTTTAGACGCTTTTGGTGGTGTGGTATATTTAGACATTTTGGGGGATGTTTTATACATTTTCAGGTATGATTTTAGACATATTCGGCGTATAATACTTTTAGACGTTTTTGGGGTGTGGTATATTTAGACATTTTGGGGGTTGTTTTATACATTTTCGGGTATAATTTTAGACACATTCGGGGTATAATACTTTTAGACGCATCGGTGGTATATATTCCCAGTACCTGGTACAGGAACTGTCTGCCATAAGCGCGGCTCCCGATATGATCGACTCGAGCCTCTCCTCCAGCGAGGGGCGCGTGCGCAGCTCCGAGTACTGCAGTGGCTCCATCACCATGCGTTCCTGAGATATAATAATAAATAATAAATTGTGGGACACATTCACACACGGTTATTCAGTCCCAAATTAGGCAGAGCCTGTACTATAGGTACTAAACAGCTGATAAACATACTTAAATAAATATTAAACGACCAGACACGAAGCCAACAGACATGTTCATCCAACCCGCGACCTTCTCAGAAGGCAGGGTCACTACCAACTGAGCCAACAGGCCCGTCAATCAACATATATTTTATAACTAGCTGTACCCCGCGATTTCACCCAAGTAAGTCCCGTTATCGTGGGAAAATGATCATATTTACAGACACTTCTTGATCAACAGAGTGGTCAGATCATGGAATAAGCTACTAGAAGAAGTAGTCTCAGCACCCAATGTCAATCAATTTAAAAATAAACTTGACAAATACCTATCCTGTAATGAGAAAACTTGAGTGGAGAACACCTGGATACAGGCGTTTATTAGTTATAAACTGCTTCCCTGGTTAATAATAATAATAATAATATTTTATTAACAAGAAAAGGGCTCGAGCATATGTATGCATATGTAGGACAGAAAACTCACGTCAAAGTCATCAAGCGCTTGTGCCAGCTCTCCCGGACCCTCTACTGAGCCGCGGTTGTTTCCTGGAATAAATATGAATGGTTTTATTTTATTAGTAGTTTCATTTCATTTTATAGTCTTACGGTTAAAAAGCCTGCTTCACATGATGATAATCAGTGAGGCTCGGATTCGAATTTTCCTTTATGGAAACCAGCAGGTCCCAGAATTAGTTCTGAGGCATGTGTAACAGACACTGTCCGGCAATGGGCTCACCGCCTATCACGTTTAATGGTCGAATATTCTCGTGAGAAGTCGGTATTTCCAGAAATGGAATACTGCCTACCCCCTCGGGGCTAACAAGGCGTGTTTATTAAATATTTTTATTCGATATCTTCGCTGGTCCTTTCTGCAACAGTATTATCTGTACCGATACTTTCGATGACAGTATTGGTTAGTTGACAGCATCGAAATTAAATTGCGAGTAGTCATACATTAAAAAGATTATCCCAAAACACCTCAAAATATGTATTTCGATTTTCAATTTACAATTATAGCAAATTTAAAAATAATAAATAATCAAAGAAAGTGCTGCAATTGAGTACTACAAACTATGACGTCACGGTTTGCTATTTCAGTACATTTTCCATACTAAAATTTCGTTTTGACAGATCGTAAAAAGTAACTGATTTGACTAGGTAGGACACAACCCTATTATCACCGCTGGTACTTTCCGCGGTATTTTCTATTTTCTATGTCAGCCAGCAGAGCTGCCCTTGAGTTTCTTGCTGGCTCTTATCGAGGTACTGCATTTGGAACCAGCAACTCGTCGGTGGAGATGGACTGCTGTTTACATTCAGCCAATCTTCATGGACGAGTTTAGTGTGCCTTGTTATTGACGTTTCAAAGTGTATTTTGTATACCTACTGAAATAAACGAATTTTGATTTGATTTGAGCATTGATAGCGCAGCAGAGACAAGAAGAGCAGTGATAGCCTTTACGGTTAAAGAGCCGGCCGAAAATAAGTGAGGCTCGGGTTCGAATCCTGGCATGTACCAATGAGTTTTTCAAAAACTTACGTACATATTTATCACTAGCTCGACGGTGAAGGAAAACATCGTGACGAAACCCGCAGGTCTCAGAATTAATTCTGAGACATGTGTAAATAGACGCGGTCCGGCGATGGGCTCACCACCTATCACGTTTAGGGGTCCAATATATCTCGTGAAATGTGGGTATATCCAGTAATGGAATACCTCTGCCTACCCCATCGGGGATGAAAGGCGTGAGTTTTTTTTTATATTTTTATTTTTTATTTGAGCAGTATCAGTACTGACCTGGGGCGGGCGTGGGCCTGCCCTGAGCGACTGCGGAGATGGTGTCGACGGCGGAACATACCGCGCGAAGCACGTAGTCGCGGTTCGCCTTCGCCGCAGCCAGTTCCGGGTGGCGTACGTATACCTGGGGGTTATACGTTTATCACTACATAGTATAAAACAAAGTCGCTTTCTCTGTCCCTATATCCCTATGCCCCTATGTATGCTTAAATCTTTAAAACTACGGATTTGAATGCGGTTTTTTTAATATAGATAGAGTGACGGATGGATGGATGTGGAGGAAGCGCGTGAGATCTGCCAGGTTCGTAGCAAGTGGCGGTCTGTTGTCTCTGCCTACCCCAATGGGAAATAGGCGTGAGATTATGTATGTATGTATGTATAGAGTGATTCAAGAGGAAGGTTTTAGTGTTAGCATTGCACCCGTGCGAAGCCGGGGCGGGTCGCTAATAAATAATAAATGATAATAATAAATGAGCAGTGATAGCCTTACGGTTTAAGAGCCTGCTTCACATAATGAAAATCATTGAGGCTCGGGTTCGAATCCTGGCATGTACCAATGAGTTTTTCAAAACTTACGTACATATTTATCACTAGTTTGACGGTGAAGGCAAACATCGTGAGCTGTCAGCTGTGATATAAAATAAAAATTTATTCCATGGCTAAAAAGAAAACGATTCTACTTGGTCCCTCAATTAGATTATCAAAAAATATTGAACACGTATTTTTTGCTTTATCAAATAGTAGCGGCTCTGCACGGTTTCACCCGCGTAGTGTACGTTCCCGTGGGAATACGGGAATAACATACATACATACAGCTCACGCCTTCTTCCCACAGGGGTAGGCAGAGACGATGGATGGCCACTTTGCCCGATCTCCGCACACTTCCCTCGCTTCCTTCACAACCATAAGCCTTTTTATGCACGCTCTTTTATTCTTCGCACTCTTGACCCCAGCTTTTTGAAGGACGTCATTTTTTTGATCCGTGAACGTCCTTCTGGGGCGTCCTCTTGCCTTGCATCCTTCAACATTCGCACCATAAATCTCTTTCGTTACTCTTCCTTCATCCATACGTTCTAAATGACCAAACCAGCGTAACATACCCATTTCTATCCTTGTCACTCTTTGAGTACTAAACCAACAGGGGACGTCACGCGCACTAGTTTCTTTACAAAAAAGTCTGCCAATTTCTGCGGGGGGGACGAGGAAACAAACACAAATAGTGTTAAAACAAACGCATTTTTTGACAAAACGATTAAACACTAGATGCACACAAATACATTAACAAATACGAGCACTCCGTAAACTCAAAAAAACTAGTTGTATTTAACAGGTGTGATCGTTGACCGACACTTTTCTTTGGCAGAGGGGAACACCTGTGAGTGGCGTCTCCGGTTGGTTTAATACTCAAAGTTGTCACTACATCTTCTGAGCGTGAGATTATTATTATTCAATCGAGTTACCTTTGAGGCAGTTAGCAGCATGGTGGAGTGCTTCTTGAGCACAGCCCTGGCTGCTGCGAGCTCATCCTTCATCCTCGGCTCCTTGAGCTCGTGCTGGCGCTTGGCGGCTTGAGCGGCCAGCTCGTTGGCGGAGCGCCCGAACTGACGAGCCGACTCCAGGAGCTCCGACTGGGAGGATGCAGACTTGAGCTTGTCCAGGTCTGTCTCCACCTTGAAGGACAGTTTAGGAAGACTTTGAAAGAAGTAGTCATTTTGGGATATAATAAATATAATAATATTTTTTATTTGCAAGAAAACAGGTAAAAAGGTCTTAATAATTAATATTTAGTACAGTGTTTTCAGCAAGAAGATCAAGCATGCAAATTTATAAGATTTTATACAATGTCAAAGAATTATTATTAATACTGAATGTCAAAGGAAAGATATGTCAATATGAAATCAAACTAAAAAATAATCTACTATATAAAAATAAGTCGGGTTTTCCTTCCTGACGATTTAACTGGAGAACGGGCGGACCGATTTTGATGAAACTTTTTGTGTGGGTTCGAGTGGGTCCAGGGATGGTTTATAGCAAAGAAAATTCAGCATTGCACCCGTGCGAAGCCGGGGCGGGTCGCTAGTATAATATAGATAGAATGTCAAAACTTATGGTCTAGAAATTCCTTATTACTATAAAAACAGTGTTCTAGCAGCCACTTTGTCAAATTTAATTTGAGTGAGACTTTATTCATGTTTTTAAATTGGACTGGAAGTCTTGGAAAGAACTGATCATTTTAGGAATGGGTTTGAAGACATTAAAAGAACTGGTCATTTTAAGAAGTTTAAAAAAGTTGTCGTTTCAAGTAGTTTTTTTAAGTATTTGTTGTTTTAGGAAGCCTTTGAAAGAACTGGTCAGAAGCAGTAGTTTCAGAAAGAAGTTGACGTTTGTGGTCCTTTCAGGATGACTTTCTAAGTGGTGGTCGTTTTAGGAAGTTTTTCTAAGTTCTGGTCGTTTCAGGAAGACTTTCTAAGTAGTGGTCGTTTCAAGACGACTTTCTAAGTGGTGGTCATTTTAGGATGACTTTCTAAGTGGTGGTAGTTTTAGGAAGACTTTTTATTATGGTTGATTCAGGTAGCCTTTGAAAGAAGTGATAATTTAAAACAGTGGTCACTTCAACAAGACTCTTGTTCTTTCCTGTAATCTGTGAAAGAACTGGTAATTTTGGGAAGTCTTTGAAATAAGTTGTAATTCCTGAAGCGCTCGAACTGACGAGCTGACTCTAGCAGCTCCGACTGGGAGGAGGCAGACATCAGCTTGTCAAGGTCTGTCTCCACCTTGAAGGACATTTTAGGACGATCCAAAGAAGTGGTCGTATTAGGAAGTCTGATCGAAGTGGTAATTTCGGGAAGTCTGAAAGAAGTTGTCGTTTTAGAAAGACTTTCTAAGTAGTTGTCGTTTTAGGAAGACTTTTAAAGTATTGATCGTTTTAGCAAGCCTTTGAAAGAAGTAATCATTAAAAACAGTGGTCACTTTAACAAGCCTCTTGTTTTTTCCCCTAATCTGTGAAAGAACTGGTCATTTTGGGAAGTATTAGAAATAAGTAGTAATTCCTGGAGCGCCCGAACCGGAGAGCTGACTCCAGGAGCTTAGACTGGGAAGAGGCAGACTTGAGCTTGTCCAGGTCTGTTTCCACTTGGGTTGGAAGGCATTTTTGGAAGTCTTCGAAAGAAGTGGTTAATAGGAAGTCTTAAAAAGAACTGGTCGTATTAAGAAATTTTTGAAAGAAGTGATTGTTTTAAGAAGTATTTCAAAAGTGGTCGATTTTGGAAGCTTTTAAATGAAGTGGTGGTTTCATAAGCCTTTGAAAGAAGTTGTCGTTTTACGAAGCTCTTAAATGAAGTGGTATTTTCAGGAAGCCTTTGAAAGAACTAGTTTTTTTTATATAATTAAAAAGGGGGCAAACGGGCAGACGGGTCACCGATGGTAAGTGACTACCGTCGCCCATGGACACCTGCAACTCAAGAGTCACAACTGCGTTGCTGGCCTTTGAGGTGGGAGTAGTGGGAGGGGTTGGGCCTCCGGTTACCTCACTCACTCAGCGAAACGCAATGTAAGCGTTGCTTTACGCTGGTTTTCTGTGAGGCTGTGGTATCATTCCAGTCGAGCCGGCCCAAGCGTGCCGAAGCATGGCTCTCCCACGGTTAAAGTTAGTCTAGTTGTTTAAACTTAAGTATAATACAATATAAAACGACACCATTTACGATTTAAACGAACCGCTGGACTCGTTGACTCACCGTCCTCAACTTGCTAAGCAACAGATGTACATCCACCATGTCGGCCAGGATCAGCAGCCTGGTCACAGCTGATAGCAGGCTGCGAGCGGCCCGCACCATACTACTGCGCACTGACGACGCGCAAGGCTCGTCGGAGAACTCCCGCGCAGCCAGGCTCATGGCCGCTCCTGGAGATTTATTATTGTTTCGTAATCTTCTTTTATAACACATTTGCTCGTAAAAGGTTTCTTATTTCACCAATTTCAATATCGTATTGTATCTTATTACGCCCAAGTGCGGTAATGTCATGTAAAACGCACGGTTTATCAAGATGCTCAGTCTAAAAACGAACGGTACTTTTTAGAATCCTGGCATGTGCCAATGAGTTTTTCAAAAAACTTACGTACATATTTATCACTATCACCAGCGGGAATTATTTGAGAAATGTGTAACAGACCCGCTCCGGCGTTGGGCTCACCACCTGTCACGTTTAGGGGTCCTAAGAATATCTCGTGCAAAGTGGGAATATCCGGAAATGCCTACCCCCTCGGGGTTTAAATCCATGAGATTATTATCATTATCATCACACCATGTCATACAACAGATTTCCTCCAAAACAGCGCAATACGACAACGCAAAATAACGAAGTGATGTAACCCAATTTAGTCCTAATCAGAACCGCCGGTTCCAATTGGAACCGAGACACAATTAAAAATCTATTGTGTCTGTGATTCATGGTCTGAGAGGTTAAGTAAGAATTGATTAAAAGAATGTGTTGAGGAGTTTCTTGCCCCGCTTCTTCTCCTCAACTATACACGCTGAATTGTTGAAGATGAAATTACTTTCAATAAGAAGTCTTTAAATTAAAACTTAACTTTGTATAAATATAATAATAATATAATAAATTGTGCAACTCAATTCATACTTTGTTATTCAGTCCCAAACTAGGCAGCCTGTACTATGGGTACTGAACAACTGATAAACATACTTAAATAAATATTAAACACACAGACACAAAGCCGACGGACATGTTTATGCACACAAATGTTGGCCCCGAGCGAAGATCCGGAGCGGGGAACCCGCGACCTATGACTCAGAAGGCAGGTCACTACCAACTGAGATAGCAGGCCCGTCATCAAATATAAATGAACTTTGAATAAAAATATTTAAATTTTTTGATACAGCTATCCCGCTCACTCACCAGCCTTCCTAACGTCTTCCACAGCAGTCAGCATTTCTTGGGTTATCTCAGGGTTCTCGTAGGCGATGGTCTGGCCCCTCTCAATGAAGATCTCTGTTGCTCTCTCGACAGTTGCCACTAATGCGCTCGCACGTTTCGATTTACCGGCTGTGGAGAACAAAAGTCAAAGTTAAAAATAATTTATTTTCTGTAGAGTACAAAAGGTACACTTAGAAACATCAATTGTCTAATAACAAGGCACTCTGAACTCGTCCATGAAGATTGGTAAATGTTAACAGCAGTCCATCTCCACCGACGAGTTGCTGGTTCCAAATGCAGTGCCCCGAGAAGAACCAGCATGTCTCTCTTGCAACATTGTATAGATAGGTAGAGTCAAGAACACATGAAGCTTTAGAGCCCCCGCGCATTAGGCGGCCAGGTCGCTGCGGGCAACAATTGTCCCGTGGCCGCTGGTCGCTTAGTGTGCGCACTTGCATATGTCACGGAATACTTAGTTGGCCGCAGCGACCTGGTCGCCTAATGCGCGGGGGCTCTTACACTTGTAGTGCGAGTCTGACCTCTAATACGATTGTAATAAGAATGTTACAAAGTCCAATGTGTCAACCTCCATGTTCTCTTGACTGTATTAATTATAATAATAAGTGTTTACACTACTCCAAAATTATCCCTAGTATTCTCTTAATCATCAATCTGTAACAAAGCCCACAGCTGAGGTAAAAATCGAAAACACATACAGTTCAACAGTACAACAAAATTATCTATCTTTAGTGAAATGAACTGCTTTCATTTCAGATTACAAAATATAAAATAAAATATGCTCATGCCTTTTTCCCAGAGGTCGGCTGGAAGTATCCACTTTTTTTTTATGATAAAAAGGGGGCAAACGAGCAGACGGGTCAACTGATAGTAAGTGACGTCCGTCGCCCATGGACACCTGCAGAGTCACAACTGCTTTGCCGACCTTAAAGGTGGGAGTGGGAGTAGGGGGAGTTGAGTTGAGGGGGGATTGGGGCCTCCGGCTACCTCACTCACTCAACGAAACGCAATGCATTGCTTTACGCTGGTTTTCTGTGAGGCCGTGGTATCACTCCGGTCAAGCCGGCCAAAGCGTGCCGAAGCATGGCTCTCCCACACTTTTCACCGTTATATATATTTTGCCAGGAAAATGAGTCAGGTTGGATGATGTTACACATGCCTCAGCATTAATTCTGTGACCTGCAGCTTACTTCAGACGTTTTCAGTGTATATGTATGTGAGTTTTAGAAAAACTCATTGGTATACCGTCTCGTCTGGATTTAGGTGCCTTACATAGTGACCTCAGGACTATGACGAACAATGTGTCACACAAGCTATATTCAATACTCACGTCTCTTTTTCTTGGCGGCCTTGTCTTTGCTGTTGACAAGCGTGGTAACTTGGAGCACCAACGGCTCCAGAGTCCGTTCCACGGATGTCGTACGGATCTCCAAGTTCTTCGGATCCCACTTGAGTGTGAGTGTTCCGGTCGTGCCGTACGGATCCGTCATGGTTGACATTGTTGCTGGAATTCTGAGGTCAATAGTTAAGTCAATAGGGTTTAGGGCAATTATAAAAACTATTTTATAATAAAAATAATTAAACAATTAAATAATAAAAGGGACTCATTTGACAACTAGAGATAACAAATTTGACAACTATTCCTAGACATCATAGGTTTATGTATTGTTCTTCTCTGCTTGTGTAACCTGTTGCTTGACAGGTTAAATATTTATAAAGAGCTTCACTACATATTTAAATTTGTTCTATTATTTTGAAATTTGATGTACGTATAAATGTGCAAGCAACCCCAGTGGGTCTAAAATGGCCACTTTGAGCAATTCCTCTGAGCAATTCTCCTTTTCTGAATTCTCAGCAAATCCTAAGCAATTCCTCTAAATTTCGTAAAATGGTCCCATAATTTAGTGATTCACTGACAATTCAATTCATTAGCAGATTCGTATTTGATGAAAATTTCGAATATGAATCGAAATAGAATCATATTATGATTCACCCGAAACGGCCTTTTTAGACCACCAGAACACACTTTTTTCCACGTGTCACCAACATATGGAATGCTCTCCCCTCCCAGAAACAGTGATAAGTGCCCCACCAGTGAATTGTTTTAAAAATAGACTAGATAAACATTTTAAACAATGAACACAATGGCAGTGATATACACGCATCAGCTCAAGAGCTGCTAGTGTATTAAATCAATACCGGGCGAAGCACCTTGGATCCCCGAGGTCGCTCCCCGAAGCCCTCAAGGACATCAAGTCGCTGCTGGGCGCTGGGATGGATGGGATGCAAGAGTCGAGCCATTCCCACCATCACGCAAAATAGGCGCAGAAATGACGTCAAGTTGCGGAAACAAGCCCGCGTTACCATACCATACCATAGTGTATTAAATAAATAATAATAAAGGAAGTTAAATATTATAACCCTTTCGCACCTGAGATTTTTTTTGTAATGTTGTAAAGGTTTTTTTACAAATTTGTGATAGATATACTAGGTGTATAAAGGAAAAAATATCTAAAAAAAATGCATCCTACACCATATTTCCAAAAAGTCAATAGCACGACCGTGCTATCTAGGGTTTATCACTACCCAGTCACGATCGTGAGTCTCTACCAAATTATGTTTTTTTTTATGTTATTAAGGCCTAAATTCCGTTCTGTAACGGAACTGTTTAATTGTTATGATAAAATGATGAAATAAAAATACAAATAATAATAAAAACTACCATGTATTTATAATTTACTAGCGGTTCTGCGCGGTTCTGCGCAGTTTCACCCGCGTAGTTCCCGTTCCCGTGGGAATACGGGAATAAAATATAGCCTATGTTACTCAGGGATATTCTAGCTTTCCATTGGTAAAAGAATTGTTGAAATCGGTCCAGTAGTTTTTGTGTTTATTCGTAACAAAGATACAAATATACAAATCTTTCCTCTTTATAATATTAGTTTAGAGTATAGATATCACAGATATACTGGATCTAAGGCAGTAATATCAATTAGGTAAGTAACAAAACAAACTGCCCTTCTGGCGGAACAAAAATAGTATTATTATGTGCCCATCTGGCAGAATAAAACGTAGATCAGTTCTAAGCGATCGGTTTCTACACAACTATCTTCTACTTTAACAATCAGAGGGGCAAATTCTCCATCAGCGTCGTCTACTTCTAACTCCGAACAGTTTCTATCTTGCAGTAAACTGAGGTCTAGGTCGTTATTTAACTGCATCCCTGAAGTGTTATAAAAACGTAAGAAAATACACAATAAAAATTTTACGCACGATTGTGCTTTGGTACAATTGCATCCTGGATATCACGTAAGTGCTATATGATTCCTGTGACACCATAAAGCAATAATTACTATAAACGATGTTATAAAGCTTTGTTTTCTAGTTAGTACATATACCTGAGACTGTAAAAAACATAAAAATATTATATAAATCTTACAAAATATATGAAAAATACTAAATAGCTTACGACGTCCTGTCAGGAGGTCAACGGACGCAGCTATCTTTTCAGTGTGTACGCGACGACTGAGGCATTTTGGCGCGAAAACTATTTTAAACCGGATTCTTGACAAACTCACGGTCGTGTGATTTCGCGTTGGCGCTTAGAAACGGATTTCACGAAACTCTAGAATTTTTCAAAGTAGGAACTCACGATTGTGTGACTGAGGTGCGAAAGGGATATAAAAATATTTCTTTATACATACAAAAAAGTCCAAATTGGAATACGGGAATAAAATATAGCCTATGTTACTCCGGGATATTGTAGCTTTCCATTGGTGAAAGAATTTTTTAAATCAGTCTCTGTATAATAAAAAATATGATACAAAAATACAAATCCTTCCTCGTTATAATATTAGTGTACACTAGCACTGACTAATCACAAAATCTGTAACGCCTAGGAACTATTACAATGTAGGCATCTGCTAAGAAAGGATTTTGATAAATTCCCACGGGAATGGGAAGAAAGGGTCTCCGCGCTGACATCGCCCCTGGAAATTTACTATAGTCTATTTCACACCAAGTGGGTTCGGTGACAGTTCACATTTTTCTTTTTTATGCATACAACTTTCTAGTAAGAAAAATAGATGGTTCCAAAAACGATGAATAATTTATTATTATGTCATTGTTAAAATACAATAATTGTCCCCTCTAAAATTCTAAATTAAAATCTCAGACTATAAATCAAGGAAAATACAAAAAACAATAGATAAAAGAGATATCCTAAAATTACGTATTGCGTGGAACGGAACTTTTACTCATAGGGATTGACACTACTTATTCTACATTAAATCGATGAATCAAAGCTTTTTGGCGGGAATCCGAAAAAAGATGCAATGTTTTTGTAAAATTTTCATTTTGTTGTATCTTTTGGGTTTAAAATAGTAATATTGTATTATGTGGCAGGGGTCTGTGAAAGTGTGCAGTGATTTGTAGATTCGATAATGTATGATATTTTCGTATTGCTTAAAAAAGTCAATGTAATTTTTTTTTTATTTTACTATTTTTTTCCCATAAATAACCTGTGAAATTTAAACATATTCAATAAAAAGTAATCTTGAAAAATCATTCTACCAATAAAGTATAAAATCGATTCCATTACCTTTACAAACTTACTCGAAACTTTAGAAAAATCGATTGGATTTCATTAGGACACATCACTTCAATTGTCAACAGTAAACTGTCACCGAACCCAATTGGTGCGAAATAGACTATAAATACAATAATTAATTAGTTGCTTGTATATTGAGTCTCTCATAAATACATTTTAATCTATATTAATTCCTTTGGAAATATTGTTTTGTTGTTTATTATTATTATTTTTATTAATAATAGTACACTAGCAGCACTTAGTGCTGATATGTGTATACTATCTACCACTTGCCCTTTTCTCATTATTTGGGGTCGGTGTAGTATGTTTTTTCCTTCCATTTAGATCTATCATATCTACATTCACTTCCATCTTGCACATATCATCCTCCACACAATCAATCCATCTTATCTCTGGTCCACCCCTCTTCCTATATAACCTTCCACATATCAAGCACTCCCCTTACAACATTACTCTCATCCCTCCTCATTTGGAAATATTATTTAGTACATAGGTACTGCATGAATTAAAATATTAATACCTACAAGTACATGTCATTAGCATTAGTCCTAGCACTTTCATTGTTATATAAAATAGACAACACTTCCAACATACCGATTTGAATATAGAACTGTGAGATAAGAAAATATTTCCGTATGTATAAAGTTATTGCGATAGTTTGTGTGAACTGTGCTCACGCCATGACTCACTCGTGAGAAAGTCACTTTTATCGTACTACGAATACACCAGAAATGTAAAGTGTTAATGAAACTTACGCTATTATTACCATTGCTACGGTTCCAACACCTCAAAAATCATAAAATTTAGCTAAATTGTTAGTAAATTGAGGAATAAACAAACAAAAACTATTACAAGCGAATGGTAACACAGACAAATTAAAAACATTCGATAGGTAAATCAATGTCAAGACGAATCTGTGCTTCGGAAATTGGAAGGATCACATATTGACAACATAGTAGGTTCTACTTTTACCTGGTTTTTGAGGAATTCAGCGGATATTATAAGAATAATCACACACTTTTCAACACAATCACATGTAATGCACACAAATTAACTGATATTGTTGCGAAAAACACAGAAATCAACTCAATAAATGTATAAAAATCGCACAGGTAAGTACCTACTTTCGAGGCGTGTCAAAAACACCACAGACTAGTTTGAAATTGTTTATTGGCCTTTGGATTCTAGTCCTTACAGACCACAGACTAGTAAAAGCCAGTGTTGCCAACAGTCAAATTAACTCTCCACCAGATTCAACATCTAAAACCACCAGCGCCCTGTTTTATAAAGCTACAGGTTACAGGCTACAGGCTACAGGAAAAAAAAAGCCCGTAGTGCTCCTGTAGTTACAATCTACAGGTAACAGGTGTTTTATAAAGACCCCTGTAATATTACTATTGTAGCTTAGGCTCGAAAATCTCGACTACAGGCGCAGTTAACAAGTCGGAGTACAGCACTATGAATCAACCGTAAAAATTAAAAAAATGACAGAATCGACATCAGTTTTTTGGCTTAAAGTCTAGTGTACCGCCATAAAATATTAATATTTATTTATAATAAAAACAGATGTTTGTTTATTTACTTGTATTTCTATGGTTAAAGAGCCGGATGAAAATGAGCGAGGCTCGGGTTCGAATCCTGGCATGTCCCAATGAGTTTTTCAAAAACTTACGTACATAATTAATTAATTAAGCAATTAATTATTTAAGCAAAGCAAAGGCGGGTCGCTAGTTTATAATAAAAACAGATGTTTGTTTATTTACTTGTATTTTTATGGTTTATTTACGTAGTTATAGAAAAAAAACACATGATTTTCTCTAAAATTAACATTCAACCATGGCCAATAATTATATCTCCTCCAGTATGCTCCAAAACATATTGCATTTGAGTAGGAACGTATTCTAAATTTCTTATTAAAGGTGAAACTCGTTTGCGGGTTCATATTGGTTCTGACGGCGAAAGTTCTTGGCGTCGTCTTCTTGGATGTTGACCACTATCCTCAGAGTCCGAGTCTGAGTTCCAAACACGCAAAATCACTCAAAATATTCGAATTAACAAACAACAAAACGTAAGTAAATATAACAAACTTCCTCCTGTAACTAAATTACCTACGTCTAAACACCTGTAGAAATGTTTACAAGTTTTTCCGTAAACACCTGTAAAAATTGGTCGAATCATGCTCGAAACACGCTCGATTAAGCATTAAATTGTCTATGGAAAGTTACAGGCACGGGTTCCTGTAGATTGTAAATAAAATGAACTGTAGCTTTATAAAACGCCTGTACCTGTAATTTTATCTAGTGTTGCTGTTTAATGAGGATCAGTAAAGTTATAGCAAATCCATTGGAAATATTATCCACGTTATTCTTTATGATATAAGAATGATATCTCTTTTTGAATTATCCAAATCGGACCATTACTTACGAAGATATTAAATAATAAACATATGCCGCTCCTGTCGCTAAAAGTCAATGATCGCGGGAGCGTGTGACGTCACTGTGACGGAACTGAGCGCAGCCGGCCGGCCGGCACTCACGATTCGAGGGACCGGCGCGTAATATTTGTGTTGTTAGAGTGTAATTTTGTGATATGTAAGCATAAAACAAAAGTAAATAATATGAATACTAATAAAGTAGAAGCAGGTTTTGTGCAACAACTCAACCAGATAACCTTTCAAAAGTGGATTCTTTCATGGTATTTGATTACCTAGGTACCTATTAAATCATTCTAAGTTCACCAGCGCTGAAATCCGTGATTGGAAACTACAAAAGAAAGGATGCTGCTTATTTATCTACGATTACGTACATTTATTAGAACTCTTAAATTTAGTAGTGGTTGGTAGGTGTAAGAAAGAATGAATATAAAGTGTAGGTACAGGGACGTAGTCAGAACTTTTAAATTTTTTTCTTGATAAACGAAAGTTGTTTTCGTTCATTCATACATAGGTTGATCATTTCGCGGATGGCTTTTTAACCTACTTGCACTTTATTTAGTGCTCTACAGTTGTTGGTCAAGCTAGTTACGCGGTCAGTCCCGCTGACTCATGTATGTAGAGCGTCGAGTGCACTCTCCTAGACGCATTCTCAGCGGATTCCTGGGCTTATCATGCGCGCCCGGCGAACAACGTCTGGTGCTGCTTGCATTATGATATTTTAAAATTAAGTTAGTCTTAAGATGATCATTGTCGAATAAAGACCAATATTAAATTTAAAATAGTTTTTAAAAACGTCTCTCCCGTTCGCCGCAATTTGACTGGCGCAGCCGGTAGGATATCCGTATTATCCCTGTTAAAGATACGCGTTTAAAGAACACTGAAATCGGTTCCGTCGCGAAGTCTGACAAGAATACCCGGATATCCACGAACCAAATAAATAAGTCTCCTGCAGCAGAGAACGAGAGGACGATCCCGGAGGACATGGGCGACTTGTGAGTAGACCCTTCACTATCCTTGCTTTCCCAGTCTATTCCGATTTATAATAGTTATTTTGTGCTATTTTTGGACCGAAACTCGCCGAATTAGCGTCATCTGATTTTCGTATATCGCACTAAAATTGGTAATATACTTTTTATATAGATTATTAAGCTACTTATTTTAAGTGAAAAGACTCTACTTTTATACATCCCTATACATTTTATTCTTATACAATTTTATGCTTTTAATTTTGAATTGATATTTCTTTTATATTGCGTAACTTTTTGAGTTTCTGTTAAAATGGAAGGAACTATTCCAATTCCAAAGGAAATTTCATGTATTATTCCGCAGTTTGACGGTGACCAAAAGTTATTAAGTTTATTTGTGTCAAAATGTGAATATGTTATAGCACGTTTTAGGGGTCAGCAAAATCCTGCTCAGGATTTGTACGTGTACCATACAATAACTAGTAAGCTTAGGGGAAAAGCTGCAGTTCTTATTAGTGAAAGGCGAGATATAGAGACTTGGACTCAATTAAAAGAGGCTCTAACTCAACATTTCGGAGACCCTAGGTCAGAGGAGTGTATTGCGATCGAATTGGAAAATTTAAAAATAAATAGCGGTGAATCATATACTGATTTTTGCGGTAGAATCCAACACGTGAAAAGTACTTTATTCGCTAAAGTTAATTTGATTGAGAACGATAATTTACGGTCCAGTAAAATTACTATATATGACCATGTGGGCCTGAATGTTTTCCTGTACAATCTTTCCGAAGATTTAATCCGTATCGTGAGACTCAAAGGATGCGTTACATTAGAGCAAGCGCTTAGCGTTGTGCTAGAGGAGGTTAATTTCCAATTTCAATACAATTCTAAAAATAAAACACATAAAACAAATAGTAATGTCAGTAATGTACCTAAACCGCAGACATTTAATACATTCAATAACCCTGGTGGTTTTAAGCCAATATATACACAAGCACCACCTTTTAACCCTTTCAAGGGACAGAATTTCATACCTAACCATCAATTCAAATTTGGAATACCACAAAATCAAGCCTTCAGGTCACCCTCGGGTTTTACCCCCTTTAGGTTCATGAATCCTCCCCCAGGATTTCAAGCAATGCCAACCCAACAAAATTTTAGATTTTATCCTCAAAATCAACAATTTAAATTTGGTATTCAGCAACCACAAGGCTACCGCCCAAATTTCCAACAACTCCAACACCAGCCCTGGTACAAGCCTCAGCCTTCACAACAATTTAAATTTGGTGTCAAACCACCACAACAATTTCCTCCAAGACAAATCATGGATACCGACGTATCTATGCGCACTGCCCCACCTATTAAAACTAATCCACCTCTACCGAGAAACCCCAATCAATTGTTTTATAATAATGAAATGGTTCACAACCTACAAGAGGACTATCCACAAGACTATGACGATTTCTATAATGAAAGTTATCTTTACAATGAAAATGTAGAGACTTCTGAAAATGTATATTCCACCGAAGAACCGTGTGTTGAAACTGCAACAGACATGAATGAAACTGAAAATTTTCAGGCACCAGCCTCAGAGACAAACCCCCCGACATAATTCAACTAAACTGTAATAATCACTCAAAATTACCCCATATACTCATCCCTGAAATAGATGCGAAATTTATGATAGACACAGGAAGTACGAGATCCTTTATTAGCCCAAAAATGGCTGATATATATTTTTCTGATTATAAATATCACGAACCGTTTGAAGTAATTAGCACACATGCTAGGAGTCAACATACTGAAGCGATTTATATACCCCTATTAAAGACATTCAAAAGTATATTAAAACACAAATTCTATGTCTATGACGTAGATAAGCAATATGATGGACTTATTGGTTCAGACTTACTAAAAGAACTTGATGCTAGTATCGACATGAAAAATCAAGTATTACAGACTAGAGACACTGCTATACCTATTATTTATAATCAACCTCGACAAATCATTCTAGAACCCAGATCAGAAACGAGAGTTAGCTTACCAACTGACTTGCAGAATGGTGACGCAATCTTAGAATTCAGAGATTTTGGCAAAGGAGTACGTATGCCTTCCGCACTGGTTCACTGTACTAACGGAAGTGCACAAACTATAATGCAGAATATATCAAACTTAAAGGTAACCCTGACATTTACAAAACCTTTGACAGTCACAAAATTTGAAGGAAATGTTTGTAAAGTAAATATGACATCTAAATCAGACTATGAGATTGACACTCTTTTAAAAGAAAATTTGACAAAGTTACGTTTAGAACATACAAATGACGAAGAGCGAGAGCAAATTTCAAGGTTATGTGACGAATATCGAGACATATTTTATTGTGATCACTTACCATTAACTTTTACAAATCAAGTGAGGCATCACATAAGGACTACTAACGAAGACCCTATTTTTGTCCGACCATTTAGGCAACCCCAATCTCAAACAGCTGAAATAAATAGACAAGTTGAGAAACTTTTAAAAGATGATGTTATCCGAGAATCACACTCACCCTGGAGTGCACCAGTGCACTTAGTTCCAAAAAAAATGGACGCCTCTGGAGAGATAAAATATCGAATGGTTATTGACTACAGAAGACTTAATGATATTACTATTGATGATAAGTACCCCCTACCTAACATAACTGACTTATTCGACAGACTTGGAAAGAGCACTTATTTTTCAACCATTGACTTAGCCAGTGGCTATCACCAGATCGAAGTAGCGGACGAAGATAGACAAAAGACAGCCTTCAGCACACAAAACGGACACTTTGAATTTAAACGCATGCCTTTTGGATTGAAAACTGCACCTGCAACTTTCCAGCGTGCAATGGATAATGTGTTGCGTGGTCTACAAGGAATGCATTGCCTTGTATATTTGGACGATATAATAGTATATTCCACTAGCCTACAAGAGCATATCCAAAATTTGCGAAAAATCTTTGACAGACTCAGACAAACCAATCTCAAAGTACAACTTGATAAATCCGAGTTTTTACGGAAAGAAGTTTTATACCTTGGACACACCATTACAAAAGACGGACTAAGACCAAACAACGACAAAATAAACGCAGTTCTAAACTTCCCTCTACCAAAGACACAGACTGAAATAAAAAGCTTCTTGGGACTCGTAGGCTACTACAGAAAATTCATCAAAGATTTCGCACACATTACAAAACCCTTAACTACATGTTTAAAGAAAAATCATAAAATCAAGGTCACCAACGAATATATAGCGTCATTTCAGAAATGCAAAGAATTGTTAACAAATGCCCCACTCCTACAGTACCCGGATTTCGACAGAACATTTATATTAACCACCGACGCCTCTAACTTCGCCATAGGTGCTGTATTATCACAAGGCTCAATAGGAAGTGATAAACCAATAGCTTACGCTAGTAGGACGCTGAACGACGCTGAAACACGTTACAGCACTATCGAGAAAGAACTTCTTGCTATCGTGTGGGCTGTAAAGTATTTCAGACCATATTTATATGGCCGAAAATTCATAATTTATACAGACCATAGACCACTAGCCTGGTTAGATTCTGTAAAAGAACCCAACAGCAAATTAACTCGCTGGCGATTAAGTTTAGCAAGTTATAATTACGAAATTATGTACAAAAATGGGAAGCAGAATACCAATGCCGATGCTTTATCCCGAATTAAAACAAATGCTTTAAATGATGAAGACAATATATCTATGAGAGTTAATGTAGACCCGGCCGAACGTAAACTTCAAAAACATTTACAAAACTTGTCAGATGAAATAAATCGTCTATGTGAAAAGCATGATGACAACCAATCACATAAATCATCCCATAGTCACATGTCAATTTCTTCCGACTCTAATGCCACCTTTAAAATTACACCAAATCATTGTGGTTCCCCGTATTCCATTCAAGCTTCTTCAGGAAGTTCAACTCTCACCGCCTCTGAAAACCCAGATGACATAGAAACAGTACATTCTGCTAAGGATACTGAGTCAGATGGTATTCCAATTCTCAACGAAGCTATTGATACCAAGCCCAACCAAATATTAGTACATTCGTGGTTTAGAAATGAATTATCTGTTAAAGATTTATCTAGAGACCGTCAAAAAGTATTAGAAGTTCACTTACCTTTGGACAAACCAGAACTCATAAAAGATTTTCTAAAAGTATATATTAAACCAAAAATAAAATATTTTCTTTATTTTGAAGACAAGACTCATCGAAAACAATTTGCTAAAATTATAATAACACTATTTAAGAAAAACTCTGTAAGATTCTATGAGTGCACCGAAAGAGTTATTTATATAGAAGAAGAAAAAAAACAAAAGGAGATAATTCTAAAATATCACCATGGCAAAACATGTCATCGCGGCATTAAGGAAACCATATCCCACTTGAAAAGAACCTATTTTTGGCCCAATATGGAACAAACGGTTGCTGCCGTTATAAATTCTTGTGAATTGTGTCGGAAAATGAAATATGATCGAAATCCAATCAAACCAGCCTTGCAACTTACCCAAACTCAGTCCAAACCTTTCGAGGAACTTTTTATCGATTTATTCTCTATAGAAGGGAAGTACTTCCTTACCATCATTGATGCCTTCAGCAAATTAGGACAGGCCTTTGAATTATCCAATAGGTCTACTCCAGAAGTGGTGCGCGCCCTTATCAAATACTTTTCCTTGTATGGCACACCAAGAAAAATTAGTTCCGATCCCGGCTCTGAATTTAATAATGTCCTGATGAAAGAACTACTGACTCTATATAAAATAGAATTGCATATTGGCACTGCACACAACCCTAATTCCATGGGTCTCATAGAGAGATTCCATTCCACAATCCTGGAAATATACCGTTTAGCTAAATATGAACATAAATTCACGGACGCGGCATCTGTAATGACTTACGCCATTATGGCTTACAATCAAAGTATTCACACTACCACAGGGTTAACTCCGTTTGAAGTAGTATTTGGTCACACAGACTCAAAAAATGTGTTTGATGTTAACTTCGACAAACAGTACATGCAACAAATAATCAGAGAACACTCGAATAGGACTAAACATTTATATAAACAATTATCTGAAAAAATGTACGAAAACAAAATTAAAATCCGTGATAAAAGAGGAGGAGAAACTAAATTTAAAGTGAAACCTGGCGATGTTGTATTCACTAAAGGTACTAATATAAGACGAAGTAAAGATAAACCACGTTATGAAAGGGCTTTAGTTGTAGGCGATATAGAAAGAAATATAGTCCCTGTAACACTGAAAAACCGAGATTCTAATATTCCCATTAAAGATGTCAAACGTCCTCCACAGACGCACCGTGCACCTCTGGCTGGCCACAGCCATAGTCATCAGGACCCTTGCCCTTCAACTTCAGCACCTTGACAGAAACCCTGGAATATTACCTGTAAAAAAGGGAATTGCCGTTATTAGTCATGACATATGGACAATTGTAAAGGTCTTAGATTTACAACCTATACTCGATGATCTAGAAATTAATTACAGAAAATATAATGAGTTGAACGATTTAATTATAGCAGGATTTAAAAGTAACGTAACTAATGAACGCTATTCAGATTTTAAAAACCAAGTAGACTATCAAATAAAGATAACTATAAGCAAGTACAAACAGTTAGTACCATTATCAAGACCAAAAAGAGGTCTTATAAATCCTCTGGGCTCAATAATAAAAATTATAACAGGAAATTTAGATAACGATGACGCAATTCGATACGATACACTTATTAAGGAATCTAAAGCGCAGCGAAGCGTTGTTAATAAGAAAATGACTATAGTCGCTAAGATGGTGAGAAGTCTATCAAATATATCATTCTCCATTAGTAACAATCTCATTCAGTTAGATAAAAATATAAAAGAATTAGAAACTGATTTAAATAAAATTGAAATAACAGAAAGACAGCATTTCATAGTAAATATGATCATCAATACTTACCATTTATTCTTACATAACTTCCAAGTAATTTATGTCAAACTTAGTGAGATTGAAACTACTGTAGCGTTTAGTAAAATTGAAATTTTACATCAGTCTATAATAGAGTCTAATGAGCTTTTAAAGTTACTAAAGAACATTGAAAGAACTGATAAACTTGTTTACCCACCAGAACCCTATAATTTAGTTAAAATAGAACAAACTATTACACTTAAGGCCTATTGTAAAGAAAATCAGATAACGTTTCTTCTAGAGGTCCCTCTAATAAGACCTGAAACATATATCTATTATAAATTATACCCCTTACCTATAACACGTAATTCCCAAACTTATGTTATAATCCCAAAATACCATTACCTGCTATTGAAAGGGTTGAAGACCAAGTCGCTCGCTTTGGCTTGCCGAACTATAGACGACTCTATCTTCCTCTGTTTTGAAAGTGACACACCCCTGTTTCAAGATAACTGCATAACTGATCTTATTAAATATAAAAATGACACCAGTTCCTGTCTACAAGTTCCAGTGGAATTAGAAAGCGTCAAAATAGAGCTTATACAACCAAACCGATGGATTGTATACACCAAAATTAATGTGCAGTTGCAGAAAACTTGTATTAACGAGATCTTCCGTCAGAATATCCAAGGAACCTATGTACTTACCCTGGATGATGAATGCGAAGTAAAAATTGGAGAAACTATCCTGAAAATGCGTAAACTACAAACTGAAAAGCTACTCTACTCCAAATTGCCGATTGTTAACTTACCAAATGTAGTGACACCAGAACTTACGCCGAGGAAAGCAGTTAATATCAAGGGAATGAACTTAGACGATTTACAGCTTTTGTCACATGCACTACAGGAAAGTGAGTTTAGTGAAAATCATGGGCTCTCAGTGAATGTGGAAAGTGTTAGCTTAATGACTATTTTATTATATAGTTTTCTTATCATTACCATTGTTTTTGTATTAGTATATAAGTTTTATTATAAAAAAGGTTTTTTATGTAAAAGTCATAATTCTCCGAATCTTTCATCTTCGGATAATTTTGATCTTAGAGAGGGAGGAGTTACGCGGTCAGTCCCGCTGACTCATGTATGTAGAGCGTCGAGTGCACTCTCCTAGACGCATTCTCAGCGGATTCCTGGGCTTATCATGCGCGCCCGGCGAACAACGTCTGGTGCTGCTTGCATTATGATATTTTAAAATTAAGTTAGTCTTAAGATGATCATTGTCGAATAAAGACCAATATTAAATTTAAAATAGTTTTTAAAAACGTCTCTCCCGTTCGCCGCAATTTGACTAGGTATGACAGAAACCTGAATATTTGTTGACAATAGGTGTTTTTTTTGCAATTTCGCTTTTTGTTACAAATCATTCGTTCAGTATGTACTTAATAAGCATGACTTGAGTATAACGCAAACAATATATAATATTTTGTTTTTAGGGTTTCTTACCTCAAAAATAAAAATCGGTTGTCTGTAAAGTCGGTTTACTGACGATAGTTGAACGTGATAACGTCATAAGAAAATACTGATGGAATGGATTGTGCCTCTTTGTGGCTCGTTGCGCGCTCTCGCTTGCACTGTAACGCCCATACGTCATACTTTTTCGTGCATGCAGCCGGCTCCATCGAATTATAAGACGTTGTCACGTCAAAAACGGAACCCTTATATGATCGTTTTGTTGTCCGTCTGTCTGTTAAGAAAACCTACAGGGTACTTCCCATTGGTCTGGATCTATGAAATTTGGTAAGAATCAGGGCCATATGTATGACACAAGTAATGGAATAACATGAATGCACCGCTGTTGAGGAAATGATGCTAGGTGCGATTGGGTGGGACTCGCGCATGAAGGGTTCCGTACCATTTATCTATAAAAATGGTAAAAAACTTCATGTTTGTTTTATGAGAGTACCCCCTTAAATATTTGTTTTATTTTAAATGAATTATTTATTTAAAGTGTATATATTATAAACTAAATATTCTGTGAATATTTCAAGCGTCTACCTGTTGCAGTTATCAATATCGAGCAAACATAAACAAAAAAATATTTGTTGTATGGGAGCCCCCTTAATTATATTTATTTTATTCTGTCTTTTAGTATTTTTTGTTATAGCGGCAACAGAAATAAGTACATCATCTGTGAAAAATTTAACTGTCTAACTATCAGGGTTCATGAGATACAGCCATGTGTGTGACAGACGGACGGACAGCGGAGTCTTAATAATAGGGTCCCGTTTTTTTTACCCTTTAGGTACGGAACCCTATAAATTCACTTCGCTTCGATTCAGCTACCCACACAATACGCTTTTAGAACTTTTCTAGCTGCTCTGGTAGACGCCGCACATACCTACATACATACATGCATACACACGTAAATTTCGTTGGCAACAGCCCTTTCGTAGAATACGAATTTGCGCTAAAAATAAGTATTATTCACTCTTGATTTTTACTCGAATACGTCCCTGTGTCATCGTTTTATCCTTTGAATATTACACAGAAATGGGAAGGAGCAAATCGATATAGGTGCCTACGTAGGTTTATCCACAATACTCAGGAAAAGTAAGAAGGTATGTTTCTATAAACACAGCAGGATTAAAAGAAGAGAAGGTACACTACACGTACCACCTTATTTCCATGAATATCAACTAAATAATAGGTGTAGTTAGGCAGTACACATCGAAATTATCTTCAAAGTAATGTCTTGTCCTGGGCAGAGGGTGCAGTTTAAACACCTCTTTTTACAATGGAATACCATTTTTTACGAAGTTTTGGATCTTTCGGCACGTTAAAAATTGTTTTTCTGGCGTTTTTATAGAATGTTTGTACATTTCGGTACTGTACAATATTTGTACATAGTTAAAAACGTGAATTAGATATAAATCAGACACTTAATTTCTTTAAAAAGTCACAATTAAAGGAACAAAACACTGCGCGCCTTATCGGCTGACTCGCGGCTTCCGTCACAATGACGTCACCGCTACCGTGGCGGCTACTCAGTGAACTTCGCTAGGAATTCGGTCATAACTTTGTCAATTTTTGTCGTAGAACAAAAATTTTTGTACTGTATGTTAAGGATTTCTTAGCTCTATAAATCTGCATTCTCAACAAAAAACGTTACGGATCCTCATTTATCAGTATTGCTGCTTTTTTCCCTGTAAATTGTAACCTGTAGCTTTATAAAATAGGGGTGGTAGCGGGGACGACAACCCCCGCAAAAATTTAAAAAATGACAGAATCGAAATCTGTTTTTTGGATTAAGTCTAGTTTACCGCCATAAAATATTAATATTTATCACTACGTATACAACAAAGTCGCTTTCTCTGTCCCTATATCCCTATGTATGATTAAATCTTTAAAACTACGCAACGGATTTTGATGCGGTTTTTTTAATAGATAGAGTGATTCAAGAGGAAGGTTTTTATATACTTACCATAATATAAACTGAAGCAAAGTGAGGGCGGGTCGCTACTTTATAATAAAAACAGATGTTTGTTTATTTACTTATTTGTATTTCTATGGTTTATTTACGTAATAGAAAAAAACCACATGATTTTCTCTAAAATTAACATCATATAACTAGCCAATAATTATATCTCCTCCAATATGCTCCAAAACATATTGCATTTAAGTAGAACGCATTCTAAATTTCTCATTGAAGGTGAAAATCGTTTGCGGGTTCATATTGGTTCTGACAGCGAAAGATCTTGGAGTCGTCTTCTTGGATGTTGACCACCATCCTCAGAGTCCGAGTCTGAGCTCCAAACACGCAAAATCACTCAAAATATTCGAATTAACAAACAACAAAACGTAAGCAACAAATATATAATATTAAATAAATATATTAATAATAAATATTCGAATTAACAAACTTCCTCCTGTAACCAAATTACATACGTCTCTTCACCTGTAGAAATGTTTACAAGTTTTATTTTTTTTTAATTTTTTTACAACTGTATTTTCCGTAAACACCTGTAAATAATAGGTCGATTATGCTCGAATCACGCTCGATTAAGCATTAAATTGTCTATGGATAGTTACAGGCACGGGTTCCTGTAGACTGTAATTAAAATGACCTGTAGCTTTATAAAACGCCTGTACCTGTAATTTTATCTAGTGTTGCTGTTTAATTAATCAGTGTTGCTGCGTTTTTCCCTGTAAATTGTAACCTGTAGCTTTATAAAATAGGACCCAGAAAACCACTAACGAAAACCGACCCAATCTCATAGTCGCTAGATTTTCCACCAAACACTTTTTTTATTAACAACATTTATTTATTTAAATGTGTAATTGCTCTTCTAGATGTCATCCATAATTATTATTGTCTCAATTTAAATAATTTCTTCGTGTAAAAAATAGACACTTTTGGTTTCCTCTACCAGATGGCCTATTTAAAGTCATCAGACGAGAATCGGGGTTTTTCCACACAGGAAATAAAAAACAATCTATACTTATATACATGTATAAATAAAGCGCTAAAGTTACCTTTTCGAAAGAGAAGAGATGTTTCGCAAGAAGGTACCAACTTGTTTCTAGGAATTTTCCACTATTTCATCGACTAACGCGGTAGATGGAGGACTTTATTTTACTAAAATAAGGACGTAGTTGGCTAGAAGTAACGCACCTTTCCCCTTGGTGTTAAAGAGAAATATCACTACATAGTAAAACAAAGTCACTTTCTCTGTCCCTATATCCCTATGTCCCTATGTATGCTTAAATCTTTAAAACTACGCAACGGATTTTGATGCGGTTTTTTTAATAGATAGAGTGATTCAAGAGAAAGGTTTTAGTATTAGCATTGCACCCGTGCGAAGCCGGGGCGGGTTGCTAGTGAATAGTAATTATGTAAAGGTGACAAAACCAAGCTCGCAAATTGCCATCAGAAGGTGCAGCAGTGAAAAAAATTAAAATAAAAACGGGTTAAAAACTGAATTCTACCACTAAAAAAACCACTAGCCACTAAAGGCAATATTTCACCATTAAAAGGGGGTCGAAACCACCAGTTTTCGTGGAAATTCCACTAAGTTGGCAACACTGCAACGTCAATGTTACCAGCAACGAAAATAAAAAGCAAAGAGATATTTAGCCCTGTATATTAAACTGCCCATTCATCTATCTACATACTTTTTATAAAATAAATAAATATGTATAATAATATGCTAAAGTGTCTTCCGTGTTTCAGAAAGCAAGTTAAATTGTCGGTCCCTATTTTCATTGTGTTTACGAACAATAGAAGTCGTTAAGCCAAGTATTAAATACAAAAAGAGAAGTTAAGCCATTTATTTCACTGTTGAGCTGGTAATAAATATTATACCTTCGTATGTTTTTGACTAATTGGCATAGTAATTATTTTTAAATAATCTTATTTAATTATTATACCTACTATCTCCGATGAAAAACACAAGCCTAAACCTTGGAAGTAGTGATCAGGAGCTTTACATGTGCTGTGAGACCTTGCCTCCGCACGGTCGCAGGAAAGGGGCTTGAAAGAATCACCTTCACTCTTTTAAAGAAATCGCTATTGTAAGGGTATTGTAAAAGATATTGCGTCATTCTGTCAAATCAATCTTTATTATATTTTCTACAACTTCAAACCTATCCCCTCTTCGATTTGCTTGTAAGAATCTTCAGCATCATCGTACCCGATTCCGAATATAGTATCTTTCATGGATCGACGGCTGGAATTCAGTGAATTCAATATGTGCCTATTGTCGACATGGTTCAATTCATTGAAATCCATCTCTGGTGGCGTTGTAGCTATCATATTACCAATGTCGTCCGGTATGCTGGGAACAGTGAAAGATTCAAACTCATCTTTACCTAATGTACTATTTTTCCTTATAGTTTGGTTATTAGCATTTTGAAGAACGTCAACGTTATTATTGTATTTTGCCATAGTTTTGTTAAGGTAGTCCATCATCCAGGTTTCATTTAATTCATGGTCCAAGGGAGGAACATTTAAGTTCTTCTCTTTGTCTTTATCTCGTGTTGGCGTTTTGTTCGGACCGTTTAATAAAAGGTGGTCCTCGTTTGATTCATTAAATGAGCTAGCTCTGAAGACTGGAATCGCTGACCCTTCAGTAGTTGTTGAAGCGTTTAGAGCCACAGTAGGTTCGTCTGTGGTCTCTTCTATCGATGTAAGTGCGGTAGTAACTTCCGTGTCATTTTCAGTTTCTGTCTGTTCATTTAGTTCATCAGCTTGGGTAATCCTTTCAGAAGTACTGAACTGTTCAGTTCCAGTATTCAGTTCAGAGGTAGCCGTGGAGTTTTCAAGTTGAAAATTAGACTTATTTCGGGTAGAGGCAGTGGTTTTAACAGAAATTATATTGTCGGTGGAGATTTCACTATTAGTCGTTAGTTTTGCCGTGTTCATTTTAGTTGATTCTAAATTTCTCTCTATTTGGTGTTTGACGTCTGCCATAGCTTTCTCCAAATTGCTTAATTTATTCAGAACGTAACTGTGTATAGATTTTTCTTCTTTATCTTCTTTGCTTGTGAAGTTTTCTTTTGAATCATCAAATCTGTCGTTATCGTTCTGTTTTCTGAAGCCGTGTTTCGGGTCATCGGCCTCAAAATGGTCAATGGATAAACCTTCGTCAGATGTTCTGACTGCTAGTTCATTGTTTCTCTTCGCACTTATAGTACGTGTGGGTTTGGTTGTCGACTTGCGTTCTCTCCTTTTTCGTAAGCGGTGGGCTGATTTATGAGGTCTGACAGGTTTATGCCTAAAATAATAACATTATTAGGTCCTTTGCTTATGATTTAAAAAAAATCTACAATTGAAAGGTTAGTTAACTGTATCGAAATAAAATAAAAATAACATAATTAATCTCACGCTGTTTATCCCCGAAGGGGTAGGCTGACGTAATCCATTTCTGGAAATACCCACTTTTCACGAGAATATCGAAATTAAATTGCGAGTAATCTTTTATTAAAAAGATTTCCCAAAACACCTCTAACAAAACTGTAGTCTAAGTAGAGAGGTACCTACTTTAGTAAATTTTTATTTTGAAAGATCATAAAAAGCAGCAGGATGTTATCTACAGGCTGTAACTAAATACTCACGGAGACGCCTTCTTATGTCGCATCACGGGTTTATGAGAAGTGGTCTGACTTGCTGAAGTTGAGGCTGCAACCTCTATTACTGCATTATGTTCTGCTATTATCTCTCTGACCTCCGGCTTTCTTATTCTCAAATTGGATTTTCGTTTCTTTTTATGTTTCTTTGATATAGTCCTTGGCTCTTCCCAGAGAGTTTGAATCCTGTCGGATATTGTTGAAGTACGTTTGAAATGGTTTCTTGTCCTTTTCGTTGTGAATTCTTTTTTGGAATCGAGGTTTTCACGTTTTATTTTATAATATGTATGCTCTTCTGCATATTCATCAGAGTCCGTATATGTATTGGAACCGTATTTTGGTTTAGATGTGGTAGTTTTTCCAGCTCGTTCAAAATGACTACTATTTAGATTTACACTATCCGCTTTGTCAAAGTTATAATAAGCTTCTACTTTAAAAGTCAAACCTTTTCTCGCATCAGCTCTCAGATTTGAGAAATGATCGAAAACTAAAGATCTTAAACCGTCTCTTATGATTTTTACCAAGTTAGAGTTTGATCTTTTTGTCCCTGATGCATATGATTGCAGGTTTCCTAGGACTCTCCTCAGTTTTGGAGACGCGTCTACTTTATATAAGGAATTTATGTAGTCTAGTAGCGCTCGGTCTTCGCTTTTCAGTTTTTGTTGCTGCAGTTTCTTAAAAAAAATATTCAGTTTCTTCCTGATCTTCGGGATTGGCGCACTTCTTATTTTTTCTAATTTGTTAGACACTAATCCTCTCACAGCGGCGTTTCGTGCTAGCTCATGAAATTTTGAACCCCTGTAGTGGTACTTTCTAATCTCGTCTCCTAGAATATCTATGAAGTTTCTTAAATCCTCATCCTTATACGATTTGATGATTACGACGGAGTTTAGAACGAAATCTTTAAAGGTGATTTCGTCTCCATTTCCACCTTGCCGCCTCGACGGTTGTTTGTCATCTTGAGATAATACTTTTATTATTTTGTTGAGAAATTTTTGAACATTTTCAATTACTTTGACATCAGCTGCATTATCTTTCCTATCGAATTCAAGTACAGTTTCCAACTCTAAGTTGACGCTTTTCTTATCCAAATTGGTCCCCAGATATTTTGTTTGTGTGTATCCTGTAATAAATAGCTTAGTTAATAAATAATATGAGTTTTAAAGTTGATTCAAGGTGGTTTCTTTTTTCACTTCTTCTTCACAGTCAAAGAGACGAGAGAGAGAGAGGAGAATGGGTTGGCAGAATAGAGATATTCCATTCCTAAAAGTAAGAACTTTTAACAAAAAATGTACTCCAGGAATGAACAAAAGTTGTAGATGAAGATGTGCTACTGATTCTATAGCAAGATCAGCGGTGGTCTGCTTTACATGGCGACTATGAGACAGGAAATGAACCTGGCCGTCAGCACGATGGTCAGACATCATGAAGTTTTGATGAGATAAACTTTTGTAAGATATTTATAGTGCTCAAAGCCACTTTCATTGGTCCCTTACTTGAGACTGAGGCGCAGACAGCTCCTGCATTCAATTACTACTAGCAAACTCGAGAGGCGGGTTCAGTACGCACAGAGTGAGGCTCAAAAGAGATCTTTTATTGAAGATGGTTTTAATAAAACAAAATATACCTATAATATTGAACAAAACAAGGTACGGAATGGCTCTCATGTCACCAAACTAACTGTTCAGACCCAAAGAGTTATGTAGGCTAATAAAAGTTATACTACATATTGC
Organism: Ethmia dodecea; assembly: GCA_963855545.1. NCBI lineage: Eukaryota > Metazoa > Arthropoda > Insecta > Lepidoptera > Depressariidae > Ethmia > Ethmia dodecea. The sequence continues at coordinate 2,950,899 of OY979454.1, read as the reverse complement.
CTCTTATATTTTCAATTGATTTACTACTATCGCTGTTTCTGATTGTCTAAAACTCTCAGCATTGCAGTGCAATAAAAGACTATGCCTATTTTGGATGTCAATATTTTTATATGTTTCTGTTTGATTTGTGTTGTTGTTGGAGAAGACGACGGTAATTTTGATTGCCTTTTGTTCGGCAGCAAAATATTGTTTGTGTTGTTGTCACCACAGAACACTTTTACTCTCACCCTTCGTCTTTTAAATACATGGGAAGGAATAATTTAGATCTTTGTTAGGGAATAATAATAAATTATAATCATTGAATCCGACCATGATTCGGGCAAAATCTATTGGACTTTGATTTCGAGGATGATTTTTGCAGTTCTACAATGAATTTATTTCCTAATACTTTGTTTTCTTGTTTTTGTCTTCGATGAGAAGTAAGATTCTTTGAACCGAACACACTACACGTCTTCTGTACAAAATATTGGCCACCATTTGAACCATTACATAAAAGAGTGATGCCCTTTAATTAATTCTTTTTCAGCCATTCCAGAATCCGAGAAAACTACTGAACATGCGACTACTAAAATTATGCAAAAACTGACAGCAAAAACATCAAATCCACTATTGACTACAAATAATATTCTAAGAACTTCAGTCACCCAGTTTTTGGACTACTTCTCACTTTTGCCAGAGGCTACTTCTCTTAAAGGTTACGACTATGAAGACATCTGGTGGACGACTAATACAAGTCCCACCAAAAAAGAAGATTTACCAGAAGATAACAATACCGCTCATTTAGTCGAGAATATTATCAAGCTGAGAGGCGACATAAGCCTGTTACGGGGTGCGATATCAGAAACTAACCAGGGAATAAATACTACTAAAACCAATATAACAAACATAATAAAAACATTATTTAATAAGTCATCAAAAGATATTTTTAATAATGAAACCAAATTAGCAGCAACACCAGCTACAACTTTGCTTAAATTTAAGAAACCAAACATCATACAAGAACCTAAAAAGGTAACTTTAGTAAAATTTAAACAGATGAATATAACATCACATCGATATCAAATAGTAAATGCATCAATAAAAGCTATACCAGTGACTGCATCTAAGTCCAAACGAGATAATGTAGCAACAAAAGTCACACCAGTGACAATATTCAAACCTAATCAAGTAAAACTGATACCACGAGCTTTTCAGGTTAAACTGACACGAAATCATGCTAATACCGCAAAAACATTACCAGCAGAAGTATCTTTATTTTTCCAATTAGGGCAGGGCGAAAGCGAACTGGACTCAATCGAAGATAAATTAAGAGGTTTTGGAATAGATGGAAATGATGGAAGAGCACCAAATGAAGAGTCTATAGAAGAAACAACACCTGAAGAAATATCAACGGGCTTTAGACCAAGTGGTTCCGGTCCACCTAATAGAGGAGCAGGCGCTTTTAGAGCAACTGGTAGAAAACCAGCTGCTTTTGGACCAACTGATGGACGTTTAGCTGTTTTTAGACCACCTGGTGGACAAACATCTGCTTTTGGATCTTTTAGTGGAGGTCCAGCTGCTTTTAGACTTGGTGGACGACCAGCAGCTTTTGGACCACCTAGTCGAACACCTGTTGGTCCATCGACTGCTTATAGACCGACTAATGGACGACCGGCTACATTTGGACCAGGTGGTGGACGAATAGCTGCTTTTGGAGCATATGGTAGACCACCAAATGCTTTTATACGACCTAGTGCGGAGCCAGCTGCGTTTAGACCATATGGTATGAGACCTGGAGCTCTAGGATCACCTAGTGGAAAGGGAATGGGACAAATGTCAGCTGCTATTAATAGAATTCCACTACGCCCTACAGCCCTTGGATTAAATATACCACGTTCTAGAATAATTGTAAGTAGTGCTCGTAAATTTGATGGAATTGAACCTTCTGGCATGGATCTTGGTGGTGTCGAAGATGAAGACAATCCACAAGGCTTGGTGCAAAATATAGGAGGCTTTTTCGACGGAGAAAATAACAATATAGGGGCTGTTGATGAGGGGACTGACGATGAGCAACCTGACAATGCAATAAGAGATTACAATGCGGTTGTTTCTCATAAACCCTTATTAGGACCTATTGTGAAAATTGGTGACGATGGTCTGGGACACGGGGGACGCGAAGTCATGGCTAATAATATTAATCCTCAAAATCTGCGCCGCAACAGCGATGGGTCACTATCATATGAAGAATATGGGGACAATTTTAAGGCTACAAAGACAACGCGTCCTCTGAGCATTCGAAATCCAAATAATGGATTAGTTCCTCTTCCAACGCCTCTGGACGTTACTGACGGTAGTAACGTCCAGAGGCCTATTGGAGACATTATACTTGAAGATATTGACCGCTATGGCGCACGAGATTCATTTCTTAACCAAACCCATTTTAACGAAATTGAGGGCCGGGGTATAGAGGGAATTGTACGTAATGGTCCAGAAAGATTTGGACCAGTTGGTCAACGGGGATTTGGACCTGGCGGTTCAGGAGGTTTAGGACCTGGTAATCAAGGGCACTTCGGACCAAATGGTGAGATGGATTTAGGCCTCGGTGGTCAAGGAGAAATTGGACCTGGTGGTTCAGGAGGTTTTGGACCTTTTAATCAGGGGGAGTTCGGGCCAGGTGGTCAGGGTGAATTTAGCCCTGGTGGTCAAGGAGAAATTGGACGTGGTGGTTCAGGAGGTTTTATACCTGGTAATCAAGGGGAGTTCGGGCCAGGTGGTCAAGGCGAATTTGGAACCGGCGGTCAAGGAGAAATTGGACCTCGTGGTCCAGGAGGTTTTGGACCTGGTAATCAATGGGGATTTGGACCTGACGGTTCAGGAGGTTTTGGACCTGGTATTCAAGGGAAGTTCGGGCCAGGTGGTCAGGGTGACTTTGGGCCTGGTGGTCAAAGAGAATTTGTACCTGGTGGTTCAGAAGGTTTTGGACCTGGTAATCAAGGGGAGTTCAGACCAGGCGGTCAGGTGGATTTTGGCCCTGGTGGTCAAGGAGAATTTAGACCTGGCGGTTCACGAGGTTTTGCGCCTGGTTATCAAGGGGGATTTGGACCTGGTAATCAAATAGGGCTCAAAACTAATGATCAAGAGGAATTTGAACCTAGTGTTTTAGGAGGTTTAGGATCTGTTAATCAAGGGGGGTTCAGTCCTGATGATCAAGGGGGGTTAGGACCTGGTGATCAAATCGGGTTCGGACCAGGTGGTCAAGGACCGTTAGGAGCTAATGCAGCAGGGGAATTTGTGCAAGGTGGTTTAGGGAGATTTGGACCTGGAGGTTCAGGGGGACAAGGACCTGGTGGACAGAAGAAATTTGGATCTGATGATCAAGGAGGGGTTGGACCTAGTTTCCCAACAGGATTTGGACCTAGTGGTCAATTTAGAGTTGATCCTAATGTACCAGAAATGAGTCCTGGTTTATTTGGAACAGGTGATTCAGAGGGGCCAGAAAACATTTATTTAAAATCTCAAATCAAAGTGGTAGGTGAATCAGAAGGGGTACCAATCAAACCTGGTATGCCTGGTGGACTTGGTGGCTCAGTGCTGTTTGTTAAGAGACCCAAAAACAAAATACAGAGCGTAGGTGGTCCCGGTGGCCCAAGCGGTGGACCCGAGCATGGTGCATTTGATCCTAATGGACAGGAACCACCACAATTTCAACCCGGTGGTCCACCCGGGTATGGTGCATCAGATCCTAATGGACAGAGACAACCTCCATTTGATCCCAGTGGCCCACCAGGGCAAGGTGCACTTGTTCCTGGGCAGGGACCACCACAATTTCAACCTGGTGGCCTACCCGGGCATGTTGCAATTGATCCTTATGCAGAGGGACCACCACAATTTCAACCCGGTGGTCCACGCGGGTATGGTGCATTTGATCCCAATGGACAGAGACAACCTCCATTTGATCCCAGTGGCCCACAAGGGCAAGGTGCATTTGTTCCTGGGCAGGGACAACCACAATTTCAACCAGGTGGCCCACCCGGGCATGGTGCATTTGGTCCCAATGGACAAGGACAACCTCAATTTGAGCCCAGTGGCCCACCAGGGAACGGTGAATATGGTTCTGGGCAGGGACCACCACAACTTGAACCCGGTGGCCCACCCGGGCATGGTGCATTTGGTCCCAATGGACAGGGAGAACCACACTTTCAGCCCAGTGACCCAGCAGGACAAGGTGAATTTGCTCCTGGGAAGGGTCCACCACAATTTCAACCTGGTGGTCCACCCGGGTATGGTCCTTTTGGTCCCAGTGAACCGGGACAACCACAATTTCAACCAGGTGACCCACCAGGGTATGGTGCATATGATCCTAATGCACAGGGACAACAACAATTTCAGCCCATTGGCCCACCAGGGCAAGGTGCATTTGATGCTGGGCAGGGACTACATTTTCAACCCGGTGGCCCACCTGAGCAAGGTGTATATAATCCCAATAAACAAGTGGCTCCTCAGTATTCCTACGGTAAGCCTGGCGACCCCGTTTCATATGAACAGCAATTTCCTCCTGGCAGCCAAAAAGACAAAGGAGATGCAAGTCCAGGACAAGATAGAGGCTTTGGTCAAAACCAGTACAACTCTGGTGGTCCAGGCAGTTCTGGGAGGTTAACCCCAAGTTACGATCAAGCAACTCCACAGTTAGGATACACAATCCCTTTCAATCCTCAATTCTCAAGATTTAGACCTTCTCCGAAAGCATTAAGGAACAGAACTACATTAAGGAGATGGAAAACCGGACTCGATGGACTTTTTAATGAACTACCAAAAGAGATGTACACGACTGCGAAGGGGAAGTCGCTACAAACGTTTGCCAAAGGATGGACGCCTAGTAATAAACGCCCGTCAATTACACCAAAAACGTCACGCATATACACGGATCATCCTGATGGCCCATCATCGTCTTCAACTAATGGATCAACAGATGACTCAACAAGTGGCTCACCTAATGTTCGAGCAACAGAATTCATGCACTCACCCACTTCTAGAGCCGACGAAAAAATTGTTGTCGTAAGCCCGTTAAAACAAAAACACCTCAAACCAGTGACAGTCAAAGGACTTGTCCGGAATCAAATATTGATTGACCAAAGTGCTATTCCTGCAACCGGTGGAGCTGGTGAAACTAACAATAATGTACCCACATCACCAGTTACAGTAAGTTACCATCTAGAGACCCCTACTTCTCCTTTCCGGGATCATTCAATATCCGTGATTACAATGACAACTAAAGAAGAAAATGTGACTTCTACAACCTCAACCACGATTGACGTTGAAGCTCCAATGGAAATACCATTCCCGGAAGAAGTAAGGAAGCCGAATATTGATGTAGAGGTGACTTTATCAACTCCTACTTCACGAAGCGCCTCAGAGAGATTGTCTAGTATGTTAGAACGTAAGTTTTGTTTCTATTGTCAACATCATCTTCATGATAGAGTCATGTTATCATAGAATTCATGCAAGCATAAGGATCATGGCTCAGCACTACGTCACGTAGAAGAAGAAGATATAAATTATGTAAACAAACATTTAGTGGCTTGTAAAATTTGGATTCAACAATAAGTACTACTTTCGTAATATTTTTAGGGCTTTACTCGTATATGGCTACAAAATACTCCGTCTAATTTAAATTGTTTGTTTGCAAAAGGATTTGATTGTACATAACTCAGTCAGAAGAAATTCATAGTTCATTAAAATACCTACCTACTCGTAACGGGGATATACACCATACAGGGGGGTAACCATACAGTAAATATTTCTATTCAGAATTTGAAGACGTCCGCGGAGTTGATACACCATACATAGAAGAATTAAAAAGAGATCAGAAGAAAATGGATGGGGGTTACTTCGTCTTTTTCCTGTACAAGTTATTCCAAACCGTAGCTACGAAGGACAAAGAGGCGGCCGCAGGTTTAGCTTATGGTTTCGGATACGCAATAAAAATGTAAGTCAAATCATTTTTAGTCAAAGTCGGGCCAATATCACAGAATAAATAATAGTTCGAGTGTACAGAAGCTTCAATTTGGCGGATATCACACTAGGGGCCATCCATAAATTACGTCACACGTTAAGGGGGGGGGGGGGGGGTGTCGACGAATTGTGACATTGTGTGACAAGGGGGTAGGAGGTGGGAGGAGCCCTATATTTTATGACGTCACTTTTCAAAATCTAATATTTAGTTATTTTTTTTTAATTTCTGATTTGTTGCTGTTTTAAAGCCACTTCTATTTATAAAATTGCTATTTATGTGACGTCACACTAGGGAGGGGGGGGGTCTCACAAATGTGACTAGCTGTGACAAGGACGAGGGAAGGGTCAAAAAATCATGAAACTTGTGTGACCTAATTTATGGATGGTCCCCTAGAACGCGTTCAGCTACGGTCTTCGACGGTTTGCAACTCTTATAGTTAGGTATTGACCGAAAGGAGGAACCAAGAGCCGTATTGTCTTCATCTTCTTCTTCATTTAGGTGAAAATGGCTCTTCACCGTGGTTTTGGTGACTTTCGCCAATGTCAATTTATAATTGTAATCGTAATCATCTTTATTTGACATTTGTAACGCGAGCAGTGCTTGCTCTTCTTTCATTGGCTTTATTGACAGATGTATGGACGAAGCAACGTATGTCAAAATGAAGACGATTGTGATTACAATTATAAATAGATAATAAGGCTTCAGGATCCCAAGACAAAGGATACCTAGTTTAGTTTCCTGTCTCCACTCATGTTCATCTTAAGTCATCTTAAAAAAGGTACCTAACTCCTTTAATTATGCAATATGGACCATGCGGAGAGAAATAAAGTTTTTTTTTAAAGAGGCCGTCGGCGACATTATGGACATGTCTTATTTCAATACAAACTACCAAAGTACCACCCTGTAGTTTTCCGAAGACCGACAATTTCTTTCCGGGGACGCATTGCCGGACACAAAGCATAGATTCATACAAACTGTTAACGGAGATAGACGTAAATGAAAGATGTATGGACTGTATTAGAGAGTTTAATGAGTCAATGGGTAGAAAACAAAGAAAGTGAGAAACTCTAGTCTGTATTTGATACTTACATAAAACAATAGAAAAACACGGAAATGTCACAGATGAAGTAAGAGAATAATATCAAAAGAGATTGTGTAGCAGGAGGTCCGCAACACAAACTTTTGGTATTACAAGCATCCCTAAAAGCGCCGCGTCACTTCTAGGTTCAAGTTATGATGAAGGAAGGGAATACAGCATCAAGCCAATAAAAAACTACTAGCACACGTTTTTTTTCAGGTTTGATAACCAGAATTTAGTGATACAATTTGGTGAACCATTCCATCGCGCAGTCATGTCCTTTGCAGAGTACGTGGCTATGGGGCCAACTGACCAGCTGCAAAGTATGTCAACTCCAATAATTTTAATGATAAAAAACCGGCGAGGGGCTACTAACATACAATAAAACAACACCTTTATTGTATGTTCCCATACAAGAAATATGTTTTGTTTGTTTATATAGTTACCTTTTATTTTTTATTTTTCCTAGCTTCTATTGCAGTTCAAAGGAAATAGCCCACTGAAAGACAGACGGACAGACAGACGGGCGGAAGGACAGCGTTGAAAACTTGACACCTTTTGGGTAGGAAACACCACCCAAAAACGAATGTCGCTAAACATCATGATTTCCATTCACACATATAATTTCCATCATCATCAGCCCGTAACAGCCCACTGCTGAGCTAAGGGTCTTTCCTCGCACACGAGGAAGCACATATAATTTTGCTTGATGTAAATGTTTCTAATTCTAAAAAAGGAATAAAATATGAAATAGTAGCGGGTGCCCAGCGGCGTTTCCCCTCGCGAATCCTGTTTGTTGCAGTTTCCGTGGAAATTTCTAGAAAACTCTTCTTACTTACGTCATTTAAGGAACTTTTGTGCGACATTTCATTGTTCCCTAAAACCAGCGGTTTTGGCTGTGAGTTGATGGATCACTCAGCCAATATTTCTTGAAACTCCTACTTTCTTCCTTTTCCAGGTCATGCAGCACTTGCCACCACCGCTATGGAGAATAGACGCGAACTCCTCAGTAAAGACCTGAACGCTCTCATGGACTACTTGGACACGTTCTTCAAGCTTAGCCACAAACAAATGGTGTTTGGCCACATCATAGCTCTTCATGAGTACCCGAATATCCCAAGATCAGGGTTCCAGCTTAGCAAGGACATTCTGCAGGATATGGTGATCATTCCTTTTTCTAGAACAAAGGGATCGCCAGCCAGACACATACTCCTTGAGGTACTGAATAGGTACGTCTCAAGGACGTTTTACAACGACGAAGACATCCAAATTCCATATGAAAGAAGAAGTAACGATGAAAGATTAAACAAGAAAAAGGGAAAGCGAGAAGAGTATAGAAGGAAATACAAAGAGAGGACGGAAGCGAGAATGGTTAAAGGAAACCAAAGGAGTCGGAAACGCAGTTACGAGCTTGACTCTCGGGAGATAGAAAAGGGGAATTTGAGATTTATGTTACAGCAAGAACAAAAAGTGGCAGGCAGGGGAGGTATCAATGTTACTAGTATTCGGAACGAGATAGACGAAGGTGAATAACATTTTCGTGTGTTAGGCTTAGGTTAGGCTCGGGTTCGAACCATGGCGAGTAACAAAATAAAACTGAAAATAATCTTACGTAGTGTAATCTTTGGAGCCTTTGATGCTCGATGGGCTCACTACCTGTCACGTTTAGAAGTTTAAAAAATTACTGGTGGAAAGTGGGTATAGTCAATACATTACATTATATTATAAATACATTAGCCGACCAACTCGGATTCAAAGGACGTGAGCATTTTTTTTTCTGCGGATATCCTTACGTTTGCAATAGTTTGCATTCACCGCCGAGACGAATGCAAATTTATTGGTAGGTACATTGTAAGTTCACTTCTATTATATTATAACAGCTATTACTACTCGCTACGATTCCAGAATAAACAATTTTTTTTTCGGCGGGCTTATAGCCTAGCAGTTAACTTCGTATCATTACTGGCCACTATTATAAATAGATATAGCAGAATCCTCCTCCTGTCAGCTTGTGACCTCTTCACGGCAAAACCGCTGATAATCATTATGAATAAATAATTAAATGATCAAAGAGACACATCAAATATTTTTTAATAACAATTTATTAATTTTCAACAGATTCATATTTGTACCCAAATATAGAAGAAGAACTAGCAAATCTAGAAGTACCGTCACATAAACTACCAACCCAAATGAAATCTCCCAAAACACCAAAGATAACTACGAAGTACAAAATTATACGTTCAGAGGATTTTGGAGTTAAGATAAGAGCCCCGAAGGAAGATATTCGCATCGCAAAAAACCAAAGAAGTTCAAGATATACAAAAATTAGAGTTTCAGCAACCACAATATCGCTAGACAAAAGTGTCAAGCGAATAGTATATGCGAAGCATCCCACAAAGGCTATGAAACGCGTAGTAACAGCCTACACAAAACTTTCTAATGTTAACAATAAGAAAATACCTCTACTTAATAAACAACCGCATAATAATACGATTCCAAACAGTTTCACACCAGGAGCCACCATGAGATATTTTTCAAATGCTATGGGAAGTATAAATAAATTTATAAGGAACCAGGATAATGTAAAAGAAGAATCAATCACGAAGTCAATGACAAATACGCCAAAGTTTCCAAATGTCAATAATAATATTAGAAATGCAAAAGAGAAAAGCTCCAATACGATGCTTTTAAAAACCAACCAACCTGAATTAGAGTTACAAATGTTTTCAGGAGAAACGTCTGATACAAGAGAACCAGCAGAGGAGAAGAGTGCAAAAAAACATCACAAGCACAAAAGACATAAACATAAAAAGAAACACGCAAAAAATAACAAACATAAACAAAAGGTTATGAGGCAGAAATATCATGCAAGGGAAAAACACGGCCACAGGCATGTAAAAAACAATAAAAAACATAATGGGAAACATCACAACCATCCAAAAGTCTATGAAATTCACATCAAGAAACATAAGCGAAGACAAAGACTTGGTCACTCGCATTTCAATTACGAGAAAAAGTTGAGAAGATACAACAAGAGGAAAATACATCATAAGTCCCGCAAACACGGACACAAACGTAGGAGAAAACACCAACACATAAAACGAAAAAAATATAACTCGAATTATAGGAGAGCAAAATCTGGAATAAATGCAAGTCAGCTTAATTATAACGGTACCAAGTTAAAAAATAATTTAATGCTGCCAAAAAAAGACATATTTATTAGAGACAAGAAAAAAACGGAAGATTTTAATAAGACAAGCTCTGGCGAAACAAATTCCTTGGACTCATCATCTTGTAACAGCAGTTCAGACAGCTTAGAAGCTTCTGAATCCAATTTAGATCCTGAATATTATACAAACAAAAATTATAAAATGAACAATAACTTTACTAATGCTAAGAAAGGTGGTTTTAAATATGACTCCAATATGAGATTCAACAAAGAACAGGAGGAACTCAGTGTAGAAGTATCCAAAGACGCTATGAAAATTCTACAAGAAGGAAAAGCTAAATCAGATAATACAAATAAAAATAATACTACCCCAGATAATTTACGTCACATAAGTAGCGAAAGCGACCAAGAACACATACTGAAAAGCAAAATATACCGATACTTTGATAAAAAAGATAAAATAAATTTTAAAACTAAAGCAGAACGTGCAGAGGAAAAAGAAAAGGTGTTAAGAAGGAATTTATTGAAGAAAATAGATTTCAAACAGGTCATTCATAGGTTATCACAGAAACTAAAATTAAAACACAATATAACTAAAATAAAACCTGTGAACGAACAGTCCAGCTATAGCGACGAAGAAGACATATTGAAGAAAAAACTGGATCGTTTTGGTTAATTAGATGAGGTAGGCTAGGATACATCTATGTAAAGAATGATGACCTAGAAATAACAACAAATAATAATGAAGCAGGTCGTTCTTTTCACTGACAAAGCCAATGCCTCTAGGTGCATCCGTTGAAAAAGGCAGTACATATCACTTATTTTGAATGAAATAATGAATTGGTACCTACTGCCATGTCACAAATAAGTTTTTTTATGTCGCTATTATAATAATTTTTAAATTATATAATCAGGAAGTAAGTAGGTATTGTAGAAAGTATAGTATTGGTATATAAAAATTTGTAAGTATAACTAAATGATGTAGGTACACCTACCTAAGTAATTTTTTTTTAATTGTAAGTACCTACATACTCGTAAATAAAAAAAAAATCAACTGTGTTGTTTTGGTGATAGCTGTTTTTCTTACAATTTCTAAATAATTAAATACCTAAAATAATTGTCTATTATTTTCTTCTCACCGCTCCCCTAGAGGTTAAGGCGCGAACTATGCAAAACATAACAATCTTTTCTCTGTAATAAGTAAGTATAATACCGGAAGAAAAAGTATGATAGTGAGCAGTGATAGCCCGGACGGTTAAAGAGCCGGCGAAAATCAGTGAGGCTCGGGTTCGAATCCTGGCATGTACCAATGAGTTTTTCAAAAACTTACGTACCTAAAACATCGTGAGAAAACTCGCAGGTCTCAGAATTAATTCTGAGACATATGTAAACAGACCCGGTCCGGCGATGGGCTCACCACCTATCACGTTTAGGGGTCCAATGAATCTCGTGAAATGTGGGTATATCCAGTAATGGAATACCTCTGCCTACCCCCTCTCGGATAAAAAGGCGTGAGATTATTATTATTAGAAAAAGTATAGTACGCATATACAAAAAAAGGATTTTCTTACCCTCGGAAAGCAAAACTAGCCTTCGTCCTCGGCTCGGGTAAGAAAAAGCCTAATTTTTAACTCGGTACGAAATAGGTACTTACTCGTATATCTACTTTTAGGGATCATAGATGTCAACATTTTGGCGCCAACACAAGTAGCGTTCGGAAACATAATCCAAATTCCAAACTCGAGCACACGAAAAAACTGAATAGTGAATAGGGATGTTTCCATGTATTTTATTTGCGTACAAACAATTCTTTTATTGCGCACTTTTATTGAGCTGTGGGAGTGGACTTGTCGGTTCTCTTTACTTCAAGTAGCTCGTGTGTTTTCGAGGAATCTTTTTGTTATGAATGAATGAATGAAAAGTCTGATCGAATGAATGGGTATCCGGAAACGCATCGCGTGATTGGTCGATTACAATTTGTAATGGCATATAATTTGCAAGTAGCGTCTCGTGAGAGTTGGAATTATTGTATAAAACGTTAGTGGTTATATTCTCTTTGTGTGTTACCGTTAATGTGGGATAATAAGTGACAGAAGATTTTCGGGTTGGCATAGAATACAAATTCCAGACAAGCGACTAAACTTTGATAGATTCTTTGCTCGAATGCCTATTTAAATAAAGTTTTTGAGATATCTGCAAAGCTATAATAATCTCACGCCTTTTTTATCCCCGAGGGGGTAGGCAGAGGTATTCCATTACTGGATATACCCACATTTCACGATATATATTGGACCCCTAAACGTGATAGGTGGTGAGCCCATCGCCGGACCGGGTCTGTTTACACATGTCTCAGTTAATTCTGAGACCTGCGGGTTTCCTCACGATGTTTTCCTTCACCGTCGAGCTAGTGATAAATATGTACGTAAGTAAGCTATAATAACTTGTTAATAAAAAAAACTAACTGGTGTGGTGTCTAATTAATGATGAGATCAAGTGGTTTGGGGACTATTCTCGAACCACTAAACCAATCTTAATACTAATATCAAGCTACATTATCCCATACTAAGATAATTATATGGATAAAAATAAATATTTTATTTCAAAATCTCAATACCCTATTAGTAAACCAAGTTGAGGGAAAAAGCACCGCTCGCTTGACTACTTTATCACCGCAACTCATATAAAACCAAGGCGATGGCAATTCGTTAGCAGCCCTCGATTTCTAAATAGGGCCTAGGTGTAGGCCATAGCAGGAGATTTCGTTCAGATTGATTTGGTCAGCTTAGTCGTCAAGTTTGTTCGTGAAGGGTGATTATGAACGTAAATGCTTAAACAAGTCACTTGCGGACTTTTATAAATATAATAATAATAGCCTTTATTCAGACAGGATAATTACAAAATAATAAACTTAAGTTAACGACTCTGCGAGTCGATGACATCGACAACTTCGTCTGTTTGCCCAACTTTGGTAAAGGCCTCCTCCATTTCTTTCCACTCTATTCGGTTTAGAGCTTTCCTTGTCCATAGTTTTCTTGATATCGTCTTTGTCTCGTCTTCCCACCTTCGAATATGTCTGCCTCAATTCCTTGTCATACTTCTATGGTGCCAAAACAATATGGTTCCACTTTTCGATGCCTCTTATTGTATGTCCTGTCCATTGCCATTTAAGTTTCCGTATTCTAGTTGTAACATTTTGTATTTTAGTGCGTCTTCTGATGGCTTTTTTGGTACTCTGTCTGATCTTCTTAAATTCAGCATGCTTCTCTCCATTGCTGTCTGGCAGGTTTCTAATTTTTTGTTTCTAAATATTAAAGAATGGCAAAAATCTCTGTGGTCGCTAGATAACATAACATGGATATGGCTACGCTTTCATGTACAAGGCCGCCAGGCCCAATCCGTAACCTTTTTCTGTCATAAAAACTTCAGTATCGACCTACCTGTTGGATGTATTGAATGCTCGAAGCGCCCTTTTGGTAACAATCACATATTTGCGGTCAAGTTGAATGCTGATTTATCACTCCTACGCACTTATATACAGAAAAAATAACAAAGTGGCAGCTCAGCGGGCGTTGATCCATTTTTCCCGGTCCCGTGGGATTTTGGAAAAATCTCTATTTAGGAATATAAGAATTTCAAATTTAGGTCCTATCTCTAGGTTTACGCTGTTGTCTGCCAATCAGGTAGAGGTAGGTACCTACTTACTCTGTTTTTCATACGTAGTATAGTATGTTCTATGTTAGGGCTTTGGTCTTTGCAATAGGGTAGTGTCCTGCCTAGTCAAATAAGTTATAATAATAATAAATAATAACATAATCTCACGCCTTTTATCCCCAGGGGGGTAGGCAGAGGTATCGTAATGTTATGTTATGTATCAAATAAGTTATGATCTGTCAAAACGAAATTTTATTGAAAAATGTACTGAAATCGCAAGGAATGGCGTCATAATTTCTAGTACTCAATGGCAAAACTTTATATTATTATTTTAATATTTTTAAATTTGCTATATATGTAAAGTGACCACCGAAATACATGTTTGAAGGTGTTTAGGATAATCTTTTTAATGAATGACTACTCGCAATTTAATTTCGATGTTGTCAATTACCCCATTACCTAGTCCTTGAATTAGACTATTGTACGTGAGCCATGGCGGCCCTTACTTCAGCCAGCCCACCTCCCTCCAGAACTTCCGAGTCTTAAATTTCTTGAGAACTCAAGGTGTGAAATTGTTTATTCAGTGAGCAGTGTCCTTTGATAATCCCCGCCACCATTCGCAGGCTATCTCTGTCGAGGCGCAAAACCGCTTGTACATAGTACTTGTATGTAGTATTTAAATAGACCCAATTACGGTGTGTGTTTTCATGGATAACAGATTTACCGATCTAGACGAGGCAGGACGATAATTCACATCTTGGAAAATGGACAAAAGCTACTTTTCTTAACGCTCAAATTTCACGTGGACCGAGTCGCGGGTGACTGCTAGTTATGTATGTATCTGTTATTCGAATCCCATAAAAATGTAAACCTGGATTATACTAAGTATGTATCTTGTCACAGAAATGTTATAAGCTAATGCTATCTCGGTATGCTGCTTTCAACGATAACTAAAAGAACGTATCGTCTCCTCTCTTTCTCTAATTATGTAACGAGTGCTGCACTTGAAATATGCGTGTGGCATTGAAATCAGGTAGTGGTCGATTTTGGGATCGTGAGCAAAAATAAGTAGTTAATTAATTAAATTACTATATTTTCTTAACGACATAGCCTAGCTAGTTCGTTGAAATAGTTACAAAGTGGAAGTGAATAGCTGAAACTAAAACACGACTTCGAAAAATTTCAGCCTACCTATTTCACTGGCTAGTTCTAAATGCTTATTTCACCGTGACCGTAATAACAATCTATTCTATCCGCATTCTTAAAATCGTCTAAATAGATAGGCACTACAGTGGCACAATGATACATACATACTAGCCTTCTAAAAAGACAGAGATAACTACTAGCCCTCTGGTAACCTGAAGCCTTGACCAAACGCGATGGTAACTTTTGTATAATTTCAGTTTTGTTTTTGTTGCTATGTCGAATAAAAAGTTTCTTTCTTTCTTTCTTTCTTTCTATAAGCTGCCGCCCCTCACATCACCGTAACACATTGCGAATGCAATACTGTTGTGTTGTGATCTTGATGAAAATTGTCAGCTAGGAAGCTTGCATCTTTTAGTCTCGGATTGAAGATAAAATCCAGGGCAATAATTAGAAGGAAAGTTCTTTCACTTTCCGTGTTATCACCTTAAAGATATAGGTAGGTACTTACCTTAAAGTTGGTACATTGCCGCTGGGCAGTCCAAATAAATACTTATGTCAACTTTATTTATCTACCTGTTTCGGGGTAGGGACCGTTATGTTTGGCCCCAAATCTATGTACCTCAAGTTGTTACTAACTCAATGAGGAGAAGATTTAAAAAATGTAATTTAATTATTTAATTAAATTCCGCAAAAAGCGATTTAAGAAAAATAAAAGAGAAGGAAGAGGTTCCTGCAATGTAAATAAAATAATACAATTCTTATGTCAACTTATTGCTTATTTTTTTATATCTCGATAATGTTATTTGATGGGGAATAAGGATTAAAAACTGCGTGTTAGCGACTGTTAGGCATCCAACAGTCTCTGACACGCTCTTTGCTTGGTATCCTAGTAACAGTCGATAATTTTATTCTATAGCTTTCACGATAATGGCAGGCCACTTTTGCGATAAATATCGATAAGTTACGAAATCAACGCACGTCTCGAATCAGCACACGTAATAAAATAAAACGATACGCATAGCAACCAAACAGGTTTCCGAACGGACTTGCCGGTTCAAAATGGCGACTCGCGCCAAAATCAGCTGTTTACCATGTGAGAATCCAGACCGATCCGAAAAACTCAACGAACACGAATATTTAGTACACAAAAGGGCCCTAAAATACATTGTTGGACTAAACACGATATTTTAACAAGATATTTTGGACAATAATGAATTGTAAAAGAGTATTTGGTTGTGTATTGTCGCGTCATTGTCGGCCGACGCCCCGTTTTGGCGGGAATCAGCTGTGAGCGAACACGTCATACTAGGTCTTTTAATATGACACTTTTAGCGATAACGATGTTCGCTTTTTTGTCGCTGAACTAAGACACTAAAGTACTTATCTTTGAATTGTGTTTATGTATCTACTTATAACGTACCTATTTAACCAATAAAACAAAACAATTTCATATCTGCACCACGGAATTAAATGTGGAATGAGTTATGTTATGAGTTGAATCTCCAATTACTTACCTATATTTTTTCACTCTAGGTACTTCTTATACATAAACACAAAATATTTGTAAAGATATGAATATATATGTAAGTAGGAAGGTATACTACATACATATATAACTATCGCAAAAATAATCGGACCTATACATAGAGTTAGTAAAAAACTATAGGCACATAGAGTTAGTAAAAAAAACAAATACATATAGCATTCAGACAAAAAGATGGTTACGGAAAAAAATTATGTAAGTAAGTACCTAAGTAGGTACCTACCTAATTTTAATACTTACCTATCCTCATAATAAGTAATTAGAATCCATATTCATGTTACTTACAGAAAACATCGAACACCGAATGACCGAAAAACTTTTACAAAACCTCATTTCGTCTGAATTGAAACTTGAGCAAAAACGACACGAAAGCGATGCTGTCCCCATCCCATACCTGGTACAGGGGCGCCTCAAAATGGCAAATCAGCTGAGCGACCGGAGTTTTTTCTGAAACCTTGCCTTTTTTTCTCTGCATCATTATTAAACAGGTTTGCGCTTTGTGAGAGCCGCATGCCCCTTGGTCGCATTTCTTGGAACAAACTCTTAGAGCGCTGATACTTTTTTCGTTAGGGCGTGCAGGTAGGTCTGTGGAATCGTTTCCGGAAGGTTAGGTTAGGTTTGTGGATTCAGAAAGAAAGCTGTCGCCGTGTCTTCTCTGAATTACACTCGAGAGAGAGACCTCCGACTCAGAAGGCAGGGTCACTCACTACCAACTGAGCCAACAGTCAAATGATTGTTCTGATTCGTTGAATCAACCAACAGCTAGCATGAGATTTATGAGTGGGCAAGCAAATTTTAGTTAGATTGTTTCATTCAAGCTAAACTCACTCTTTCGAATCACTTAGGAAATCACACTCGTAATTCGAGACGCGCGTTCCTGTGATTTCGCCATTTTCATTCTTTAGTAATTTTAATGTAGGTACATAGTTCCACAGATTTAATAAGAGTACTCTATCCTACTCATTATATAAACGAGAACATATTTTGTAAGAATGGATGGAAGGATGTTTGTCGCTCTATCACGCCAAAACTACGGACCGGATTTCGATGAAACTTCACAGTGACACATTTGCTGCTTTTAATCTCATAACGCGGACAGAGACGCGGGTAAAAGCTAGTCAGAAATAAAACTTGAATCAATAACCTCAACAATTAGTCTTTGATCTAGACTAAAAACCAACAACTGAATGCTACTCGTAAAGTATAAATATTCAGACACAATATTATCCTAATAAAATACAACACATGAGTGGGGGAGAGATGCTTCCAATCTAAGATGACATAAATCATAACGCAGCCAATATTCTGGGCACTGTCCCACATGGTTCCTCTTTGGAGAACATTTTTTATCTGTAATATTGTAAATGAATGTATATTTCTTTGTAAATAAATGTAATTCTTTCCAGATGACATATTATATAGTATTGTCATGTTAAGGTAAAGGCCGAGGTAGGTAATTTAAAAATACTTGGAATACAAAATTAAATACTAACACCCTAATAAGGTCGAAATAGGTAATTACTTATTATTTCATGCTTAATTTTTCAGAATTTTAAATTCAGAGTTCGGTGTAACGTTTTTCGAGTTAGGTAGGTACTAGGTATATATCTTCATTTATGGAAATTACGGACAACTTTAAGTACAGTATAGAAGGTTATTCGAGAGTAAATTCTTAGACTCTTCGCATCATCCCGAAGGGGGATTGGCTGAGGTATAAAGGTACACCTCACACTTATTGCTACAAAGACATATAAATAGCAAATAGGTATTAATTAATTAGACTTTGTTCCATAAGACCACAGACCAGTGCAAGTGTGATAAGACTGCAATAACACCTGTTTAAAAACTTATTATTGTATCCGATAAACTCAACCTTATCCTAACTGAATTAAATTCAAAATTGCTTAATCAACATTTCTCACGCTTCTTCTTGAGGTCATTGTCGGTCAAGAAACAGGTATTTTATAGCACCACTCACGAATTCCACTTCTATTTATTTTACATATAAGGTTCTTTTTCGTACGCACGGAAGACAGTTCTCACGATCGATTTTATTCGTGTCGTGGAAAATATTCGTTCGCATATTCTTTTGAAATTAATCCTTCTGCGTACGGAATAAAAAACAGTTTTGTGTAAAATTACATTTCGATATTCGCGCCAATTTTGGAGAAAGACCTTACACGTGGTCTAAAAAAAGTTATATCTAGTGTTGGTCTACGAGTTGTCTATTTCTAAAAATTACCATATTATTTTTTCAAATTCTACCATTACATTTTTTACATTTTTAAACAGTTTAGACACGTCATTCTACCTACCCACTATTTAAAAATATTTAAATATGCCATTGCAACCGTATCATGTGGTATCATCTAGCCGTATAGAAACAGGTCGGTATGTGAGCTGTCGTCTCGCCCGTGCTTTGAAAGGCACGTGAAACCGTTTATCTTACTGTACGTATTGCAGTATGGTATATTCCGTTTGGGGTGGAGACCATGGGACCGTGGGGGCTGGAGGCGCGGCAGCTCCTCAAAGAGCTGTCAGTGCGTTTGGTCGAGGCTTCAGGTGACCAGAGGGCTGGCAGCTATCTCTGTCAAAGGATCAGCCTAGCTATCCAGAGAGGGACTGCGGCCAGTCTTCTGGGCACTGTTCCACATGGTTCCTCTTTGGAGGTCATTTTTTATCTGTAATTATTGTAAATGAATGTATTTTTCTTTGTAAATAAATATTGAGATATCTCTTGCAGAAGGTTGTAGTAGAGATAGGTCACTTCATGGGTAGCATGGTAAAAATCATATGAAATTGTTTTCATACTTCACATCTGCAAGAGGAGTGATAGCCCAGCTGTCTTCTTTCCAGTCTCAGCCATCAAAATTCCACATGCGAGTATTAAAAATTCTTTCATAAATAGAAAGCTTACTTTTTTGGCTATTATTTTCTCACGGGAACGAGACTGACGCGGGTGAAACCGCGGGGCGCTGCTAGTCCTACTAATATTATAAATGCGAAAGTTTGTTTGGATGGATGTCTGGATGTATGTTTGTTCCTCTTTCACGCAAAAACTACTGAACGGATTTTGATGAAACTTTACAGTTATAGGGCTAAATCTCAAAATTGGAATTATTAAGGGAGTGGTTCCGAAATGCACTTTTGTGGAAATTTTTGGCTAACACTAAACTTGGGTTACTCTTTTGGGTTGCTTTAGTAGGATTTAAAGTGGGCAGTTACAGTCGATTAAATCATAAATAAAGGAAATATACGCATTTGATAAACAAATACGGAATACTGACTTTCGGAATCCAAAAAAGTGACAAAATACAATAAATGATTGAAACAAAAGTTGATCCAGGATGTAACAAAAACAATAATAAGACAGTTAGAAGTTTAGAACATTATTTCAGTTATTTATTTGTCAGTTTTCCACCAGCTTTCATCAGTATTCCGTAAACCCTCAGTATTCCCTCAGCCAGAATAACGGAATACTGACTATTATTGACGTGGAATACTGATGATCCTGTGGGTTTTTGGCTAAAAACGGGTATTTAAAGTATATTTAGCAAGTTTAAAACATTAGAACCAATAAATTAGGTAAACTTTCTGTTGTTCTACATAAAAAAAAAACAATAGGTAATCTTAAAAATTACGGTCGTAATTACACATTTAATTTTTTTGAAATCGGCTGGCAACAGCATTTTCCTCGTCGATGATGCGTCCTTACTGAATGACCGAGGAACGTTGGTCTTTACCACATGCCAGTACGCACAAAATTCCACTTTTGTGATTTTGTTTCTTATATAGCTTATACATCAGAATAACACATAGGCTATATTTTATCCCCGTATTCTTACGGGAACGGGAACTACGCGGGTGAAACCGCGGAGCGCTGCTAGTATAATAACTAATAATAAAAGTGTAAGTCACAAACATTCTTACTCTGAATCGGAGTCAAAATCAAAGAAATCCGTTCATCATTCATGTCATGTCATATGCCAGGCCATAAGAATGAGAAATAAATGCTATCGCCAGGCGTTTTGTTTTGTTTTTAGTCGGCAAAGCTCACATGAAGCAGAAAATGAGACAGCACATCTTCAAACTGCAATGTTATTTATGTTACTAGATGTTTATCGTAACTATTCTACGTTGTAAGTAGGTATTTATATCAAGCCTACAGCAAAAGTTACACAGTTATCTATGTTATATCTATATAGGAATATAACGAAAAATCTGTCTCTCTAACTGACTGACTGACTGAAATCGGTAGGTCTAATTATGAAATTTTTCGAAAAAGGTTCTCAACATTAATAACTTTCGGAAATTCCCCCGGGAACGGTAATAAACAGAAACCCCCACCGCCGGCAATCCTATATAACTAGGTACCTACCTATAAAAAATGCCCACAGTCGGTTTTTATGCTTGTTAGAACTTCAAAACAAAATTAATCGATTCGAAAGTCTATTTCATCGAATATCACGATCTCGAAACACAGCAGACCGAATTAGATTAATTATTCAAATCTCTTTTTTATTAACAACCAATAGGTACAAGATTCTTAATCTTGGAACTATCCAACTTCTACTAAGACGTTCCAAAGATAAGTTGTAGGTATGGTTAATATGGTGGGTTAATATATGATACCTAAGGTCATGCGGTTATTCCTTGAGGGCAAATGCCCTATCTCTACGCCCACAGCAAGCAGTCTGCCTTTGGAGTGCTTACATATTTCATTCCAATGATTTTGCAAATCATGCTTGAGAAGAGGTTGGAAGAAGATCATTCTCTTTTTTCTTTAAACGTCTTTGCATGCTTCATTCCAATACAAGCAAAATTGAAGAATCTGTGTATCATGTTAACTATTTCTTTTTCGCTTTATGCAAATAAAGATTGCCATTTCTTCAAGTCGCAAAGGAGTGTTACATACAAAGAAGTTTAAAGAAAAAGTTAAGAGAATGATTTTCTACCAACCTCTTTGGAGTGTTATTTTTTGTCAGTTTTTTATCCGGATAGTGACAAAGCTGCGTTTTATACCGAGAAAAATGACACTCCCTAGGAAAAATACAAGTTTGTAGTAGCGACCACGCCATAGAAGACGCGAGTAAAAACTAGGTAAGCAGGGGGCCAATTCTACAAAATTTCAACAGTTACAGTTGGATGACAATGACAATGACATGGTCAGTCGAGACAGTCGATGGTGTTATTTGCTCTAAAAAGTGTCAAAATAACACCATTGTTAAGTCATAGTCATCCAATTAAGACCGTTGACATTTAGTAGAATTGGCCCCCAGGTATATAAAACAACAGAAGTCAAGTACAAAAAGACTGCCCTGAGACAGACTGAAAACAATGCCCGCCACAATATCATAAATATTAATAATAAATAAATAAATAAATAAATAAATCATTACTCATTAGGATACAAGGAAAAACTATTTTGAAAACTAACACGATATATAAGAAAATTTACATTTCGCGTTCCAAGGATTCGCTGTGCAACTATGCTAAGCAAATAGCTCTCTCCGCATTTTAGCAGGAATTGTCGGGTTCACTTGAAAAGTAATGCCGGGAGGACGTCCTATTTGAGTTACTACTTAGCTTTGTTTGCTATTCCACATAGAAACAGAGCTTTGTCTGACAAGGGGCCATAAAACGTAAAATTTTGTCGAGGTTAGAATTAACTTACGCCTCTGTAGTAGGTATAAGTATTTCATTTGTTTCCTAGAAAAAGGATCCGAGTCCGTGGAAATTCGCTTTTTAACAATGCTAATGTTCTTTCTAATAAACGATAGTCCTATTCGATTTACCTGAGCGATTTCAAAACACATCATCATCATTAGCCTATCCTAGTCCATTGCTGGACATATTCCGCCCCAACCAAAACGCCGCCAAAACGCCCTGTCTTTGGTTTGACGCATCCAGCATCTGCCTGCAGTCTTTCGCAGATCGTCATCCCATCTGGCCGGAGAGCGTCCTACACTACGTTTGCCGAGTCGCGGTCTCCACTACAGAACACGTTCACCCCCGCGGTTGTCGGTTTTCGCGAGATATGGCCGGCTGCCACGTCAGCTTGCTAATTCTTTGAGCTACGTCTCAGGTTCTCTGTCGGATGTATTCGTTACGAATCCTATCGATCAGAGAGACTTGAAAAACCTGCTCTCTTTCCAAAGTTAGCTAAGCGCAAAGAGATTTAAATATAATAGGGCATAGAGGGGGCATTGGGAATATTTTCATACAAAACTTTGAAGCCTAAGCGTCATGTCCTTGTCATGTCAGTTAGTATGAACGCGAGCTGTCATTTGGTCGAAATAGTACTTGACTTATTCCACTTGGAATAACTTTTGACTTCAAATATTCCTCGCTTTGTCCCCTCTATGCCCTATTATATTTAAATCTCTTTGGCTGAGCGACTTTAAACTGGTGGAAATATACTGTCATACTGTCTGTTATAATTAATATTGTCTGTAATAGGTACGACCCATAGTTTTAAGTTTAGATAAAAGAGAATTTACTAAACAGCGGATAATTTGGTGATTTTCGCATTGCTTCTACAATGAGCAAAAATCAAATCATACGTTTAATTCAAAGTACCTACCTCGAATGTGGCTATTCACTTATTGAAAGTCATTAATTCAAATTTCCAACTCCACTAACAAAAATTAAAGGACCTACCTACCTAATAGTTAGGGAACTAGTAGGTACCTACCTCTATTTTTACAGATATTTCTAAGTTGGTTTGCATTTTTGCTTCACCATTTTTTTCGGCTTACAAATTGTACCCAATTTACTCATAGTAGGTAGGCTACTCAGATATAAGTAAGAAGTAAGTTGCATACAAATATGTAATTTTGTATGAACTTTAGATGTCAACAGACTCTTTAGTATTGCCTATAGCTAGATAGTTCCGATCCAGTCTCTAGATTAGGTAAAAAGTAGTTTGATTTACATCATTAGATTTCCTCACCGATCGAGCTGAATAAAAAAACGCGACGGTAAATAAAGTCGCTATCAAGAAACAATATTCATTTGCTCTCATTGCTCTCCGTTGCAACCTTATTTCAACACAATAAGGTTTAAATTTAAGGTTACGCTATGAAAGTAGAAGCAAATGTTTTGGGCGAGTGTTGGCGGGAGTCGTCGGGAGAAACATTCCAGATTTGAAACTTAACGCCCGCAACAACGGTACCGTAACGGACGTAGTTTCGCGCGCTTTACCGTCTTGAAATTCGTATTTTGAATGCAGTGTCCTCGTAAATATGGTTTTATTTCGGTCCTAGGAGTTTTTGTTTCAAGTCACAATTTTTTCAGTAGGTAGGTACCTACCTTAACTCATTGCACAAATTCATTATTTTGTGTGTTTATTCCATAATAAAGCAATAAGTGTCCGAGTAGGTCTTAAATAATAATAAAGTACTTATATACTTCCCATAAAAAAACTTTACCTATTTATCACGTAATTTTACGGGAATATTACACGTAGATATGTATTTACATACCAGCAATAATACATCTATTTCATATAAATATATATATATTTGCCTAGTACTTTAAAAATACTGTAACAAAACTAAGTTTTTTTATGTAATTTTGCGTTCGTTTCGGTTTATATTCTCATCAGCCACAGCCAACCTGCCAGATAGAGGTTTTGAATAGAAACGGGCGTTCCGGGTTTAAATAGCGGTCTATCGCTGTTTTTTCCGGGAATCAGGTGTATTTGACAGGACAATATATGTTTAGCGATTAATGATTTAGGTATATCATGCCCGATTAGACATTTGCTTAAAGCTATCTATAAGTTATAATTTATAGATAACTTATTTATAGGTACTTTACTATAGTAAAGTAGGAAGAAAAGTACCTACCTAACGACGAATTCTTTGGAATGTGTTAGTGTTACTATTAAGGTGTTAAAAAAACTACCAAGCTCAAACGCTAAGTAAAAGAGTAAAAAATAGTCAGTTTTATGTCTCATTTTGTAAATAAATCATTAAGTAGAATGGCATATAAACTCCAAAAACAGTCTCAAGGGAGCTAGACGTCTTTTTATTCGTATATTATTCGTAGAGTTTGGACATTCACAGAACCAGGAGACATAACGCACAGCGACAAAGGACTAAACAATATCTGTTTGAGTCAAGTGTGCGTGGTCACGTACAGGCGCAGAGCAGGAAACGGTTTATGGGCAAATGACAAAGATTTTAACCCAGCAGCTTAGAAACTTTTCTGGTAGGCATCTCTTTTGTAAGTTTTTTTTAAGTGCTCCTTGAAATGGTTAAGGGCGATAAGGATTATTGTATTTTTGTTAAAATTACACAGTTTGTTTATAGGTTAGATATTGTTGGTTCATTTGAAATACAATAGCTTTTTGAATTCACTTTCCCTTGTTTCAATAATGAGCTATTATATTATGTTGCTTATAGTTTTCTTAAAACAGTTGACTGCCAGATAAACACCGAGAGGTGATTGATAGATATTTTTTCAGCGGTTTGAAACCGTCCAGGTGGCATTGTAACTACAACCTGTTCTTGAGATATTAAACTTCCAGAAGTAGCCGTTCCTTCTAAGGTTTTGCGTCCCTTAACGTGAAATCAAATCAAATACAAATACATTTTTTTTTTAAACTTAGAAACGTCAATCAAGGTACCAAACTTGTCCATGGAGGTTGTCTGAATATAAAAGCCTGTCTCCACCGACGAGTTGGTTCCAGGACTTCCAGGTGCAGTGCCCCGAGAAGAACTAGCAACAAGCTCAAGGGCAGCTCTTTTTATCTTCATTTCTTAATAATACTGGTGACAGTCTGACGCTACGTGGTGCTGGAAAAATCCTTCTACATTCAATCCTCCCCCATATGATCAGAATGACCGTTAAGCTATCTCTTACGTCATAAGCACTATCGGGCGACGTCTGCGATAACCTTACTTGTCCCACGGCCGCCGGAAGTTATTTGCAGCTTGAAATTAGACCATGGGCACACTAAAGATGGACACTCATTTAAATAATATGTTTTTGTTAATCGTCTAAATGACACAAAAAAAATATGGAGGATAACTCCTACTCACCAGAGAGGCACTTTATTTTCAAGACCTCATGGAGGTGGTACCAATCGTCAAAATTTGGAAAAAAATTACGGTATTTTGAGAAGATATTTGTGTATGTAATCATTTAGTCTTAACACCATGTAACTTTGTTATAAAATTGCACTGCAATCCGGTCAAAACCAACTTTTTATAGTTTTTTATGGTTATGTACTACATCCTCTATAGTAATATGACACATCGTCTCATAGAAGTCTGACTTTTTAAAGTCGTTAAAAACAACATGCCAAGCCAATGAATGAATCAATATTTCAAGAAACAGATGCACAACTTATTTACCGCAAAAATCTGTTTTTTTTAAGATCTAAAGACATTCGATGAAAATAGATATAAGTATTTTAGCTTACGTAGATCCTAGTCAAAATATATCAATTGATAGGTGCTAGGAAAACCACATAGCTATAAACAATAATTAACATTTTTATTTAATTTATCACAGTCCAATAAAAACATAAAAAATATGAACGTAAAAAGATCACGTTTAGTTGATTGGAACAACTGACCGAATACTACAAGTATTGTAAATTAAGATATTAAATATGCATACATAGATACATATAAGCCTTATTCTCAACGCGTTAGGTAGAGACTATTGTCTCTACCTAACCCGTTGAGAATAACTACCTGTTACGCACTTGACACGCTTCACCCACATCCACCAATCGACTCGACACATGCGATATTCGTTTTGGATACGATATTAGGTCTTATGAAGCGGAATGTCAATCGTTTCATTATAAATGTAAGGAAAATTGTAACCCTGAACGCGGCAGTCAAAGAGAGTCGTTAAAGAATGTTACAACCAAATTCGAAAGAACCATCACGCGTACTGAATACCAAAAAACAGCTGACGATCACATATAAGTATTTAAATTCATATTCTGTCTCGGCTCACGTTTATTTTTTACTATCCACTGTACTTACATCCTGTCTGTGTAACGATTTTGAACGTTCGCTATCACAAGGAGTGCTATCATCTTGTATAATTGTTTTTCGGCATATTTATAAAACAAGAAACTGGCTTTATGATTTCTGCCTGACTGTTCGATCAACGCACAGGTGAAACCGCTGGATATAGAAGCATTAAAATATAAGGGTTCCAAGACGTAAGTGAAAACTGGGGACTTTTGTAAATTCAAACGGGAACGGTGAAATAAGAGATCCGGAGGGGCAAACCGTTGGTCATCTGCTATCCTCTTATAACGAGAGTAAGATGCAGTGGCCATATTCCTAGTATCAGCATCAAACTGGCAAGCGTGGTGATAATTTCAATGGGGAGTCTTATCGATAAAAAAAATCTCATATTGCTTAGTTAATTTAGTCAGTCGATGAATATTATTTCTATAAAAGGGAATATGAATACCAAACTTAATAGGCAAGCAATGATCATCTAAATCACTAAACAACTTCACTACCTAAACAGTGAGTAAACGATTATGCTTTCATTGTGAAAAATTATCTGTGATTTGATCATCTCATAGTTCGGGTGGGCCTTTATACATCTAGACTAGAGTAAGATAGCACCAAACTATATTATAACAGAGACACGCCTCTTCAACAAAAACTTTGGCATTAGAATCTGACCAGTTTTTATAAGCCCCGGCAGGTACGTCATGGCCCTAAGAAGATTTCGTTTGGCTTGGTGATATAGCAAATTTCTTGTATCGCTATATTTTATATAAAATAAGTTTTGTCCAGATTTGCTTGTTTTTGTTTGAACTTTCGTCTGATTGATTAGCTCCATTTCACGTCAGTTTCTTTCTCCAAACTGTAAAAAGACATCTCCATCATCATTTTTAATATTTTTAAAGTACTTCTGAGTCTCCGCTGTGCCTTCGTTCGTCTGTCTGTCAATGGGATGTATCTCATGTATAGGTAGATAGTTAAATTTGGTCCCTTTATAAGGATCATTTTTTGAGTTTTACAGAACTCTTCGTTTGCGATTTCGACGCGCAATTCATCAGTTTTTGAACTAAACATGCTCTTGTTGTAGGTTACTCACATGTTTCTGAGAAAATAATCTTGCTATCATTATGTCATCGCCTTATGGCGCTTACTTTGCCTATGCCTACTCTATCATATCTATTTCCGAAGTCTCACCACGTAAGTCGTAATCTCTTATGATGGTTAGATAAAAAAATAACAGTCCAATCCTGGCTCAGTCAAGACAGTCAACTATGATTCTATGATTTTTGGATACCATGAGGCTATTGAAGTTGATACGGTTAGAAAGCGAGCTGCCGCAGTGTAAATTGATGTCGACTCTGAGTCCTAGTACGATTTTATTCTTTAATCTGCAGTCCTATTATCTAAGACAATCTTTGGATATCCGATAGCGTCAAATGTCGTATTTGTTTACAATTTTTATAACGTTCAATATGACGTTTCCTATTTGAATTTAGAACCCAAAATGGCGCCGTCCGCGCCTGGAAAATGGAGATGCACAATTATTTTTGATGTTTGGGTGGCTATCATTGCTAAATAAAGGTCTAATAAGATATCCCTCTTTCCCAGATCATTAAATTTCATAAAAGGGGCATCATTTACGTGGTCTTCACTCCGGATCTAGACTTGGAGTGGAGACCGGTTATGTAAGGAAGTCTAATATTAGTGCAAACACATTATTTGGCAAACGCGATAACAATACCAACCTACCGCGGCGTTTTAAAAGCATTCCAACAACCATATGATTTGACGGAAATTCTCAGGACTCTCTGATACAAAATTAACAAATGCACCTTCCAATATACACGCGTAGTCTATATTTGACTTTATCTATATGACATTTGGGTGCTCTTCTCATTTGATGAACAGAATCTTAGATCTGTTATCATTATGGTTCAGGCGTAAGCTTTCAACTGACAACTTGTAAGCTATTTGAGACTGTATTGATAAGTATTACTGTTCAATTTTGTTTGAAACGTAAATATACACCATATGATTAAACTTTGTACCTGTGTGTGAAATACTGGATTTTTATTGGAAATCATTGAAATTTGAACTTAATAGTCAAACCATTAAAGATGAAATAGCGTTGTATGAATATTAATGTATGTGTGAGAAACAGGATTGCTATCCCATATGATTTTTGTATGACATTCCGTTCTAGACTAAAAAATAACTTTTATACCTTGTGTTGAAGGTATAAAGTATAAAATGACTTGCTCTATAAATTATGATAGTCGATCTAGTTAGGTGGTGGGGTCAGACTGGTTGGTCTGCGCGGGCGCAGCGGCGTAACCAGCTTTTTAATTCTAAATCCTACCAAACACAGAAGACAGTAACTGATTTTTTCAAAATATATATTGGTAATACGACATCTTACATTATAAGCTGAACTCATATGACCTCGCATATGTGGACAACGGTGCTGGTCATACAATAAGTAATACTTTGTTACATACTAAAGTTTAATATACATTGCATAATTGTTTGTTTTCCCAAATAAAGAAAAATAAAAATAAAATAAAACTCCGCATTTTTATCCTCATGAATCAAATATGAAAAAATGAAAAGATGTATTTATTTATTTCAGTAGGTAACTGAAAATTGCACTTAGAAAGGTCAATTAGTCTAATAACAATGCACTCTAAACTCGTCCATGAAGATTGGCTAAATGTAAACAGCAGCCCATCTCCGACGAGTTGCTAAATCCAAATGCAGTACCCCCTTGAGTACCCCGAGAAGAACCAGTAAGAAACTCAAGGGCAGGTCTTTTTAATCATGCCCTGTATAACTCGGAAATAGTGTACCCTTTCTGTAAGAATTTGTATAATCAGATATCAGTAGTTTTGTTTAAGGCTCTTAAAAAATATACCTACAAGCGATTAATTGCATCTAGTAATATTTTATACAGGAAAGTTTGTGAGAATTAATGGATAGATGTTTGTATTTTTTACGCAAAAACTACTGACCGAATTAAGATGAATTCTACAATAATAAGCTATCAAACGAAGACACGAACATGCGCTAATCATCAAATCACAGACCTGAATCTTTCTTACATTATTTTAATGGTTGTTGAAGTTGTCAATTTAATGTATTATTAAATACTGTAGGCATATCGTAGCGACGCATAATATTATTTATTATTCTCGTTTGACATTGAAATGGGGTCGGAAGTTGAAAATAAATCACTTAAATAGAATTTTAGTAGATACTACTAAAATATTTTAAATTAAAATTAATTTCAAACTTACCTACTTATTTACCACCAATACACTAAAATCAAAATTTCTCATTGTTTTAGTGACGTTAAATGCTTGGATTGGTCAGTAACACTTCTATAATTTTTTCCGAGATAACAAAAAGTCTACGGAAATATCTTTTATAACAAAAAACTAAATAAAAATATCAAACACCACGAAAATATTGATCTATATAATATCTACCAAAATGGTAGGATTTTCTTTACAACACCGTTCAGGATCTCAGGGGTGGCAAGGCAGGACAAGACGGCTAGGGGAAGCAGGGGGAATTCGAAATTCAAATTCAGTCGCTGCTGAACCGCGGGACGCGAAGGATCGCGGTGCGCAAGCGCTCATCTACTGTAAACAGCTGAGAGAGACATAAAAAAAGACTGATATATCAAAATGAACTTGTGAATTGTGTTTATTTTGTGTGAAAACGAACTTCATTGTGTATTCAAAATGTGGGGAGAGAGCAGTCAAAATTGTGAGGTCAACTGCCAGTGTTCCGGGTAAGTCATTTGTTTTTAAAGTATTTATTTCTGTAAAAAAAATATTTTTTCTGTTAGTTGAAAGAACATCTAATTTTGTGTTTGTAGTATATTTTTAGGCATTAAGTTGTTTACGTTACATTATGAATTGTATCTACCTTTATGCTACTTGCAATTATTTCTAGCATCTCACCTAGAATTTCTACGTTCAAAATACCACTAGATACCTATACCTATGTAAGTGGACTAAAAATATTTACATAATTTAATAACCACGGTACATATACCTAGAGGTTGGTAGGTAGGTACCTACCTACAGTTTGTAAAAGCCTCACACCTTGCTTAGGTTCCAAATAGGTACCTACCAACCTACCTAGGCATGTAAATTAAAAAAATGGCTAACGGTTTTTCATAAAAAACTGCAAAATAAAGCGCTTCCCTATACCTATCCTACACTACTTAATACCTAGCTACATAAAACCACAAAAATAAACGGACATTGGGCGGTCTTATCGTTTGCGGTCTATTCCAGCCAACCGCTTGGTAGATTAGGTAGGTAACTACCAACGAATAAGGATAGGTATTTTTAAATAATTATGTATGAAATAGGTATTGATAAGTTGTTCGTCAATATAATTAAATATTGTCGTATCAATTATCTTAAATCATGTTAGGTAGGTATAGGTAGGTTACTTGTAAAATGTCCACATCTGTTTCGAGACCTCATAAAAAACCTACCGAATCTTGCTAATAATAATTTATAGGCCAAAAAACTTATTTTCAAATCTTACGTCATGGCTATGTAAAACAACCTTGGAGCATAGACAAGGCTAATGACCTTTTCGGTAAGAGAAGTATGACGTAGCCTCAGATCAAATAAATTATTTGATCTGAGGACGTAGCATAGCAAATGGAAGAAAGGCGCAAAAATAATTTCGTTTTCATTTCCACCCGTCAATGAAAGCGAGAACTTAATTCATCTGAATCAAGAAAGTAACGATTCAAATTACGTTACTCGTTTCCGGGTCGATAATTTCAGTTCTAAGTATTTGGTGTAAAGGTTATTTTGTCTTGTCGCAGTTATAGATATAGTGCACTTTGGAATTCAGCACGCAGAGCTTCGCGATTATGTCTAATTTTGCAGATAAAAAATGTGACACGTGTGGGTACAGCAGTCAGCAAACGAAGAAAAATTCTGGAGAGGTGTCTAAATGTCAATGACACTTATATTTTCAATCATTTAATAAAGCTACAAAGAAGAAACTGACTGACTGACTTATCGTTCAATGGACAGCCGAAACCGTTGGGTCTAGTCTTGTAATTTTGCACAGTTTGCTTGAATGACGTACCTACCTACCTGAAGTGCGCAATAAGAAAGGACCTTTGGACATTACCACGGTAACGGGAACAAACAGAACAAACATTGGAACAAACAGTATCCGCGCAGGCAACGCCTGGGCACCTTCTAGTCTAAGCTAAAATTTACTCATAGCAGTTGCTCAGTAGCTGACACTTAGGGTCTAAACACACCGCGCCGAACTTACGCCGCGGAACGTCATACATTACGGTTGACGCGGGTGGCAGATCCATGAATCTTTAAAGTGAAACGTCAATGTATGTAGTCACGCCGAACTTCGGGCGCGTATTTTCGGCATAGTGTGTTTAGACCCTTAGGCCTTTGTAACCATTTTTAGAGATCCGTACCCAAAGGGTAAAAACGGGACTCTATTAGGTAGGTACCTACTAAGACTCCGGTGTCTGTCCGTCGTCTGTCACCAGGCTGTATCTCAAGAACCGCGATAGCTAGACAGTTAAAATTTTCACAACTTATGTAGGTAGGTATTTCTGTTGCCGCTGTAACAACAAATACTAAAAACAAAATAAAATAAACCTTTAAGGGGGCCCCCATACAACAAGTAAACGTGTTTTTTAACACTTGGCCGGTTTTTATTTACTTACTTATGTTTTTAAATCGGTTCAGTAGTTTTTGAGTTTATTCGTTGCAAACGTACTAAAATACAAATCTTTCCTCTATATAGGACCTAATACCTATTAGCGTACTAGATGTAAATTTGTAAATATCTAATAAAAACGCGTCGTCACTAAATTTGTGATTGATTAACTAAATGTAGTCCTGAAAACGATCACTAAAGCTGTAACAGCAATGTTTTTGCTATGCATCCAAAAAAAAATTCAATTCGTTACATATTTAAAATTATTTTATCTGCGAATCCAACGTTACCAGCGAGTCGTGATAAAACCCGATCCATTCATGTTTATATTTGTCCCACTCCCACTAGTTCCGGGTGCACTAGCGGAGCGAGAGAGAAAAACCTTGTTGGCGGGAAAACGTGTAATGTCGAACGTTGACATAGTACTCGGGCCGTTCGGCCGATTTCGCTCGCATCAACTATGTAGTTTCCTATGAAAAATCGAAATAAAATACCTAATAATAATAAAACCTCTATCCCCGAGGGGGTAGGTAGAGGTATTCGATTTATGGAAATATCAACTTTACACGAGAATATTCGACCCATAATCTTGATAGGTGGTGAGCCGATCGCCGAACCGGGTCTTTCACACATGTCTCAGAATTAATTCTTGGGTTTCCTCACGATGCTTTTCTTCACTGTCGAGCTAGTGATGAATATGTAGGTACGTAAGTTTTGAAAAATTCATTGGTAAACGCCAGGATTTGAACCCAAGCCTCTCTGATTATCATTATGGGAAGTGGGCTCTTTAACCGTAAGGCTGTCACTGCTCTTTTAGAGTGAGAGCCCAGGCTTGTCAGACCTTCGTCATTCTGTAAAACCTCAAAGTTTGTCTGTGTATGTCCCTACTACAGGTGTAAACGATCCCCGAATATGAAGTTTGGATAACGGTTGCTTTGGAAGTTATCAAGCAGCAAAGGTCCATAAAATTGCACCTCAAATTCGTTAAAGTGTAAAGCCCAGTTTTTATATATTTTATTCGGATTGATATTAGAAATCACGTCGTCCATTGTCAGACACTTGGTGCGGTGGAAACCCCCTGTCAGACACCCTTGAATCATGGTGAATTGAGGGTATACTTTCGTCATTTTGTAAAGGCTGAATTTTATATATGTTACTTGAGGAACTATCAGAAGATGTTTTCTCAGATGTCAGACAGTTCCGTTGGTGGGTACGCCGTGTCAGACGCATTAAGTATTAGTCGGGGCACTATGTGCTCATGACATGATTTCTGCCCACATATCGCTACTAGGCCGAGTTTGATGTCATTTTCGTATAATTCGAGGATGAGGAATTCATTTCTGGAATAAACTTTTTATCAGTCCATAGAAAAAAACGGAGTAACTTACAAAAAACCAATTTGTCGGAACTATTTTTTTCAGAATTTCGTCGCTCAGAAGTACACTATAACGATTAAGACTAAATAAAAAATATTATATTATAGCCCCTTTATTGTACAATATAAAAAGTATCATTTCAATAACATCGTCAAAGTATAGAAGTGTAAAAAAAATATCTTGCATAGCGCGACGGAACTGATTTCTTTATTTGGAGTTCAAACTATGTTCGAACTATAGAGCTACCAACTATAGAGTTCGGTTACACGCATGTGTCATAGTCGTAAGGTACCTACTCAGTGCTATGTGGTTTTTCGATTTATATGAAAATTGTGATAGGACTTACAATATCATTATTATTGAACGGTCCCAGATACAAAGTTGTCCGTCTGTCCGTCTGTCAAGACCCTTTTTCTCAGGAACGCGTGGAGGTATGAAGCTGAAATTTATATCAATTACTCAGGTCTACTGTCCCTTGAAGCTGTGAAAAAATCAAACTTCTAAGCCAACGCAATCAAAAGATACAGCCGTTTATGCCGCAAATTTTCGACACTTGCAAGGGAATCAAAACCTATAGGGTGCTTCCCGTGAACTCAGAATCTTGAAATTTGGTACGAAGCAACGTCTTATAGCATAGATAAAGGAAAAATTACGAAAACCATAAATTTGCAAGGTTGTACGGAACCCTCGGTGCGCGAGTCCGACTCGCACTTGGCCGGTTTTTTTTACACTTCTATACTTTGACGATGTTATTGAAATGATACTTTTTATATTGTACAATAAAGGGGCTATAATATAATATTTTTTATTTAGTCTTAATCGTTATAGTGTACTTCTGAGCGACGAAATTCTGAAAAAAATAGTTCCGACAAATTGGTTTTTTGTAAGTTACTCCGTTTTTTTCTATGGACTGATAAAAAGTTTATTCCAGAAATGAATTCCTCATCCTCGAATTATACGAAAATGACATCAAACTCGGCCTAGTAGCGATATGTGGGCAGAAATCATGTCATGAGCACATAGTGCCCCGACTAATACTTAATGCGTCTGACACGGCGTACCCACCAACG
This sequence comes from Ethmia dodecea, assembly GCA_963855545.1. Classification (NCBI taxonomy): domain Eukaryota; kingdom Metazoa; phylum Arthropoda; class Insecta; order Lepidoptera; family Depressariidae; genus Ethmia; species Ethmia dodecea. The sequence continues at coordinate 2,916,158 of OY979454.1, read as the reverse complement.
GAACTGTCTGACATCTGAGAAAACATCTTCTGATAGTTCCTCAAGTAACATATATAAAATTCAGCCTTTACAAAATGACGAAAGTATACCCTCAATTCACCATGATTCAAGGGTGTCTGACAGGGGGTTTCCACCGCACCAAGTGTCTGACAATGGACGACGTGATTTCTAATATCAATCCGAATAAAATATATAAAAACTGGGCTTTACACTTTAACGAATTTGAGGTGCAATTTTATGGACCTTTGCTGCTTGATAACTTCCAAAGCAACCGTTATCCAAACTTCATATTCGGGGATCGTTTACACCTGTAGTAGGGACATACACAGACAAACTTTGAGGTTTTACAGAATGACGAAGGTCTGACAAGCCTGGGCTCTTGGGATATTTAACCAAATCCGTTCTGTAGTTTTGCGTGAAAGAGTAACTTCAGCTAGGTAGGTATATATCTCTATCTATACTCAAACTCTCGCGTTAAAATATTACTAACGCTCTCGCTTTTTTTCGGTTTATAAGATATACAACAACCTACCACGATTAGCCCTCCTTCTTTTAGTGAAAACCGCATGAAAATCCGGTGAGTGAAGGGAGTTCGCGGATATACAGACAGTCATACAGTTTAATTTATAATAGGTAGATAAAGTAGGAGTAGGACCACAGATCATTAATCTAGCGTAATGGTCTGTGAGTAGGAGAGTTCAGATTCTCAAATAGGAAGTACAATTGTCAATTGTCTCAAATAGGAAGTACAAGTCTGAATTGTACTTCCTAGCATAGCATAAATAAGAGATATTGCAACATAAACATGAATTAAAACAATATGGCGACATATCAAAGGAACAAGCAATTAGTTTTAATTGATTTCAATCGTTTGGCAGTTTTAGTTGACGAAACTAGAGCATTGTGATAAAGCTTCAAAACAACGCTCTGTGCAATTAAATTAGCTGAATTAGGCTCATACATTAGTTTGATATACAGTTTTTATTTACGTAAATTCTTTATACCTACTCAGTTTTTTAATCTGAAAAAAAAATAGAAAAATGTATTTTGTCGTACTTTAATATAAAACTATTTATTTTCATATAATACAAATTACAATTTACACATATAATTACAAATAAAAAACTTCTTCCATTGCGCCACATCGAGGCAAGGTATGCAATGCAATAGGCTCTTTGTATTGCAGCAAGACTAAGACGAGATACGAGAGTGTTAAACTATGTTGTACCACCTACTGAAATTTAAAAACTTTAAATGGTAAAATTGTGTTTCTTAGTGGCAATTTTGAATAGGTTGGAACTTGGAACCCGCCAAGTTAACAAAACCAAATAATTAATTATAAGCAAAAGAAACATTTCTTTTTTCCGAGAATCCTATAATATATTTTGTGCACTAATAAAACATCTGATGCAAATAAAATCAAACACTTATAGGAATTAATTTTTTATAACACGGCCATGGCAAAGACAATAGAGCATAGGGATACGGGTCCATTGTCAGCCCGTACCATAGACAACCGCAAGGCCGTAAACCGCTCTTGTCTATGATCCTCTTTTTTTAAAAGGAACTAAAATTTAATGTCCCTTTTCAGTAGCATTATTCATATTATGCTCTAAAACAATATCGTGTGAAAGTACCTTCGGTTAGCTTATTTAAGCTCTTGTTTCCTTTATTTTATTACCTACGTCATAGTCATAATATTATATCAGTGAAAGAATTTTCAGAATTGGATCTGTAATGAATGTAAAACCACTTTACTTTTATAATTTAGTGTAGTCTAAGAAGTAAGTAAAAGTTGTAACTACTATTGGATAGTGCAAATCGTTGGTATTCGAGTCTCACGGGCGAATATGGAAACACTATAGGAGGTAGTTTGTCTTTCGCTGTTGCATATGTATAATATGAAGTGTTTAATTCTGAGGACTTTTATCTAAGCCACAATCACAATAATAATTATATGTTTGTGTCATTTGAAAGACCATGGAATTCTGGGTCCCAGACTCCCAGTACGGCAATTCATCAAAGGAACAGCTTTTGGTCAAGGCTTGAATGAACAGACGACTGACATTTATCTCCAAAGGATCAGCCTAGCTCATGGACGTAGTATCACTACATACGAGTAGTATAAAACAAAGTCGCTTTCTCTGTCCCTATGTCCCTTTGTATGCTTAAATCTTTAAAACTACGCAACGGATTTTGATGCGGTTTTTTTTAATAGATAGTGATTCAAGAGGAAGGTTTTAGTACAAGCATGGCACCCGTGCGAAGTCGGGGCGGGTCGCTAGTGTATAATAAAGGACTGTAGCCCTTCTCAACATCAATTTACACATTTCGTTCGTCCGACCTGTAAAAATAATGTTCATTAATTTACAATATATAATTATCTAAAGTAGGTATATTACTATATATTTTGACCTCGGCGTCCCCCTGAGCACCAGGGCGTGAAGTACGGACGGACAGACGGACGGGGCGTTGTATTTATATCTGTAGTTATAATCTAAAGGGACGAATTACGTACTTTTCAAATTTCACTCCTTAGGTTCGGGACCATCGTTATTTCGTTGGTTTCGTGTGGCCATGTCTGTACATTTCATTAACCGTGTACCTGTACATCCCACAATGTCCCCTCGGTCCGACCTTTCGGGATCTAGTGATATTTATTTACCAGTAATGTGAGGTCACTTTACACATTTTTTTTTGTATTCTGCACTTATATTACGGAGAGAAAAAATATATGTTTTTTTATATTTTTGTTTGTAATTAATTAATAGACTCTGAAACTACAGGAGGAATTTAAAAAATCCTTCACCAATCGAAAGCTTACTTTTCTGGGAGTAACATAATCTATGATTTTCACAGGACTTACGAGGGTGAAATCGCTGCTGAAATCTATTTACAATAAAGTTAGCTTTACAATTTGCGGACAGTTGTAGAAGGCAGTACATAATATCCAAATGGCTAGAAAATAACATACATATTTATACAAACGAAAAATAATTAGAAGCAAAACTGACGACATCTGCTTATCATAGTAACGTTAACGTAACGAAACGTATCAATACGTTAACGGTGCGTCACGGTGCGCGCGGCTAAAGGCGGAGGGCCAAGCGATAGCAGGAGGCGGGAAATAGAATTCGGAATTTGAAATTTTAAATCTGTAACCATTAAGCGCGTCACACACGGTGAAGATGCTATAATATTTTATCTTAAGATGCCCTAATATAAAATATTATAGTATCTTAGGTTATCACACACGGCTAAGATACGATAATATTAAAAAACCTGTTCATTTCCTTACGAGTCTGCGTTTTGGTGCCACACGTATTCCTTGTTAGAGTTCTTTAGACAGGGTGATTGACTATGAGTGATACTGCCTTACTTCTTGATTTGTTAGACAGCTCCTCAGACGATGATTCTGATATAGAATGTGAAATGCAGATTGCAGTAGCACATTCCAAAAGGAGAAAAATTTGGATAGAGCCTTACATAAAAAAGAGAAAAACCTGCGGCGAATTTAACCTATATGAAGATCTGTCAGTCTACAGTGTAGTAAACTAGCTTAGGTAGACAGAGAAGGCAACAGCTTTCGTGCGAAGTTAATCCCTCTCCTCTCCCTTCCCGAAGCACCCCGCGCTGCGTCCGCACATAGCCCGACACAAAAACACCATGTATTTATTTATATTAAAATGTGTATATTTCGTATCTTAAGATAACATATTAAGATACAAAATATAGATTTCCATATTTGCGTACCTATTCGCTCGGTATCTTAAGATACTGAAGATAAAATATAAATTAACTTCGTCGTGTGTGATGGTTCATAGGATTTCTATGGTGAGCGATATTCTAAAATAAGCTCTAAGATAATATATATTTTATATTATCTTCACCGTGTGTGACGCGCTTTCAAGTTGTTAAGCAAAACCTATGACAAGGCTGGACGTCTCCTTGACATAAAAACACAATACAATGATTAATTAATATTTTGTATTAACAATCACTTCAATTGATAGATAACAAATACTGCTAAATAAACACGAATAAAATTATACCAATTAGTATGCGCAAAAGTACAAAAAAAAGAAATAACATTTCTTAAAAATAGTTTCCCGCTCTTTTCTTCATTTTAAACCACAGACAACCGTATTGCAGACTGACCGGAACTCGCCTGTGACCTTTACCTGCTAAGATTTTACACGGTTGTTGATTCGCTATTTTTTGTTAGCTATAAAATAAAATAATGCTATTGGTCTTTGAAAGAAAACCTTTCCCTTTGCAATAGGAAGCTAGTTATAAGAGTATTTGATTACAAATAACTCAGTACAATCAAAGAGCAAAGTCTTTACCTATAAAAAATCAGTTTTGCGTAGTTAATAAATACCTGAATTTTTCATACGAATAAGTATATGTTTTTCGGGATTGAAGTATCCAGAATCCTCTAATTATGCGTTTAAGTGTAAAAATGAAGAGCTGTAAATAATAAAACTAACCTGAGCATCGAATCGGACAATGGAAACGAACTATTTTCTAGCAAACAGGGAAAGTCGGCAAATAGATCCTTACTCATTTATGAAGCTTAATGCTAACAAAAATCACTGTGCATGCCTTATTTTATACCAATATTATTTTAGTCAACTTTTTAATTAAATACAAATCTACGGGTAAATCGCAAAATTACAGAAATTGGAAACCCGCATTTTCGTCAGTTTCAATATTGAATCAATGTCAATCGTCGGCTAAAAAGATAATTCTTACACAGGTAGGTTCATGGTAGGTTTCTCAATAAAACGACTGAAAACTATACCTAACGCACTTCAAGTGCGCTATAACATGCTAAACCTAACCGTGAGAATATATTCCCACAAACAGGATATAAAGTGCTCCTACGCAAGTTTAGGGTGTTTCCACACCGTGATCGACGTCGATGATCGAGCCACTGCCTTTACTAGATTTTTGTCGATGTGTCGATAATGATCAAAAGTAAAAAAAAGTCAAAAGTCAAAATGTTTATTTAATTTTAATTTAATGTAGGAGCTTAAAAGACCTCTTGTTGTAAGTCATTGCGACTCCACCGGTATGAATAGTTGTGGAGAAGAGGCAAGAAACTCCTCAACACATTATTCTTTTAAACAATCAATATAATACAAAGTACAAGTATCAACCCGTAACAGCCCAGTACTTAGCTTAGCTTTTTTCCTTTATATGATGAGATGAGATGAGTATGTGCCAAAAACTCCTACACTATCCTAGCTGAACTTTCAAGCCACTTTGAATCAGACATGGCTTAGCTTCCATTGCGCATACTTGACTGGCTGACTGATCAACGTGCAGCCGAACCCGCTGGGTGTAGAAGCATGAAATTTTGCATAAAGGCACCTTAAATTATGTATATGAACACTAAGTAGGGATAGAAATTTGTTTCATTAATTGCAGGATGTGGAATGTCAGATCTGGGTTATGGGGGCGGGATGCTGTGGACTACTTGGCTGTCAGACGGTGCTCACGACTCTATGTTTATTAGTAAGCGACCGACGTCGATCACTGTCTGGCAACCCCTTTAGACTGGATTAGTTGGTATCAGGAATGCTGTGTCTCGAACCCGGTCCCCGTTAACTTAAAACTTAATATGACAAGCTAGCTGATAATCGCTGCATTTTATTCCTACTATTATAATGCAATTTTATTGAAAGGTTTAAAACAAACACATAAAGTATGTTGTTTACCTTTGGGTGGCTTGATAATAGTTAGCTGTCCGCTGTGGGCTCGTCTGGGAGATTATAGCCCGTACTTCCTCATGTGTGAAGAAAGACCCTTAGCTCAGCAGAAGGCTGTTACAGGTTGATTGTGATGGGTAAAGTTAAGGTATAAAGCACTAACTAGTACGGGTACCTATATGTCCGAGACATATTTCTCTGCTAAAAAGTCGTGAACGATTTCACTGGCTACAGATAACTCATAATTACTTTCTTGAAAAGCAAGGATAATAAGCCATTAACTTTTAAAAAAGACCTTTCTTCAAAAGAGATTCAATTACTTTTCTTTTTAAACTTCGAACAATAGTGGCCGACAAAGAGCTTAAAGAGGTAACTACCTACACGCAACGGAGATATCATGGGAAAAAATCTTCTGCTGTGAAATATTATTTATGACAACTCTCTTTGTGTTCAGTAAATTGTAATATACTTAATAAACGGTGCCGAAAATTATCCGTGTAAGTATGTATGTGCCAGGAAAGCAAGATAAAACGTTAAAGAGTCCTTGAGTTTGTTGCTGGTTCGTTTCGGGGTGCATGCATTTGAAACATGGACGTATAGTATATTTGGAACTAGCAATTGGTCAATACAGGTAGGTTGCGTTTTACATTCGACCAACCTCCATGGAACAGCTCCGAGTGCCTTGTTTTTGACAAGAGGAAGAAGTAAATAAACAAAAAGAATGTAATTTTTCGTTTTGACAGATCATAAAATGTTACTCAGTCAAAAATACCCTATTGTAGCGTATCCGAATTTTCCTTGTAACATCCATAGACAAAACCTAACGCAATTAAACCGCCACACAACTAGGCACCCCGCACTATAATTACAATGCGAGGGTGCACGCATCTGTTGGGGTCGTTGAACTGGGGTTGTATCGATCGTCGCTCGCGCATGTACTAGGAAATAGATGGGACTGTTATAGGGGAATAACCTGGTAAACACTAATTAGTGATTACCATGCCATGTGCCTTTTCCAAGGTACATTGTACATTGAGCAGTGATAGCCCGGACGGTTAAAGAGCCGGCCGAAAATCAGTGAAGCTCGGGTTCGAACCTGGCATGTACCAATGAGTTTTCCAAAAACTTACGTACATATTTATCACTAGCTCGACGGTGAAGGAAAACATCGTGAGGAAACCAGCAGGTCTCAGAATTAATTCTGAGACATGTGTAAACAGACCCGACAGACCCGGTCCGGCGATGGGCTCACCACCTATCACGTTTAGGGGTCCAATATATCTCGTGAAATGTGGGTATATCCAGTAATGGAATACCTCTGCCTACCCCCTCGGGGATAAAAAAGGCGTGAGATTATAAGTATATTATTATTGTACAGCGAATTCGTATTAGTAGCTTCTACTGAGTTACGTAGACAGTTATGAGAACCAAATCAAATCAACTTTTTCTTACTGATAATACATACATACATATGCTCACGCCTTTTTCCCGAAGGGGTAGGCAGAGACAACAGCCCGCCACCTGCTACGATCCTGGCAAACCTCACGCGCCTGACGCGCCTCAGCCACCATCAATCGGTTCATACAAGATCGTCGGTTTACTGATAATACGAAACAAATAATTAATTATTCGCATATGAAGCGCTGTCATTCAATGTTTTGTGGATTGTAAACATTCATTCTGTCATTGTGATTCGAGGTGTCATGCGTAAATAAAAATGGTTACGAATTAGTTACCATATTGTATTTAATCCAAATATTGTAAACAATTGCATGTTTGTTTGCATAATTTATAGCTTTTATTGACAGCGACTTTAATAATAATTAGTGAATATCCATGTTAACACAAGCACGTTATGTCGTGTGAAATACGTTTCGGTTTGTTGATAAATTCTGACAGTTAGTGGCTACTAACATCATCTCCCAATCTGCGGTGGGCTCACGCCCTATACTTCCTCATGTGTGAGGAGTGAGGAGGGACTTAGCTCAGCAGTGGGTGATGATGATGAGGAATGACTTTCATCTTGAGGCAGGACAAGGTTTTTATCCTTGATGTGAACGAAGTCTTTTCATAACTTTTACTGCTCATTTTACAAATTTGACGGATGCTGTTGCACCTTGGGCATACGGACACGCTGGGCGCAATCTTTTACTTGTAACTTTATAAATTTTGTTGCAAAAACTAAATGTTGCAAAAAATTTAATTTACTTATTGTGTAAATAAATAAATTTTTCTTAAAAAATTTACAACGCAGCTGAAACTGAACTACGGAAGTAGGTATTATGCATGCATTCATTTGGAAATTGAAACACTCATTTAAGGGGTGGCAAAAATAAATGGCACAGTCAGGGGTGACACCACCTGCTTTCATTTCGCGTAGGGATGTTAAAGAGTTCAACGAAAATTCGTGCTTGCGTCTGTAGGTTTTGGGTGCAGTTTTGATGTTCCGAAATAAAACTACTTATTGATTTTTTTGTCGGTTTGATATCGATCCTCTTAATTATGCTATTGTTGTAGTGTAGATGAAAGTGACTGTCTCCGATCGTTAGTTAAGATCTATAAATATTTAAAAAATAATTATATGAGAACGAAGTAGATACATACCTACCTAGTTTTTTAATTTTTTTCATGAAGTTGAATTTTTTCAAGAAAAACATGAATTTTATGGCATTTTATAAAATATTTCTATTTTTTTTTATTTTGTAGTTATCACAAATTTTCTTTTACTGGTTTATTCCTATACGAGAACAAAGCTAATAAGCCTAGGCCCTTCTATCATAGCTCTTATTTATATCTTGCGAGATATCATTATAAACATTATCATCTACGGTATGTTTCTTTTCCTTTTTACTACCTTTTTACGCCAAGCAAATTGTTTTGATGGCGTCCATTCTCCACGGAGCTGGCTGGCAAGCATTAGTCGTTAAAAATAAAAGCATAGACAATCACGCGGCGGAGGGTTTGGAAAAAAAGTTGTATCCTCCCATTGGTCAGTGCCTCATTGGAGGTAGAATAAGGAGTTCCATTTGAATACAATTTGAATCATGTTTTTTAAAGACTGCCAGTTGTAATCCAAGATTTTAAAAATAAGCCTTACGTTTATAGAAATCGTAATGGAACTCCTTATTCCACCTCCAATGAGGTTCGTGACTTTTGGAACATGTATAGATAGCCAAATAAACGAGTTCATTAAAAAAATATTATCCGTACTTTAGTAACAAATGCGAAAGTGTGTCTGTCTGTTACTTTTTCACGGCTTAACTGGTGGACCATTGTTGATGCAATTTTACAGTACGATAGTTTGCACTTTGAGGAAGGATATAGGCAAATTTTATATCCTTTAGTTAAGTTTAACCTAAAGCTTAGGGGACGGGTAGAACCTATAGCAATGGATGGAAGAAAAAGGTAGGAAACTGGCAAGACCTAGAATTAATTCTAAACGAAGGAAAACTTCTGACAACTACAGTACAAGGCGAGAGGTTTTTTGTTATTTACTTCTTTAAAGACTGCTGCAACGCGATCATGTGAAATTTTCTGTATTGTGTCGCATCACTGATTTTGTCTTTCGGCTTAAAATTTGTGTTAGTACGTCTCTCTATGTATCTATACATATATGGTCACGATCCTTTTTATGTTTTTACTAAGATTATGTATGACCCATCGATATGAAAACTGATAGATACGATCATATCACCCAGGCTGAGACAATAAGGGCCCATTTACTGCCACCACAACCTTAAAAAAGGGGTGAGCTGTGGTTACGTGTGAACAATCTCGCTGGAGCTTCTTGTAGTTTAGTTGTGGTAACTACAAAGGCATGTCGTTGCGTTGTGGTCAATATCGGACTCGAGGACTAAAAAATGTTAGAATAAAACTGTGCTTTTTACTGCTAAATACATATCTGTATACCTACTTGAAAAATATGTATCCTGTAATGAGAGAGCTTGAGTGGAGAACACCTAGATACATCAGGTGTTTATCAGTTGTAAACTGCTTGCCTGATTAATAATAATATATAATGGCATGTAGTTGTCGTTGTGGTACGTCTAATTCGACTCTAAGTACAAAACTGTCGAAATAAATGCACGGCGAGCCCGAGTTCATACACATACTCGTACCTATATACGTCAAAGTGTTCTTTGAAATGATTTTATAATAATTCAAAAATCCCGCGTCGATGGATAGGTGTAGCACATCGCAGCGACTTGTGGAGAGCAATTTCGATCTGATTTTTTTATCTTTTTATACTGGAATGGACTCTACTAAAAATTCTGGCTATATTAGAGGCGGGATAGTGAAAACTCGTTATAAAGGTTAAAGTTAAAATAATAGGTAATAATAAGAAATGTCTCTATTACAGTTTCAGTAAGATACGCCAAAAGCTAGTTGTAAAAAATTGTCTATGGTCAGGATAAATTGCGCGCCAAAATGAATCAACGGAAGTCATAGCGGATGCTTGGGCGAAAGGAAAAAGCGAAAGTTAATTCCGCTGATAGTAAAAGTCCGTTTTTGCTATCAAGTTCAATGTAATAGTTTTGGTAATACTTTTATTTTTAGAAAGAACAGTTAGCTGTATCTATTTAGTTGCTACGATGTTATGTTTTGAATGTAGAGATATAATCCTACAGAGTAGCTAGCGAGTTTCGATGACGCTGACATAGGAAAAGGGAAAACATTTTTGTGTCCATGTCTTTTTATATTCCATCGTCCTTAAGTTGGATTATATTTAAAAAAAACATTAAATAATTTAAATCTAAATTTGTTAATGGTTAATAAATGTATCCTCCCTACTTACGTACACATAAAGAAAGTCAAAGTACTTATTTGCTTTTGAGAAAGGTACTGGGTAGGTCATAATTAAAAATCATTCTATTTTAAGTTATTCCATAAAAAAAAATGGAACTGTTACTTTTTTTTTCAAATATGACAGTTTTATACCTACAACATTTGTTTTCATCCGTATTCAAAATATCACATCTCGTCAGAGTACAAATCTGAGAGTACCTATCTAAAAATTACAATTTATCTTTTTACTACCATAACTTCCGATGACATAACCATCCGTAGAGGAATGTATGAAGCACCGCTGACAGAGACAGCTTCAGCTGCAAGAGCGAGAGGCACAATAACGGCTGGATCGTGGCTGAATGAAGCCTGTTCTTCGTCACAGGTTTCTTTTTATTTTAGTTTTTAGGGTTCCTTTGGTCGGTCTTCTGGTTTATTTTGTAAAAACATTACAAGCAGTTTTTATATTTTAAAGCGATTCTTCACAACCTTAAGATGGAAGATAAAACCGGCCAAGTGCTAGTCGGACTCGCGCACGAAGGGTTCCGTACCATTATCTATAAAAATCGCAAAAAAATGACGTTTGTTGTATGGTACTTATCCCCCTTAAATATTAATTTTATTCTGTTTTTTTTTAATAAGTATTTGTTTTTATAGCGGCAACAGAAATACATCATCTATGAAAATTTAAACTGTCTAACTATAACAGTTCATGAGATACAGCCTGGTGACAGACGGATAGACAGACGGACGGACGGACAGCGGAGTTTTAGTAATAGGATCCTGTTTTCAAATCAAATCAAATAGTTTATTGCAATCCTTATGTTTTACATAAATAGTTTTACCCTTTGGGTGCGTTTTTTGCATTTTTTATGGTTCCGCAAAAGTTTATTTTTCATAACAGCAATATTTACGTGTTAGTAAAAAAAAAGTCTCATTTCTATTACAATGTAAGGAACCCCATTTTAATTTGTAAGCAGACGCGGGCTTGACTTTTTTCTAATAGGCGTGATTTTGTACCTTCGTAGTTTTTTGTGGTTCTAAACTAGTTGTGTCTGGATAGGTTAACGTAATGGTAGAAAAAAAATCTTATTTTCTTTAAGTCTATGGTAGGTACTAAGGTTACGTTATTATCTTACCTACGTGATCTTGAGATAGAAAATGTAAATGGCGTCAGATCTGTTTAAAAAAATATCTTAGAAATGTTTACGTGGGTTTTTAATTTCCAGAAAAAAATCTAACTTTGTTTAAACTATTTAAAAAATTCTCTAAATAAATGTTTATAATTGAAAAAAGTCTGAGGACACTGAAGAAACTTAAAAAAATTTATGTTAGTATAATGTAGGCACCAAAGCTCCTAAATTTAGTCAGCTAGAAATACGAAGCATCGCAAAAAATATTTTTATATAGATATCTAGATTATTCTATTAAGGTAGGTATTGACAAAAAACGAATATGAATAGATTTACAACTTTTTTTTTCCAACCTGTTGATGGCTTCGAAGCGTGGCCGAAATTTTAAATGTTATTTGAAATATAGGTGCGGCAAAGCCCCACTGCGCTACTAGAACTACATCGATTCGATCTAATGTGGAATTAATAAGTATATTTTATAAGTCATTTTTATACTGCTATCACTTAGAAATTATCCTCTAATTAAATAAAGGAAGATCCAAAAGTTTTTTTTAAACTGTCAATGAATAAAAATCGTCTATGAATCACTGAATAAGGCAGTCAAATTAACAAGTATCTGACAATGCAATTTGAGTCATCAAATTAACATGTACCTTATAATTGTAGAGCTAACCAAAGCTTACATATCTTAACATCAAAACATAGCAAAATATAGTCACATACAGTTATTCTTATGCAAGATGGGCTTTTTCAATTGACAAATATCGAAGTTTGTTGAGAGTCGAGTGGAAAAACGCCTTTCTATTTACAGTTCCTCTTGCATAATCTCGTTACCCATTCTAAATTCAAACGTCAACGGTTACCGAGACCACAGATACGGAGTCCAAAATAAAAATTTAGAAAAGTTTTCGAAAAATAATTGGGTGTTCTGTAGAAAAATTAATTTTGAACTAAAATAAAAATAATTTATTACAGACACTAATTAATATGTTCTAGTAAATACTCTCATATTATATTGTGCTAGACTAATAATAGTACATTATGGTACAAGTGAGTAAAGTTGGTGATTACCGCTGAGGCGCCATTGAGACCCGAGCCGTAGGCGAGGGTCATAAGAGAGCCGAGGACGGTAATCATCAATACACACGTGTATCATACGACGTTTTTCAACACACTTGTGAATAAATAATACTAAAAAATCATTTTAAAATAATCATTCGCAATGGCGGGGAAAATTAATTGGTTTTCCAATTTTTTATTTATATAATTTGGAAAAGGCAAAAGGATCTAGGCCCATACAGCCTCGTTTTCCTATGCGCTCGCATCTTACAATGGCGATCGGCCATGGACTAAAAAAATTAGGTTTCTTTTTCTTTGGTTTGTCGTGGATAGCGTTTTAGCCACGTACAAAATGGGGTATTTAAAGTTTTTACAGAGAAAACCAAAGTTATATTTGAGTGAAAGTTTTGTTTATTAAACACGTACAAGTTGAAATGATCTATTTAAATACGAAGTTGCATGAAATGAGCAAGCCATATTTGTGTATTAATTTATTAGTACGATTGAATACGATCTTTTTTGTATCGAAACTTTTTTAAGAACAAAGCAACTCTAGCAACAAAATTGAAAAAAAAAATCTATAACTCACTAGTGAATAATAGCAAACAAAAAGTCTCAGTTTGATTATAGGTGTCATTATGTGCCTAATTGCAGTGAAATTAGAGCCACTTTATGAGCAAGTGTGTTGAAAACTAATTTATATTGTTTATTTCATTAGGTGGTGGTTTTGGAACACCATTTTTAACGTGTGATACTTACTTAGTAAGGGGCATACATCTACACTAACATTATATGAGGAAAGATTTGTATTTTTGTATGTTTGTAACGTACTGTAAACTTAAAAACTACCCGACCGATTTCAAAAATTCTTGCACGAATAGAAAGCTACATTATCACGGACTAACATGGGCTATGTTCCATTCCCGTATTCCCATGGGAACGGGCACAATGCCGGTGAAACCGCGCGGAACAGCTTGTACAGAAAAGTCTCGAAATGTATACCTACGTATCATAAAGAATACATTACAAGCTTATAACGATGTCAATTGATAGATAATACGTTACTAATAGAAGATATAAAGAAGGAATTTAAATTAAACCACTGGGTTCGTGGAAGCAAGACAGGAAGATAGAAAGAGATAGTCTTCGTCCGTTAAATCCAGTTTCAAGCGAGATGTTGTTTAGAGTTTGATTTTGTTCTCTGCTTATTTTCTAAGGAAGCTTTGATAGGCATAGCTTATTTCTGTTTTATCAACAGAGTGTAGAACTGTAGACTATTAATTTATTGTGCTACAATATGCACGCAAATCTATGATATTTTATAGGTAGACACGTTCATAGGTACTTATAGACATTTCAAAAAATATATTTTCGCAATTTGCGACGATATCACATTTTGTCCGGTATAAAAGACAATACTTGCTGGAACTTGGCTGGAACGATAAATTTTAGTGTACATTTGAATATGAACAGCGAAAAAATGCTTTAATTTTGGCTATTCGTACTTAATTTCTCGATGACAGGTTCGGAAGCGATTAAGCAATTTTCAGCAAACCAGTTTTTTCTAATTTCATATTTTGAGCACATGCGCGCTACCGTATCTTACACAGTTAATATATACTATCATTGACTCAATATCTACATATTTTAAAGAAAAAACTAACTGACTGTTTGCTGACTATGCGTTGATCGATCACTCAGTCAGCCAATCAGATTCTTCGTAGTATAATATATAGACGTACTAATTTAAGCAATTTAAGAAGCGGTAAAGGACAATGCCCTAGTATATTTATTCGAGCTTAAAGCTAGTTTATCGAGGCAGGATGTTGTTAACTCGCGCTGTCGCACTACAGTCGCGGGCAGAGGTGACTCATTTCTATTAGGATCTTCCGCAAACACCAGGAACGAAGGAAGCCGTGTGTTGGTAAAGTTTCATCCAACGCTCGAAAATATATCGGCGGTTATTATGTTATTATGCGAAATGATTGTTCAAATCTACACTATTCCATTACATTTTCACCCGAGTAGTTCCCGTTCCCGTGGGAATACGGGGATAAAATATAGCCTATGTGTTATTCTGATGTGTAAGCTATATAACTGTAAAGTTTCATCAAAATCCGTTTAATAGTTTTTGCGTGAAAGAGGAACAAACATCCATCGATACACCCATACATCCATCCATACAAACTTTCGCATTTATAATATTAGTAGGATGTTTGTAGCGAATAGACTGACAAACTACTGGACCGATTTCAAAAATTCATTCACAAATAATTTAAAATTTAAATTAACAATTTTTATTTTCTTTGTCTCCATTATTATAGCTAATACTTCTAATCTAAAAAAAAACAAGCTTTACAGTAGGTTGTTACCCCGATGATATGGTGTGCCATTAAGTGGACGCTATGGTATGATAAATCATTCCAATGCAAACTTTGTAGTTTTTTAGTGACGATTTTTTTTTAATATTAAGCTGCCTTAAACACTTTTTTCCCGGACTGTCCTGCGCATACGCCGGGCGACTGTTTGTTATCTAACGCTTTGTTTATGAAACTAACGAGCTACACGACATTTAGATCCTTCAGTACACATGTCAGTTACTTTAACAAATCTTTGGTTCCAGCTTTCCTCCTTGATAAGATTATGCAGCTTTTTGAAAACTTTTCATTTTTAACTATGAAAAGATGGCTGTAAACTTTTGTATATGTACCTATAAAAAATTTCACCATTGTTTTTTTCGAACCACTAAAACTAAACAGGATACGAGGTTAGTCCATCGCCGGACCGGGTGCTATGCTACAAAATCAATCATGGGACCTGCAGGTTCTATAACTCACGCATCTATTCAGTCTTCATAGTTTCATAACTTTGTTTACGATTTTATTTTAATCTGTGGAATATTTTTCTTATAATAAAGTATTACTTGACCATAGACAAATTATTTATAATATCTTTCTAAAGAGACACAGATTTTATTCGTTCTGACATTGTAATATTTGATCTCTACAAATTGTAAAGAAATTATTTAATCAATGACCAAACGGGTCTATTGATTGTCCGTCCATCTGTCAGATCACGAAAGTATCTCAGAAATCAATACACAATCTCCTTTCAGCAAACCCATGAGAACTGACCTAAAATGCGCGCCTTATTTTATAACCCCTAAAATTTGCTCCCCAAAATTGCAAGCCCCAAGATTGCGGAAGCTTGGGAATAAAAAAAATAACAATAGATAAATCAGATGATCCAGATTCGCATGGGAAACGCGATGCATCCGCCAGTTGAGGTCATGACCTCGGCCGAATGCAGCGCTGTTGTTGCCGACTGCAATTCTGGAATTAAAAATGCATGAGGTTTTCTTTTTGGTATACATTGTTCTAGCACAACTGTAAATATCAGAGAATTTTTATATTTTTGTACATGTATACATATTTCTACTAAACTTCTTTTTTCTTTAGATAAATACTGACGATAGCGTATTTGAGTGCGTTATACCTAGTCAAATGAGTTACTTTTTACGATCTGTCAAAACGAATATGTATTGAGTAAAAAAAAAAGGTAAGTACTGTGACGTCATCATTTTCAGTACTCAATAAAATAACTTTAATTTAAAATAGACTATAATTTTATTGTAAAATGAAAATAACAAAAAAAATTGGAGGTGTTTTAGGTAAATCTTTTAGATGAATGATTTCAATTTAGTTTCGTTGCAGTCATACTTTTTCCAGATTTTAATACATAGTCATTACTGACTTTTAATTTCAGAGTTGCATCAAGCAAAAGCATTGTCGGCGTTGTTCTAAAAAAATATCTTCTGATTTGTACTCTAATAGGATTCGATCTATGCCTCTTTTGGCAATTTTTTTATCACTTGCACAACAGAGCCCAATTGTTATTCCTAAAACAAGTTTCGCACCATCAAAGAAAAAGAACAATACTTACTCAGGTACATAGCTAAAGATTTTATGCATATTAAGTTACGGGATTAAAAGACACACCCTTGTTTTACTAGGCTGTGTACTTTTTGTTTCCATTGTCACGGAGAAAGTTAAAACGCAAACCGTATTTTTTAAGCGTAGAGGGCAATAATAAAGTAATTTGTTTTGAAGTAAACCAAAATCCTTGAAGCTTCAAAAAATCATTATTAAATTATGGCGTTTGTTTTGTTCAGAAGGCATTTTTATTTAAACGCGACCGTTATTCTTGTCGATGCTTCAGATAACACGCCTCAAGAAAAGCACAGCTCAGCTTTAGAAAAAAATACAGGCAGCGGCACTGTTCCACATCCACACTCTTCCTCTTTGGAGTACCTAAATGAATTATTTGTATATAAGTTGCAAGTTGTAAGGTAATTAATTACTGACTTTACCTTTCTTTTCTTTCTTCTTTCAACAATATTATAACTTCAGTAGCTGAAATCGCTGGGAACTACTAGTAGAGTATAAAAGGTAGACAGGTTTTTTTTATATAAATATGTATCTATTTATCTAGGCTCATGACTACATTGGCAGTATGAAGCAGCAAAGAAGTATGCAGAGATCGAGCACGTATCTGCCAACCCCATGTGGGACAATGGCGTGAGCTTTATGTATGTATGGCCCCGAAACCTCCTATTTGGGCCACACACGTACAAGTAGGTACTCCATAATTTAATATCACTAGTAGTTTCCGTTACATTATCAGTCATTGTGTATAAACAATGTATAGGTTTTTAGTGTCAAATATAATAATAAACAATTATTTTATTGTTACACATTGTACAACACGACCTTCAGTTTCGATAACGAGAACCGTTATTAAAGAGAATAATAATTTTCCCTAATGTATTATGCTGTTAATTATAATTCTGCTATTGCAATTTTTATCAGCTGTATGTAGGAAGTAGGTATGA